>JAIUSX010000061.1:3038333-3676666 GCA_026573805.1 Hesperophylax magnus | reverse complement strand
CTTCCAGAAACTCGCGTCTCTTCTGGGTTCGACTGTCTTCGTCTGTTTCATATCAGAACCTCTAGTTTTCCAGAAACTCGCGTCTCTTCTGGGTTCGAGTTTCTTCGTCTGTTTCATATCAGAACCGCTAGTCTTCCAGGAACTTGCGTCTCTTCTGGATTCGAGTGTCTTCGTCTGTTTTATATTCATTGACCAAAAATTACAAGCTTTCTCAGCCTTATAGAACCATTTTGCGAGCTTGCATTTAAGTTTTTACCCATAAATATTTTTACACATTTGTTTCTCTGAAAAAGCATAAAATATCATTATTAATAAAACTTAATATTCAAAATCATCAGTTAACAATTTATCCTTTAGTCAGTTTTTATTCCATTTTTCTAAAGTTTCTAATTTCCTGGTAAATTTTTTAGATTGATTTACATAATCGTTTAACTAGTGCGACGATAGTAAGATTTCCAAAACCATATAAATTTTCATAAACGCCCTCTAAGACGTTTGTCATTCTAGCTGTCTTGGTAAAGAGTTAAGGTTTATACACCTTTTAAGGCCCAGACTGCGGTTGTCCGTGAATAATACTGTGTTCTTATTTTCTTCTTATTAGCTATACAGCCTCCGTCAAGGCAATCTAGACGCCCCCGAGATCTTCAGTATTGTCACCTGATTCATTCACTGTACTTGTTTGTTTATTTTTAACGTCGATATTTTTCAACCGTGTTTGTGTTGACGGTGAATTTTTTAAGTGTCTCAATTTTTTCGACCTTGTATTACAAAATCCACCACTTACACAATGAAAAAAAAAAGATTAACTGTATTAACACATCTAAATATGCAACAAATCAATGTTCATTGCATGACGGCGTTTTTATTTATTAGGTCGTAGACCACAAATCCGTTTTATTCTAATTAACTCATATTGGAATTTCATATTTTTAACTGTAATGACGTTATGAAATAACTTATACAATTGTTTATTTCACACATTATTTTTATTTAGGTAGCCTATTCAGTAAAAGCTTTGATATCATTACAGCAATCATCATCCTACAGGTTGCAGTTTGAAACATGCGAAGTTTCGCTAGTGGGTAGCGATCACGTAACTTAAGTTTTAAGCCTTATGTGACATAACATATTTTTCTTTCATCTCCCCCCTGATTATATTATCGATCCTTGGGTAATCTGGTATTTTTTACTTCTCATGATGTGACCGAGCTGTTGGAGTTTTATTATTTTTATATCTAACACAATCAACTGGAAAATATTATTTCAAAAGTTTCCAGTTTGGTCTTGTCTCCAGGTTTCTACGCCAAACAGAAGGATAGTTGGATACATTTTTTTAAATCTCTCTTTTATTGACACAGTAATGCATGTCCATAAAAATATGACAAGTAGTAGGTATGACGAAAAACTTAGCCATGTCCGGTTGTTTCTTATCTGTGGAATTGCCAATGACGACCAACTTTATTCCTGAAAACTCAATCAGCGACCACTTTTTGTCAACTTTTAATGAGGTTAGATAATATATAATATTGCAGCAGACTGTAAAGTAACCAGATTAAATTCAAAACTGTTTTCGTTTTATTTATTTTAATTGCTCTAAGTGGTTCATTAGACAACACTGGTATTTTTTGTTTCTATTTCTTGTTGGGGGCTTAAGATCTCAGGGGCCTATCTTGATCAGTTTTACATGTTATAACAATTTGGTTTCTGTAATCGTAAGCCTCCTTAAAAAATATAACATTGTAAACTGTTGATTGACACAAACTAAAAAAAAAATTAGGGTCGGTAATACCTTGTTTCCAAGCACACCTTCATTCGAAGTCTAGCTCCTCAGGCCTCTGCCATATTTTGAAAGAAGGTCGGAGTATTTCCGCTTTGCAATAAAATCCATATAAATGGAATGTTTCTAAGCGTATCCGAAAACTAAAAACTGCATTTGAAAGGTGATGATATACGCTTTCAAATTTAACATCATAAATTTAAAAAAAATAATATTAAATAAAAATATAATTTTCGAAATATTAAAATTTTTAATGCGACCATAAAAAAGGCTCACTTTACGTTTTTGTAAAGAAAATTATTGATAACGAAAAAATATATTAAAATACTCGCATTTAATTAGACATGTTTTACAAACATTACCATTACCTAACTTTTTGTTGTTGCATATAAACATAATTAATGAAACATTCAAGTTTCATAATTATTTTTCAACATGAAAGAGTTTCGTTGGAAAGTACTACCCAAGCGTTCAGATCTGAACATCAACATCGCTATGACCGCTAAGTTGTGGTTTATTAAAAGGGCGATGTATTGTATTTTTGGCATACCTTGCAATTTGAATGAGTCGCATTAACGAGATATTACCGAAATCGTATTAATTCAGATATAAATGAACGTCTGGTGCGACGGAGAAACATACAAATAAGTTTGGAGTTTACCGGCAGGTATATCGATATAGTGCCAGCGGTACAGGGTACAGGTTCCCGCCCACGAGCACTTACCGCCCCCGCCCTTGGCCTGGGGCCGCCCACCGCCTGAGCCCAAGACATCAGCTTTCTATACAAGTATAGAGAATAGTATATTCTTATCTTAACCATATTGCAAGAGACATAAACGAAGGATTCGATTGCCTTGTAAAGTTGTAATTCACGTAATTCTGAGAATTGTTGCGAGTTCTGAATGATGACGTATTATAAAGCTATATCATATATTTATTGTTTATTATATAGTTTTCTCCTTTTTCGCATATTTTGCAAAGTGTTTTCAGCTCTTACTTTTTTTATCATCGTGTATTAATATAGAGTTTTGCTTTTACAGAGCCTTGGGATTTTAAAATACCTTATAAAAATATCCAATATTAACAATTTACATAATAATATAACAAGAAACAATAAATATAATAATATAAAATAACAATACTATATCAATATTAACATTATAATAACATACAAATCGCTGAACAAAATGTCCGCGAATGACGAAGTCGACAAGATTCTCGAAGAATTTTATATTTTAAAGTTTTTGTTTTTCATAACACATCAAACATATAAAGCATCTGATAATTGAATGTTTACTAGAAACCAGTGGTGGTTTTTTGTAAAGTGTGTTTGTGCAGTAAACTCCCATAAAAATATAAGGAAAACACACTTGTATTAAAAATTTACCACACTTTAAACCCGTCAATTATCAGGATAAGCAAATTTGGTCACAAACATCATACGAATTTGGTTTCCTAATATTTAACGGGTTAACAGGGCACCATTTAAATTCCGTGCTAAAATTCAATATTTCTGAATAATACTCGTGCTGCTCAAGAGCGAGTCTAAAATGAATCCCAAATCCCATAGGTGCGTTATGAATATCAACACCTACGGGACCTCCCGTCGTATTTCTTAGATTCATACAAAACATAAAGTTGTAGACCTGCAAACCTCGAGAATCCGCTAGCTGCCTGAGTGCATAGCACTTATGAGACCGAATAGTGTGTTGCGAGAATTAACATTTTTCTCTGTAATTGGTGTGATTGAAGTTGTCATTAAAAAAGTTATTTACTGAAGACGTTACTTTTTATACTAAATAACAAGAAGATTTGTTTAAGATTTTCGTATAAAACAATTTTTTGTGGCCTACGACATTATTTTCTTTGCCGTGAATCGCCGAAATGTATATTATTGCTTGATCGCTATCTCTGATGTGCAGTGATATTCCTTTAGATCTAGGAAAATTTTCATATTATAAAGATTTTACAATTTAGGATTTTTTCATATATCCGAGGTTCTTTTTTTCTCCATTTTTAATCTCTGATTGAACCCCAAATGAGATATGCCTGGAACTATGATGTCAGCAAAAATACTGCTCGAAATTGAAATTGGCGTGAAAGATAAAACAAGGAAAACAATAAAAAATAATTGTGATACGTGTATGCCAATAAAAGTTTTTTTAAATGAAATACAAACATTCCCGGGTTATGAATAACCCGACAGTAGAAATATTACCACCACTAAATAAGCGGAAGATGTTAGTTGTGTTGTGATGGTGGAATTAGCCTAGGAACTGATATCACGACGCCAGGGTTTAATAATGTTGTTTGAAGTGTAGTCCAAAGCACAACAAATACTGTATATTATCCCGAAAGTTCGTGGGAGCTAGGAGTAAGAAGTCTACAGAGAATGGGCAATAAAGAAGTTGCCTGGCGGCGAGTGGGAGAACCGGTGGAAAGCAATTACAGTCATAATTGAACCCACCTACTAAAAGCTAGACAATCATGTCGTAAAATTTGCTAAAACTGTCATACAATGTAAACCACATCAGAGGCTCCTAATCTTTGCAGTACCGTGACCCAATTTTAGAATCACGTCTCCCTGTAATTACAATGAGTCCCAACTGCTCTCAACCGTCAGGAGCCAGTGAGACTATGGCAACCCCAATTGAGGTATGTTGTGAGGATGAAGGTAGTGGGGAGGGTAAGGAGATGGGAAAGAGGAAGGCGGGGAAGTACTTGGCTATTCAGATATGTTACCACCAAACACGGCCAAAGCCATTTCAAGCAACGTTTCAATTCTGAATGGTGGTCTTACACCTAGGCGATACTTTGAGGAGATATTTGTTGTCTATTTATTTGATATCAAAGGTACATATAAATATACTAAAAACAGTAATTGCATGCTACTTAAATAATAAAAAAATACAGTGTGTGGCAAGCCCACGCACGACGGAAGTGAAACTTTTAGTATTCTTCTCTCTCTATTTTCATTTCATTCTCTCTTTTTTCTCACTTCTATCTCGTCACTACTCATTTTTGACACTAAAACTCTGTTCCAAATCGAATAAACCACAATCAATTACGTATTTCACTCGTATTACACTCACCGCGCAGTACACGAAGCAAGCAGCTGATGCCTGGCGTGGCGTCGTTGGCTAGAGAGAGAGGAAAAGAGAGAAGAGAGAGAGAGAACGTTCGTCAGTGGCTCCCTCACCTCAGTAAGCGACTACGGTGAGAGAGCGACAGTGAACGGTAAGCGGTGGTGGGGGTCCCGTACCCCCACCACCAAATGATCACGGTTTTTCGTGACGGTCATGAGTCGGTTTTACTCCGGTCCTCGAAAATGCATGACGCGCGTAAAGAAGTTTCACTTCAAAAAATAAATTTTACAAGAAATTTATTATTGATTAAAATATATGATAGCATAGCCTTCTTGTACCTATCTTTCTGACAACCTAATCTGACGCTTATTATAACATTCCCGAATCCCGTATACTGAAATTCTGAGTTAGAAGAAAAAAGCGTGTTCCGGTGGATACGCTGTTACATTCACCACCAAAATGTATTCATACTGAATCAGAAACACGGAGACATTTGCGAGCTATGTGAGATTTTTTGTGGGTTGTTTTTTTTACATTACCTCACCACATGGGCGGCCTGAGAAAAATAATTCCCCTCAGGGCCTATGTCAATATTGAGGGATGCTGTGTGGAGGGTCTTTTTAGGAAAGGAAGGACGGGAAGTTCTGGGGAGAAAAAGGGTACTAGAGGTGGGAAGGAATCTGGGGGTTAGTGAGTCCAGGAGTAACGATCATAAGAATCCATCCCATCCACTGCGGTGCAAGGCGATGATCCGAGACAGTCCTGTTGGAGAGGTCAAAAGATCTCCCTCAACCAGTTTTTGCAGTCGGTGGACAGACACATCCGCCGCCAAGACCCGGTTTAACCTCACCCCATGAACCCGGGCACCTCTGCTAAGCCATCAAACGTAGTTTTCCACTTGTTGGGACCTATGGCAGAGGAGTTGGTTATCCAATAAATGGTTTCCGGGGCGGCGGTACACACACTCGTTTCCCAAATTAAAACTTGTCTACGTGCATTTCGCATATTCTTTATTTCATCGAAGAAAGAAAAAGTTTAATTACGAGTAAATTGAGAAGTGGAAATTTTTTCAACATTTTTCATTAATTTTAAAATAGGATTGCTATTTACTTCCTTAGTTTGGGAACCTCTCGATCTATTATTATTATTGTCTTCTAATGATTGTATTTTTTTTAGTCCTGCCTACACCATGTTTTGAAACTAAGGTAACTTAACTAATCGGCTGATTATGAGTTTCATCGAATTTTTGATTACTTAATTTAAGGTGAGATATTAATATTTTATACCCGAATTACAAATATTTTAACGTATTAAAATGTGTTCTATAATAATAATATCAGTTCAATTCACTGATCACAGTAATTTCCCAGAATATTGTAAATGAATTTCAATGTTCATTCAAATTAACACTGGTAGTGACGGACATGTTTTCTACTAGTATGGCGAATTTTTAAAGATTTACTATCGTAGATAATTTCTTTATTTCTGAATGAAATGTTATTTATTTGTACCTTAGAGATTATCACTACATTGTAAATGTGCATTTTTGACATGAAACAGTTATTTGTATTACTGTTGTGTTATGTTTATTTTACGTAACTATTTAAAAAAAAAATACCCTCTGACGACCAATGTTAATCCAAATTAACATAGTAAAATTTATTAAAAAAAAAAAAAAAAATTAAATACCAAAAATTTTCAAATAATTTTCTGATGTATTATCAAGCATTACATTATGTTATATATGTGGAAACAATAATGCGGATGTGAAAGGGTTAAGAGGAACGGCTGCGGTGCCTGTTTCATACAAAATTTTAATTTGGATTTACGGCTAAAATACTAGAGAAAACTGTTTTTTTTTTTTTTAGTTAAAAGAAATGGTATATATAAAGTACGCATGTGGATCAGATTTTCGATTTTTGCCTTAAATTATAGAATATAGGCCCCAGAAGATGACGATTTTACATGATTTTACGAGGCATCTTTGGCAATTTTTTGTGACCAAATGAAAGATATTTTTTGAAAAAATCTCACATATCCAGTCTCAGGCATATAATGAACTATACAATAAAATTTGAATCTTCACTGAAAAAAGTTTTATTTGCTTCAAAAGCCGAATTTAGTGGCCACAAATTCAACGTTTATTTAACTAGCTTTTTTGTTATTGTCTCATTCGCACTTTCTTGAGTCGGGCTGGCTAGGGTAGGTGGGGGGGGCCGGGGGGCAGGGGCACGGGAGAGATCGCCCGTCTAACAAATACATGCATACATACATACGTCAATCGTCCTTCATTTTTTATTATTATTGCTAGTGTATGTATATGTGTTAGTCGGACACAGGACATTCGCAGTCAGCCAGCGCGGACATATAATTGACGAATTTGTTACTTTGTTTACGAATAATATTATTTTTAAACTCCACAGTTTTTAAGAAGCATTAAGCATCCCCAAATAACTTATTTCATTCAACATGGGTAAGTAATCATTATTTGAGCATTTTTAACAATGATAATTAGGTTATGAATTAGGGTACTTACGTTATTGATTTTTATAAAATGTTATTTGTGTTTTAGGTCGAAAGTGGATACGTGGTAAGCCACCCAGTATGCACCGGAAAAAGAGGAAGTGCAATGTCAAAAAGACAGAAAGAACTCGGAACAGGTGAAAATTAAATGCAATATTTAAATCAATATTTATTATAAGTATTTATTTTTTACGGTAAAAATGTAATGTTTTTTTGTTGTTTTCAGTTCCTTAAATGATGATGAATACGATGGTCCTCTTTGATTGTGTGATAATTTTCTGATATTTATGTAATTATTTATTTGCTTATTTATATTGGAGTCTGTTCTTACTATACAACTACTACCTGTCCGACTTTTTTTTATTTTTCACCTTGTGCACATGTATTGTGTAGATTATAAAATAGGATTTTTTTCAGTATAAAAAATCTGGGACTAACTACCATAAATGTATTCCTCACTGCCTAGAATGGACGGAAATAATTATACCGATTCATTGAACATTTTTAATAAAATATGCTTGATGCTATTATTCTTGCTGTTATTGTTTTATTATTGTGCTGCTATTTTTATGGTTATTTTTATTTATAGTTGTATTACTTAATTTTGTTGTTCACATGATATTCTTTATTTGTTTATTTTTTTTTATTAATCTTAAGTTAGCTCACATCTTCGTGTGTGCTAATAGTTTTATAAACATATAAACATGTACATTGTTTGGCAAACATAATCTTTCTTTAAATATTTCAATAAAGTCACAAAAAAGAAACATTAATAATTGAGATAGACATATTTTCTTAATTCATTTTTGAACTTATTAATATTTTCTATCACAGCAATTTCCTTCGGGAATTTGTACACAACACTTAAAAATAATCTCGACCAAAATCCCAGTGATAAAGTCAGTGCGTGTTCGGAATTATATACACAGCGACACGACTTTATAACATTCTTCCAGATAAAATAAAAAAAATGTGATTCACAAAAAAATTTCAAAGGTAATGTAAAAATTAAAAAATAAAAGATTATGTCAACAGTAACGGTAAGGCCTTTACCGGTGCACTTACACAAATTTTAAGTAAGTGTATATTTCTATTCTCTACAATTATATTACTTACTGTTCATATATTATTTACTGCTGTTTATTCTATGTACTTATCTAATTTATAAACTTATACACCTATTATTACTATTATTATAATTTCGTCTGTGGCCAGCTGCCACAGTAGCACGTGTACAATTTCCGTATCTCCTACAATAAAACACGTATCGGCTAATTTAAATGAACTAAACAAAAGGGTGATTCCCCGTTTTGATGCAAATATATTCACGCACAAAAGAAAAAAACCATTTCTCTTTTACTGGCCTTCAGTGCGTGATATAGTCAGTGCCTAACGTTTACATGCGCATATACCAATACTATTAAAGAATAGGTCGGAAGCCCTTGTATGCTGTGTCTGCTAATGGAATGAACTAAACGAAAGGGACATTTCACCGACTTCGTGCAAATATTCAAGCATTGAACTTAATTTCTTTTTTATTTAATCTCATATTATCTAACTTTTTTTGATCGCTTGCAACGTCAGCCGTACTAAAAGCCAGGTACTCCCTCTCCGCAGCCCGCTCCACGCTCCGTTAGAGAGGGACACAGGACAATAATTATTTTTGCGGGAGTCGAAATTTCGTCCGCGAAAACAACGCTCTTAAGAGGAACGGCTGCGCGGCCTTCTTCATACAAAAATTAAATTTAGTTTCAGTATTCGGTGTAAATTTCAAAGCATTTTCTTTTAGAAATGGACGAAAATAATATCACTTAAACCTTCTTAATGACTAACATTATTACACATTATTAGTCTTGGTGACGAAGTGACTATTTGTCATTCATATTAATCCACAAGGCACAAGAGAAGTTTATCGTAATGGGGAATACCTTCCAGTGGTCACGAGTTATAATGAAAGATGACAGATTTTAGCATCATTTGGCAGGATGTGTGATAGTGATTTGTTCGCGTGTTGGATCTGTGCTCTGGGCTCCGCGCTACCGCAGGACTGTCTGATAACACATTGGTATTGGTATTGGGTACACATTGGATAACAGTCATAGGCATTTAACTACAGAATATTTTTATTTTATTTTTTAATTTATCTCTATTTTTTGATTTTATAAATTTTAAAAGATTACAATTTTGGTGTTTTTCTCAACTACCATACTAGGCTCATGCCCGTATTATGGTAGTCGTACATGATTTATTTAAGAATAACAAAATAATATTTTGTAGAACAAATAATAAAACGTAAGGGAAAAGAACATGTTATGGTAAAACAAAAAAACATTATGTATTACAGAAAAGATTGATGAAAAAATATTTTAAAGAAAATAGAAATAAAAATATTAAAATATATGCGAAATTATATTATGTCATTTTTTTCTTTAACACAGGTTAATTGTGGTAGGTACTTATCTAGAAATGTACAGTCATATCGTTACGTTAAAACGTTTTTTTTTTAAACAGTGTTAGTAACTCATATTTTCTTTAAAGAAAGCTCGTCCCCTTTCAAATAACTAATGTTGAACACGGATAGTAAAGAGGGATATTTTTGACTTTAAATCGGTGTTCAATGCATTGTATATTTTAGGACCGATTTACCAGAATTGACGTCGAACGAATGTGGTTCTAGTTTTAGGAACAACGCATCCCAGGTTTGATGAAAAGCGGGTGTAAACTTGATGTTGTGGAGACACCAGTAGGTTATTTTTACGCCTGTAGCACAAACTTGTCTTAGTAAATAACTGGAAAATATAAGGCTAAGACCCTAATTTTAGCAAATAGTTCGTTGGCGGGGTGGGTAGGTTGGCATTTATTAGTGCACTGCCAAACTGAAATTTCCTGAAAATCTTCATACAAAAAATCGAATTTTCGAAAAAAATAAAAAACGTTTCAGGCTGCAACAATATTAATAATGCCATTTTATTTAATATTAGCACTCATGTACACCCAAAGTCACGAGCCGCCACTGCCTATTTGTAGGACAATGTAACTATTTTCAGCTAGAAGCTCTTTGCTTCTTCACTAGACAGGTTTTCTTCTTTGAAGTAAAGATGTCAAGATTTGTTTTTAAATGAGTCCATATTCATATTAATTATTTAGTGGCCGTGTCAGTGATTTATTTCAAAATTTTATTCTAACAGAGCGACTTGCACGATTATAACTTCTTCCGTAACTTCAACCCCCGCGAAAAAATGCAAGGCATTGGAAATTATATTCACTCCAGTAACCGTCCGGTACAGCCATACATTAATCAACAGTATAGGCTTCGGACTCCTTGTGTTGTAGGTCCGCTACTGCATAGGATATAGACATAGTTATCTAAATGCTATGTAGTGTGCAAAGGACATAGGTATTTATGTTCCACATAGATCACGCGATGGACGAATCGATTCGACCGTTTTAGCTTGTGTTATGTTTTCAAAACATAATGTGAAAATGATCAACCGAACGTGTGATTTCGCTAATAAACTTTAACACAAAAAAATTGGTTATTTGTGTCCGTTTACATGTTTAAAAAAAACTTTTATCAGTATCTTTTTTACAAATTGTTGATAAAAATTGCGATATTTGAAATTCATTTTTCTATTTTCTTCCTTTAGGTACATTTGTAATGTTTTCCACAGTCGAAACTGTATTCTAATCCGAATATTGTGGATACAACACATATATGTTATGGGGATAAAAATATAGTTAATGCATTAATTCTTCTTTCGACTGCCTGTTCTGATAATATCCAATGAAGCGATTTTTGGCATTTTATGCCAGTTTGCAAAAACGTTTTGTACGATCGCTTGTCATAATGTGCCATATTTATAGAACCTAAAAATATGAAATATTCGGCGAAATAGAGGTGAATTCATTGGCCTTTAACGGCAGTGAGGAATTTCATATTTTTCAATATTAATATTTTGAGGAATGGTATTAATTAGATTTAGTTCTCTTTTTAAAAATGTACATATTCAAATTCGAAGAAAATCCAGCCAAAAAGTTCTTACTTATCCTTCCCAGTAAGTAATTTATTATTCTAAACAATGCCCTTTACGGTACCTACCTACTTAAATATTTTAGAATTAGAAAAGCTTTTAATTTTACTTAAGCTGGACGTAGCTAGTTGAACAAAGTCATTAAAAGTGAAACACGGTTGCATAATCAGTTGGAAGAAGTATGGGTAGGTAACTTTATAAATAATTTGAATTAATAATTGATATCTCTAACCAATATGTTTTTTCGCAGAACTTGGAAAATTTTAAAACATGAGAATAATACAATATGACAACTCGACCTAAAGAAATTAAAAGACGCTGAAATAGACAAGGAATAATAATTTATTGAAGATTTATTAAATTGTGTTCAAGAATGATTCAGCTTTCTGAAGAATGGAGCATTAACTGGAAAGTTGCCTCAGTAGGTACCCAGTAAGGATATTTTGAAGCCTTGGCACACTTTGCATATTTATATAAGGAGACGACAAGCTTAACCTTATAAGTACCTACCTACTTAATCACTTTTTACATTTTATTAAATACTTATACGAAAGTTTTGCATTTTAAATTATGTGTGATGTATTCCTTTTACAGTTACACAAGGTGCGCGTCAAGAGAATTGAGATTATATTGGTACGTATGCCAAGCTGAACCTCAACTTATGGGAAAGGAACGAAGCAACCACAAATGGCGCGAAACGCCGCTTGCAGTTGATTTGTTCCTTTCCCGTAAACCCGTTTCGGTTCGCAAATGCATACGTACCATTATATAATAAAATAATAATGTGGTCAAGGTAGAAGGTACCTACATATTGGGTTATTTATTATTTATATAATTGAAGTCATTATTTAAGCATCTATCTTGCAAGCAATGGGAATTAATTCAGAAAAATTGCGAATGCATAAACGGAGAAAACTCACCGATATAAAATACTACTAATTTATTAAAAATCTGGTCAAATTATTCATATTCCTGTTAAAAACGGGACTGCAGGCCTTTAACAGGTTAACGGGTATCCTAATAAACTGTCGGTAAAACACGAATATGTTATTAGGATGTCGGAACACGTGTTCATAAAAATTCTAATATTGCCGTATTTCGCATTACATTTAACAGAAAAAAATCACAGATGCATGAACATGTGTTCCGATATATTCAGAATGGACTAATATTTTATTAAGAGACGGATTGCAATGACATTTTTAACATTATTTTAATTAATCAGCCATACTCATTTTTGTCCGTGTAATAATTAATTATAAAGAAAAATAGCTATTTTTCCTGCAATAAAACAAAAAATCGCTTTTTCTCGAGGAACTAAGATTGTCACCAACGATGTTGCCTGTGTCATGAAATTTATTCAGATTTGGAAGCATTGAAATATAAATTTAACTGTCAAAAATATGACATGACGCCATACTTCTAAATTGCTCAAAATGGAAAAAAATATTTAGAAAATGTGTAAAAAAAGAAACCGGGTAGGTAACTGTTACTATCAATAATTAAGTACGAATGGAAATATAATTATACTGTAAAAAAATATGTTTAAACAGCAAAAGCGTCGCTAAAATAGCAATACATTTTATGCATGACTTATATAATTATGATTATGTGAAATTTGCACGTTTCTATATCTATAATCTTAATCTATATTCTATAATCTAGGTACTAAGCTTTTCTACTAAAAACAAAAAACTTGACTCACCAAAATGAATGATCTGCATGTAGGTAGGTATAACTCTCACTTCTGGTCACCCTTTTAATTTGTAGGCACAATAATAATTGTTTCTATTACATATTTAAATTGAGCAATAAAGGTAGAACTTCGACACCGCGAATTTTTTTGACCCGGAGCGGACATAGCGCCGCTTCGGCGGACGCCGGCGTTGGTCTGCCGCGGATATCTACACTGGAACAAACCCCCATACAAGCTTACACCCTGCACCCTCCGAAACCAGAACCCACTTCACGCTGTTCTAGTCTAGTCCGTCAGGGATAGTAGAACCTGCGCGAATATTGTGACAATAATTATAAAAAATGATCACCTCTGAAAAGGTGCTTTTTTAAATTGGCACAAAAATGATGTTTTTTTGGCTGCTTTTATACTGTCTTTTATTCAGTTTTGAAAGTAACGTAATGGCGATATTTCAGTGAAGAGTCAATTTCGAGAGTGTTAGTTAAAAATGTGACCTTTTTACCAACTAATTTACTAATTTAATTACTGGGCGTTCACCACTTCGTTAACATTTGGAATCGGGCTGTTGACAATAGCACTCCTTATGAAGATGGCGATAAGGTTTTAATTCTTTTATAATTATATTGTGCGAATATGAATTTGAAATTAAAATATGGAAATCAATGTGTTTGTTTATAAATATTTACGTTTGTTACTTTGATTTCGATGAAGATTTCGTAATGTTTTGCTAGAATTTTTTCGTTTTTTTTGCTTCTAATTATTAAGATAATAATTGTTTTTTTATTATTATATTGAACAGAACATTATTTATTTTTGAAATTTCTATATTCGAGGGATTTTATGAAAAGCTACAACAATCTTTCAATAAAATTACAAAATTAGTCTCACCAATATTTTTTGTAAAGATCGTCACAAATTATATAAATACAGGTGCGGGATGTTTTGCTACACCCTGTACTATCATGGAATATTTTTTGTTGTTGTTTTGATTTGATCAATTTTGTAAAAGATATTTAAATTAATTATCTGATAAAATATTTTATATAGGTTTTTTTACTTTATCCTTGTATGATTTTATTCAAACGAACAGTTTAAATGTTGAAAATTCGAAGCAAATCCGAGTTCTATATAGAGTTCATTGAACCGGAGTTATAGATACACCACTGTAATTAGAGTTTTTAATAGTACATACGTATACTAACCAGTTAAGGTACTTAATAACTACCTATGAAATGAACGCTCAAATATTATGTAATATTCTAGAATTCGGTTTGTAGGTATATAGGTCAGATTAGATGGCAGAGGAGGCGTACGAAATGTCACCACTGTTTGGCATTTCCAACCCCGGGTGAGGTACAGAACGTAATGATGTAATGGAAGATGGCACGAATACAATAATAAACAATGGATGATATCTTTACATAATAATATGATAATGCCAGACTAAATACGTAGGTATATAGTCCAGTAACCACGGTCATCAGACCTTGCGTCAGATCCGTTAGTTCTGATTGTGTTGACCCAATGAATAATCCAAGATTCCGATTCCAAAGCGCGACATTGTCAAAAATCAAAAAACCTCTTAATTTTCTACCTTTCTTCTGTTTTTGGCGATTTTAACCCTGAAGGGTTATCGATTATAAATATTTACGTTTTCAAAGTAGACTCAATTTGCTACAATTTTAGTTTTTGCTACAATTTTTAAAAGAAAGTTGCGGAAATTTTATGATGATAGAACTTTACTATCCGTCCGCGAGTATTTCACAAGAGATGATAAATAAATGTTTTGCTTTACAGATAAGATTCTTAAGAGATTCTCGATCAGAATCAAATAATGAATTTCTGATTGTAGTTGTAATAGGGAGGTAACTATCATCATGCCGTTTCTCTGCAAGGGTGGGCAGAGAGGATAGATCATCTTGCCTCATTCACATTCATACATCGTCTAATACACCCTCTTGTATTATTCTGACTCTTGACATGGCCTGACTCTGAGTCCTGACTCCCGAGTATCTGATTCACTTGATCGTGCCATATCTTCCTCGGGCATCCCCGACTTCTTCTATCATTCACATTTGCATCATATCCTTACACTATTTTCTTCGTTCATTCGCTCTACATGCCCAAATCTACAGGTTTGTGATCTATAGGCGTCTCTTTCTTAATCTTACTCACTACGCTTACATCAGCCTTGCATTCTTTGGAATTCTCTTTTTTTTACATTTACATTTACATTTACATTTACATTTCTCACACGTGTCATTTCTTCAGAATTCAGTCTGCTTTCGTCCTTCTTCTGCCAATTCCATGCCTCACTGCCATACACCAGGGTGGATACCAGTACCACATTTTGGACTGCTAGTTTCGCTTCTTCCGACAATTTTTTGTTAAACGCCAACTGCGTTCAGTCCTCCATTAATGAGAGTTTTCTGCATTTAGCCTTTTATTAATATCTCTATTAGCATTTCCATCTTCCTCGTAATAGGTAAGTACACTTGCAAACTGAAAAGATATTTATTTGTTTTTACTTCTTCTATAGTTGTAAAATTACTTAATAAGGCGTAATTTTTGGTCTATACTTATCTATTTTTAAATTCGTTAATTTTCATTATCGTGACGAAGAAGCCATTTGCTCTGAATAGTAATAATAATAATAAATAATAATAATACTTGGATGACTTGTATAGCGCCGTTTTTGTGCAAAAACACCTCAAGGGCGCTGTACAAACCTACAATGCATATTTAATTTATATATGAATAGTGTACATTATTGTTGATTAAAAAGTGGTGTAAACAAAGTATTTAATTTATATATGATTGACTGGGTTACCTTAGCATTATAATTTAAACTCATGTGTATTTTATATATGATTGACTGGGTTACCTTAGCATTATAATTTAAACTCATGTGTATTTTATATATGATTGACTGGGTTACCTTAGCATTATAATTTAAACTCATGTGTATTTTATATATGATTGACTGGGTTACCTTAGCATTATAATTTAAACTCATGTGTATTTTATATATGATTGACTGGGTTACCTTAGCATTATAATTTAAACTCATGTGTATTTTATATATGATTGACTGGGTTACCTTAGCATTATAATTTAAACTCATGTGTATTTTAAATATGATTGACTGGGTTACCTTAGCATTATAAGTTAAACTCATGTGTATTTTATATATGATTGACTAGGTTACCTTAGCATTGTAATTTAAACTCTTGTGTATTTGAATGTTCGACTATTCTAGGTCAAACACATCGACACATGACATTAATATTATAATTAATAATTAATAGAAAAAATTATCTCATATTTGATGGGTACAAAGATCAAAATCGCAAGAGCGAAACCAAAACAATATTAGATTTTGAGTATTTAGGGAAACAATTTTGCAAGGATTTCGAGAGTGAAATCTTTGATATCTGAGCTACACCGAGAGTTAATTGAACCGATTTTTGAATGAGTTAATTGAATCAGATTTTTGTTTGTTTTAAGTGAGTCATTGTTTAGATTCAACCTTCAATTAGGCTTGAATGATTGCAAACATGGGGAAGAATCTTTCCCAACCGGGTTACTAATAACCTGAGAATATTTGAAAAACTCGTACTCGTTGTAAGTGAAAAATGTTGCTTGTGCAAAGATGGATGACTTATCTAGCAGAGAAATTTAACTCACGATATTTCTGTACAAAACGCATTTGCCAACGGTGACCGGGTATGCCATCAAAATGACAATTCAACACACATACAAAAAGTGATATAAAGTCATCTAAGTCAAAAGTCATCTAGGTTAAATAGGTTACATAGATAACTATTAAACCTAGTTTTTGTTATATCACTTTTAATGACTCTATATCACGTTTTAAAGGAGTCTTGAATTTTTATTTTGGTGAACCAAATGTTTCCTCTAATCTCCTAATGAGAAATTCATGATCAATCGTGTCAAACGCTGCACTCATGTCTAGGAGTGAGATAAGTGATAACTTACCTGACTCTACGGCAAGAGTTATGTCTGATAGAAAACGAAGTAGTCCGGTTTCAATTGAGTGGAACTTTCTGTACGCAGATTGACGATTTGCGAATAATTTATTTGAATTCATGTATCTTTTATCAGGAGATTTTTCAATGTGGATGAGTGTTTCAGGTGAATAATTATTGCTTGTAAAACAATTGTTACCCTTTGTGCTTATGCATAAAAATTCTTGTCTTAAACATTAGCTTACCAAAAAAATAAAAATTAATATTTGACTAGTTCTAGTATTTCACCTAAAAATGTAGACAATTTGTCTCGACGCCATCTAGTGAGAGAGTTAGCACTTACAATGCCTTTCTCATATAAAATAAAGTTGGTTGTTTTCAGGTGAAAAAATGTAACAAGCTGTAATTGTTGAATGAAACACTAGTATATATTGAATTATTTCGCGGATAAGAGATAAGCCGCCATAGCTCAGTGGTCAGAGCTGTCGACCGGAAATCGAAAGGACACGGGTTCTAGTCCCGTTGGCGTCATGTATCTTTTATCAGGAGATTTTTCAATGTGGATGAGTGTTTCAGGTGAATAATTATTGCTTGTAAAATAATTGTTACCCTTTGTGCTATGCATAAAAAATCTTGTCTTAAACATTAGTTTACCAAAAAACTAATAATAACTATTTTTATTTACAAACAAAGTTACAGCCTTAGGAAACAAGAGTGGGGACTTTTGCACCACCTTGTATTAATAACAACGAAGGCGATAACCCAGTAATTGACATTCCTGATACCTTCATTCAATAATTTCCCCTCAACTCCAAATTTGACATGAAAGTAATGTGATTGTAAAGTCGAAAGGAAAGTTAATGGCCTCTTAGGTGCCAAACCTTAGGTACAATAGGAAAGGGTTGCACCATTATATTATTATTATGACCCCTTGTTTGCAGGTAGGTACGGTGTGCACGTGTACGGTGGCCTATTACCAGTCTTAGGGGAATTTTTAACCCCAGTATATCAAAAAGAATTAGAAAATTGTAAGGGTAGAAAATTTGTATTTTTTTTAAATTAAGTAAAGCAGCAAACCTTTTTTTATATTTTTTTAACGCAAGTAGATACCTAATCGAAACAAAATATTGTGGCTATTCTTGCCAGTTTTGAACAACATTTAAATAATAACACATGAATACCAATGGCCTGGAATGATAACAGACTCGACAGATTTTAGAGCTAAACATAAACATTCTCAGACAGTTCCTTTCATAAAAACAAAAATGCAAATCATCTGAATATTATTAATTAAGTTGATCAAGGGGTCTACCAGTTTTGAAAGCGCCAAAATTTTACTCGCACCAGGTGCCGTTTGGATTAGGGCCGGCCCTGACTCTAAGGTTGCCACAAATATTCTAATAAATGTAATTTTAATAGCAATGAACAGCAAATAATTTAAAATCATGCAATAAATTGCAAGTGTTTTTAATATATTGCTCTCTGCGTGCAAAGTCGTATCTTCTCGAAGCATGGACCTAAAAAGCCCATTTAGGTTCATTATCTGGTTCGTGACCTGCCATGTAAGTATGTCTTCTGTATATGTTTGTAAATAATAAAATTGGATTGAGACTAAGAACTCATAATTAGTTGCACAGCGCCCTTGAGGTGATTTTTCACAAAAACGGCGCTATACAAATTATTTAATTATTATTATTAATTTTTTTTAATAATAAAAACAAAACTCAACATATACAAGGACACCTACAAATGTAATTTGCAAATAAGTGGGTAGGTATCAATCTATCTACCGAGTGACGTGTATTGCTCTGGCCAAAAGTAGGCTGTGTGTATTTATTTCGAATTGTTAAATTTTTCAAATCTCGGATATAATACTTTAATTATAAACTATCTAACAAACCATCACACCGTTTCCCTGCAGGGTTAGGCAGAGAGTACCTACTTTACATACCTACCAGGTAAGTATTGTACTGTATATTTTCTCCATAAATAGTTAAGTAATAACATAGATCACTGTAGAAATGTATTATAAGTTTGTACAGCGCCCTTGAGGTGATTTTGCACACAAACGGCGCTATACAAGTCATCCAATTATTATTATTATTATTATTTTAAAACAACTATATCTTGGCACACACTCCTTGCCTCATTCACATTCACACATCATCTCATACATTTTGTGGAGGGATAAAATTATGTCCCCAATTTAAAAACGAACATTTTATAATAAATTATTGTGCCAAAATTGTTAGTGTGTGTCCTGGTGTAGCCCTAAAATAAAAGCTAGATTGAAAAAATCAAATACATCGCCAACCAGACGCAAAACAAAAGTATAAATTTGTCAAATAGAAACAGTTTACTAAAGTAGAACGGTTGTGATATAAAAAATATCACAATGGGGAAAAATAAACTATGGTCAGAGATTTTTCACAATTTTTATGATTTGTTTTTCTTGGGGTAGGCACAGGATTTCAGTTTAGTATAATGGACTCCACGTCATTGCTCTACCATCTAATTAAAACTATCAAGATATGAACAACTGAAAGTTGGGTAAATACAATTATTGGAACAAAAGAATATTCTAAATCTTTAAAAAAAGTCACTAACAATAATAATAAATAATTTCTGTACGTAATGCAAAAGAGTTATTTATATTTTTAAATGCAAAATAAAACAAAAAAAAATCATTCGATCCTGCCAGGATTCGAACCTGGAATCTTCTGATCCGTAGTCAGACGCGTTATCCGTTGCGCCACAGGACCTTGCTGACGTCCTCACAATTTTTGCATATTTGCAAAGGAGCTTCGACGTAGAGTTTACTGCCATCTAACGAATATTATCGCAAGTTTTTTTATAAGGTTATGAAAGAAATCAATGAACGGAATCATCTAACGGAATATAAATGAAGCACGTTAAAAATGTTATCGTTCTCAATTATCTCTGGCTCAGAAAATATAATTTGTTCATAGATGGCGTTGTCAAAATATGAATGTACCTGCGCAAATGGCTGCGCAGTTGTACACGGAAATAACAGCTGTTTTCCTTGATGGCTGTTCAGTGCGTTGGTTGTTCTAGAACACTGTTTATTTTATTCATTTGCCAACATTCGACGCGCAAAGGCAATAATTTTATATCACGATTTTTAACGCAGATTACTGTTAAATAATCAAGTCCAAACCCTCACAGTATTGGCTTTATAGAGTGTGATATAGTATAATTAAAATCCGTGTCGAAAACGTCTCGCGTTGGCGATGTTAGCAAATTTGAAATAGAAATTTTCGTAGATTGTGAAAGATAATCAGTGTAGAAAGGGAATTGATATTATTGTGTGTGAAAGTGTTGGTGGCACGGCATTGATCGCGGTGAAAACTTACCGTGCTTAAAATCCGGAATAAATCAAGCATTCATAATTATCACATAAAAAAATGTCTGTATCCCCATCTAGTTCAGCGCTCCGTGCTCTGGCCCTGGAGTACAAGAGTCTCCAGGAAGAGCCAGTGGAGGGATTTAGAGTTAAGTTAGTAGGAGAGGAAAATCTTTTCGAATGGGAAGTGGCAATTTTTGGACCCCCTGATACGCTATACCAAGGCGGATATTTCAAGGTACGTACTCCTTTGTTTTTATGCCAATGTTGGATGATATTTTTGTTTACATAACCTCTCTATCCTCATAACAAATCTGAAGACTGATCTATTTTGAGATTGGCACACAAGAGATGTGCTCCCATTTATCTAGTTTAATGGCACCGCGATGGTCTTGTATTATATTGAAGTGTGATCTGAATGTGCTCACATGCTAACCACACAGCTAGCTACTAGAACAAAGCAAATCTAGGCATGTGCTATCATTTAACCAGTTCTTGACATTCAGGATCTATGTTTGAGTTTCTGTAAAGATCTACCAACTACCAATCTTTTCATAAGCATAAATAAACATTTCCGTTATAAATTATTACCAGATTTCATCTAAAAGATGTCAACATTTTATTATTGTCAAATGATAATAAAATAATCTGAAAAGAGTATAATACACATTTTGGGAGATTTAAAACTAATTATTCCAAAAATACAAGGCGCCAGGACTTGTTGATCAAGTACAAGTAGTAGCCATTATAACGCTACTGGACTATTTTTTTTTAAAATGTGAGTACAGCACAAGAGTTCCAACTTCTCCCAACCGTCTAGAGACAGTGACAGAAGGAGATGTGGAGATGTACCTGTCTATTCAGATCTGGTCACCAAACACGGCAAAAGCCATTTCATGCAACATTTTAATTCTGAATGGTGGTCTCACACCAGGTTCATATTGAAAGTATCTTCCACTCTTGGAACATTCAACAAATATACTCTATATATTATTTTAAATGTGTCAATGTGAAACAACACAAATTAATTAAATAAAATTTCGTTACAATAGCCGGGATTTGAACCCTCGAGTTCCGGATTGCTAGCCGGGAGCCTTACCCCTCACCACAGGGCTGTCAAACATTCACTGTTTTACAATTTATTCAATTATAATAACTGTAATTTGTTAAGCGTATTCTGCTTCCATGACATGAAGTGGTTTTATTTGTACAATATTTCAAACCGAAGGTGCAGCTAATGGTGTCAATGCATACAAGTCTGAACTTAGCTGCATTTACAGGAAGTTGTACAATTCATGATCATAATTGAATAAGATTTTTTTCTATTCTTTTGTATGTCAAATTCAATAAAGGAAACATATTAGTTATCTGCTTTTTGCCACTATTCTACTTGCAAACTATAATGTTTGTATGGTGTACTTGTCTTAAGATAAGTTTGTCATTAACGTTCAGCGAATGTTTTTTGGTCAATTGTTGCAACCAATCTCCTCATGTGTCAAATGCAATACTTTACCCTTATAATGGGTCACCAATTTAAAAGATATTTGAAACATGTATTACGAAGGTGTTCTTTTCCTTGCGTTGTTGTACTATGAGAACTTTCAACACAATAATGCTGAGTACTTAAGTTATTATACCATAGAATTAAACTCAACAGATATAAGAAAATGCTGTATTAAAAATGGTATGGAAATAATAAAGCCAATGCTATGTAGTCCATATTCACCCTTTCATTAAAAAGTTATTGAAGATCTACAATAGTTTATGGTATGGGAATAATACAGCCAATGCTATGTAGTCCATATTCACTCTTTCATTAAAAAGTTATTAAAGATCTACAATAGTTTATGGTATGGGAAAAATACAGCCAATGCTATGTAGTCCATATTCACCCTTTCATTAGAAAGTTGTCGAAGATCTACAATAGTTTATGATTGTAGATGATGATTTGATTGCATTTTAATTAAAACATAATATTTTTAGTTTTAATTTACTCTAAAAAGATGTAATAATGTCTTGTGAACCTACATATTTAAAGATTTAAGCTTTCAGAAGTATCGACAAATTATAGTGATGTAGACATATTATGAATGGGTGCTGCTCGCTAATTCAAATCAGTGGAAACTACAACTAACGAGAAATGAGGATTGAATCATTAAGTTGATGTTGCATTATTATAATCCTTTTACCTATCTAATCGGTTGTTATTCTAATTATAATTGGTTGAACATCATTCAACCAATTATTTCATCATGATTTGTGATAACTTGCTTCGGCATATATTATTTTCTCTGTAAATATTATATGAAGTCTTATTGCCAGTAACTGCATTATAATAAAACACATAAATCATGGTAGGTAGGCAGGTACTTGTGTTTCAATGCTTATAACAATTTACTAGATACCCTGATCCATTATGCTTATCATACTGATATGTGGTACTGAGAATGAAGCTAGCTTTATGATAGTATCAGGATGATTTTAGATTAAATTTGTCATATATTATTATGAATAATTATGTTTTATTTAATTATTGAAGACAATATTAGCGATTCCCAAACGAAAATCTGAAACAGAAAAGGATACGGTCACATCTAGGACTCGAACCCAGGACCCTTGCCTTGCCGGGGCACCGCTCTACCACTGAGGTAATAGGACCCTATCTCCTTCCGTCATATTTAACTGTATCATACTTCGAATGAGAACTACCAACATTGTCTTCATTTTTCTCACCGCACATTTTTATTAGCAACTATCTTTGTATGATCGCAAGATTCAACCCGAACTTAATGCAATCTAGACAGCGTCTTTTTAGATAAACATATATATTTTTTATTTTTTTTAATGTGCGACATCTATTGACTTTTCTGAAAGTTTATCAATATTTATTTTTTAGGTATGATATTTTATTAGGTTTGGAGGATGATTTTTTTATATGAGCGGTGCAAGGCAAGGGTTCTGGGTTCGAGTCCTAGATGTGACCGTATCCTTTTCTGTTTCAGATTTTTGTTTAGGAACCGCTAATATTGTCTTCAATAATTAAATATTACAATTTGCGGTTTTACTCACTAAGTTATTCCAAAAAATAAAAAAAATTGTTATACTTGCTGTGCCCTAAAATATTAATTTGATTATGCCTTATCAACAAAAAAAACATTTGGAGAATGTTATAAGTTCCATTCTGTTATTCAAATCATTATAAATACCTTGATTTTGACATTTCCCATAATAAATTATTTATTAATGTATCCATTTGAAATGTTATGAATTATGCAGAGTCGGTACTATTTCCTAGCATTTCAAATGAATGCATAAATAATTAATTTGCCATAGGAAATGTGATAATCAAGGTATTTACCTATAATGATTTGAATGTGTTCGGATAATACTAACATTCGGTATAACTATGGAACTTATAATCTTTTCCAAATGTTTTTTTGTTGATAAGGTATCATAAAATTATTATTTTAGGGCCATCAAGTTTTAACACAATTATTCATGTATTTTAATAAATATTAATTTTATTATGAATTAATTGAATTATGAATATTACTCTGTTTGATGACAGTTTTTAAAAATATTTGTATATTTAACTGTGTGGTATCTAATTAATTATGATCAAAAATAGACAATTTTCTTCATACAAACCAAGTGCCCTAGAATATTAATATTACGTCCAACTCCAATAAAATATTGGCAGTGTTTACTTGTGTTGGCTGGGAACTCTAGCCGTTAGAGGGGCTAGTGTAGAACGGCATAATCATGCATAAAATCCATTAAAATGTATGAAAGAAAACCAAGCCTCACAACTCGTGCCGCTGGGAGGCGCTAGTGTAGCATACTGCCATCGGAATGTATGGGAAATGCCAGCAGTTGGAGGCATTATAACTATTCAAAACAGGGGACTTTAGCTATTCGGTCCTTAATATGTGGTGAGTGTCAAAATATCGAGTTCAGTATTTGCTTAAACTCCTTAACCTGAAGTAAGTAGGCACACAATCCATTATCCATCCATTAGGCTTTCTCATTACTCAGAACTCTAGATAATTTCTCCCGAAAAGTCTGTTTACTTCTTGAATAATTCATTTTCTAGAATAAACATATTTGTCTCTAATAAATTTATTTAATATAATTACCATACTGGAACTTGGCAAACACTTTATAGGTGTGTATCTGTTGTAAAATTTTAATTGCTGAATTTTATAATATGAATTCTTCTATGAATAAATTATACATTATTATTTTTTCTCACCTTTGAATATCTAGTATCAGATCTACTAGTTTTTGTCACCTTTGAATACCTAGTATCAGACCTAATTGTTTTTGTTGTGTAATTTATCTTTTTATTTGTTATTATTGTTATCTTCCGATGGCCAAACAGATTTTGAAGCTCTTAAATTTCCTTGATGAGACTTACCATTCCCTAGAGATTATCAGCCATTGCTTTCCTTCTCTAATTCTTCTCCAGCACGTTGTGAACGACAATGCATAAGTTCCTTCTTTTCTCATGGTGCCCTCTCCTATCGGAGGTTGGCTATCATCATGACAATATTCACCCTGCATTCTGAAACCTGGAACAATTCTGCGGAACTGTACTTGCATCCTAATGTATTCGTTTATCAGCTTTCTCCAACGTATTGTCCGATGTCCGTGCATTATTTTTCTCCTATGAGTAGTACCAGATCTTTTATCGGAAGTTGGCTATCCATCAGGACAATTTTCACTTTGCATTCTTATCAGGACAATTTTCACTTTGCATTCTTACCACAATATATTCGTTTATCAGCTTTTCCAGCATATTGTCCGATATCCATGCATTAGTTTATTCTTCTCCTGGTGCCCTCTGCTATCGGAGGTTGGTTATCATCAGGACAATCTTCACCATGCATTCTACAACCTGGAACAAATCCGCGGAACTGTACTCGTACCATAATGTCCGTAATATGTAGGTAAATAATCAGGCTTAAATTAATTTTGTTTTTCAATCCTGTATTATATTATTTTTGTTATCTTTGGTATTACGCAGTGTGGCTCAGTTTATATATGACAGGGTACACGAACGATAATGCGTTGTATGAAGCACAATGCGTTCGTATATTTTTATAATTCAATCGACTCGTGGCCCGATTTCCAAACCACTCTTCATAGAATATCTTGCATTGTGATGTCGGGTCAAAGATAAGGTATAATCAAATTATTGTCCCACTGATATAACACAGGTAGTAAGTGGATGCATTAGAATTAGAGCTACCTTTTCCACACATTTAATTTATCTTGCAGTCTTTCCAATGATGTGATACAAAATATTTATGAGTACTTTCCTCATTAAGCATCTAAATTATAACTTTGTTTTGCCAATTTTCCAATCATAATAATCAATTATGGTAATACAGGGTTTTCCCATAAGAGGTGTTATTTTGAATAGCCCGCTATTTCGGTAGATGTTACTTTTGAAGCTGTCATTTTTTGACATTTGATAAGTAGAAACTACGCCATTAATAAAAATGGAACGATACACGCTTCAACAACGCATTGAAATTATTAAAATTCACTTGAGTGAATCAAATGCAAATCATCTTGATTGATGAGGCCCGTTTCCACCACGGTGGCTTCGTCAACAAGCAAAATTGTCGCATCTGGGGCTCGGAAAACCCAAGAGTTATTCTTGAAAAGCCTCTCTATCTTCAACGTGTGACTGTTTGGTGCGGTTTATGGTCCGGCGGAGTCATTGGACCTTACTTTTTCGAAAATGAGGCTGGAACAACAGTTACGGTGAATGGATTGCGCTATCGAGAGATGATTAATGATTTTTTATGGCCGGAATTGGATGGTATTGATCTGGACAACGTTTACTTTCAACAAGACGGCGCTACGTGCCACACAAGCAACGAAACCATTGATCTTTTACGATTGAATATCAAAATAACAACTCTTATTGGAAAACCCTGTATTATTGACACCGTTCAATTACGTCGCTGAAATCCATCGAGTAGATATCATTTCATTACCAACTTAATTATAAAACAAACATGAATATTATAACCCCTTTGTTAGCAAGTTTATGTGGAAAATGTGGAAAACAATGAATAGATGTTCTATGTAGGTATACACAGTAAGTATTTGTGTGATAAATAAATGAATGGTTAGTGGTTTCAAATTGATTTGCTTTTTTTTACCTTACCTACGTGACAATATCATTCCTGTCATATTATTTATTTAATTTTGTAAATTCTTTTATTGTAACTACAGACACAATATTAATTTGCTACGAAAACATAATAGAATTCTGCAAAATAATCGATTGGATATATTTAAATAATTTGAGTGACCACAATAATGGGTAGTAGGTAGTAATTTATTGGTGACAAATAGCGGCTGCCTAATCAATTTCGATAAAAACGTTAATAAGTTCCTTATTTTTTTCTGTTTTCAAATATTTTTCAAACCGATACGATACGATTGTACCACCCCAGACAGGAGCACTCCTATCCCGGACACAGGAGAGACACAGGACACCATAGGGAACTGTTTTGTTATGACTTGGAACGCGTGCTCTGATGATTGGGAGGAGGTTGGAGTTTAATCGACCGGTTTTCTTGGCAACATATTAACATTGTAATTTAGGATGGGTAGGAATAAAGGAATTGATAATTTTTTCTCGCCACCCGCTTCTTCTGGCTTCGAGTTTCTGAAATTTTATTGCCATTTTCTTGCCTCTTCTCACTTCTTCTTTTTGGCTGGTGGATCTTGCATCGTCATGACTTTTCTTGCCTATTCATGGCTGTTATAGTCTTTTCAAGCCTATTATTGGCTCTTCTTACCTATACTAGTCTCTCATTTCTTTTATCGCTCTAATGCACATTATTTTCACATATTGCCTCTGTCTGTTTCTTCTTGCCTCTTATTGTTTCTACTAGCATCTTCCTTGCATCTTCTTGCTTCTTCTTGAACAGGCAAAAGTATAAGAGTTTATTCAACAAGACATATGTCTTATTTTGCTACAAAATCAGGGAACTATTGAGTGGTGTTTTAAATTAAAATAAGCCCTCTGAAAAGCATTACCAAACTTACGTAGCAGAACTTGTTTAAAAATAAACGGTTTTTTGTAAATTTAATAATAAATATGATTTAATATACAAAAGAAACAATAATAATAATATTGCATTTTCAAGTGTTATTTGTTTTAAATATGTATATGTATTATGTACCTACCCAATTATGTTCCTAAAATTATGATTGACACATTTTAAGTGTTGAAAACTTTCACTGAAATACTCACCGTTCTTTTTACTTTATTTTCGTAGGTCTTAAGATATATCCCATTCCCCAGCAAAACCAGTTTATAAATTATCTAAATTTATCTAAATTTTTAATTATCCATGCTTATTATTCTTTCGTGCTTATAGAGGCAGCATACGTGCGTACAGTAATACAGTACTTACCTCCAGCCGGGTTCACTGCAAAGTCACATTGATCAGCTGTTATCTGTTGGATAGCGTGTCATATGGCAGATAATAATGTTTATCAAGCACTTCATTACATACAAACAATATATCACGTCGGAAGACATTGATATTCATTCAGTATTGGCCTTTACAAAATCAAGCGTGATTTTAAGCTGCCTACTTGGGATGCATTTCAGAACACATCGAATCAAACTCCATCGTATTTGAAGACCGTCAAATGGACCTTAAGGCGAAGCTTAATGCTAAATCACTATTTTGATTAATCTTTATAACGAATTGGTGTACATTATGAATACCAAAAAATATGCTTTAGTTAAATTGAAGGTTTTCCTATCGTTTCGCTTGAGTAAAATACAAATAATAACATAAATTACTCAATAAAAAATATAAATGTAAACTATTAAAAATAACATTTTTTCAATAGAAATGTACGAACGCGTAAAGGAAACAATTTAAAAAATACAGTATTATAGCTAAGATTATTTGTGACAGTTTCACTTAATTAACTTTTTTGCTTTCTTATAAAATTATTTACAAAATAAATAAAAACCAGTTTTTGGCTTGAAATCGAACGTTTCTAGACTCCGTTTGTCAAGCGATTTTGATTCCTATTACCTACAATATAAGGTATACCAAGAATTTACACATTTTTGGCTTGTAGCTTCCTCTTAACACTATTTGGATTTTTTGAACATTTTAATGGTTCCCGCTGATTCTCGGCCCGCTTCAGCTTTTAACCATTTTGTTATCAACTGTCATGCTGTTACGCTTAACAACTGATCATAATTGATTAAAAGCTGAAACGGGCCGAGCGATAGATACTTAAGGTATTCCATTTTTAAATGGTTTTGTACTATTCGTCCGTGGAAACTAAAAACAGTGTCTTCCTTGAGTCTTAAGGAAGACATTGTTTCTTTTTATATAATGTTGATACTGTTATCTTTTAAACAAATATTTGGGCCTTATTTCATGTGGCGTGTACTTACTGGTTAGTAATGGTGTTAATAATTTTCTCCGTCCCATGGTTACTTCTATTTATATTTTACTAGTTGAAGTCCCCGGCGTTGCCCGGGGTTTTACGCCGAGTTTTTTCGGAAATCTCATGTCGACAGTGACCTGCCTCTTGTTTTGAAGGTCAAGTCTGCAAAATTGCATCAATCTCGGAATAAAATAAATTTACATTTGAATTAAAATAAAATCCACGCGGCCTGCCAGCCACAGATTTTCTTCTTTATATAATTAATGTACCAGATAAAGTCCCCGGCGTTGATTTATACAGAGGTCACAGACATTGGTCTTCTTCTTGTTAAGTGTGCAAAATTTCATCAACCTCGGAATAAAACCAGAGTTGTATAAAAATAGAATTAACACCGTCTGCCCGCTAGCCCCTCTACAAACAGACACTCTCCTTTATATATTCGATAACTGGTATGTCCTTACTTGGATCTATATGAAATCCTTGGATACCACTGTCATTTTACTATGTAGGGGTTAATCATGCGGAAGTATAACAACTACCTACATAATAACACATGTATTTGTATTCTTAATTCCTTAGATAATTTTTTGTATCATAACGTCAGATGTACCTAACCTCCATATTTATTATGCCTTGTGGAAATCAGCTGTCACAGGTAACTTCCCCTAACCGAGCTATAGCGGCACAAGTTTATTTTGTAAAATGAGCTTATGGTCCAGACATATACACCCAAATTGATGGACTTAACATGGACCTAACATGAACCCCGGAGTCCTCTTGACGAACTGGAGGCAAACGACGCGACCATCATTTTGGCACCAGGGGTCCTACTCTGTATCTTTCGGGTTAACAATCCAGTAAGTTAGTGGTTTAACCATTCCTTGCCGGTGCTTATCAACCGAGTGAAAATCGTCTCTAATTAATAACATATATCTCTAAATATACTAAACACAGCTTTAAAATTTTAGGTATTCCTCCGCAATTCATTTATGTATTGCATTAAGTTAAAATATATATATGTATATATATATATTTACCGATTGTACAGCACCGGAGGACGAGGAATTATTGAACACCGTAAGGGAAGGGTTAGTACGGGTTTGTGACGTGGCTAAACCGGCTGCGAGAAAGTTTCTAAATATACAGAGTAGGCCCTCAGGTGGGTCCAGAATGCTTTGAATAAACTACGATATCAGTCGTATATTGACCGCCGAAGAGCGCACATTGAAATAATCCGACCTCGCTCAGAAAAGTAAAGTAAGGCAAAGGTTTGTAGCGAAGTCCGTTGTTGGACTTTTCTGCGCAGGATATGAATGTACACCGCCTGGCGTAGCGACGCTAAAAATGAGTGAGGTGGGTAAATTATAACATATTTTTAAAAAATTCTAACTAAGTAGTGTAACAAAATATTCAATTTTGGAAACAAGCCCGAACTTTTGTTTACCCGATTTGGGATTTGTAGTTAAGTTTTTACGCAGCCAGCATTGCGCGACATCGTAAAAAGGACTAGTAATTCGTAAGCAGATTTTATTTACGACTGTATTGTGGGAAAATGCAAGTTGCCTGTATACTGTCAGATTCATTTATTGACAAGTCAAGACGATCACACCGCCCCCCCTCGCTCCGTTAAACTTTGTTCCCCTTTCCCTGATGGGCTGGTCTATGAATTTATTTGAAGACCCAAAATCTTACGTTATATTGTTAACACTTTACACAAAATAACTAATATATTGATCATCACGAAATAGGCAGTTGCCTAGTATGGTGATTTAATTATCAATGTTTTGTTAATGTCAATTAAATACCATGTATTTTACAAGTAAATTAATTAAATATCTTTGTAAACGGCACATTTACGAATAATATAAATTATAACGCAGCTATCCGCAGTGCATATGTAAAATGTTGCATGTCATGGTAAACAAAAAAATATGACCCGATCAATACTCACTGACAGTATTGTTGTGTCCCACATGACAACAGTCCACTGTGAATATGTCCGCTGATAGTCAGATCATATTTTAGTCTTATCGACCATGAAATTACTGTATATACCTGATACACACCAACGAACAAGGTGACCTATTCAAAATTGCTAGGTACACACATTTTAACATCAATAAAACGATCCAATGAATGTTACATAAATAGCAAAATAAATTTTGAAATTGGTAAGTTTTTTGGTTCATAAATTCATATTCATGTTGCAGATACAAAATTGTATCGTAAAAAGTCGACATTTTGTAATATCCTTTTTAGTATGTGAGTATTTTTAAGGGCAATGATGCCATAAAAGGAATAGTTTAGTATACCACCTGGGTTTACAGGCTGCTACTCTTCAAGATTAATATTCACATTGAATTTGAACCTGTAACCTTCAAATTTGTTGCTTCAAAGTTCATGTATAATTCAACCGGTCGTATCTGCTTGCAAAATTTTGCTTTATGCCGCAATTAATTTTGTGGATTTTCATTGTAATGTTTTAAATTAGCACGCAGTTTATGAAGTAGCTCTGTTTTAACTTTCCACTCTGTACCATAAACTACGCATGTAAAAGAAATGTAGGTTTGTGCTCTCGGGGGCAGGGTCATATTGATCGATATAACGAGATGTGCTTCGAATTAATTCGCCTGGATATTACCGATTATTTTTTCGATTCTACCGTCTTCGAATACGACTGAAAATGCTGACTTTTGGGGTAGGGGAACCCGATTACTAACCAAAATTAATTGTAATTACTCGCAGTACAAGTTTATTATCGTTTAGGTTTGGAAACACACCGTATTTCCCACCTATTAGATTATTATTTTTTGCTATTACTTTTATCGGATCATTTTCTTCAGTTGCCGTAATCGTGGCGTCACCATTTGGTAAACTGTTATTGAAGACCATGACACATAATGGCCGATTTTTCAATGTTCAGAATCGTGCCGAGAGTCGACACAGTAGTCATGATGGACTGTATTCTGTAATTCTGTACGGAGCGAGCTGACTTGTGCACAGGCGTCACGTATCAAAGACTTGCCAATTATTGTCGAATTGATCATCAAATCTTGCATGTTATTTGAATGGCTTATATTATTGATTTACTTAGTTAGCAAGTGCATACGTAGAACATATGCAATGTTCTGTTTACCCACAGCTTACGAATTTGTTGAATAATTTTGAAATTGCAATTCGCGCTGTAGTGGAAATTTCCCGGTATTTGCACACAATATGACCGGGTCATTTAACAATGTAAAGAAGGATAGTATAAATATGTTATAAATTTTGATAAACAAACGAAATGCTGAGCGTTATGAGAACCATTCGGATAGGAATTGAGGACACTTCGTCGGTGCAAATATTCTAAGTATCTATCTATATAATATGATCTATCTTCTATTAATTTAAAATATGTATAAACAGAAGATTATCTGTGACCTGTGGCTGGCGGGCGGGCGATGTTGATTTAAGTTCTATACAAATAAACAGTTTTTCTCTGAAGTTGATGAAATTTTACACACTTGACCATCATAACAAGAGGAAGGACACTGTCTACATAAGGTAGAAAAACTACCCCCATTCCCCTTTCCCATCCTTCCAAAAACAAAATTTTGATTCTACTTGATCAAATTTTGCACGCTTCAAGATATGAGGAAAATTACTGTATAAATAGGATTTTTAAAAAATCTGTATAAAGTCCGTTCAACGCCGGGGACTTAAGCTAAATATAATATAACGAAGAGTGTTTGTGGCGGGTAGGCGGGTGGCGACATTTAAAAAAATATAAATATACAGTTTTATTCCGAGATAAATAAATATTTGCACATTTTAAGGTCACAGCCTGGGCAATACTGGGAACTTCAGCCACTAATAATATATTGTTCAGGTAGAATTCGAAACCAGTTGGCGTGGTTATCAAGCAATAAGTTTTAAATGTTTACAAAGTAACATTGTAAATATTTTTGATACCTCATTTCTAAGGCCTTATCAGATGTAGTCAATAATGGGAATTGTGTGTGTACAAATCACGTAACCACATTACCACTCCGATTATTCTACGAATTGCGAAATTTGGCCTTACTAATAAATTACTTATAAAAAGAAGAAAAAAAACGCTTCTTTGCGACGCCAGAGAACGCCGATTTCCAATTTGATTATGCTGCTACTTGTGCAATATTCTGATTGTGTGCTTTAATTATTGTGATATAATATTTTACTACCTTGCAATTATTCATTAATTACTCCACTCTCTCACGTTGATTGATGCAAGTCTGCATATTTAAGTATTGTTGTACATATCTTATTGAAACCAGCGAAAAGCTGCCATAATAACGTAATACGATTTGTTCTTACATGATAGAAAAAAATATCATTTATACTAATTACGAAATTTAAGATTATTTTAAATTTGCTGAATCACAAATATTTTTATTTATTTAATAACAACACGATGATTAAAGATGTTCCTAGAGTGATTCATGATTATCCACAGATTTATTTAATTATTATAATAAAATACCGAAACCTTGCGGAAGGCATTGATAATATGATTGAATTAATGATAGAAAAATAGTTTTAAAAAAAGTCGGTTTGCTAATATTTTAATACAGGGTATCCGGGGGTAATGTGCTTCGGGAGGTGATACTACACTATGGTAAAAATATCATTTCGAAAAAATATTTTTTCATTGAAGAATATTTATTTTCCCATACAAACAATTTTTTGTGTTCATTCAAACAGGTCTTTTAGATTAATCAGGGATTTAATTAATACTCCGCGTATTATAATGGTGACTCGATAGTCGACCTAACTAGAAGCTGGCTAATTGGAATCTGAAACAGTAAGTTTCTCTGGGAGCTTTCCCACTGGCCCTGGCGACTACTGGCCACTGGCTCCATCTTGCGGACTTCCACGCAAGTTCTATGCACTGCCATCTGTGCGTGCATCTAAGAAGCTCTTACTTCTCAACACAATTCAACTTTTTTTAAACTAAAATCTATCTTAAAACGTTGGAATTTCATGTAGATTCACCATCCGAAGTAAGGGCAGTCTACCCACGGACAAACATGTAAGTGAGTGGTTAATTTTGTTCTCCCCCGCTTTTCGAGTTGATACACGGAGAAAACTTACTGATTTGAAATACTGTTGATTTATTAAAAATCTGGTCAAATTATTCGTTTTCCTGTTAAAAATGGGACTGAGGGACTGCAAAGAATGTATTGAAAGAGTTCGTAAAAAAGCATTAGTTAAAAGCAAATGTTTTATGCGGATGTCGGAACACACAAATACTGATTTAGATACTGAAATATTTATATTGTATCATTCCGTCATGATCTCTATTCGGAAAAGAACACGTGTTCTCGATATATTCTGAAAGACTAAGATTTTAACAGGAAGTTAGCATGATGTCACTTTTTTAACAGGATCATGTTTCTATCTGTAGTTTTTGTCGTTCATCGTTTTTAAATTACCTCCTTTTTCTCATTTGATTTTATCATTTTCATTACGCAAATTTTTAAGTTTTAGCGGCGTGCGCCATTGATTGCTTAAAATACAGAAATCTGATAGATCCATCGACGCCGTATAAAAATACTCAATAGTTTGGCCTTACTATAAAATAACTTCCTCTTGTTGTGAAACGTACCTACTGCTGTGATAAATTACGAGATTTTTAACCTGACCTTTGCTGAAATTATGCCGTATTTGACCCACCATGATGCCTGTGACAGACCACGCTATATTCTCGTGGCTTGGCCTATTTTAGCATGTCGCTTACCATGCATTCCAATTGGTAGTGTACGGCGAGCAATATTATGAAATAGGCCAAGCCATGATGCTTATAGCGAGTCGCACACTTATTTTTTATAAATTCGTCCACATCGATTCGTTACAAACATATAGGTATGTTATTATAACTCAATCCAAACTAGATGATGTCGTATGTCATGTTGATCCACGCGTTTTCCAAACTTTAACCAACATCACGGGTAGTGATATGCAGTGATATGGGTAGTGGGACAATATTTTGACAGCTTTAATTAATATGATATTTATAAATAACAAGAGATTTCGTTGTATAAGACAACCTTACGGGGATTTCACCGATTAGATGAAATTTCGGGAATGTTTGCCAAAAATAAATTCCGGGAATTTATCCACCACTAGTCATATGGGTATTAAAAACTTTGTGTAATTTACGTTACAAAGAAACAATGCGATACCTTCACGGATTCATCTCAAACACTGTACGCAGTTGAATATCCCAAGTGAATCATAATTTATTTGATTCGTCCATTAACGTTAAAGTCGCGGTCATTCTACCTTCCGGCAAATGTCTGAATATTGAACGGCGCTGTTGTGAATCAGCTGGGAGACGAAGGTCATTCCAAAAAGGAAACTTGTTTTCAAAACAACATCTCGCACGACTTCGGTTACTTTATTATATTAATTTGTCGAGAAGTCGAGACAACCTTTTTGTATCCCTCTAGGCTTTGTAGTTTCCGTGCCTGGCTTTGAATACCACTTCCAGATGAATAGATTATGGCCATAGATGTGGAACACCCAAGATGGGACAAACGCCAGAACAGAAAGCAATCAAGTGTGCATTCAATTGGTAACAAAGTAGTAATAACCTATGTTATAGTATGGTGTAACGGAAGAAATATAACTCGGGGGTCATAGCAGCAACGACGGCAATCTCTTTAAACCTATCAAATATGAGTAAAACCTCAAATTATAATATTTAATTATTGAAGACAATATTAGCAATTCCTAAATGAATATTGGAAACAGAAAAATCAGAAGAAGATACGGTCACCATCTAGGACTCTAACCCAGAACCAGGAATATTGTCTTCAATAATTGAAAATGATTTTATTCATTTTTCTTTCTTGGGTTGATAAATGTCCAGAAAATTATTATTTCAAATAGTTCCTAGTTTTTTTTATGTTATCTCTAATCATGTTGATCACAAATAGAAAATTTGAGTATAAGAACTAGTTCTATGATTCCCTAGCAGAAAGGTTCTACGTTTATTAACCCAACAAATTAATAAGTAGACTATTAGGAGATGGTGGTTCACTTGGCGGCCTCTGTTTTCAGATTTTAAGGAAAACTAAAATAAAGCCAGAATCTTAACGGCGTAAGTGAAGCAGCCGTGGACAATAATATGCGACGCGCGGCCCTGACGTATTGGACAGACCTGCGGTTGAATTTGCCCTCAATCAAATCTTTAAAATAAAGTGGGAATCTTAACGATATTAATGATAAAGTCGTGTAAAAACAATATTCGGCTCGCGGCCCGGCGTAATGGACGGACCTACGGTCGACTTTGCCCTAACAGGCCAAGAAAATTGGTCTTTCAGTGGGGTTTATTTGATTTATTTCTGATGAACGTATTACTAAAAGTTACTAATTCATAGTACATAAAAATAAAATCTGGTCCTTACCGCTACTTTTATAGTTGAAAAATATTTTATTAATTTTTCAAACCGTTTTACACATAATACTGTTTTTATTATTCTTAAACATAAATAACTTACATCCGTCGGGATCCCTCTAGAAACATTTGAGGTTTTAGTAATACGTTCTTCATAAATAATTAAAATGTGACCGTCGAGTATTAGAGTAATTAGAGTCTGGTGACGCCTAAACTAAACTCAATTCCGATGGTATCATTACTACCACCAGAATTGAATTTTGTTTCATTTTGTGAGTGTTTACTTTTTGACAACTAATCTAGTTTATTTTGTGTCGAAGGTTTTTTAAATCCGATTGGTGCTATTTAGATTTAATTGTGGATATCATCACGTTTATGTTACACATTTTTATCACTAAACAATTTTGGCTTGAATTATGTATATTGCTGAAAAGAAATATTTTTTAGGAACTGTCATAGACATATGTTCCTATGTCTGTGGGAAGTGTATACTTTACTAGGTAGTATTTTGATCTGACCAACTTAAAACTCTGGAAAGGAACTCTCAAGCAATAGACGTATTTTTTTGCAGAACGTTCTGCTGCAAATATATCTCGAAATGTTGTTTCCGTTCCGAACTACGATCGTTTGAGGTATCTAACGAGAACAATATCCACAAGATAAATTGACAAATATTTGAAAAAAATCATTTATATTGTAGGAATGATGATCCTGGAATTGTTTTTTTCTTATGTGACGAGGGGAGCAACCAACAAAATTGTACTGCATAATCGATAAAGTACCTATAATGTTTTAACAAAACATTATTTTATTTGTGCTATTTTCAAAATTTGAATTGATTAGTCAAGAATTCAGAATAACCCATTTAAAAAAAAACAACAATTTATTAGCATTATAAAAGTTCTTTAAACATTCAAATTTGACAGTGTTAGGAATTTTTATACCATTGACTAATAAATTTAAGACCAAAATAAATTTAAAAAAGATAAATATACACAAACAATATTATAAACAGTTCTGATATAATGCATCTACTTTTAAAATATTCCTTGGTTTAAATTTAAACATGGAATGGGTAACAATAATAACTACTTAAAGCAATAATATTCTTTGTAGTCTTAATTTGAACTTGTATCCAAATGTTAAGCCTTAAAAGTGTTTGGGTGAATGTGAATCACTAGTGTCAAGCTAGAATCTATTTAAAACTAGCTGTACCCCGCCATGTGTTGCTGTGGTTCTGTCTGTGCAGATAGATAAACAATAGCGCGTGTTGCTTTTACGTCTAACACACGGCGCTATATTACATTGGTAGATTACCAACTAACGCTAGATGAATTCTGTAACACAGAATACAAAAAACCTGTAAACTATAACTACCCTACTAGGCATAGAGAAGCACAAATGTTTATTATTAAAATATCGCAAAATGTATACGGAGATAGAACAAAAATACATAAAATTCCGGAATTATTTAACGGTAATGCGTGTAATGAAGACATTAAAAATGAGACATCTTATTCAAAAATCAAAATGAAAATTAGATCGTTCTACCTCCGTGAAACATGAAAACAAATAATATTGAGGATAAATACTTAGATCTGTGAAAACCAAATAATATCGAAAACAAATAATATTGTGAAAAATACCTAGAACTGTTAACCATTGTTAAAAATAAAACAATTACTATCGTACATTATGATCATACGCATTATAATAATTAGTAAGTATTTCTATATTAGATATATACTATTAAGTAAATATTATGTATTACGCATCAAGATATCAAGTTGAGATTTAAATATATTATTATAAGCAAATAAAGAGGAAAAGTGAGAGATTTCTTACAATCAAACTGATTGATCAGTTTTGTAGGATTTAAGTAAGATAAAATATTGTACAAATAAAAAAAATAAAAAATAAATAAAAAAACATCTATATTAAATAGGTATATAAAAAGTCGCATATTCGAATGCAACGTTGTGTCAAAATTTCAAAGCAATCTACATTTTTATTTATATAGAAAATAATAATTTACATTTTTATTTATATATAAAATAATAATTTACATTTTTATTTATGTATAGAAGATGATTTACCTGTATTTATGTAATACGGTTATCTTGAGACAATTTCTCATCCCCCACACTGTGACACATGTCACAGACACAGGCACATCGCTTACTGACCCGTGTAAAGTGAATATTTCGATTGGTTTGCTTCAGATTTAATGCCGATACCATCCTGAATCCGGAGCTAGACTGTTTTTTCGCTTACTACTGCTAGACCTGCCTTTGACCTTCGGGTTTAAATTAATATCCATGCGTTACGAATAATTCTAAAAAATCTCTCACTATAATCGGGATCGGTTCTTCTTCCCTATTAAAGCAATCGGAAAACCGCTTTTTATATATATTTTTTAAATATATTTTATAATTATAATATTATCGTACTGTGAATAACGTAGAGATTTTCAAACTATGTTTCAGGTTATTGTTGGAAATATCCAATAACTTTTTCCTACGCGATTTATGGGCGCTATTCTTGATTTAACGCCCTTAACCGGTGATTTAGTGTTGATCGACGACGGTAGTGATGTAACGATTGATATTTGGAACGGTTACGATTAATCGTTATTGTAACTTGCGCTCAACCGAATAGTCAGAATGTGTTATTGAAAAAAAAAATCAACTCGTTCCGTTTGTTTTTAAACTGTCAACGATGTACATCTTTAGTGGTTAATTATAATATGTACATTATTCAATTACATTGCAAAATACGTAGGTGTATTATTTACGCAAGTAGTGGTATGTATCATCCACTCTGTAATAAAACAGAGTGTATCATAATCTGTTATGTTTCTGAACCTACGTATTATTTATCTCGATTCAATAAAATATTATAATCTGGTATCGACTTTCCTTCATTGGCTAACAGACAAAGACAGATAATGTTTCTAAGTGCGTCGTAGCATGCGAAATGACACTACTTTAAATATAAAAAAATACTTAGTGCTCTGGTTTTTTTTTTTTATCAAATATTATGTATTAGTCTTCAGAAAAACGGATTGGTCACATGCCAAAAACGTGCTGGAAAGAAACGGAAAATAACGTGACACTTTTCATATTGAGAAGGCATTACAATAATTGTTTCAGTGTTTCTTACTAATTTATTGTAGAGTAATGTTGAATTTCGTAATATCTGCTATGATGCTAAACTTTCTCCGAAGAGAGGAAGTATATTTCTAGCTCATGCCATTTAGTATAGATACTTCCTTTCCGATGTTTTCTTAACAGAGCGTAATAGCCAGGTTTCTCCTCTTACATGATTACTTCGAAAACCTTTTTCCTTCTTTACAAATTACAAAATATAACCTGCCAGATTAAAAACTAGTATTGACTAGATCGTCATTGGAAAACCGGTACGCAGGTACTGTTACGTATATTATAATAGGTTTTATATTTCCTTCATAATCAGGAAATATGTGTGAAAGCCACCTACACACCAACAACAGTATAGTTTGACTGGCAAGGTTTATTTTTTTATTTATTTCCGACCGGTTAGATTTCTATTAGGAAGCGTACTTCGCTTAAATTCAATTATCTCGCGAAAAAAATAATTCGTTTGGAGACTCTTCATCGCTCCATGGTGATTTTTTTTCTAATTCAGAGACGATTCACTGAAGCGATTCGTATTGGTGGTGATTTTACAAAATAAGAGGAAATGGTTTATTGGTCATGAGTCATGTGAAACTACCACTCTTTTGTTTAGAACGGTATTGTCGTACACGGAAGCATCAAATCAATTTCTCAATGTTTCAAATATATTAATTTAAATTATTATCCTATCGTGAAAATATAATATATTCTTATTACAAAATAGTAATATTATGTGGAAAAAAAATTGCCGGTGCAAAACTTGGCAATTTGAAAGACATCTTCTTTCGAAATCCTTAATAATATGGTGTTTTCTTATTAATTTTAAATTCGTAAATTGTTACAATGCTCTTTAAATTGGTTTTCCATAATTCGTAAATTATTTCCAATCCTTTCAAAATATTCTAATTTCGTAATTTAATCCAACTATTCAGAAAACATTCAAAGCGGGTATCGAAACTCTCTTTTTAGTACTAGAAGTAATAATGCTTATGTGAAAACCCTCTCTACTCACAAATCATTAAAACATATGTATATGCATAGAGCTACAATTAGAGGCGCTGCTGCGCCACTAATATCTCGTCGAAAATTGTTCCACTATTAGAAGTGTTAGTAAGAGATTTGGAGGTCAGTTGGAGGTAAAAAAGCGGAATCTGTTTTTGCGCTTCATATCTCATCTAAATATAATACATCAATGTGTATATGTAGGATTTAATACGATACGACAAGTGCCTTAATATAAATGGAATTTTATGTTGAAAAAATTAAATTGTTAATAAAATTTGATTTTTTTTTCTTAATATCAAAACGGTACTTAATTAAAAACGCTCCTCGTAATATTAATATAATTAAGACATTTTTTGTCACACGATTAATTTTATTCGTAATTATTAGAAATATGTCAATTTGAAGTTTCTGGTATGGTTTTGTATCTTTTAGTTCTATGGTCTAAGATCGATACTCTTCCCGTTAGAGCCTTTTGTTTCTTCATGTCTTCACGTTTTTGGCCCCGGCTTTGTAACAAGTTTGTAACGGTCTTCTCTTGTTGCTATCATTTAATGCTAACTCTATAGGTATCTATATCCTAGCGATGGCCAACCCATTTATAAAAAAATATATACAAATTTTAAAATAATTTAAAAATACCCTTCTTACACTACAGAATCTTGTTAATTAATTAAAAAACCTTTTTTCTGATGAATAAGAAAAGGAAAAAAAAAATTGTTACTAGGTATTATGTGTTTGCAATTAATAACTCCGAGAAAGCAAGGCCGAGTAGTGTACAGGCCTGGGTGCGGAGTAAGTGCTGTCGCAAAGTAAACTTCGCAGTTTAAATTATTTAATATACCTACTTGCGGTAAAACAATACAAGTCAGCAGTAACAACGAGTATCGACAACAATCGCCGCTGTTTGCATTGACTTGGTCATTTCATTGGTCGATGGTCACGTGACTTCAAAAGTCCGCCTTGTGAGAAAGAGGTTACAAAGAAGTTATCAACGGCTTGATTATTTGCTGTACATAATAATCCTGGTAACGGAAATATAGTATTTCTTTTAAATTTTGAAATGTGAAACTTCAATTTCGGTCGCAGCCCGTGGGTTTGAGACCTCTGCTAATTATTTATATTTTCCATTCAGAATATCTGAATCCGACTGGTTTGAAATTTTAAGGTTTTAATGACGTTTTGATGTCCGCGGCTGTCGGTCCGGTCACGTGACCAGAAGTCGGGCCTGACGTTCCACATTATCAATACTATTACTTCCCATTATCTGACGCGGAAAGCTAATTAAAAATCGATTATCGGGCTGATTCGTATTAAAGAAACACTTCGACTCGAGTACTTAACAACTTTAAATTGCAATATCATCACCATTTATTATTATTATTACTAGCTGAAGTTCCCGACGTTGCCCGGGTTTTAAACAGAGTTTTTCGCAATCAGATGTAGACAATAATTTTCCTATAATTTTGAATGTCAAGTGCGTGCAAAATGTGATCAATCTCGAAATAAAACTGTAGATTTATATAATGCCACCTTCCTTTATATCTCTAAATAATAATAATAATGTTTATTTCAGCTGGACAGAGCGGTGTGTGCAATGCTCTGCCTGCCATAAAAATAGTAATAATGTTTTTGCGCTTAGTTCTTCTAAACTACGCAACGGATTTTGATAGGGTTTTATATTTTTTACTATCACTTTTTTAATTTCTTGCGGAAATGCATGCATATTATACTTATAGAAAGTAGAGAAAAGTCGATGTTTTGTAATCAAATCGTAAATAAAATAAAAAATATATTTTCGGGCGCTTACATTGCTAATACTGGCTAAACCCTATGAGATGCATTAAAATAATGTACTACGGAATTGTATACCTTAAAAAGGCCTACAGAAAAGTCCGCAATGGTATATGTCTATCTCCTGAGAATAACTCCCAGCAACGCCGGGTACACTTCAGCAAGTAAATAGATACATTATTTTATTGAAATGTTGCGTACATGTGGCTTATAAATAGATAATAACTTCACTTGTGGTATGGAAAATTAAAGGTTTAAAATTTCAGATTCGGACCAAGAATTATGCCCTGAAGTGGAATCAATAACGAAATCTCGTCAATTTTGCATTCGTTGATAAATCATCATTTTACGGGCCCGAATGCAAGACTTGGGTTCGAACTTTGAAAGCCGTTTTCTCAGTTTCTATGGTGCCGAACGGATTTAAATTTCTGATTCCTACTAAAAAATCACTACAAGTTCTAAACAGGATGTGAGAAGGAAGTAAATATATCTCCTATGCCTTCTTCATACCACCCCAATTTGTAAATGATTGCTAAAATTCTTTATTTATTTTAATATCAACGGTATAAAATATACCATATACAGTAAATTATAAACAGTGACCTTAGAAAATATACAATTAACTATATATCTGTACATTGAGGCCTGGCTCTAAAGCCAGACGAAGCAGGCGGCTTTCTTTAGGTTGTCAGCCATTTTTTGACGTGAATGACATTCTCTTCCTTAACCAAGTATCATCCAATTTACTTGGATTCCCCCCGTCAACCGTTAGCTGTGCCATATTTCAAGTTTAGTCACACTTTTTTTAAGATTCTGATTTGTGACAGTTATGTCGGCTACTTCTTACTGTACTGTCAACCTAACCTAACCTAACCACTCAATAATTTAAAGTAATATTTTTTTATCGAGTTGTGAGTAGTTAATTCAATAATACTACAATACAACTAACGCACCCCTATGTTAAACCAACTGTTTTTTTTTTAATTCTTCCCCTATTTTCCCAGCAACTTATTTTTCGAAAGAACTGCAAGTGTATTATGCAATGTTAATTTATTGTAAATTAGCTGTACCCGCCACGCATTGCTGCGGCTTAGTCTATCTGTGCAGACAGAAACACAATAGCGTGTATTGCTTTTACGTACAATAGATGATGCTGTTTTTTTTTTAAAAGCATGCTTGTCCAACGTTGTTTTTCAAAAGAGTTTTTACCTGTCGCAAGTGACATATTATAAGAACACAGGCGTATTCGAATACAACGTTGTGTCAACATTTCAAAGCAATCGGTGAAGAACTTTCGGAGATTTAAGATTTTGAACAAACGAACCTTTATTTATTTTTATTTATATAGATTCATTATAATAATTTGTTTATCATGTAAGCACGGCTGTAAGGCTGGCATAAATGAGTAAAAAAATATTTTCACTTAATTGGCAACCTGTACATAAAGAAAACCTGTTTTTTAAATACGAATTCAAATTTTTACTTAATTTAAAATTCTTCTCTGAACTTTCAACAACAGTTTTAGCATTTCATTATTGTTTAGTACCTTTCGATTATTATATAAATGACTTTCACCAGTATCGCGCTCGATGGAATTTGAATCTTCTCTGGTTTGGTGACAAATATAATTTTCGCCCGACCATTAATTTTATTAGAAATATTCAAATAAAATTAATTTAATTCGTGGCACGGCTTTACACGTTCGCTTGTGATCTTCCCCGTAATATATTGGTCCATAACCGTTATATGGAAAAAAATGAATAAATACATACATAATGTTCGGATTGATTTTTATTTTTGGTAATTTTTTGATTTAGAATTAGATAAGATTGCTTTTCAAGTTCTGAAACTGTATTATTATTATTATTTACAAGCTACAACTTAAACAAGATATTATAATGTCTTTCATAAGCCTTGTTATTATTACATTATTAATGTGTGTTTTTTCTTTTTCGCAGGCTCACATGAAATTCCCCCCAGATTACCCGTATTCGCCTCCGTCAATACGATTTTTAACGAAAGTCTGGCATCCGAATGTGTATGAGGTAAGAACCATTATTTGTTGTTATTATTTCACATTGTAATGTTCTCTGATTATGATTGATGCCGAACTCAACATGAATATTGCTTTCATCTTCCGATTGATTGGTGTTGCGTTGCTAAAAAAAGGTAACCACGAAATAATAATATTCTTATAAACATGTGGAATCTTTTATTGATCTTCTGCTCACAATTAAAGGTATATAAATATTTTAACTGTAAAGCATAAATCTGTATATCTAATGTAGAAAAATGCTCAAACGCTGAACTCTAGCATTTTCTCTGAATTTATTGGCTCGTATTTTTGTTTTACTCGTGTAGTACGAACATCAAACATGTATGAAGTTTTTAAATGTTGGTTGACCCCTCGCCTGGCGCACCAAACTGAATAGAACAGCTCGAAGAAAGAAAGGAAGCTATGTTCCTGAAATAACGTGTTATTATTATGTTCGTTTTGACGCAAATGAGTTCCACACAGAGGCACCGTATGCATTAGGTACACCAACATTAACACACACAACCAAAACCCAACAAAATTTTATGTCACACTTCCGCGTCTCTTCTAGTTTGTTTAGAATTTCTGCCAAAACTTTGTACAGATTCTTTAGTATTGAAAGCTTGTGGCTTGTCAACTTTTTCACGATATAGACGACATGAGGAAAATTTTACAATATGCTTGTTTTTTATAGTAGGTAGTCATTTTTTTTAAAATTAAATCTTCCATTTTATAAATAAATTTATCCAAATACTGATAATGTTTAGCCACAAAATGGCTACAGCAAAATAATTCAGTGACCAAATGCCAAATGTAAAAAAGTCGAGGTAGATAACGGACTTACCAATGTCAACATTGATTGTTTTAACCTTAATTATGAATAATATTGCGCATTATGAAACGCAACATTATTATTGACTTATTTTACATATCTATCTTTGAGTTCGGATATGTTTGATAGAATTTGATCTTATTTTTAATGAAATTTCTTAGTCTGAATTCAATGTTAGAAAAACTAGTCATGGCCAAAGAAATAATAATTACCTTTTTCAATCGTCCTCTAGCACAAGAAACAATGACAGTCACGAGTCGCCGCTTTCCCGAACTGGTTCGTCTGACGTCTTTCTTTTCCTGAGAACCTTTACCTAACCGAGTGTAGTATTGTAGAGCTAAAGGGACGTCAAGATGATTGATGGAAGCCATATTGAAGTTGTTGAGTGTTTGAGGTGTTGTGTGTTGTATGCATATCATTTCTAGGTCATCGTGCTGTGTGTTAGACTTATAGTAGTATGTTATTTTCTTGCATTCTTGTAAAAAATAACTCTGAATACTCTTCTTTATATTTTATCCACTCGAGTGATTTTCGGTATATTAATATTATGCCGAGTTTGCAAAACGTCTTGAGTGATCGCACGCCATAATATGTCATTTTTCACTCGTAGAATTCGTGCATTTACGATTTTTCAATATTTTTTTTATAAACCTTAAAAATGTAGGATAAACGGTAAAATATAGGTGAATTAATTGGCTATATTATATAGCAGTATAATCAGTTTATATGTATCCGTATTAAAATTCAGAGGTATGCTTTTCTTTAAATAAGGGCGAGAAATTTCCATCTCGAACGCCAATCACTCAACTCATATTCCAGTTATTGACGCGAGCACTCGAGTAGTTATATAAATTTCATGGATGCTTTTAAAATATTTTTAGTTTAAAATTGGTTTTAAGTCTTTCGCTTTACTAAAACAATTTTCCCTCGAAAAATGTTCTCCAGAACATAGGTCAACTAGCGTGGAAGAAGATATACAATCTCTTATACCAAATAATAAACATGTTTAGAAGAAAATTTAAAAAAAGTTTAAATTTGTGTATACTAGAGGTCAAAATTCAATAATATAGGTTTGTTTGTATCTCGAAATACGAGTGTATAATATATTTATAATTAGTAAGGTCGCAATTTATCTCCGGATATCCTAAACAAAGAAAGATTCCCCGCCATAATCAGAATAGCGTATCTAACGAGAGTAGTGGAGGCTAGAAGCTGTCGGAACTCCTTTGTCTTGTCAGTTTGCTCATGAGCTTTCACACAACTGGTTGATGAACTGGCTACTGAATGTCTGGATCAACCTACAGTCGTTCCTGTGTCTCGTTATTTGATTGACCTAAGCGGCGGTACTGGCCTTCGTGTTTCAGAATGAACCATGTTTTCTGGCAAGCTTCCCGCCCTCGTTTCTTTGTCCCGAGTCCTCTGATTAGGCTGGACGCTCCTAGTGGGCGGAGTACGTCCACCCTGCTATACCAAACATATATTATAAGTCGTCATAACATGTCGCGTAGGCACACGGATATGACCTACAGTGGTGGCAATGACTCGGCCTGCGGCGGCTATTTCGGTTTTGTGCTTTGACAGATCGCTTTGCATTCATTCCAAAAAACCGCCAAATTGCCTAATCTATTATGCTCGTGACCGACCGTCGCTTTTTTTAGAGAAACGACCATTAACCTGACCACCGTACTTTAATATCATTTTGATATTCAAAAAATATCTTTTGCCGTGGAGCGCTTTACTAGCTGTACCGAATGCGGGCATAAGGATTGTTTTTAGTTCTTGAAATAATACCTAGGATTATCCTAGCTTATTTAATAAAGTACTGCGAAAATATTCTGATCAATCCCTTTCTTTACGTTCGTAAGTCTGGTAAAAATCATTTTCTCATTTGATTTTTTTTTTTTAATATTTGATCCCTAGCTACTTATACATACTGGGACACTTGAGACTAGCACTACTTGATATTTGAGATAAGCATATATTATGATATCTGGTTGGATTGGTTGTTGTATAATTCAATTCCGCGGATAGGACGCAACGGGGCAATTCCGACCTTATCGTAACCAGCTCAAGTAATAATACGCGTTCACTACCAAATTTCAATGTGATTTCAGAATATACATCGACTTCTTATTCCGTACTCCTGAACGTATTAACTGAACTATTTCCCATCCTAAGCATACCTCCTTTTTAATTTTTCATCTGTGCCTGGTGCATTTTTGGTCCTTCGAGCCGGATCTACATTATGACGCGATGCTTTAACACTTTCGATGATTTGAAATAATCGTTGTTACGTTTTTGTCAACGGTGCTCGTAATTTGAATCACAAATCAGGTGTGTACAAGAGTTACCTCGCACTGGACTTAACGACGACCTTGCTCGCAGTACGGACGTTTTGCCTGAAGGTGAAGCGATCTTATGATTAGAATCGCACAGCTGTGACGTGGACCAGAGCCACGACGATGTGAAGGACGCCATCACTCCACTTGGTTTCTGCACAACTAATTAAATGCAAATAGAACAACTCGTACTTCCTCGTTTGAGATCGCTAATGTCGAACGAAAATTTAATCTTATCCTTTGCTTTCAAAGTTTGATCTCTACTCGAAGCTTTGGCACGTGTGAATGCCTACATAACATTATTATTGAGACTTCTCATACTATTCTGCGTATACATTTGCGAACCGAAACGCGAGCCGAGCCTTGAATTATGTGAAAGGAACACGAAGCAACCGCAAGCGGCATTTGGCGCGATTTAATGTATACGTACCTTTAGATGACGTTCGTTGCACAGATTTGGAAAACGTTCATTTTTATAACATGGGAAAGACATTCTTGTATCTCTGATTTCACGGCGTAGATACCACCTATATATATATACTATTTTTATCTAGCATGATAGAAATATTGTATTTCTTTCAAATTTCCATCTTTACACATACTAATTGACTACCGGTATTCCCAATTAATAGGTACTTGTTTTCGTTCCTCTAATCCTGCCGCTTTCCGCTCATCCCAATTCAACCTTATAGTTATATTATTTTCTCTGTAGGAATTAAGTATGTAGGTCGGTGTTACACCTTATCGGGTTGAAAGTCTCTTTGTCTAACGAAGTACAGTTGCATTTTTCTTTGTTCGTGGATTGGCGTGTTCAGTGTTCATGGACGAGGCAGAGAAGTCATATTATAACTGATGCTGAATCTGCTGTGATCTCGCGACCTGGATCTTGTCGTTTCTTCTTCATCACAGTCTAACGGTTCCTGTCTCTGCAATAATATATACATTCGGCCATCTAGTGAGGGAATCATAAACATACTGAAATATACGTACCTATGGGAATTGTAAATATGTACCTATACATTGTATATTTATACAATACATACATATTCGTGCGCGGTGGCCATTGCTACAAGGTTAATGCTTTCGGAGTTTCGTTGAACCTTGCGAAAATCGTCTGGATGTCTACTTAAAGGAAATAAGCGAGGGTATAAAGAAAGACTTATGAAGTCAGTTGAAATTGCTTACTGAGCGGATTATTATAAAACATGAAGTTTCTAGCAACATTCTAACTGCATTGCAGTTAGTAATAATTGTAATAGAAATGAAATTGGAACATGCATGTCCATTATTTTTGGCAGTAATTGGTTAACCTTTAGCTGGACTCCATGCTTCGTGCTAACCACAAAAATAAGTAGTTTATTTAACAAATTGCTTCCTCTCCTATGTTTTCTAATTGTCCGAATGATACACACTAAATGATTTTACACACAAACTACTAACTTTTTATTTTAAATTTTCAACGGATTATTGAAACAAATTGGGAAAACCGCCCTTTTCTCACACCCCTTACATATCCCTACGATGTTATCGCTTTTCGCGAACACGTAAATTCTCATATTTCGTTTCGAAGAAGTCAATTAGCAATAATAAACATATTATGGAGTGTCCTTCTCATGGAGGGTCTCACTGCTTTCCCCTCAGTGATACTACTTAGGACGGGTTGTTTCACATAATTTGAACAATTCGTCAAATTTCAAAGTTAATTTTCAAGTTATGTGACAGTCCTATTCATGTTTTGTTATTATATCATATGGGCCAGTTCCTTCACAGAAATGAAATAATAATAAAACTTGAATAGGAAATTCACAGACCTTGAAAATTAACACACTTCAAGCAGGCGAAAATGGGTGAAATTGGATTTTGCTTTAAACCGCTTTATCTTTGAAAATAATACATATATTTCTGTTCCCGAGAAGCACATGGATGCAACTCCAAAACACGAAATGTTCAGGAGAGCCGAGTACCTATGTGTTTTTTAGCAAATCTCTTGTTATTTGATTGATAATTGAAAGAAATGTTTTTTTTTTCCATTTTCAATCAAAATATTAGTGGAAATAAGATTTACTACAAAAACACAGCAACTTTAGCAACATTTAGCAACTTTTCCATTTTCAATCAAAATATTAGTGGAAATAAGATTTACTACAAAAACACAGCTTTTCGGCTCTCCTGAATATTTCGTGTTTCGGAGTAGCATCCGTATGCTTCTCGGGTACAGGTTTGAATGATTTTTTTTACATTTTAGTCAAGACACCCCAACTATAAAAGTGCTATCTGAAATGAAAGCCTACTTTATAGTTCAACTACATATACTGAAGAAAGTCAGTTTTGGGCCATTTAGTGATGTGTTATGTGTACAAAATGTACGTATTTTATTATATAACAAACAATTTGATTTTTACTTTCGCACAAATCATTACTAACAAATAACCATGTACGCTTCTCCAGTGGCGTGAGTGCAAGGATTTTATACCAATTCTTCAGGTTTAGTGTAGTTTCATTTTCATTAAATATTCTTCCACACAAGAGAAGAAGATAAGCAGATGGGAGATTTGTATCACATGTTTATACATATTTATAGTTGGGACCTGCACAAAAAGATTGGTATACAATATTCATGTAGAATTATTGGACAGCAATGCCTTTACAGCCATTCAAGTAAGACAGGCGTAAAAGGTAGAACTAACTACCTTCCCGCCGGAAGTGTGTTAACTTTTAAATTTGAGAATTGTTCAAATTCTGTGAAACAACCCGTCCTTAATGGTAAATATATACCTCATAGATATTCAAAACATGTACGCAGACTTTATAATCAATAGCACCAGTCTATTTTCGTCTAATTTGATGAATTACATAATATTTGTAAATCATCAAACCCGTATTTGTTTTCACGTATACATTTAATTAACACAACACTAATTTCTCTTTTCATGTGGCGTTTGATCTGCTATACATCGTGCAAGGTTTAAGTACCATCCGTGATGTTTATCTCAGCGTCTCATCTCTGAAAATATGTTCTTACGAAGAGTGTAAATACCAGGACATAGTAGTTACCTATGTAACCTATTTAACCTAGTTGTTGTTTCATCAATTTTCATGACTTTATACCACTTTTGTAGGTGTGATGAAACAAAAACTATAGCACTTTTAATTACTCCATATCACTTTTTGTAGGTGCGTTGAACTGTCATTTTGATGAGATGATTCCGTATTGGACATTGAAACAAAGTGACTTTATTTTACGTTTATTTCACATCTACCGGTTTCGGCACACCTGTGCCTTCTTCAGGGCATATACAAACTTGGTAAAATAAACACTGGAAATAAGTCAGGGACGAAGAGAAAGACAGCACGATCAAATTAATCAAGTACGAGAATCGGGTCATGTAAAAAGTTGGAATAACAGAAGATTGTTTTTTAGGAGGCGATGTAGTAATGTTGTAAGGCAGAGTTGCTTTCCGGTTCATCCTCTCTGCCTACTTCTGCAAAATGATGTAGGTTAGTTTTTTAAACTAAACAGATCATTAAATGTGTTTATTGCAGACACAGTAGGTTGGGATGTAGAAAGTTCCAGGGTTTTAGCGTCAACATTTGATTATAGGTTTAATTGATTTATTAATGATTTTATCTTTTTTTCTTCATTACCTTAAATATTCTCGTTTGACCTTCTCGTCTGAGTTTGTTGGCAAAAATCTTCTTTACGTCTGGCGAATAAATCCGTCCATTTGACGTTTGCCGTCTCCGTCTATTTCCGTGGCAGGACGACGGAAGACGTTGACCGCGCTGCGGAACGACCTCGCCGAACCCGTCCAACAGAGCTGACCTTTAATTCCGTGTTTCTTCCCTTTAAAGGTAATCATTCTTTTTTTATTATACTTAAATGGCATGGCGTTTATTAAGGTGACAGGTTTAATGAACAATGTATTGGCAATTGATTGTGATTCATTTGTTAATTATGGATTAGTTGTCGTAAACAAAAGTATGCATAAATTTATTCTATAACCTTTTCATGTGATTGAAATACGAGCTTTCATTGTTATACTACGTTTTTCCCTTTTCACGTTGATCGCAACGTGTTGGAATTGTTGCTTTTTGGTAGGTACACTGACAAAAAATTCGTATTGATTAAAACGAGTGTTTCGAATAAATGTAATTATTAACTTTCATTTAGAATTATGGCCGCCATTTTTTCGAAGTGACATTTGTTTTACGTAAAATTATGAAATAAAGTTACATTAATAATAATAGAAATTAAACTAACCGTGCCACTAACCACGCCTGAACCACGTGCCATCTCTTTGGCAGACATTTCTGTTTCTGAAGTGCGCTGATTGCTCCTGTATTAGTTGAAACAAAACGTGAATATTTATTGATTATTCAATCAAACCCAACGCACGTTATCTTTGTTAGGTTTTGGCATATCTTCAAGCACGTGTCAAAGTTTGTCATTTTGTTCTAATGCTATTTTTGTCAATTGTTTCGAATTCATTTCATTCTATTTTTGAGATGGTGCATTACCAATTTAGACCTTACTGCAGTATAAAATAATATACGAAGACGTCAAAAGAGCCCAAGCACCGAGATCATACAGGGTTTTCCAATAAGACGTGTTATTTTGAATAGCCCGCTATTTCGGTGAGGTTCCTTTTGAAGCTGTCATTTTTTGACATTTGACAAGTAGAAACTACGCCATTAATAAAAATCGAACGATACACGCTTCAACAACGCATTGAAATTATTAAAATTCACTTGAGTGAATCAAATGCAAATCATCTTGAGTGATGAGGCCCATTTCCACCTCGGTGGCTTCGTCAACAAGCAAAATTGTCGCATCTGGGGCTCAGAAAACCCAAGAGTTATTGTTGAAAAGCCTCTCTATACTCAACGTGTGACTGTTTGGTACGGTTTATGGTCCGGCGCAGTCACATTAGACCTTACTTTTACCTTCGAAAATGAGGCTGGAGCAACAGTTACGGTGAATGGATTACGCTATCGAGAGATAGATGATTTTTTATGGCCAGAATTGGATGGTATTGATCTGGACAACGTTTACTTTCAACAAGACGGCGCTATGTGCCACACAAGCAACGAAACCATTGATCTTTTACGATTGAATATCAAAATAACACCTCTTATTGGAAAACTCTGTACATACCCTACGGCTGCGTGAAACGTGAATTAAATTAGAATGATTACGACAGATTGATAATTTTTTCCTTCGTTTTATTTATTTATTAATTATCATTGCGCCCTGATGGGCTTTTACACGATTTAATGCAAGAACAAAAAGTTTCAAAGGTTTAGGTAACAAACAAAAAAACACTGAAAAATGGACAAAAGTTATATGAAGTTGCCCCTTTAATTGTACAATTTTTTTTATCATGTCCCTGAGTGGCATCCAAGTTCATTTAGTAAGCGATGGTTGAAACCCGAAGTGAATTCGTACATTCACTCACATTGATCTCTAAAAATATTTGTTGCTTGACTGCTCCGCTTAAATCAAAAATCAATTCTTTAATAAGGTTAGTATTTATTATTTATCAATAATTGGTGGTTGAAAATCTCATTCATATCTTCAATATTATTTTATCAGTTTAATATAATCAACTGACGCTAAATGCGGAGATTAAATATTATGAACAAAAAAGAGAGATACAGAATATAAGAGGTGAATGCGACAGATACAATTTACTTATATACATATATATATATACCCAAAAGAGTGAGATAAAATATAAATAATCATGGATGATTGACGAGAGTGCTAAATTCAGGGAGCTAGTAAACGTAGAATACTTTCCACGACGATATGTAAATAGCACTAAAGTTTAATTTTATACTTACGGAATTCAATACTCAGTTTGTGTGAAAGCACTATGAAACAATACATGATTACTAATATTTATTTATAATTTTAACCTCTATAGCATAAAGGGTTGAGCTTTCCCTCTTTCGATAATTTTATATGCGAACGTTAATCCTTGATAAAAACAATAGCGTTTTAACATTATTTATCAAAGCTAAAAACTTATAATCCTGTTTTTATTAGTACATTTTCATTAGAATTACAACACAGTATTGTATCGGATTGTCGTACCGAAATTAAATTCATGACTTACACGGTAAGTACCAGACGGTGCCACCCGCCGGCTCCAGTGCACTGCGCAGAAATGTCTCTCAATGGACTGCGTTATAAACCGTTACCTTACTTTCGGACTTTACTTTTCTGCGCGGCGGCCTGGAGTGGCGCGTGGTAACGCCGATCCGAAGTGTACGTGTGGCAGAGCCTATTATTGTTAGATTTCGTTTTCCCTTAAGTCTTCGGTAGTTTGCGCCGGCACAGATCGGCGTAACGATTTTCGCCAGTATCTCTGGCCTTATATCTTCCAGAGCCACAGAAATAGCGTGACCCCTATTGAGGTCGTTGTGACCTTTTGGCAATGGACTGCCACTTGATTTCACTCGAGATATGTTGTTTCACACGGGTCATCTGCTAGGAGCGTAATCTCAATGGAAGTTTTTCAGGTACAATAAATCACCCGATAAAATTGAATTCATTTCGAGAGAAGAACAACTAATTGTACCTACACTATTTTTCTATCATTGTTACTGTGCATAAAGTTAAAAGCAATTAACTTTAGTTTTATTAGAGTTGACCGAATTCATTAAAAAAGACTGACTCATGTTTCAATTCGTCGCCATAAATAAACTTGAAAATCTTATTATATACGCGTTCTGACTTCTTCGTTCGCGTCAGAGATCTCGAGGCGGTTCATCGTCATGGTGATGGTGTGCTGTGGAGTGATTTGCCGGCTTGTGTTTCCTCCCTCCTGTAACATGGGTCTCTTGAAGAACCTGGTTCACTCCTTCCTTTCCTCAAAAAGACCCCAACACAGCATCCCCAAGAATAATATAGACCCTGCGAGAAATGATTTTCCTCAACAAAAACAATGAGGCAATTCAACTATATATATTTTTTAAATTCATTACTAGAAAGTATCCGAAATATAAATAACACATAGATTTTAAACTTCACGTTAAAAAACACACTGAAAATACAGGGTTTTCCAATAAGAGGTGTTATTTTGATATTCAATCATAAGAGATCAATGGTTTCGTTGCTTGTGGGGCACGTAGCGCCGTCTTGTTGAAAGTAAACGTTGTGCAGATCAATACCATCCAATTCCGGCCATAAAAATCATTAATCATGTCTCGATAGCGATCCATTCACCGTAACTGTTGCTCCAGCCTCATTTTCGAAAAAGTAAGGTCCAATGACTCCGCCGGACCATAAACCGCACCAAACAGTCACACGTTGAGGATAGAGAGGCTTTTCAACAATAACTCTTGGGTTTTCCGAGCCCCAGATGCGACAATTTTACTTGTTGACGAAGCCACCTAGGTGGAAATCGGCCTCATCACTCAAGATGATTTGCATTTGATTCACTCAAGTGAATTTTAATAACTTCAATGCGTTGTTGAAGCGTGTATCGTTCCATTTTTATTAATGGCGTAGTTTCTACTTGTCAAATATCAAAAAATAACAGCTTCAAAGTAACATCTACCGAAATAGCGGGCTATTCAAAATAACACCTCTTATTGGAAAACTCTGTATAAACTGAATACTTTGGCATATTACATTAAAAAAACAACGAACAAAATGGCACATCCCCCATACACACAAGATAATACAACACCCCATAATAAAGCCTAGCTTTATTATAGTGGTACATCTTATGTATAAAATTGGGTGAAATTATTACTTTATTTTCTGTATATTATGTAACTTATTTTTAATAAATATTTAAACCAAAAATATATATATAATAGATGACGTGTACCCGACATTGCTGGGGGTTATTCTTCGGATATAGACATACACTACCACGGACTTTTCTGTAGGCCTATTTAAGGTGTACAATTCCGTAGGCTATTATTTTGATGTATCTCATAAAGTTTAGCCAGAGTTACACTTGAGTTAGACTTGATTATAAAAGATCGACTTTTCTCTATTTTCAATAATTACAATATGAATGTATTATATATGTAAACCTTCCGCAAAAAATTCTCTAAATGATAGTGAAAATTCCATTGCGTAGTTTAGAAGAACTAAGCGCACAAACAGGCAGACGCGGATAGCGACTTTATTATATACTAGTGGGCCTGGGCAGACACGTTGTCCTGCCACAGAACGCGTTCTATTATATAGACAGCCTTTTATCTGTTGTCGCTGTTAGATATTTTATGCATTTGACATACATAGACATGCGCAAGTCACACCCACCGTAGATTTGGTGTTGTCGTTTCAATTAATATCGATCATTTCAGCAGATTGTGATTATTGTTCAGTACGATAGAAAATAATAAAAAATGCGACCGGTACCGTTCTATTCTCTCAAAACTACGTCTTTCACAGTGTGACAGGTTGCCGTACGAATACGATCCAGAAAATACTTTCGAAATATATATTTTTTATTTCTTTCTTTATTCATCTCATATTCAAGTGAAATCTCAAATAAAATGAAAATTCTTATTTGATAATGGTAAAAAATATATTTTGTAAATGTGGTAAATAAATATTGATTCTTATTCTAAAAAACATACACTGACATTCATTACTATAAAGTATTACATTTTAATTTAATGTAATGCGATTTGGTGAACAATATTTTTTGTCAATCCGTCTTTTGCCAATGTGAATAGATAAAGCTTACACAACTTAAAAATGAATTAAGACTCTTTTTTCCTATAAAAAATTGCGTGGGGGGGGTGTAGAGAAGTTAAAATTAGTTGCTGTATGTATTTTTGGATGAAAAAGCTGAACAAAAAAAACTAAATTCGTTGAAAAACTCAAAATTTTGATCTCGACAACAGCGCCACCTATCGGGTTCAAAACTATCATGTTTCAAGCTGGAACCAACCATACACATTCGCAAAATTTCATTGAAATCGGTTGGGCGGTTTCGGAGCGTGTACGAACATAGTGACACGTGATTTTTATATATTAAGATATATGTATTATGGTCGACAATTTCAATAACACTATTTGAATCCAACGTCTCAAAGTTTCCACCTATTTTAAAACCGAAGAACCCTTTGAATATTAAAGTTTTTTCTTTTACCGTTCGGAAGTTTTCTCTTGAAATCTTGGGTAAAGATATCGCTGTAACAAAGTTTTCCCTTTCAAAAAGTGTCGATAATATTGAAGGCAGGTTAGTGAATATTTATTATACCTAGTTGGTTCTGTGTGAGAAGTTCAATACATTTCTGTCAATAGTTTATTATTTATTTAGATGAAAATGTCGATCACAGTTTATTCATCGATGTAATTAAGTATTAACCTTCGCGTTGACTCAAATGGAATGGAACGATTCGATTATTTTTACTGTTCACAAAAATGTCTAAATTTTATTGAAAACTTGCGTTCAGTATTCTGCAACAAGCAAAACAATACATTATTATTATTATTTACTCGTCATTGTTTTTTAAATTTCATAATATTTTATAAATTTTGAACTCGCTCAACAATGTGGAAATTCTCTTTTTAAATCTATTTGAATTTCGATTTTGGAAACATTTCCCAACATTTGATCGAACTGAAACTTGATAGACTCGTTGCCGATGATATTGCATTCTATCAATTTTGGTGGCAATCACGTGCACGCGCGGACGTATACGCATCTCTCTGAAATTGGATGACATTACAGCAGTTAATATACGAAATAAATATCGATCCTACGATATGGATTTGGCGCAGTCTTTTCAGTCCTTTGTCCCTGGGGAGGAAGATTCAATCCTCAGTCAAACCAAAAAGAAATCTTTGAAATTCGCTACTAGCCGGCCCAAAAGATGGCGCAACTAGGTGCAAATTGTAAATTGTGATATATTATGGTAAATTTATTTAAATTTTTATTGTTTTTCTAATTATCCAAACCTTTAGTCATTAAGGTATGTATTAGGTATCCATGTTTTATTAATTAAAAAAATATATTTTTTATTTGTTACAGCTTTTCTTGCCTCAGGCTTCTGGATTGTAAACTTTGATGTTATATAGATCAAATATATGTATTAACAATGTCTATCTTATATGTTTATGCATACATTATTAAATTAATAAAACATGGCTGTACGTTAGGTTGTTCTCCCCATGTAAACATAAACGTAGGAGTAAATTTATGCGAGAAGAGCACTACTTGGATTATTTAAGGAGATGTTTGTTGTTTACAGGTTAGGCTTCGCTTGTGGCGAAACACCACTATACATGTTTTATTGTTATTACACTATCTAACTAATATGTATGGCAGTAAGGATAGAAATGGCAGAAAAAAGATGAATGGTAGAATAATTGAATAAGGGGACGCCCGAGGAAGACATGGCACGATCAAGTGAACGGAACACTTAAAAAAAAGTGAATACTCCACTGCCCAACAGAAATAATACTCTACCAGGGCAATAAGCCCAAATATACTGGTTATCTCCAGAGTGAATACGTCTTTTGGACAGAAATGTTACCAAAAAAAACAATTGAATATATTTAAAACTTAAGTTAAAACACGTCTGATAGAATTAAGTGATAATCAACTTTATGAAGGCAAAGTGCAGACAACTAGAATACTCTTTTGTTCAAAATCTTAAATCTCCGAAAGTGCTTTGAATTTTGACACAACGTTGCATTCGAATATGCTTATATAATGTAGATGACACCTGTGACAGGTGGAAAAGGGAATTTAAAAAAAATGCCATCTGTTTTATGTATTTTTAAATGAAAGTATGTTAGTTGTAAGTCTCTTCATATGTACATATACTTGTCATTAAGGCGATGCACTACGTCGTGTAATATTTTAAATCAAGCCGCTATCAATAACACCCCTTACGTAGGCGATAAGGTTTAATTTCCCGCCTAACACCATCCACCTGTTTTGATTTATGCAAGAAAAAAACATGGCCAAAAAGTGCCTTTTATTTTATTTTGTTAATGTTCAGGCATATACATTTATTTTTTTCTATCGTTTTATAAATAACTTAATTTGCAACATTATAAAATAAACTCATAACCGAAAATGGGTTCGTAAGTAGGAGATTTTGAACTTTAAAGCAGTTTTCATAGGCCTTATACATTATTTTTTTCTGGGCTTATAAAAAGACTTATCTAAAAAATACTCGATTATTTCAATGGCCAAGATGTATTCTACTCGCAGTATTTAATTAAAGCATCTGAAACATTTCTAGGCGACCAAATTTTCAAACCAAAAACACATGATTTTGCATTACTACGTATGGCATCGCCTTAACGACAGTAGTTATAGGTCTTAGTCGTAAGTCACTAGATATAAGTCGTGGATTTAACCCACTATTAATCATGAATCCTAGCAGTATTTTTTATTTAATAAATATATTTGTACAGCGCCCTTGAGGTGATCTTTCACGAATACGGCTCTATATAAATTAGCCATATATTATTATTATCTGTTGGAAGTAAAAGCAACACGCGCTATTGTTTCTCTGCACAGACATACTGAGCCACAGCAACGCGTGGCTGGGTACAGCTAGCACAACAATATAAAAACTACAAGCAGCCAACCGAGCAGAGGAGGACTGTGAAAACTGTGGCACTATTCTTATGCTTACTGCTTATAATATAATGCTTTATACTTACATCTTACTAAATACGAGCACGTTTTGCACATACAACTTGCTGTAACTATCACTTTTCATAACAACTCACAAACTTTGCTTAAATTTAAACTAATATTATTTTTAAACTTATCTGTAAAGAATAAAATTTATATTTTTACATAAAGTATAGAATAAAATTTAAAAAAAATGTTGAACCTTTTACCCAAATTTCTCTTTATCCAATGAGGTAACGATATGTTAGCTTATCATTAACGCCATTCTAAATTAAGTATTTTTTTAAATATATTTTCATATGGATACCACAAACCTTACTACAATCCTCCACCGTGGTTTTTTATTACTTGATCCTATCCATCCATGTACAGTGCGATTTTTGAATATGCTGAGTATAGGAGTTAAGGCATCGTTATCCTTTCGTGATCAGTACCATAAAATCCCGTTATCTTTTTATGCTTTCATCGCTCGTGCTCCGAAGCTATGTCGACGCGTAAGCCTAGTTCTCAGGCTGTGCACCTTCTGCTTTTAGGTATTGTGTTTTCTTGAATTTAGCCAGCCTAGGTTTAGTTTTCCTTTAATATATTCTGATTCTCCCACGAGACATTTACTTTAATGGCGATGTTCATGACGGTAACAACTTGCTCTTAACTTCATCTTTATCGAGCGTAACTGATATAGAAAAATATTGCACAGTCTAAGAAGATTAAGTAAATTTGAATTTTCTTAAAATTGTTTAGATCTTTCGTAAAACCTCCACCATTTTAAAGCCAGTACTGTATTATACCGCACAATAATTCCAATTGTGCAGAGCCAGTGAGACCAAACTATTTTAATAAGTTAACGTAATTTCCATTATGAGCCGTAAAATAAAAATCCATCTCTCGAAAAATACAAATACAATAAGGACACAATATTTGCTTGTTCGATAAAAATGTTTTTTTTTTAACTTGTTTAATTTGTACCCTGATTATACTTGTGTTTAGCGAAACCGGTCGGTCGTAATAAATTGAATAAATTCGTGGTTATAAACAAAGTTATGATTGTTTTATTTCATTAAAAAGATTTCGTTGAAACGTGTGCAATAGCTACTCTTTCTATAAATAATAATTATATTAATATTGTAATTTGAAAATATAATTATATTTGGTACTTCGTGGGATATAAATACGTATCCTTTTCATTTCAATATTGCTGCACTAGAATTTCGCTTGCTCTGTGTAATTTTCATGAAGTAGTTGATAATTATCAACACCGTTAATGGTCGTCACCTTTGAAATTGAACGTAGAAAGCTATTGGAGAGGAGTTGCCAGATGAGAATTCTGCTTTCATGAAATCCGTGCCTTGTTCGGAACTTGTATTTTTGCTTGTTGTTTAAAATTTGGAAAATATCACATGAAATATTACTTGTTTTTTTGTTATTTGGGTTATTTCTAATTGACAAAGGGGATAACAAATAATCCCATTGATAGGGTTTCAATTGTCTGTTTCCCCAGTTAATAATTGTATTTGGTGGGCAACTATTCCCAGTAAATAATTGTATTTGGTGGGCAACTATTCCCCGTAAATAATTGTACTTTGTGGGCAACTATTCCCAATAAATAATTATATTTGGTGGGCAACTATTCCCAGTAAATAAGTGCATTTGGTGGGCAACTATTCCCAGTAAATAATTGTACTTGGTGGGCAACTATTCCCACTAAATAATCGTATTTGGTGGGAAACTATTCCCACTAAATAATTGTATTTGGTGGGCAACTATTTTTCCTGTCTAATAGCGATCTACCAGTATTTTTGTACCTGTTAATTTTTGAGATAGAACTTGTTGTATGGTTAATTTATATGGGTAATCGTTTTGTTCACCTCGTACTTGCCAATATTTCCAGTGTCGAATCGGCAAATGACAGGGACACGTGGTTCCCAAGCTATGACTAAGTTTGCGAGACGTTTTCTATGACCCAGTCGATATATTGGCATACTGCACCTAAAGGGCTGATGTTATTTTTTCAACGGCTTTGTAAAAGCCCAAGAGTGTTCGGTCGGTGACTAGGCCACTGACTACACCAACTACACCATGCACGCTATCATTAGTAAGCACACTTTGTCTGTGGGTGCGCAGATAATAATTATTTGTCGCTCGCTTAACGGTTCTGTGTGTTTCATGCATCGTGCAAACCCGTAGCTGTATTGCGGGTTGGCAAACTACTGGAGTGTGCTTTCCCCCAGTGGATAATCGTCAATATTGCTAACTATGATCACTGCATGCAAAAAGACATATTGGCTTTAGACCATTGCCACAAGTAACGTAGAAAACCATTTCTGTGCGCAGTCACTGACTACATTTGCTCGGTGGATTAGTCTTTGATTCGAGCCCCATTCACGACAATAATATTTTAGATTTTAGTTAATCTGCCATAGACATAAGAAATATCTATGCTTGACGCGAAGAATGGTGGAACGAACCTTTATTAAAATGCCAGTTTTAAGAAGTTTCATCGCGAGAGATTAAAAATTAAGAATCTGGCTTTAGCATCGAAACGGTCTTGATAGTTTATCTAATCGCACACAATATACATCTGCTGCGTGTGAAGTAACTATGTACATTATTATTGATTGTGTACGTACGTGGTCAAATCAAACATCCACTTACAATGCGCAAACACAACGGGGCACAGTCAAGTGGACCAGATTATTGACGCAGGCGTGCAAACCAGATGACCTGCAGCCAAAACGCTACAGTAAATAGCTTCAAAAACCCGTGTGGGGACTAGCGATGTGTAGGTTCAGCCGGATTGAGTCCTTGAGCCCGAGTCCTTTGCGGGAAGCGGGTCCTACTCCCACTCCTTTTCGTAATCAACCACTCCCAGAGAACTCGGTCTGGGACTCGGACCCGAATGCCTCCAATCAACGACTCCCAGAGAACCCGGACCCGAGAATGCCTCTAAGGACTTGGACTCGGACCCGAATGCCTCTAATCAACAACTCCCAGAAAACTCGGACTCGGGGTCTCGATTCGAGATCTTACTGATTTTATTTTTCAATGCTTTTTATGTCTTATGAATAATACGGGGGGATTTTGCGATATTGCTGATTCTTTTAACTGTTTGTAACAATTTGTATAATTTAATTTTTCAATTCGCAATTTAAAAAAAAAAAATTACATTTTTTTATGTTCATTTTTTTTTTATGTTTTATCTTGATTTAAAAAATTCAATACGAAGATATTTTGAGTTTATTTATGATTCTTTTGACTGTTATGCCTATTTGTACATTTTTTTTTTCGGATTCAGAATTTAAAAAAAAAACTTACTGATTTATTATTTTTATGTTCAATTCTTATGTTTCTTTTGTTTCATGATCTTGTTTTAAAAATCAACACGTTGGCATTTTGAGATATTGCCGATTAGTTTAACGGTTTTTATGTAAAATCTCAATGATTTATCGCAATTCTTTGATGTTTTATATTTTTATTTTAGCCCCTCATATTTGTAGGCGCTAGGTACCTACTGTAAGTAAAAATTATTGTTTTATTTTAAAGTTTTATTTTAATTATCGTTCACTATTTTTATTTTTTGTGTTATTAAAAATACAAATTTCAGTGGTGTCTGTCTGTGTATCCGTAACTCTGGTTCAGTGAACTCTAGAATATGGATTTGCTTTGATTTTAAAAATTGGAACTGATTGTCAACTGGTATTGGAAAGATTCAGACAAGCGATAAATTAGGTACCAAGATTATTTTATTCAATAATTGTTTATTTAAAATGGCTATCTTTTGTTATAATTTTTTAGCTATGTCGTAATAGTGTTCATTCGAAAGGCAAATTTCTGGCAAATGTTTATTTTTAATGATCCTGAGACATATATATGTACATATTTGTGAAACCAAAAGGAAAAATATACAAATCAATTATATAATATACACAAATCCTACAATAATATATTGAACAAAGTGTGTATGTATTGTAAAAGTAAAAAAAAATGGACTGGAATAAATAGATATTAAAACATGTTGTTAATTGTTAAAATTTTAATAGTTCAATGCTGTACCTAACTACTTCCTGACTTTGTTTTTAAAACATCTCGCCTTTACTGAGTTTCATTTGATAGAGGCTTCGACCAAGTACCTTTATCTATATCGATGGACAGAGATTATGAAAACGACAAATTCTCAACGACAACCGAAATTTATGTTACTACATTTGATTTATTACTGCTTACGCGTGTGCTAAAATTATCATCTGGAACTTGGATCCTAATACTACATCCGTTACGGCCTCACATTAGCCGTAGCCCAATCAGCTGGAACACGACAAGACACGAATGGATTTCGTTGAACTTCGCCAAAATGTAAACTGCACAACTCGCGACTCGGGTGCGATGGGTGACGGGATTGACTCCGTGTTCTCGTGTGGGTCCGAGTTCTTGTGCGGGTCCTTGTCCTGCTACGGGTCCGAGTTCTTTCGCGGGTTCTATCCGAGTCCGAGTGCCGAGTCCTTGGCCGGACCCGTGCGTCCCGGTAGTCGCCCAGTACCCAGTCCGCACCCAAGAACTCGGACCCGGGACCCACTCCAAGAACTCGAGTTCTTTTAAAAGGAAGCAGTCCTCGGATGCCTCCGGAAAAATGCAGAACTCACCCACCTCTAGTGGGGACGGCATGTCTGGGGAGATAAATATGTATATGAGAATTGGATTGTTTCATAAATCTCTTTTGTTCATACTCTATAATCATGATAATATATAGATGTATGATTTGTATAACGCCGTTTTTGTGCAAAATCACCTCAAGGGCGCTGTACAAATCTATTATTATACTCAGAAATATGTATCGTCGTTTCCATTGCTATTTTTTTTTAATATAATATTTTGAGTTTCAAATAAAAATTTAAATAATTTTGCAACTATTGACGAAGTAAATTTTAATAAAATAAACGAAGTTAATAATCTATTTATGAATTACGAACAACTGGAAATACTGTTTTTAGGCTGAGATTATTTTTGACGGTTTCTCTTGATTTTTTCTTTCTTTTAAAATTTTATACAAAATAAATAAAAACCAATTTTGCGCTTAAATCTACCATATATGTATATGTATATGTTAACACGTTATGTAACACATATCTACGCTTATTTCTAGACTCCGTTTGCCGAGCGATTTGTATGCTTCTTACCTATATTCGTGGTGATATAAGTCACTAAAAATAGACTTAACTTTTTTTAGTTTGTGTATTTCTCTTAAAGAAAGTGGAAAAACGTTACATTTCGGTAGTTGCATGCTTGTTATTGATAGATTACTTTGGTGATCCTTGCGACTGTGGTCCAGGTCCTTGCCGCCTGGTAATCGCGGCAAAATGGAGTCGAGTCGCGTTGATGCTTGAGGAATATAATTATTGCAGGCACGAGTGGGGTGATAACGCGGTGCGGTGATCAATACCTACACAGTATACAGTAAGTACGCAGTGTATATTCGGTACAGTCGGTAAACTGCACGAGTACAGTCTGTACATAGCAAGGCAGGCCACTCAGGTCAGTGACCTGGCAGCCAATACCTACTCGAATCTCTACCAATAAATTAATCATTATTATGTATGTCTCTAAAGACACTACCTAATCTAAATATGTTTTTATTTGATTACCACACTTAGAGTCCTAACAGCCCGGAACCAGTGGGACTGTGACATCTCCAATTCGGGGCATGTTGTGAGGCTCAAGGAAGTGTAGTGGGGAAGGAGATAGAGTAGGCAGAAAGGACGAACCGCCAAACAACTCGGTCTCGTCCTTGCCTCATTCACAATCATACATCGTCTCATACATACTCTTCTATTATTTACTGACTCTTGTCATGGCCCGACTCAAGTATCTGATTCACTTGGTCGTGCCTTGTCTTCCTCGGGCGCCCCCGACTTCTGCTACCATTCACATTTGCATCATATATTCTCCTTAAACTCATGCCCAAACCATCTAAGCGTCCCTTTCTTGATCTTACTCATTACGCTTTCATCAGCTTTGCACTCTGCGGATCTGCACATTTCTCACATTTCACATACATTGTTTTACCACGCATACGCGTCAGGGATCTCATTTCTACAGCATTCAGTCTGATTTCATCCTTTCTCTGCCAGTTCCATGCCTCACTTCCATACATCAGGGTAGGTACCAGCACTCCATTGTCCTTTCAAATAGGAATATCTGGCAACCAGATACGGTTAATGCCATTTCAAGCAACGTTTCGATTCTAAATTGTGGCCTACGGAGTTGAACCTAACTTTACTGTTATTACTTTTATTTGCATCTCCGAATCCTCGCCTCACGACTTCCTCTGTTTGGTCCCGGGCAATATCGGGTTTCTCACCTCGTGAGCGGGTGTGAGCACGGCCCACAAATTGCCCAGTCATTTCTCATCGGTTCCTCCACTCCAGACCAGACGGTGTTTATACATTCGGACCATTCGCCGCCGGTGTGTTTACCGCTACTTGATTCTCCTACATATTACATCTATACATTATGTTGTACAATAGGGTGGGCCGTCAATTTTTTTTTTTAGAATTTGACACGTCAAGTTTCAAAAGTTGCGCGTGACGTAAAACACTGCTTTTAGTATTTTATTAGATTTATTACAATTTTTTTTACTATCCCAAGTTCAATCACTATTTTTACGGTCAAAACTCCATTTTAATCATATTATAATGTATATATTGTAATAACACCCGCGTATAACAAATAAATAACGCGTAAATATTTTTTTTACCTGTCTTTGTTTTATTTACCCCTATTGTTTTGATTTATTCGACATTATTCATGTATTGTTTTTTTTAATTTTTATGTGTATACATGTTTAATTTTAAATTTTTATTTTCATTGTGCTCAAAATGACAACGCTGCAAGCTAGCTTAGTGAGAGTGTGTAGGGGAATATAAAAAAGTAACAAAAAAATGTAAATGTAAGTTACACGCAGTGAGGAAATTTAAATTATGTATCGAATTATCGTAGATGATTATGTTACATTGGATGAAGCTGATAATATGTTCCTAAAATGTATCGTTCGTTATCTTTTTAAGTAGTACATTAGTACGTATTTTTTGTATGACTATTGATGATTTTGGCAGGAGCATTCTCTCGAGTCACTAAGCCGCTGAAACTTGAATGTACGTAATGTAGAAAATAATTGTTTTTTTTTTTAAACATTTTTACCCTAATTTTCTCATAAGTCTTGGTATAGGACCAAAAGTAATAGGTATTGCGGTCCTAACTTTTGAGACCCCTGAAAGAATGATCCCCCAAAGAAAAGTTCTTCCATACATTGACCATGTAACTTATCTTGGTATAAAAATTGAAAATGTGAATATATTAACTATTTAAATAATAAAATTTAAAAAAAACTAAGTTATTATTTCAAAACCGTCAGGAATGTTCTCATTAAAAAAATACTTCTTAAAGATCTACATGGCTCTTTGCCAATCGTTCTTAGAATACTGTGTTTTCGGATGGGTCAGTGCAAATGACAATATCCTAAAAACATTTAAACCCAAAAAGCCAAAATAAAAATTATTCTGTAAGTCCCTGTTAGAACTGAAGAAAGATACATCACGTATCTTAAACATCTCAAATACAACATTTGGTCAAAAACATATCCAACAAGTAACTACAAATACAACATTTGGGTAAAAAAGCTTCCTATTCTTTGGTACTGAACTCTACAACAAAATCCCACTATCATTCAAAACTCACAACAATATTTTTAATATTTAAACCTCTGCTGGATACAAAACGTAGGAAGATCAGAAATAGATAATATACTGACACCGAATACAGACTGAAACCACTCAACTGAACAAAAAAACACCATCTAATATATCTATAATTATTTCTAAAAAAAACACTGTTTATAATACTACTACTTACTTTATATTATCCATACCTATAAATTTTAATCATACGTAAATGAAATCCTCAGCACAAGTGATCCCAGTGAGGATATCATTATATCTGTTACAAAAAAAGAAGATAGTTAAATACTTATTATTATAGAACATCCACCCTATTGTAGGTACAGGTAATATTATGTGCAATACTGTTGTGATACTTCTCATATCTCATCCAGCTGGCCCTTCCTTGTTTGTCTATAAGCTTTCCGCTGATGGATCCACTATAATTGCTCCCTCATCCACATAAACGACGCATGTAACTGAAAGAGATAGTACAGTGGAGCTCTCAGAGGCAGGACCATATACATCAGCGCGGCCAACGCCTTTACGTTCTCTGCAATTTATTTACAGGTCTCGTAAGCACTTAACTCTTCGATTAGGCATTGTAAGGTTTTTTTAATGTGAATACCGCACAAAAGTCCCAAATGATCTCAACCGTCTGGAGCCAGTGAGACTATGGCATCCCCAATTGGAGTATGTTGTGAGGCTGAAAGTAGTGAGGAAGGCAAAGAGATGAAGAAGAGGAAGGTGGGGGAGTAATTGGTTATTCAAAACTGGTCACCAAACACGGCTAAAGCCATTTCAAGCATCTTTTCAATTCTTAATGTTGGCGTTTTCAATTCTGAATCAGAGCGATGGTGAGAGTATCGTACACTCCGGAACGTGCCGCAAGTATAATTGTGAAATAACACAAATTAATCAAATAAAATTTACTTGCGCACGACGGGATTTGAACCCGCGACCTTCGACTTGCTAGTTGAGAGCCTTACCCTTGGACCACGTAGGCCGTCATCGTGGTCTCGGGTATTATAACACCAACACACTTATAGATTCTAGCTCCGTTGTAACATCTCCCTCTTTGTCATGAACGTCGCATAAAACAGAAAGAGTGGTTACAACAGAACTCACCGGTAGGACAATACGTAATTATTCGCAAGTGCCGTTATGTCTGAAGCCAGTTTATCGCTCCTGTGATAACTTACCCAAGTAATTCTGCGCTCATGTTGCATGCTACTAGGGTTACCATAATGTTATCCCAAAAGGGTATTCTTATGTTATGTTATCCTAAAAGGGTATTATTATGTTATCCCAAAAGGGTATTCCTATGTTATATTATCCACACTATTATTCCCAAAGGGTATTCTTTTGTTATGTTATATATAATATTATCCCAAAGGGGTATTCTTATGTTATGTTATCCCAAAAGGGTATTCTTATGTTATCCCAAAAGGGTTGGTACCTACTTTTCTTTATTTTTTAATTGAAAAATAATATTATTCTCCTCTCAAGTCAAAGGCTTCAGTATCACCTTAAAATGTGGTCCTTTTTTGCTTACTCACAACCCAATTTCATTCCTCATCCCAAAAAGGTGAGATCGTTTTTTAAGAAAATCATAAGCTGCATGAGCAATACCCAAAAGACTTTTCTTGATCTTGCCCCAATTTCGATGTTTTTTTCTCTCTTCGTAATGAGCGGAATTTGTTACCAAAAAATAATGGTGAAAATTGGCAGTTCCAATTATGTCTAATTACAAAATTGGTGCTATCAGCGCTATAATTTCATGTTTTAATGTTTAAATTTCAATATTGCTGGCGTGGAAAATTGCGATTTAAAATTTTCATCAGATACATTTGAGCTGAAAACAGATTGTGTCCATGTTTTATTTATTTTTCATCTGGTTACCCTTCGTACAACAGCGAGCGCTTTTATTACATTAATTTTATTTTATTACATTACATTGACGCAATTTTAATTAGAGTGGCGATGGATGATTTTAATCCCTAACCTCGTTTTATATTATTGTTACAATTGATGTAATACCGTAAAACTGTGCTTGTGTAAGACTTTTATTTCACCTGGATACTAATTAGACGTTTTACTGTTTTATGTAACGGAAACCCGTATTGTTTTCCTCGAGTTTTTTTTCATCATTGTTTATGGTAATATAATTATTGCGCATGACCAAATTGGTAATCGTAGCTTTTAGACGCATCGCAAACAAAGGAAAATAGTTTTCAACCTCGTTGAGAATTGAGAGTCACCGAATTGAATATTTTTATCTCTCGGTCGCTTTAACGACCTCGGTTTAAATTAGAACGGTGAATATAAAGGGTAAAAAGTCTCCAAGTCAGTCACATCTGAATAACGCTGCCTTGTTGAAACTTGCCAAGCACGACTTCTGTGTGTATACTGGTTATAATTTGCCCGCAGTGAATCAGCTGTTTTATGTACCTACAACGTTCACTAGGTAGTTGTTAGGTTTAATGACTCCTTCGCCCATGTGCCTGCTTTCATCAGCTGTTGCTAATACCCCCTCAAACACACACACACACACACACAAACACACTCTGATGCTGGGAGACGTAAAGAGCAGTGCTTCGCAACTTTTTCTTATCCACTGTACACCAAAATTCTTCACAGAATTTCACTATTAGTCTGTATGGAAGAGTTTGTTGAAGAAGAGAGGACCCTATTATTAATATCTATAATTTTTGTGTGATGGTTTTTTGAACCCTTACAAACCTGCTCAACTGAAATTAAAAGGTCGCAATTTTGGCTAACCAATCACTTATATTTTATAGCTGGTGTTATGAATCGCCAAAAAATTTAATTTAAAAAAAAAAATCGTCCCTGAAGCCATTAAATGTATATTTTTAATAGATACCTATAGCTACCAAAATTATGTTCCGTTTTTGGTTGTGTTTTGTAAACGCTTAATTTATTTTATAATATTAGTGCTTGTGCTATTGTCAACCTAATTTCGCAGTTTATAATTTCATTCTCATTAACTCTGCATCGTGCGCAGAGGTAAGAGAATGGTTAGGCTTAGTTATTAATGTTATTATATTATACTCTTCAATGCAATGCGCCGCGGAACACCGGTTTCGGAGCACTGTGCCATGCCTCAGAGTCTATACCTCACTACACCATGTTCAAATAAGGTAGAGGACACTGTGTAATCTTTGTTCATTTCCTGTATGTTACTTTGTTTAGCGTTCTTTTCAGGTTCAAATTGTTTACGTTCTCTTTGACAATATTTTTTGTCAGTTGTCATTATTTGGTTCATCATCTTATTGGTTTGCTTCTATCAATAATTAATATATTTTGTGTGTTCTTTCTTGCCTTTTGTAAATATTCAATAATCTCAGGGACAGTAATAGGATTATCATTTCCTGTATTTTTACCAACGAAATATACTTCGAAATGATGTCATTAATACTTATTTCTAGTAAAATAATCAGGTGGAATGAGTTGCTCTGAGATAATCCATAGACGCAGCGAATATTGTCAAAATATTATAATCAATGTCAAAGCATTACCGTGGTTAATTTTTGGGGTGTTATTCTGTGTTGTGTTTCCTTTTTAGCCAACGTTTCGGATAGCATCACGGTGTCCGTACTCAGGGCAGATGGGAAAGCAATTTAAAAGCAAAGAAATAAGAAAGTTTTTATGCAATAAGTTATTATTTATGATTAATATATTATGTGTCTGATATTTAGATTGTGTCCTTCTTTCCTTATCGCTTGTACACATCACACTTGTCTATTTACAATTACAATTTTTTACAATGACAATCTTTAATACTACTCTTCCAGAGATGCATTCGCTTGTGGTTGGAAGGGGAGTGTACATTATGTTATTGTAGATATACATATAGAATCAAGAGAAGTAGGAAAAAAAATTGTAAGTAAAATGTACTACTAGTAGCTATAATATATAAATAAAAATATGATGCTATTAGTTTCTAGGATAAAGACAATTATTATTTTTATTTTTTATTAATATGTATACTATATTTGGAGATAAGAAATTGCTTCTTAAGTAGAATATTTACTTTTCATTTTTTTGATAATTTATTTTTTCAAAATGATTTTAATTTTATGAATTAATTGTATAATGTCTGGCAAACCAGAAAATTATTCTGATGGTTGATGCGCATAACACATTTAAAAAATAACTATTCTGGATTTCCGAACAACTTTGGCAAAGCAGTACACGAAGGGCCAAGCGCATTATTTTGTTTGCAAAGCTCTACCTACTAGATCGGCCGCAGGTCCCCGGACCGCTATTTAACCTGCTGTCAATTGCACGATGTTGTTCTTGTTCTCAGCAGGTCTCGGTTCCTTCGGTCGATGGCCTTTGGGTTCCCTACCGTTTTTTCCTCCTCCCTGCCGGTCGCTTTTGTGCTCTACCGACCGTGTCTTGCGTCCGGCCCATCTCACATTGAAAATCTTTTTTTCCGACTGCCTCTATTTATTATGGAGGGATTAGTAGCCGCAGTGCATTCACCACTTAATACTACTTACAACTAGTTCCGAGTGATGACAATATCTTGATCCAAGCAAAAAACCGCACTGTAAAGAACCAATACTGTGTATACCAGCTATACAGAAGGGTGGGGTATTACAGGTCGTGCTAGGTTGTAGGTACGTGCACGCGCTACCTGCATAGGGTCCAAAGGGATAGGATGCTGCGGTGTTCCCGGTCCCGGATCTCATCTCGTGGGCCCTTTAGTCCACGGAGCACATGAGATCTGAGGAGGTATTGTAATCTCGAATTGCCCAGTACAGAACGGGTCGGCCGTTACGTACAGCGTACAGCATCCCCCCTTCTGTTGGCTCTCGCTGGCCCTTTATCCGGTGCGTGTCCTGCGGCAGAAGTATGTATGTGTGTATCTGATCGGTACCTGCCGACCTCTCGTGTTTCCCTGGCATCTTTCAACCCGTTCTTGCCCCCACCTTTTTTTCAGCTCTTTGCTTTGCACTGTGGCCTGACGTTCGTGCATTTCTTGTATTAATTTCACGCGAACAGGTTTATTTTGCTACAAAATATTAAACATTCTCACAAGAAAACCGGAGCCCAGAATTAGCAATGCTATCGGCAATGTTATTAATATAATCATATTTTATATCCAGCAAACCGCAGGTCCCGTTGGTTGGCTATATTAAGCTTCCTCAGCTCTGGCAGGATTACCCAACGGCCCAGATATAAAATATTCAATCCGTACAGCCTCCGTTCTATCTGTGCATATATTTCAGGCACCTAGTCTAGTTTGTCCTGACAGCAAGGTTGAAGTGACACGGTGTCACTCCAGGTATCGGGAGCGGTTAGCGAGTTTCATCCGTGTCACTTGAGATACGGGCTAAATTAGGAAGCTCTATTAATATTAATACTGATAGTTATTAGTTATTACATGATACTTCCCATCCTATTTTGGAGTAACATAGTTTCATTACTCAGTTGAACATAGTACAATATTGGTTTAAAATATTTAAGTACCCGCCTCAGAACAGAAATCTTCTAGTGAGGCGGGTTACTTTCATGTTTATAATTTTTATCATGTTATTGCAATAAACGCCCGGGTTGCCGGCAATTAAAAAATAAATAAATAAACTCCTCTGAAAATAACATTTCACGGCATTATACTTGTAAAGGGTGTAAGGGACGTACTTTACTTACTTGAGTTACTTTAACCAGTGATTCCTGACATTATTTGGAGTACAAAATGTAATTGAAATTTTGCTCTTTGATGACACTTTTGGTTGTTTTTCAAATAAAACATAAAAAATAGTAGACTTGCCACATTTGTTATAAAAAATACAGATTTGTAGTTTTGGTGTCAGTCTTTACCATTAAAAACGGGGGAGGTCCTTAACAATGAATTGATAGGTTTCCTAATAAACTTTTTGTAAAATACGAATGTATTATCACGATGTGGGAACACGTGTTCATAAAAATCCTAATATTTCCTCTTTTCGTATTCTCATTGTATTTTAACACACGTTTCGACATTTTGGGAATTTACTAAAAGTTTATTATAAGGAAGCGGCTGCAATACCGTTTTTAACCAGATTATCAATAATTTGAAGAAATTTTAGAAATTACCAATACTTATATTTCTCCGAGCATAAAACAATTATAGCTTTCAAATATTGCTCTCCGAACTGAACGAAAATTGGTATACAAAAATAGAAAAAGTTATATTTAGACTTCCGATAGTGGAACTGGACGGAAAATCGTTTAAAACATTTGCCTTTCCACTGACGTTCATGTTATTTAAAATAATAAAATATTGGTATAATCATTATTGTTCTTATCTCCTTTATTTATTATTTGTGTCAATGTCAGAAAATAATTAATGCTATATCATCCCGTAGCCTTTCGACTTCGGATTAACTGCGTGTTATGCCATGGCGTAATTTGCGTGCAAGAAAATAGCTTATTTATTTATAATTTTAAACATGTTAAAAATAACCTCGCTCGATTGTCGTGATTCTTACCATAAGAAAACATATATTTTTTTTTTTTTGCGTTTAATTCATAGAACTCCATAAGAAAACATGGTAAAGTTTCCTTACTCCTCCGCTTACCGCTAAATACGCCTAAATTATTGAAGCAACACTTCGTTTCAACTTAATTAGTAAGAGATAACACCATTATTTAAGTCGGGAGATAGATGGAAACACAGACAAAAGATTGTCATTAAGTTCTTTGTTATTTAAATAATTTACGCGTGTTCAGATTGAAGCCGAAACCTTTAACGAAACCGAACGTTACTTCATACTGATAAAATCCAACATGCCGACACAAGATCTTTCGACAAGCGGAATTTTGATTGAAAAAAAATCGTTCTTTAATGCATCTTTTACCGTCTCCCCCGACGTTATAGTTGTGGTAATTAAGTTCAAACGGACTGTTATTTTAATAATTTGTTCATAATAAGAAGTAAGCGGAATAAGGAAACGTTACCGAAAATATTATGAAGTACCTAATGTAAAATGTTTGTAATCTGAATGATGTGCTTCAGTTGGATTTGTATCGAATTTGCGTAAAAGAAATTTCGAAAAAGACAAAATTCTCAAGAAACGCTCAGGATGCACTTTATTACCTCTTTCAATATTGCTGAGGTGTTAGAATGTAATGCGTCTATATATAGCAGAAGATTCCCGCATTTAAAAGCTTATCACACTCCTACTGGAAATAGTAGTGTGGTATAGTACTGAGGCAGATAGATCGAAGCTTTTATCAAGTCTACCGTTTTTTCTTCTACAAAACTATGATTCTTCTTAGCATCCGAATGCTTGTTAACAAAGTTTTTGTCAACGACCCCAAATACCTTTTCTAAGTCGTCCTGTTAAAAAGTTTTTTCAATTCGTAATACTCATGCAATGCGTCGTTTGTCCCCCACCCTTATCCGCCCACAAAGCTTGGGAACTAAAAATAATGTTCTACCCGGCGTGCAGAAAACCAAGTCGGTTGTGGTTTGGTAATCGTATTCGCTCCCTCACGCACACGGGCTATTGATTATTGTTTCTCGTCGCACCAAGTCCCGCCTCCTGCCTCCCTCGGCGTGTTAAAAAGGCCTACTTTGGAGTAACTATTAAACTGCACCTCCGATTTCGAGTCGACCGCCGAAGTCATTATGCGCTCCTGGTAGCTGTGCCCACTGCCGCATCCCTTCTCCAGGATAAATTGTGGAAAAAAGGGAACAGACAGGACTCCCGCATCCTTGCGGGACATTTTGTAAGGAGAGAAATCTTTTAAGAATCCTGCGGCAACTTTCTGCTGCCCTGGTACGAATATGTTTCACTAATTTTGGTCCTGCAACCCTTTTTTCAAACTCGTTATAGAAAAGCAACCGAGCGTAGTAGGCACGATGTGGGAGTTTTTTCCCCCTTGACGAGCAGGTTGTTGGAACGAGTTGTTCCTGAACTGTCGTAAATATATTGTGGATCTCGTTTATTTATTCTCGGAAAGGTTCAATATTTTCCGCTCTTTTTTCGTCGTCGTACGACTTGTCTGCGCTTTGTGTAGGTACGGACGCTATATTTATTGGCATATTAAATTTTGTAGCGTTTTATTTCATCATGGCGCGGTTACTAGTAACGTTGTTGTTATAGGTCGTGAACTGGTTTTTGCGGATCTGCTATATACATGTAACCTTTTTATTGGCTTTTTATCTCTCTTTGTGTCAAGTCGGTTTTAGTCGTTTCCTTGATAACGCAACACAGTGACAATTCAACAAACCTTTACAAAGTGATATAAAGTCATTAAAAGCAATGCAAAAAACTAAAATATAAACCTGACTTACGTAACCTAGTTTTTGTTTAATCACTTTTCATTACTTTATATCACTTTTTAAAGGTGTGTTGAATTTTCACTGTGTTGTTTTTTTAGTTTTGAACTAGAACCGTGAAAAATCATAGGATATTATAAAACTTCTAGGATATTATAAAAATTCTAGGATTTGTGACCCGGAAGGTATTAAAAAAAATCCAATTTTATAGATGATCTGAAATTTACTTTTCGAATAACCCGTTAGTAAACTTATAAATTTTCGACATCCGTCAAAAATTTAATCAAAAGAAATACGCATTTTAAACATACGATTGTTTAAATAAAATAACTTATGTGACTTCTTTATCGTTTTACTGAATTGTTCCCACAATCAATCCAATTCCAATTTTGAAATAAATTCAAAGCAAGTTTAATTCTAAAGTTTATTGAACTGGAGATACAGACACAACCGAAAATTGTAGACAGAAATCCTTTTGAAAGTATCCCATAGCATCATCCTTTGTTAGGCTCTCGGCTCCCCCATATAAGGAAGGGATACAAGGATCACCGATCCTAGGAGCACAAGCAACGGTAGAGGTAAGCAAATCCTTGCCTTGAAAACTCGTCTCCGTGGAAGGACTTGGAACGGTTGCCGGTCGGGATGTTATGGGTACCTAACTCCATCCTGTTCAAGCTATCCCGGAACGAATCAGGTGCGCTGGAAATCAATAACAAGCATTAAATAAGCCGTTATTGATTTAATAATAATAATTGGATCATTTGAATAGTGCCGTTTTGTGAAAAATCACCTCGAGGGTGCTGTAAATGATATTTAAATTATAAATATTATTTTTTAACAGTTTGGGGAATCTTTTTTCATTATGTAGGCAGGCTAACTATTACATCATTTACTAATATTGTTTCATATTCATTTTATCAGTTTAACGTTATTTAATGCTTTAAAAAATTTGTGTATAATTTTCGATAGTTCCATAAGTATATTCTGTTCTTAAAATCCATATAAAAGCCCGGCCGGGCGTAAAACCAAATGAAATAAAATAAATACTATCCTCTGTACTATACGATCTGTGTCCTCTGCGTGCAAAGTCATAAACTTTCTGTTTGTCTGAAGCGACAAGCCAAGTTTGTTTTTCTGTATCTTTTTGTAAATATTTAAATTATATACAGACTAGGAATTCGTAATAAATCGAGGTGATTTTTCTCAAAAACGGCTCTATACAAGTTATTCAATTATTATTATATAGCAGATTTTTTCTTAATCCTTAATAATAATTGCTTGCGCGGTTTTCTATTGTTTAAAAAAATCTTAGGTCTTTGGATTTAAAAACCTTATTCTGGTGCTTGGACGTTAATATTAAAATTTTTAATTTATAATTACTACCAGCCACAAGATACAGTAAAATAACCGAAATACCGCTTGTATAATAATAATTTTATAATATTTGAATAAACACTTGTATGTATTCTTCTCTTTACATCACGATCCTTGGATATTCTCCCCCTACTTTGGCCCCCTACTCTTTCCTAGTACCTACTGCGCTTTGTACAGATCACCAACACCGATACAATAAAGCCGGTACCTACCTGTACTACTCGTCCAGGTAAGTACGAGCTTGAAATACAGTTATGGCCGTAATGAAACGTCAGTTGTCACATCAAATTGATATAATGTTCCGCTTTAAACCCTCATCAATATTGTGACGATAGGGTTATTGTGACATGAAATGGGAAAGTTACCAGGGCAACACGAATGCGAGGAGGTGTTTGCGGCGATCTGTGCGAGAGGCTGTTCGTCCCCCTCCCAGGCTGGGGTTCCCTCCCTCCTTGCCCTTAGACATCCCCGCTCTCCCTCGACACCCCCGCCGCGCCGTGTCTCCGAGCATTTACCGTTTTGTCCTGCGAACTTCTGCGCTCCTGATATTCAATGCCCTTTAGATTGTGCTGCTTGCACCTCGTTCCCCCAGTCAATCGGAGGCGGAGGACGCGTTTTGGTTTGTAGCGCTTATTTTGCCTCGAAGGTGAGTGAATGTTTTCGGTCTGTGAGAATCAATGCACGCTTCAGATGCAGATTCATGCAGATCGATTTTCAATACAACTTTGATACTGTTTATCTTTTAACTGTAAATATCTGCAATGGAGAGATTATTGAGTTCTTTTTACTCAATTGTGTAACGTTTCATTTTGATTTATCAATATTATCGACAATGCTCCATTAATATTGTCGCATCGGGTCGGGTGTCCATACTGTCCATGATACCGATTTCCAAATTGAAATTATTCTAATAGATTTGTGTTTTTCTTATTGTTTCAGGTAAGTTTCACATCATCTTTTCTACAGTGTTCTATATTCGGGGTTCTGAACAGGTAAGTTACAATAAATATAAATAAATTATCCTACACGAATGTCAAAACAATAATGTAACACAGAAATGTGTCACAAAGACCGTATTAAAGGGACCCACGAGAACGTCGACAAAAATCTACGCCAAAAATATTTTGGTTCATCATCTCAAAAAAGACAAAGATGCAAACACCTCACATAATCATAAAATTAGAACAATGCAAATAGACAAACTTAACCTAAATGTATACTACCTTTGAACAAAGAAGCTCTGATTTTTGTTGTTTGTTTTTGAGGTGTTATGCCGTGTTGCGCTAACTCCTTCTTTAGCCGACGTTTCGGACAGCGTTGCAGTGTCCATCATCAGGGCAGATCCGGTAGATCCGAAGATGTGTATCTATGTGTATCTGGATCTACCGGATCTGCCCTGATGATGGACACTGCAACGCTGTCCGAAACGTCGGCTAAAGAAGGAGTTAGCGCAACACGGCATAACACCCCAAAAACAAACAACAAAAATGCTTTTGGCCGTGAGAATCTAAAAACCAAGCTCTGATTTGTTTGATGTAAAGTTATATGACGAACTCCCATCCAGTATCAAACAAATTAAATCAATAATTACCTACATCAAGTCCACCAAATCTTAGCTTATGGAATTATCAGAAAAATAACTAATAATCAGTATTTTAAAAACATCGTCATAGAAGGTACTAAAAATACCCCCTACCCAAACCTTGAAATTGAACCATAGAAGTAACTGAAAACCTCCTAGTCAGGAGGAATAAGAAAACAGTCTATATCTTTTTTTAATATTTATATTATACATATCTTTTAAAAATGTTAAAATTATATAGTAATTGTATGAAAAATGTATGTTAAAAATAGGTTGGGGCTTTGTGTATTGTTTCAATAGAGCAGTGTTTTTCAATCTTTTTGAATACGCGACCCCTTTACAGGTTGAAAAATTCTGGCGACCCTACTTGGCCATAGATACAGACAAAAAGTTAGTAATTTAAATACGTTAATTATTTTCTCTATTTTGGTACCTATATTCATTATTACGGCCTGCACTCTGCAAGGAAGCCGCGAGAGCTTTGAAATTAAATACTAGGTAAGTTGGTAAGGCTGTGCACGACTTTGACTGGACGCCCCAAAGTGCTGGCGTGTTTTGGATGAAAACAAAAGAAGAGTATCCAGAGCTGGCAAAGGAAGTTCTAAAATTATTAGTGCCATTTGCCACTTCATGATTATGTGAACTGACATTCTCTTCAATGGTGGACATTAAAACTAAAAAGAGAAACAGACTAAACTTAGAAAATAATTTGATTATTAACACATCAAAAATAGCACAACGATTTGAAAATAAACAAGCTCATCCTTCTCACTGAAATAGTGTTTTTATTGTTGTTAGAACCTCGCCTTTTTCCTTTTGCCGGCAACCCCCGAGGAAGGCTTCGCGACCCCCCTAGGAGTCGCAACCCACAGATTGAAAAATACTGCAATAGAGTAATGAAGATAATGTATTACTAATAATAATTATTTAGCTAACTTGGATTTCACAGTCATTTTTTTCCAAAGATTTAACTGTAATGTAAATAGTTTTTTAATGCATTTTACTTGTCATCTTCAGTATTGCGACAAAAAATTATACACCATTCAACTCTACACGTGTAAAATAATCACTGGAAATTGTTTTCTAATGTCTCGCCTTTCTTATTATCTCAGAATGCCATATCATAATCATTTTATAACTTGACAATTTTGATTTTACTGCACGTAGCTCCCGACTGTTTGGAGTCAGTTTAACTATGGCTTCCCCACTATGAGTATGTTGTGGGGTAGAAGGAGATGGTGGGAAGAGGAAGGGAATAATGAAAAAAATATATATTTAGGTACCAACTATAGAATTTAAAACATGTAGATTTATGATTTGGTGTGTCGTCATTATTCTGCCCAGTGGCGTACTGTGACTGATTATTTCGGCGAGGTCAGACGGATCGATGTGGCATTCACCCCGACCGAATCTCTCCGCCACTGTTTTATTATTATTCGCAAAACGGAGAGGGTGAGATTGTTTTTCAATACGCGCAATGTTTTTAACGCAGGGGCTAATAAACTGCCTGTGTTTTCATGCGAGGGATTGCCCCGCGTGTGGTTGTGGAATTTGAATTAAGTTTATAAATTTTTCAAATAGTGCAAGCGGCACCCTCGAGGAACTAGCGAACAGGCTACCCTTTAGGCGAAATATAACGCTGCAACTGACAATTCAGTATCTAAGTTTTATCTCCCGGGCAATTTTCACAACAACTAATTTGAGCAAGATTTTGCATTTTTCTTAGATCTGTCTCTTCCAGTAATCAGAAAACAGATTGGTTTTTTGGTGACGCATTATCGAGATTATACTGTATGTTGATAAAACGTTGGGACCTTTAGAAGACCTTCGTGGCCGAGCGGTTAAGATCCTTGGGTACCGATCCGAAGGTCGCAGGTTCGACGCCCGGCGTGGTAAATTACCCAATGAATTTAGTTTCACATATAATTATTATATGTATCGTAAGACGGGTTAAATTACTCCATTGTTTTGAACTTTTTATTTTCGAGGAGAAATTAGACGGTTTTTTGTTTATTTGTAATGCTTTATGTGGAAAAAAAATTCTTCAAATAAACCTGTATCACGAAATTAATTTTTGTTCTTCGGTAACATGTATTTTTTTAATTTTTAAAAGTGGCGTGAATTAGTTCCTAGGAGGGAGGGGGTTACTTTTCATCATCTACTTCGTCGTGGATTAAGGCGATGCACTACGTCGTGTAATATTTTAAATCGAGCCGCTATCAATAAAACCCCTTACGTAGATGGCGATAAGGTTTAAATTCCCGCTTAACACCATCCGCCTGTTTTGATTTATGCGAGAAAAAAAACATGGCCAAAAAGTGCCTTTTATTATGTGGATGTTCATGCATAAATATTAAAAAAAATTCCGAACATTTTATAAATAACTTAATTTGCCACATTATACAATAAAATCATAACCGAAAATGGGTTCGTAAGTAGGAGATTTTGATCTTTAAAGCAGTTTTCATAGGCCTTATACATTATTTTTTTCTGGGCTTATAAAAAGACTTAAAAAATACTCGATTATTTCAAAGGTCAAGATGTATTCTACTCGCAGTATTTAATTAAAGCATCTGAAACATTTCTAGTCGACCAAATTTTCAAACCAAAAACACATGATTTTGCATTACTACGTAGTGCATCGCCTTAAGTTAAGTAGATATGTGCGACCTGCGTAAAGTTTAAGTCAACAGAAACAATATATTCCACCATTACCGACAATTCAAGAAATAAACTATTGAAATAATAACTTGTATCATCATGTAGTAAGGTTGTAAAAAGCAAGATGTTGCAAATGGACGTCAGATCCGAATGGTTTATATTGTACAACTTTTTACAACAAAACTTGACAGCTCACTTCAAAACGAGCTGCTTCTGTCAAATCACACACAAACCAATTGAAGCTTATGGAAGAAATGCTGTATGGTCAATTCGCTTTAAGCTAAAATAAAAATGTTTTTGGTATTATTTATTTATTGACAAATAGATGGCATTAGTAAATGTTTCGAAAGTGGCGTAAAGTAACTTCGTCCTACGGTATTTATTCTATTTCTGCGACTCGTTTCAAATATGTAGTAGATTTTCGTTGTATCCTTCGATGAAATACCACCATTCATAATCGATACGTTCTTTTTAGTGGCTTTAGTCGTTTTTAATAAAGTTGTGTTCAGAAATCAAATCTGAATAGTCAATTACTTCCAAATCTTACTCTCTCCCACCTCCTTTTTCCTCATAAATCCCTTCATCCCCACAGCGTAACCTATTTCTGGGAATGCCATAGTCCCACTGGCTTCGGGAGTTTTACTTTTGTACGAATTCACATATAAAAAAAAACAAACGAACGACACTGAAAAAACAAATAAGACAAACGGTCTGATACCTACGTAATGCTATAAAACTAAATAGAACAGATTCGGTTCGACTTGCCATTGCGTCTGATGTCCAATATTATTTGTTATTGTGTTGTGACCAGTATGGCGCCGCGCTCATCATAGTGTGAACACAATTAGGTGGTATACATATATGTTCTGAGAAACTAAATAAATTTCTACGTATTTTATTTATTGTCGTCGACTTTAATTTGTACTAAAAAGTTTTTCTTTTAGATATTCAATAATATCATCATTCAATTTACAAAGAAAAAGTTTACATACAAACACTTTCTGCTGTGTAATTATTATTACGCGTGACAGCTGTTTTGACTTCTGAAGGCATTATTAAACTCTCGTGAGGCCACTTATAGACGATATATTTATATTATATCAATATGGGGTACCTACTTATAATGAATAACAAATTGTTATTTTTTAATGTTAAACTAATGTTTATAAGACAAGTTGTTTATGCATAACACAAAGGATGACAAATTATTATAAGTATTAATTACTCGCATGATACTTATGAAATATCCATACAAATTGAAAATATCTCCCGAGTAAAAATAATGAATAGGGTATGAGTACTTGTTTAATATTGGGTATTATAATCATATTGCTTAATATCTCATCCTTGCTTGGCATGTTTGTCTCGATAAACAGATCAAGAACCGTGAACTATGATGCATTCATATACCAACCTTTGTCTTCAAACTCTAAATGCCTGGAACACCGATAAGAATTGAGTGACGTAGAAATTACAATCTCAGTACATATTTACATAATAATATGTTATTTTTTCTCTGTGAATCGAGCCCCGAATCATCTGAAAATTGAAATTCTGTTGATAAATTCTCGCCTTTTGCGACAGCGTTGTTTACCGCCATTCGACTTCTTTGTTTGTTTCGATATTAGATTTATTAGGTTTTAATTTAATTTTTCAGCTCGCATCGATGAAATAAGTTTTGATGGGATTTTACTATAGTATGAAAAACTAAGAATGTACTTTAAAAAAAAAATGATCTCTGAGTGAGAAAAAATACTACACCGTTTTTTTATTAGTTTTAAATAGTTAAAATTTCGTGTTAATTTTTTATTGGTTTTAAATAGTTAAAAAGTCGTGTTAATATTTTTTATTAGTTAAAATGTCGTATTAATATTTTTATTAGTTTTAAATAGTTAAAATGTCGTGTTAATATTTTTATTAGTTTTAAATAGTTAAAAATTCGTGTTAATATTTTTATTAGTTTTAAATAGTTAAAATGTCGTGTTAATATTTTTATTAGTTTTAAATAATTAAAATGTCGTGTTAATATTTTTATTAGTTTTAAATAATTAAAATGTCGTGTTAATATTTTTATTACTTTAAATATTTAAAATTTCGTGTTAATATTTTTATTACTTTTAAATAGTTAAAATGTCTTGTTAATATTTTTTATTAAACATCATTACTGTTGTGTTAATAATGTGTTTTAAAAATTATTATTAGACATTCTTTGTTATTAGTTAATAATAATACTCTTAATCAACGAATATTCCCTTTATCATAATTATAGAATGCGAGAGCCACTTGAATGTAATTATAAAAAAATAGTTATTTTTGCATTATTTGAGATAAATACTTACAGACGCTGGAACGTTTGATAATTCACGATTTTTAGGAGCTGCCTTGCCGTAATTACATCTAATAATTTCGGTTTTTAACTCTCTAACTCCGATTAAATTAACTCTAATCGCTTTGAATTTAAGTGTCTTTTTCAAAATTGGAAGTGTTTATTTGAAAAATTCAGACAGATTAAAATCATTTTTAACAGAAAATAATTTTAATTGCCGTTTTAAAAATTGGAACCGATTTGTCGAGACTTCATATTATCTGTGATTCTTCACGGATCTGCACTATTAACTTACTAATAACGAATGTCTCGTAGTATCCACCTACATCTTCATTGCTGTGATACATTTTGTTTAGATATGATATTAATTCATGGTTATTTCATTGCGCCTTTGACGGTCCATACATTACGGGATCGATTGGGTCGCAGAAATCCCAAAACATCTGTTATATGACAGTTCCGCCCCCTGGAGAGCTGTTTAAACCCCCAGAGAGCACTCGCACATGCTGCTATACTATAATACCTCATGATGTATTTCAGTATCTTGTATCCATTGCCGCCACGTATGTGATGCCCGGTGATGTATTATTATATGGATCTAGGGGAGAATACAAAATAAGGGAAAACACACAAAAATCTAGGGAAATACTGAAATGTTAACTTTCTGAGGTCAAAATTCTGGGGAAATTTCAAATATTCAAGGGAAATTATTGTCTGCAAATTTTCTTTGATATTCTCTAGCCAACACCCCCCTCCCCCTCGGATATTCGGTACTGAGCACCTCATCAAACACATTCTAAAATCTAGGGTAATTTTGATCTGCCGTCTAGGGAAATGAAGGAACAAATCACATTTAGTATGATAAAATCCTTATACTGATATACCGCCTAAAATAATATTAAAGAACATGAATACATGCTATCAAAATAAATACCGGAATTGATAATTTCTAATCATGTCCTCTGCGTGCGAACTGTATTTACGTTTCTCTAATAAACAATAAACAGTGTTAATCTCAAGTTACCTCCCAGGTAAGTATGGTCCTGTATATTATCTGCCTGTATATAAATATGCTAGCAGAAGTCGGGGACGCCCGAGGAAGACATGACACGACCAAGTGAATCAGATGCTTGAGTCGGGCCATGTCAAGAGTCAGAATAATAGTCAGAATTCAGAATAATGAGTGTGTGTGCAAAGACCGAGTTGTTTGGCGGTCCGTCCTCTCTGCCTACACCTGTGGAAACGGCGTGATGGTTAGCTAGGTAGTTTTTTTTATATAATAAAAATAAAATATGTACATTCTAACGCAGTTTATAAAATATGTAGTTTTGTATTAGTTATCGACGAACCGGTGGATGCAATCTGTTACCATAAGTTGATAATAGTTTGACTGTCTACAGTATATAATGAGAAAGATCACTGTAGACATATACTATATACTTGTACAGCGCCCTTGGGGTGATTTTGCACAAAAACGGCGCTATACTATCCAAATATTATTTTTATTATTATTAAATAAGTGTTGGGCATAGCATCACTGGTGATGCCCCTCATCATTAACATTTAACGCCATTAAAATTATTGCATTTTTTTTCATTTAAGAATCTTTACGTAACTTGAAATCTCTGCGTTGGTTACACGAAAATAGATTGCCTTACTTCGGAAGTTCCCTGTGTTAAAACACTAAATCACAAAATTGCCTCCTTAGACTACAACACGGACAAACAGCTTCTAGCTCTATAAACCTTACGTTATAACCTACCAGGTTGACAATTGTTTTGTATCCTTAGTCAATATATATTTGCAAAACTTTTAATGAAAACCGACAAAACTAATTGTGAAAACAGCGAAGACACGAGTGTCGCCCGTGACCGCCGCCGAGGTTGCGGGTAAAAAACGCGCCGTGTGAAAATAGCCATAGAAAATAAAATGTATTTTTAAATGATTCCCAGGGTAATGCCAAGGTCGCCAAATGACCTCCGAGGACTACATTAACCCTTTCGGACCATGTGTAAATTTGAGGATTTAAGATTTTTCTCTAAAGCGAATAAAAATTGATGTTTTTCAATTGCTGGTATATCTTGCTAAGTGCTCTATTTTTTTAAAAATAGGATTTTAGCTTATAGTTTAAGTGGTGGCCATTTGTATATTTTTAAATGTGATTTTTGTGTTCAACCTCGAACGATTTAAAAAAAAAATTAAGGTATTTTTTCAATCACTTCTTAAGTATTGATAAAATAAAAACCTTAAAAGTTTCAGAAAACTCTATCAGTTGTATTATCAAGCATCAAATAATATTTTATTTTCTACCACCGCCAAGTATAATTCAGGTCTGAAAGGGTTAAACACCGTTTTCACCGTTTTTCTTCCTTCTAAGAAATCTCTTCGCCTTCCACGAATGCAAATGATTTTCAAAAAGCACTTCTTTTTTCCGAGAAGTTTATCCCGAAGTCTTGAGCATTGATGACGGCAAACTATTCATGCCTCCATCCCACACTTATCTCAAAATCTAATAAGAATGTATCGATTTAGTTAAAAAATATTTATCTTCTCTGTTTCCCGGGAGATGCTGGCACTGCACTGAGGGGAATTGTGTTATTTTGTAAATACATACTAGCAGTTCACCGGAATGTGACATCCGTGTATTTTATTTGCGTTCTATGCAAAGTTGTTTCAGAACTAATGTTCTATTTTTGTAATCGAAAGCAAGTTTCGCGCTACCGCCTTTGACGTCGTATACTAACTCGTGACACTTCACGCTTTCTTCTTCAATGCCAAAACTTTGTTTTGTTTTACCGCTTGAGTACTAATTTTGAACTACATTCATTTTCCTAACGGTATGCACAGAGTCTATGCTTTTACTTGTCCTTTGCTGTGTCAGTTGTCTCTCGTATAAAATAGTTTGCATTATATTGTGGAATGTTTTACAATGTCCAATACTATGCGAAACCCAACAAGTCTCACATAGTTGACAGAATGGTATTTTCTTTTCGCAAAGCCAGCCGATTGACATCCAAGTTTTTCTGCAAGAAAAATGCCTTGAATCATGTTATTTAATGTAAAGTATGCACTTTTAGACAAACTGTCGACTAGGCGACTCAATAGAAATACTTATTTGACGTAATGAATCAGATTAAGAAAAATAAACATTAAATGATCGACCGAATCAATGATGTAATTGAGGCATATCTTGTCAAGAATCAGTGTCATATAATGTGTTTGATTGAATACGAAGCAAGAAATATATGCCAGCACAGAGGTTTGTAATAATAATAATATTTGGATGATTTGTATAACGCCGTTTTTGTCCAAAATCACCTCAAGGGTGCTGTACAAATACATACATAATATATTTTTCTACAATGATCTATCTTATTACAACTATAGACTAGTCAAACTATATGTAGTGTTCTTACCTCTTGTAGTACCCCTGTGGGACACTACATGATTGTTAGTAAGTTAAATTTGAACACTATTGATGAATCCTTCAACACTCTGTGTTGTACAACACGTCTTAAATCAACACTTCTGTATTGATTTCCTACTAACAGGTAAAGAACTCTGATTAAATTAATCCGAATCGTCTAATTAATCAGTCAAAATAGACACGTGCTTTACTTTAATTTACCGATCTTCAACATCGCATTGGCCGAAGCCATTGAGGGGAACGTGTTCACTGGATTGTCTGTTAATTTTATTTGTTCCTTTGTCTCCATTTTCTCGATTTTCGAGACGGTCCGTCGCTCCTGCTACCCTAAATACTTCTCCTAGCGACGACCTTTTCACGGGCACTTTTTCGAAAGGGCAAAAGTTATCCGTTTACCTCGTAATGTTAACTACTTTGATGCTTTGCCCCTTTTTTATGAAACGTGCTTATTGAATTGGAGTGAACGCCAACTGTTAATACCAAGGCGTATCGCACTTGGATGGTTTCCAAAACTTCGTCCATGAAATCTCGGTTTCTCTTAATTTCGTTGTAAAAAGTACTGCGTGACGTCTGTCGACTTGGTACGAAAACAACATTAGTGCTGTTTATTATACTATATATTGTATATCGTATTGATTAAATTTACGCATGGTTACTGACAATAATTCGTTGTCCTTGCCATTGAAAACAGTCGCTCCAACTCGGAATGTTCAATCGGTTGCTTGATACGATATATATGGGTTGTATCGACGCACCCGACATACAGCGACTACCAGCGATTTTGTTTCCGTTGAAATTTTTTTAACAAAAACAAATTCTATCACATATACGTCTGTACGGTGCTGTTGGAACGAGACGGAGCACGTATCACGTGATGCGTTAATGGTGGTAGTACGTTTTTATTCTAAATAAGTTCAGAAATCCCCGGTCAAAGTCTGTCGGGTAAATCCCGATATGACCTGTATGTTGTACTTACAAATTCATATGAACACATTGTCAAAATTATTATTTGAAAAAATAATTATTAAGTCGCTAAAACTGGAGGCCTGTCTAATCAAACCCAAGGTTCTTAAACCACCGAAAGCTTTTGAAAACTTGAGATATCAAGCGAGTGGGATCTTTTGGGCCCAAAGCTCGATGTGGATTAAAATATCGTGCGAGCTTTTCTAGTAAATTACCCCATTAGTTTTATTCTAACAAATTATTCATTTTTACAAAACATTATTTGGCAACAATGTTAGACTTATAGTCACGCACGCTCAGGTTAACATGTTTACATTTTTAATTTTATGATTGTCGAATGTCTAGTTTAACTCAACACAGGAGGTCCTAAGGAAAATAATTTCCCTCAGGGCCTATGTTATCTTTGGAGATATTGTTGAGAGTATTTTTTGATGAGAGGAAGTAGCGAACGCGTTTCTTTGGGTGGAAACACAGAGGTCGGTAAAAATCCGAGCTGTTAAAACGACCTGTCCTCAACTGACTGATGTTGGGCCCGCGTTCGGCGTGTTTCCTGACTACCATTCCCACCTGACACTTGTGCTATAAATATTGCATCCCGTTTGTTATAGAGGATTCTACCAAATAGACCGCTCGCTTCTGAACAAACTCTAGGGTTTTTTCAAGTATTTTTTAAAATTCAACCCGGGGCCACACTACTAACCATTCGGTTCGACAGCTTTTTTTAACCTTTGAAATACATGCAACCAACAATAGGCGTTATTTTTCTTTTGTTTTACACTGAATACTTTCACCCTTGAGGTGATTTCTCACGAAAACGGCGCTATATAAATTAGCCAAATATTATTATTATTATTTCAAGCTCCATGATGGCTAGTGCAGGTAATGCCGCTCTAGAGTTTTGCGACAAACCAACAGATTTATCTAAAAATATTTGTTTAAAAGAAAATAATCTAAACGATAATTACTGAAATGCAATGAGACGAATTCATTATATGTACATTTTGATAGTTAAATTGACTATTAAAAAAATGTTCCTAATTTAAAAAATGTTAATTTTGTTGTAAACCACCATCATCCAACGGTTTATCTTGTCTCAATAATAATAATTCATTTATATAGCGCAGTTTTGTAACACGTCCTAACTATCACCATTGTAAGCTGAAAATATCGCTTGATTAATTTATTTAGTTTATATGTAGTTTGAAGTCATAATATGCGCTGCACGCGATTGATATTTCTTAATGAATTAGATTGTGTGGGGACCATACTATTGAATTGTATTCTAATAAGCAATGATGAAGGACAAGCAGAGTATTTAATCCGTAGTTAGGAAGGGAATCCAACGCCATGGACCACTCTACCACTGACCGGTCTTCTGAAACACCGTTTTTTGTAAATGTATATGCTATTATATATCGGTCGATTTGATTAAAATATTTTTCACCGGGTTTCGAAATTTCTAAACTGCGAATGTTGTTGGCAAAATAAATTTAGTGTTTTTACAAATAGGGTTCATATTTCGTGTTCTCTGTTATTAATATGCATAGGTTCTCCTAGTGAGGTTTTAAGCCGTTATTACTTAACCACAGTAGTGTTTTCAGGTAACAAATTTTTCCCTACCTAAGAAATACAAGGCATCTAAGTCTATAATAGCCAGGTAACATTTTAAACACCCGTATGAGGTAAAAATTGTGAGGCGTTCTATTTGTATAAACAACATTAACTTTAAATTCAGTGAATTTAAATGATTTAACACTTCACGGAAAACTATAAAAAAAAATTAAAAATACGACTTAACCATATACATTCAGTTACTGATTACTTTTTTGATGTATTATTATGTTTTATATTATTAATTATATTACGAAAATTTTTGTATTACTGCATATATGTACGAGCATAGAAATAAATAATTTTTAAAAATAAGCCAATGGGTGCCAAAATGATGTTGTCTCAGACATTACGCGGTCGATTTTGTATTGGCCAGCTTTTTTTTTGCTGTGAAGTCATTTTAACCCGCTAATAATAGTTTTCTTCAGATATTAATACTTAAAAATGTAACATATTATGTACTGTTCCTCTAGGTCTAACATTTTTTGTGTTTTGTTTTCTCGGCCTTGTTATGTCGACGCCATTATCTCAAATTGCGAACTTTCTTCTCGAAAGTATCCGGGAGGAAAAATTTCTAAATAGGCAATCGTAACAATGAACAGGTGAAATAATTTTTTTAATGTCTTGTAACGCGTGGATCACGTTTTTGGAAACTCGGTTCTATGTTTTATGGATAACATGTAGTTACTATCCGCTGCACCGTGTTTTCAAATCTTGTATAAAAAAGATTTTTGGATTAAAAAATAAATTTGGTTTTTTTTTGTTTTGTGCATTTTTAAAACCTCCTCATATATTCATGATGGAAATTTCGTTACGAGCTAAAAACAACCTTTTCGTGTTTAAAATTACAATTTTGTGTCAATTTCATAGTGCTATATATATATAACACCATTTGAGAGTTTTTTTGTGATACGTACAATAATTTTTTTGCGTAATTGATTATTTTTTATTGTTTATCTGCAAATTGAAGTGCCATTTCAAACTTCTGCTTTTATAAATATAAGAAGTTATTTGCTAATATCAATCAATATTATGAAATCGTCATCGAAAACATAATGTAACATTGCGTCGCTAGTGGAAAATGTTCAACACTTTCGTTTTTATTATGTAATTTAGTACAAAATAACACTCTCAATTTTGAACACTGAGCGTTATTACATATATTATTGACATTTACACATATATTATTGACATTTTCGCATATATTTAAAATCCTATACCACATCTTTCCATCGTGGACGATGATCTCAGTATCACACGCGCGAGAGACGGCTTCCCAGAATAGAAAACGATCCTTAACCTTTGAAGTGCCGAGCTCCCGAATGTGACCTGTTTACTTCTAGTGTGCCGATGTTAAATATCCCTCAAACAGAAAGTATTGTTTTCAGTTTACCAATTGGATCCGTCGGCGCTCAACGGATACAAAGTTAAGACCGATTTAGCGTTGTTTAGCGGCCATTATAATGCAGTGTGCCCAAGAAATGCATAAATAAGTAAGAATGGAGAGGGAGTGATTTTTATTTATAGACCAAGGCAATAACAATTTCGATACAAGTCCGAGACATAAGGTCTGAAAAACATTACCATGTTACAACCATCTTGTAACGAAAACACTTTTCTGTATTTTACTATTAACATTCTGTTTTAAGCTTTTCTATATTTAACATCTTCGTATTTTTTGTGTCAACCCTGCAAGCATTGAAAGCGACGTAAGAATAGGTATAAATAACTTATGTTTTCACTAATCATTGCATAAATTTCTCGTATATATCACGATGTAGTAATTAACACTTTTCGTTCTCTGATAAAAAAAAATCGCATATATTTCACCAGACTTTTGACATAAAACTCTCACAAGTATGTCAAGTGAAAAGTGCAAAATTAATTTTAAACTTTCGCTCTTGGTTTTCTTTTGCGGTCATAAAAGCAGAAAGCTACATCAAATTAATTTTCTAAAAGCAATTTTGAAATACGTTCTTTTGTTCATGCGGTTTGGTTTTGGAAAACTTTAAATTATCGCATTGAATTGTATAATATTGTTAATGAGATCTATTATTATAGTAGAATCTAGACAAATCACTCAATTCAGTTGTCAATTTACGTATAAAAGCAAAAAAATATATATTCCGTATATATCAAAATCAGCTTTTAGTGTTATTATTGTTACTAATGGCCATTGTTTAAGATAATTGAAAATAAATGCCTAAGTTTGGGTCAACGCTTTCTTACAGAACACAAATATGTTAATAAGCAAACTGGAAGATACAATGTATTATAAAATTAAGTGATAAGTGACAATTTCTTTCGGAATAAGAATAAAATTGATGTTTTTCTTGAATCTGTTAATATAATTGTTTTATCTACAAGTTTTTTTTGCCTTAACGCATTCTCTGTAGAAACATTTGAAGGATTACGTATTAAAACGGTTGTAATCTTTCGGTTCTGTTACACCATAGGATGAACTAACACCTATATTAAATTACTGATGAAAAAAAAATTCAAAAATTACAATTTTTTCAGGAGAGATGTCAACGTATCGACTCTTGCCATTTTTTTGTATTTTGTACAACACAGGACAGTCGAAATATTGGAACAAGTAAAATGTATCACGTTCTGTATAATATTATAACGAGAACTTACGTAGCGTGACTTCTCACAGCCATTTTTCACTTGTACACATATTGATAATAAAATCAATAAGCTGTAACTAACTACCTGTTTAGTGAATATTTATTGGTTTTAATGCGGAAATTAGAAGTGTACGTTATGCAAAATATAGAGGGAGGTAATGGTCACAAAACTTACACAAAAACTTACCGCTGATAGCTCCATTGTAACCTCTCCCTCTTTCTCATAAATAGTGCAAATAACAAAAATATAAATCTGCAACGTTGTAACGAAGCTTTCAGCTGGAGGACCATGAGCACGTGCAAGGCGTACCGTCAACATTTATATAACTAGAATAAATTGTGTCTTTGTAATGAGCGAGCTTCTGATATACGGGCGCCCTCTTAAGGCGATGCCATACGTAAATGCAAAATTATGTGTTTTTGGTTTGAAAATTTGGTCGCCTAGAAATGTTTCAGATGCTTTAATTCAATACTGCGAGTAGAATACGTCTTGGCCCTTAAAATAATCGAGTATTTTTTAGATAAGTCTTTTTATAAGTCCAGAAAAAAATAATGTATAAGGCCTATGAAAACTGCTTTAAAGTTCAAAATCTCCTACTCACGAACCCATTTTCGGTTATGATTTTATTGAATAATGTGGCAAATTAAGTTATTTATAAAATGATCGAAAAAAATAAAATATTTATGCCTGAACATCCACAAAATAAAATTAAAGGCACTTTTTGGCCATGTTTTTTTCTGGCATAAATCAAAACAGGCGGATGGTGTTAAGCGGGAATTTAAACCTTATCGCCATCTACGTAAGGGTTGTTATTGATAGCGGCACAATTTAAAATATTACACGACGTAGTGCATCGCCTTAAGGCGACATCAGACTAATAACGGTGGTTAGCTCGACGCTCACATTTTAATTTCTGTTGAACGTATTCCCTACGTATGTACGGATTTATATTTACCATTAATAAATACAGGACCGTATCATTAAAATATTTTATGTAAAATTGTTTGAAAGTTTTATAAGACGCTTTTCAACTGTAAAATAAGCGATAAGCACCAGACTTTATTTTTCTTTTAGTAACTTCCCGAGGGATTCCTCTATAAACATTTGAGATTTTAGTAAAACGTTCATCAGAATGAATTAAAATAAACCCCACGGAAAGATCGATTTTATAGACCTGCTAGGGCAAAGTCGACCGTAAGTCTATCCATTACGCCGGGCCGCGCGCCGAATATTGTTTTTACATGACATCAATTATGTCGTTCGGATTTCCACTTTATTTTAGAGATTTGATAAGGCAAATTCAGCCGCAGGTCTGTCCAATACACCAGGGCCGCGCGTCGCATATTATTGTGCATGGCTGCTTCACTTACGTCGTTAAGATTTTGGCTTTATTCTAGGGTATTGTCTCGTCTTAAACACCAGCTTCAAAAATTAACCATTGATGCTCTTTCTGGTCCCACCGGGTGCTACATTTCTACCACCCCAACTCCTTTCGTTCCCACCCCACTAAAAGACCATGTATATTTAATAAAACCGTTCTCAAAAGTGGTGCGCAATAATTTCTTCTTGCGTTTTACATTAATGCACAATATATTATTTTTTTCACTGTTCGTTACGACTGCACTAAAAACGTTTTTGTGCGGTCCATCAAACGTATGGATTGATATCTGATATCTCATTATCATATGTGTTACACGAAGTACCAGACACTACAGAAAGTCACATTATTGTTTGGTACCTACTGTAAATATCCCAAGGCTGCAAGAGTTTTTAGGCTTCCATATTGTGATACGTTATCTTATTTTGCAATATCACAATCTAAAACGCAACTTGTATTTCAAATTGTTTTGCATATATTAATAAGTATAAGTCTCAAGATATCACAAAGAATTCATCGAAATTTTGACCGAAATGTTAAAGCGTCGCTGGAAATGGTTTTAGCTTAGTTTGGTGACTAGATATAAATAGCTACTTCCCGGCAAGATAAGTAGCCTTGGTGGAAAGTTTTTCTCAAAAGATCTGCGAAAAATAAAGGAATTTTTTTTTCTTAAAATTAACGGTGATTCGCCGCACAGGCATTAGACACCGTTAGAACTTCTCAAGAAGATGGTTTTTTATTTTTTTCTCTGTACAGTTTCTATTTCCGAGCTGTGAGGCACTCCAGTGCATTGCATCTTGTACTGAGCTCGGGCGGGGCGAGACTTCCAAATGCAGCCACCGTTTCCTCGTTGTTCTGTAGCGAAACTGCACTGTAAATTCATTCAAAGCTCTGGGTTTTATTTGACCTGCACGGGGTACAAGCTCGTTGCTGCTTTTGATACTTCTGCCGCTTTGCTGTATTTACTTTCAACAAATCGAATGGTTCAAGTGAAAATATTATCGGTGTATGTAAAAATTAGTTCGTAAAGTGCCTTCTACGACACTGGAAACATCCCATTAGGATACTCTATTTTTTTTTTAAATATACTTAGTAAATCAAGATTAAAAAAACTCTGCAATATCTATGCTGTTCTTAACTATAAAGTTGAGAACTGATTGTTGTATGAATTAATTAATTGATTGCTGACAAACGATTTGACTTTTTTTAAAAAATACATCTATTTAAATTTTACTTTTGTTTTCGGGAATGAATTAATGCAAATTTGGAAGTGGAAATAAACCTACTTCCCCCGATCGATCTGAAACTCGGCAGATAGACTCGTTGTCGATGACCATGCATTATTTCAACTTTTGCTTTCAATCACGTACCTACACAATCGCGTTTCTCTGAAATCTGATGATATTACAGCAGTTTTACGAAATAAACGTCGGTCCTACTCAATCGGAATTTGGCGAGGTTGGTAGAGTTGTCTACTCCAATTTCTGGGGAGGAAGGTCCCATCCTCAGTAAAAACAATTTTTTAATGTTTTGGAAAACGTTTGAAAATAGCCGTATTATAGTGATAAACTTTGTTTTTTACGAGTTGTTTTTTTAAGTAAGTTCAGTTACTTATAAATTTATTTATAAACGGATTTAAACCACACTAATGTTTTGTAAAAGTGTCCCTAATTCTAGGATTCAATTGAAGATTTAAGCTATACCTAATGCACATATATACAGCTTTGCTTCCCTAAAAATATATATATTTATGTTAGGGAAGTATGGATTTACAAGTTTTAATTTATGATGTTTATTCGCGAAGCACTGTCTTTTGAATTGATACATAACGTTTTCACAGTATAGGCTCTGCCACACGTACACTTCTGAACGACGGTACCACGCGCCGCTCCAGGCCGCCGTGCAGAAAAGCTTCGCAATGAAGTGCGCTGTAAACCGTTACCTTACTGTCGTAATTTACTTTATGCGCTGCGGCCTGGAGCGGCGCGTGGTACCGCCGCTCCGAAGTGTACGTGCGGCAGAGCCTTATACCTTTACATCCAAATAAATATGTCTACATTATTATGTTCTGCGCATACTACTGGGGAATATTACACTTGCTCTACCTCTGTACTTCTGGTTCAAGTGTCTTGTGTTACGACAGTTCAGACTTGAGAATTGATTTGCAGTGAGAGATGGAAATGTTTATTATGTATTCACAAAGTTAGTAAAGTCAATATGTTGTGACGTAAGAGCCGTGTAATTTTTTTTTTTATTAAAACTTTCGCACTTAACATGTCATATTGGTAAATACATACGTATTGTCCTCGATCAAATACACGTCGAAACATAGAGCTACATTTTATATAATCGTTGAAACCTAATGGTACGTATACAATAAAAAATAAATACCTGAAATACCTGAAAAAAACCCTCGACTCTGTGCAAAAACGGGCGGTCAAATCAAACTATCTATCAAAGCTATCAAACGGACTGCAATCTTTAGAGCACAGGCGTCAGGTAGGTATGCTGTCCTTGTTCTATCGGTATTACAATGGAAGATGCTCTGAGGAACTAGCGTCATTGATCCCTTCGGCACCGGTGCGTAGTCGGGATACACGCCAAACGCGTGCCCAACATTTGTACACGGTTGACACTTGTCACATGAGAACGGGTCGCTTCTACGATTCGTTCTTAAGTTCAACAGCTCGGCTATGGAACGAACTGCCGGCCTCTGTGTTTCCTCCCTCCTACAACATGGGACTCTTCAAGACCCATGTTCACTCCTTCCTCTCCACAAAAAGACCCTCCACACAGCATCCCCAAAGATGACATAGGCCCTGAGGGAAATTATTTTCTTCAGGGCCTCCTGTGTGGAGTTAATATTAAAAAAAAAACATATGCGAACCGACACGCGAGCCGAACGACGAAGTACGGTAAAGGAACTACGCAACTACAAGCGTTTCGTTTCGCGTCATTTGCGGTTGCTTCGTTCCTTTCCCATAAGTCGAGGTTCGACTCTTGTATGTATGTATACGTAGCATAAGAGTATGAATTGAAATTATATTAATCAAATTACTACATTTTATTTCAATGCAATCAATTACCCTAATTCTACAAGTTTCCCAGAAACTTTTCGTATACGAAAAATATATTCTTTCCTATCCAATAATTTTCCTCTTTTCTCAAATCTAGTTCATTCGCCAATATTTCAGAGCAATTTTCAGTTCAGACTAGTTTTTAATTTAAGGCGATGCACTACGTCGTGTAATATTTTAAATTGAGCCGCTGTCAATAACAACCCTTACGTAGATGGCGATGAGGTTTAAATTCCCGCTTAACACCATCCGCCTGTTTTGATTATGCAAGAAAAAAACATGACCAAAAAGTGCCTTGTATTTTATTTTGTGGTCAATATTTAATTATTTTTCGATCATTTTATAAATAACTTAATTTGCCACATTATACAATAAAATCATAACCGAAAATGGGTTCGTGAGTAGGAGATTTTGAACTTTAAAGCAGTTTTCATAGGCCTTATACATTATTTTTTTCTGGGCTTATAAAAATACTTATCTAAAAAATACTCGATTTTTTCAAAGGCCAAGATGTATTCTACTCGCAGTATTTAATTAAAGCATTTGAAACATTTCTAGGCGACCAAATTTTCAAACCAAAAACACATGATTTTGCATTACTACGTATGGCATCGCCTTAAGTTAATTCAGGTATTTATATTAATTAATTTATCAAACTGTGTCCTTCCATTATACAATTCAAAATAACTACTGTTTCCGCTAATATCTTGATCGACTGCATCATTTTTTTATGATCCCAACATTGAAATATCATTTTTGTTTAAATCAATAAACTAACAATTAGCCATTGTGCATCGACCACAATTTGTGTTTGTTTCTTGCTGTGTCCTCTCTATTATATTCAAATCGGGTTATTCTTTGTCCCAGACCGCAGCAGTTTGTAGTATGAGTGTCGCGTAAGGTGAAATAATAAAATAAAAAAATATTAATATAATATTTACGTTTCAATTTCCAAAGTCCCATAACCTTTGACGTAACGGCTCGGCGTTGTCATGAAACCACTCGTGACAGCTTTCTCATCGCTCAAGCTATCACTTTTTTAATAATGATGATGTTCAACATGGCGTGAAGAATTTTTTTAGATTATTAAAAAATACTAAATATATATACGAATATGTCGTCTCTTTAGTATGGTTCCTTTCACTTTCGAGTGCAACCTACTTATATAAGCAATCTAAACGCTGCACTGCTTGGTTTCAGTTTTCATACGCCACAGTATTTTTTTTACAATATCATGCATGGAGCTCTCACTCTCGTCACTGCTCTAAAATGAATCACGCAGATTAAAAATGAACCAAGTTCTCGAAAATTTTGTTGAGCGTGAAACCATAGTGAAATTCAGCACAGGTCGCAAAGGTTGTAAGAGATGTTGAAATAATGCGTTATATGAGGTCATCAAAGGCAGTGGTTAAGGGCGCCCGTAGACGAGAGACTAGTCGCTGCGACGGTTGCAAACTATTCCAAAATTCATTTGAATTAAAAAGACCTTCCCTAGTGTACCCAATGCGCACCTCCATAAACCGTATTTTGGATTAAGGCGATGCACTACGTCGTGTAATATTTTATATTGAGCCGCTATCAATAACAACCCTTACGTAGATAGCGACAAGGTTTAAATTCCCGCTTAACACCATCCGCCTGTTTTGATTTATGCAAGAAAAAAACATGGCCAAAAAGTGTCTTTTATTTTATTTTGTGGATGTTCAGGCATAAATAATTTTGGATCATTTTATAAATAACTGAATTTGTTTTCATAGGCCTTTACACTATTTTTTTCTGAGCTTATAAAAAGATGTATCTAAAAAATACTCGATTATTTCAAAGGCCAAGATGTATTCTACTCGCAGTATTTAATTAAAGCATCTGAAAAATTTCTAGGCGACCAAATTTTCAAACCAAAAACACATGATTTTGCATTACTACTTATGGCATCGCCTTAGTGAATTAAAAGCTTCATATGAAGAAAAAAAAAAATTAAAATGGATTGGACATAGATGGATTTTATGCCCGCAAATTTTGCAACGCAACTGTCGGCGCAAATGTGTATATTCTTGGTATTCCTTATATTGTAGGTAATAGGCATTAAAATCGCTTGACAAACGAAGTCTAGAAACGTTCGATTTCAAGCACAGAACTAGTTTTTTATTTATTTAGTAAATAATTTTATAAGAAAGCATAAAAGTTAATCAAGTGAAACATTCACAGATAATCTTAGCTATAGTACTGTATTTTTTAAAGTTGTTTCTTTTACGCGTTCATACATTTCTATTGAAAAATATTTATTTTAGTAGTTTACCTTTATATTTTTTATTGAGTAATTTATTATTTTATTTGTATTCTACTCAAGCGAAACGATAGGAAAACCTTCAATTTATCTAAAGTATATTTTTTGGTATTCATAATGTACACCAATTCGTTATAAAGTGTAATCATATTAGTGATTTAGCATTAAACTTCGCCTTAAGTCTCTCGTCTGAGGGCGCTAAGTCGGTAGTGAAAACGCGAAAGGGGTAGTTTTAATATGTGGATGAGGACTAAACCGCGATGAAAAAGGTCATGATGCTGGAAAATATGTCCAGGGACACGACACAAGCCTGTGGAACTTCTATATGTGGAAGTGGGCTTTGCTTGGTTAGGGAAATATTGTGAAATACATATATAATTGTGAAGCGAAAAAATAAATGCAGGTAAACTAATAATGGTTTTGGTGACGTTGCTTTTCAGATCTGGTTACTGATCATGGATAGTATCATATTATGCAACGGAAATAAGTTTCTTCGCACATGCCTTGATAATATATCATGATAAAATGCGAAAATATTCGGATTTCACGAATACGTGTTCCGACATCGTGATAATATATTCGTAATTTAATAAAAGTTTGTCAGGTTTAATCCATTCGTCCAGGTCTGCAATCCCGTTTCTAACCGGATTTCCAATAATTTGAAGATATACTTAATAAATTCGCAATACTTTTTTCTCCATGCATAACTTAGATGCCAAATTTCCAATTAAATCTTTAAATGCGCAGTTGTCGTAGGCCGTCACCTATCTGATACACAAGCTAATTTTTAAATAGTATTCTTCTAGTATATAAACAATGGATCTGATTTACTAATTATCGCTTCATTTATTTATTGTACACTTAAATTCAATTTAACTTCTTGAAATTCAATTAACTACTGCAGAGTTTTCTGGTTTCTCTGAAATATTGGCCTTCTTCTGGATCCATTTCTTATTGGAGGTTGGTTTTCATCAGATATCTCCATTCTGCGAAGAGAAGAATTTTGTTAGGATCCGTCAGTACATTGTGATAATTTTAATAGTACAAAATCAGTTGCTGTTTAGATAGCTCTTGGAATATACCGGAATTACTTCCGGCCGCGAGTTTCTCTATAAAATACAGAAAGGGGAACGGAATGGAACCATGAAAGGATGCCACAAGAATAATGAAAGTCCTACCTTTGTTATTGGTGTACCTACTCAATGTTCCCTCTCTCTACCAGCACGTAAAAACTCCATGGCGTATGGCACTTAACCCGGAATTGCAACCTAACAAACTGTTAAGATGAAGCTACAAGCCAAAAATGTGTATATTCTTGGCATACCTTATATTGTAGGCAATAGGCATTAAAATCGCTTGACAAACGGAGTCTAGAAACGTTCGATTTCAAGCACAAAACAGGTTTTTATTTATTTTGTAAATAATTTTATAAGAAAGCAAAAAAGTTAATCAAGAAACTGTCACAGATAATCTTAGCTATAATACTGTAATTTTTTTAAAGTTGTTTCCTTTACGCGTTTTTTGGTATTCATAATGTATACTAATTCGTTATAAAAATTAATCAAAATAGTGATTTAGCATTAAGCTTCGCCTTAATAGGGTTGCTGCAGAAATTGAACTGGAGGTACTTCCCGAGTCCTGGTGACAAGGTTATAGGACTTGAAGGTAGGGTGTAAACTACTAGAGATAACAACCGACTATATGCTAGAACAGTTGCTAATTCTGAAAAACAAGCTAAAACAAACATTCCATCTAGATTATCTTTCTTTACATGATTTATAATAAAAGCGATGATGAACATGATTTATAATAAACCTGCTGCACCAAATACTCGTATGTATATATATATATATATTTCGACGTTAAAATTAGACGATTCCAAATAGCGGCAGCTCGTTCCTTTCAATTTTCCCGCTCCTTCCCTGCAGAAGTAGGTCAGCGAGGGTTGGCTGTTGGTTGACTGTGTGCGATCGGTTGGGGGGCGCTATTTACCCCACACACAATAAAAACTAGGGTCGTTATTTGCGTTTCATGGTTAACATAAAGCCCACTTACGCTGGTTTATTTTCTGTTCTACTTTTTAAAATTGCGATACATTCTTTATTTAAAAATAACGATACAGTTGTTGAAGCGTGTTGTGATAGGGTTAATTTTTATCCTCGCCCAGTTTAGTAAAAATTGTAACAAAGTTGATTGTTCTCTTTTAATTAGGAACTTACGACGAGTGTCAATAGATACCTGCATTACCTACCTAGTACTGGCCTAAAGCAGTCGAATGTAGCCCGTTGCCCTACTTTCCCTGGGAATGTAGAGCACTGCTAGCGGCAGTTCCCGGGAAACTAGTAAAAAAAATCCAGAGTGCTTTAAATGTTTATTAAAAAGTTAAATGTTTATTAAACTAGTAATATAACCTACCCTGTTCGCAAGGGCTGAAACGTTGGTATATTAACCCACAGATTTGTTAATTTATTAAATCCCAAAGATATAAGATCGGTTATTGATATTTTGATGTTGTCACATCTGGGTTCCCATTTTTTACCTGAATATCACTCAAGAATCCCAATTATCTGGATCCAGTGAGACTATGTCATCGCCAAAAGGGACTTGACCATCCCCAATTGTCAGACCGAAATGATGGGGAGGGGAATTAGATCGGAAAGAGGAAGGTGAAGAAGTTTCCTATGAAATCATCTATAACCACTATTAATTTTGTCTAATATGTTATTTTTCTTATTGTTTCAGGTAAGTTTCATATCTTCAGTTTCCTTTTCTTCTATTTAAAAGGGTAAGTTAGTTGTACCGTGTTGAAAAACTTCAATTTTATTGAGTGTCGGTGAATAAATAGTAGACAAGAGTTTTACACGAAATAATATAAACATTAGGAAAACAATTGTTATTTTTGAAGCTGTTCATTTTATTGATATAATTTTACACTACAACTTTACAACCAAAAATGTGGAGCTGGGAAAATCCTTAAGGCTGTGCTCACAGAGCCAAAACAGCTGGTTTTGAAGTAAACTTTAGACGATTTCTGTAGTTTATAACAAAACAAAATAATTGTTAGAGGTCTCTTTAAAGGAAATAAAATAGTGCCTTACTGACCAACATCCTACATTATAAGGACAAGAACCTCAAATCTGCTCAACAGAAGGCAATAAATTCCATGCTACAAAATAATTCAATGCACTTTCGAATGAAATTAAAAATAACATAGAAATGAGCAAGGTGAAAAACAACATCAATATGGCTAAGTAAACTTGAAGACGAGGAAATTGTAAAAAAATATGAAGAAATTATGATAACACCAACACAACACCGTCCAGTTGAGTACGCCTCGGAATAGGAATTCCTATTAAGAATGTCTGAGAATATAAAGAATTTCTATTATGCAATACTTATACCTTAAATAGTAATTAATGAATATTTAAAAAAAAAATAACGAAAATTTGCAAATTTAAACGCAGAGATGTTGGTTTAAAAGCAACATTTTTTTGCTGTTCTGTTTTGTTCTTTCTTAAAATTCAACCTTCACAAAGGTAACATTATTTAACCAAACTTTTCCGCTGCTGAATTTCACTGCGGTGACTTTGGCACATAATGTTTTAAAATCCGCAAAGCATTTTTTTATTGTTTTACTTTCGCAAGTAATTTTTTTGGCAGAACCCAGGATTTTAGACATAAGTTAGGTTATAATTCTTTCATACATTGAGTTATCACTAATAAGAGCACCGCGCTACTAATGTTTTAATAATTGGTGTTTGTTTGTTGGTTGAGTTGGTTATAGAAATCCATATTGGCGTGAGATGAATGAAAACGGGAAATGATGGAGTAATTTGCGAGGCTCTTCGTCATTCAGAGCTTGTTACTTATCATACGTAGCTAAAATCATTTTAAGCTATACATTTCAATTCTGATTTATGGTCTTTCACCAGGTGAAAACCACATCATTTTTATGTTTATTTTTGCTCGCACCTCACCAATCTTTAACAGCATCCTCTTACAGAGACAAATATCTTACCGCTCTGGCCAAAAATTGAAAACTGGCTTCAACTTTTTGTGTCAGCTTCACGTAAGGTTAACAGAAACCGATCAATGATGCGTTTCGTGCGTTTGATTGTTCAATACTAACTTTACTATTCGAAATGCGATCATGGTCATTTTTGTACCAAGTTATAATATTTTTGTGCAATGTTCAAGATCAAATTTGTCTTTACATTTGAAAAAAAATAACTGTACATATCAATGTAGTTTTACATTTTCTATGAAATATTCTTGGCAGCATGTCGCCCCATATAAATAACAGGCTTGATGCGGAACTTATGCTCTGAGAACTAGGAAATATTTCTAAGTAGAGCTCCATTCAATAGCGTAACAACAGCCTGGATATAATGGGCAGGCGCCTGGGGCCCAAGCATCCACGTGCCAAGTAGTTAAACCCTCCGAAGCACATTTTGGTTTAAAAAAAAACTGTAACTTGTATCAGTGGCCCTGTGATTCATTTTTATAAGATACACTAAATTCATCTGTTATTATCAGGACCAGACTACAGACCAGGCAGTGCCCACATATATGAAAACTATTTACATATGTTTTGTTTTTGTACTATAGCACACATTTTAACCGTAGAGGCATCGATATAATACTTGGTCGACGGAAAGTGGGCATATAATTATCTGATTCTGTATTAAAAAAACGCATAATTTGCGTATCATTTGTCTGTCATCTTTCTGGTAAGATTTAAGGTATTTATATCTTCGCGCTATCTGTGCGCATTAGGGCCCGGTTGTCAAGCTTGCCCCGGTGTCCGGAAGCTTATCACTACGCCACTGCCTCCATTCATATAACGAGAACTACATCAACACATTCTCTGCCTATTTCACTTTTCTTCCTTACGTAACGACTTACCAAACAAACACTGAACACTGAGGGAAAAGAAAACGCAATACCTAGTAGGTCTAGGTACCTATCTACCTACATATGACTGGTTCTCTTTGGATTACGTTGCTCTCGCCAATACATTGTATGTTATACTGTAATTTTGTAATAGCGTTATTCTTAGAGATCTTCTTGTAATTGGTATTGTTCAGTGTGATCCATTTGCGAAGAGAGAGTTAAATAATAACCAATTTCCCGTTCTTGCACTCAGATTATTTGCTGGTCCCCTTTTTAATGCTTGTATTTTCCGTATTAGTAGTTAAGTAAATACTTTTACTATATAACAATTATGGCTCAACTATGACCACTCTAATATCAGATATGTCAATCGCGCGAATTGCTTTTCTATATTGCAATTTTTAGAAACACATTACCCATAGGCATCCAAATTAATAGACTTGCCCTAACATTAAATCTGGGTATTATTGAGACGGCTGTGACCATGTTTTTCACACCAGGAGGATTCGAGAATGCATAGAATAAACTACTGCATCAGTCGTACATTAACCACCGAAAGGCGCACATTGACATAACCAGAACCTGCGCACAAAAGTTAAGTTCACTAAAATAAGGCAAAGGTATGTGGGACTTTCCTGTGCAGGATCAGGATGTTCGTTTATTAACGAACCGCCTGGGCTAGCGACGCTAAAATTGAGTGAGTTGGGTAAATTATAACTCATTTGTAAAAGTGTCTACCTAAATAGTCTAATAATATATTAAATTTAGGAAACAAGTTAGAACTTTTACTTCCCGATTTGGGATTTACAGTTAAATTTTTTACGTAGCCAGCAATTTGCGCGCCATTGTAAAAAAGGCTAGTAATTCGTAAGGAGATTTTATTTTCGAGGATCGAATTGTGATATTACAATGCCCTGTATCTGTCTGTTTCATTTATTGACAAATCACAGTAAGGTGGACGGTGTCTTCGCACTTGGTTTTTTCCCCTCTCCGTGATTGGCTAGTCTATTAATTTGAATGTCTATGACAATATCATTTTATTTATTGCTCTCTGTGTGCTGAATATGTTAAACCTTTTCTAGTTTTCACAATAGTGGACACGATCTTTACCAAACCTATGCCGCATTTTAAGCTACCAATTCAAATAGGATAGTCAATGTATTCAAATGTATTCTTTATATGGATATTTTTACTTTTCCAATACTTTGTAAGTCAATCGATTCCCTCTGCAGTCAATAACCAACAAAAGTAAGAAGAATTATTCGAACTACGCCATTGTTAAAGACAGCATTTACGACCGTAGTTCTTTAGATATATTACCTCATTTTTAGGTTCACCGTGTAACTTGCACTTTCTGATACGTTTTCTTGCTTCGTAATCTAATCATTAATCAGTTAGAATTTCTTTAAGTTTCCAAATCTTATGAGGGCCATGTATTAAAGCGCGTTTTTTTTGTTTTTATCTAGCCTTTGATAATTACTTGTTGTAATGAATACCCCTTTTTTCAATTAACTTCCTCTTTTGCGATTAGAAATAGTTTGCGAGAGATGGGAGGAGGGTTGATAATTACATCAACAGAAGGGTGATTGCAGGAAATTCTATTACTGAAGGAGTGAATGCAGCAGTCGTTAACAAAACGTTGTCAACGTATGCATATGTAACCCTGATTTTGTATGGCGGTAAGCCTTGGAACTGGCAGAGGAAGGACGAAACTAGGCACATTGAATCATCCCTAAATCATGTGCAATATTGTCAAAGTTAGAACCATAATAATGCAACCCACTTTTAAAACGGGGGGTAGTAGGTTGCACATTGTGAAGTAGTACAAAGCCCAATAGCAAAAACTGAATGTTGATCATTTGTGTTCGTTGTAAATTGTAAAGTTATGTTGAATAAAATTAAGTTGAAAAATTCCGCTAAAAGGTGGCAAAAATAATACCACATAATCACAAGACAATACCGATTACTAGAACAACACAAAACTTTTTATAAAGAAACTAGCTGAATCGTACCCGGCGTTGCTTGTAATATGACGCGCGCTTGCATTATATACCTATATATTTTTTTTATTAATAATTTTACTGATACATACATTGGTATAATTTTACAATAAATGAAACACTTTTTTTTATTTAAACGTTAAAAAGTAAAGAATAATACACTTAGCAGATTAACCAAAAAAATCCCACATAGTCATCGCCAGTTCGTGGGTATACTTGTGTTTATTAACAGTTAAAATTTTACTCACATACATACATTATCTTTGTAGAAGTTTAGAAAATAAAATTGAAAAAATAAAAAAAATAGTGTTTACTGAATTACAATTCAAAAGACATGATTGAAAAATATAAAAAAATTTAAAAATGTTAAGTTATATCAGGTTATATAGAAGCCTTTCGGATAAAATTCTCTAAATGATAGTGAAAACCCTATCAAAATCCGTTGCGTAGTTTAGAAGAACTAAGCGCACAAACAGACAGATGCGTTTTGTACTATTTGGAGATTGCTTGTTATCGGGAAGTACCTTATTGTATTACCAATTTGTTTTTTACCATGGAAGTTAGCCATGGCCCATGACTAAATAAGATGTGATTTGAGATTTTCACGGCTAAAAGTATTATAGTGATTTATTTTTGGGGTATTAGGCCGTGCTGCGCTACCTTTAGCCAACGTTTCGGGCAGCGTTACAGCGTCCATAATTATGTAATAAGACTAAATAATGTTATCGAAACTCCTTATTCCAGTGTTCAAATCTAACTTTTTCTGTCGCCCCGGTAAAGATTCGCCGAATGTGTCGGAGATGCGACTCCTGGGCTCGCAAACACATCATCGACGATGGCGGTTATTTGTCAACGTTCTCGAGCACGATTTGAATATCCAACGAACAAACAACAGTTTAATAACCAAGTATGCTTAATTTTGTCGACGTGAACTGTTTGTTTGTTGGTGATCTAGTCGTGCCCGAGGAATTGACAATTAACCAACGTTGCCGATTAAACCTTTATCGATGTTCTTTGCGTTAGGCGCCCTGGAGAGTGTGAAGGCGATAATATAATAATCGAAGGCTAGGGTTAGCAAGACCTTCGTTGCTTATTTCACAGCATAAATAATTATATCGATTTCACGCTTTCCGTAATTTACCCACATACATTATTTATTTAAGTTGATTCTAATCCATGCCAAGGTTCTTTTCGGTTTTACAACTCGGTTGTTTTACTAGGTGTTTGTTATCAGTTAGAGGATTCAGTCTATTACAATGTACCTATTTTTTTACGGTTAATGCGCAGAATTCACAAACGTTAATTAAACGTAAACAAAATTGCGCGTATTCCTGCGAAGATTGGTCGGTCCGCTGTCCGTGTTTCTGTCCGTCACGAGCCGATCCATGCGTGAATGTTCGCCTCGGATCGGCTCGCCGAGCATGACCTCATTTGCAGTCGATGAGCATGACGTCGTTTAGTGATAATTATATTATTTCATTGATTTCAGATCAAACATTTCCTTACATTCCAGAATGAGTTTGTATTAGGTGAATTTAAAAGAATTCCCGTGAATATTTTAAAATTTTCCAAGATTGGCTTGAGAATTTTAACTCCAAAACCAAAATTTGAAAATATGAGTGTGAGTTCTGTGATAAAACGGGCGGATCTGTCCGTGTGGGAATTCTGCATGTAAGTCGTAAAAACGTCCATAGCCTGGAACAAGTGCTATAAATATCGACGTTGTGGCGTGTTTGTACTATATCTATACTATATCTGCGATAATATCTATATATTTGCGTACCATTGACTATCTATTACTTTTTCTGCTACATAGGTAGATTACCAGTATCTGTTTCATGTTTTAAAAAAATAAAATAAAAACTAGTTTTGTGGTAGTGCAGGAAGCCCTATCGTTCTGGACCTAGACATCGCGGATTCGAAACCATCGTGTGGGCAAATATACGGGCAATGTTAAAAATGCAGATTTTAATATAAATGTAATATTATATTAGCGTACCGTCCATGATATTCTCAGTACCCTGGTGAGAGACCACATTCGAAATGGCTTTGATTTGGTTAGTGCTTCATCCTCTTCCCTTTGGCGCAGGCAGTTGGAAACTCTTGCGTGGCTAATGAGGAAATTCTTGTTATACTCTTAAAGTTCATCTAATTAGGCAGCTATCGTTGTACTATGTATAGCTATTCCTTATGATATTGAGGTCTGATAAAACTAGATCCTACTTTTTTGTCTTGAAATAGTGTTTTTTTTTTACTTCGGTTCGGTCGCGGCCTAGCTAAAACCAGAAAGATGCATTTTTTCTTAACTTTCGAATACTGTCTACTTAACGTAACAACAACCGATTGCAAAAAATCAGGCTGCAACGTAAAAAAAGTAGTTCACTCGTACATTTTGGTTATTATGTAAGTGGACCAACTATTTTCGGCGAGAATTAAAGTTACGAATGTCGAAAGAAACATTATTGACCGTAATAAACGCAACTTGGTATTTTTACTAACATTCTGATACGTGATATCTGATCCGATGATGAACATTATAACACTGGAAACGTTGGCTGAATAAGGAGGAAGTGCAACACGGCATAGTAACCCAAAAATTAATCACGATAACTCTGATACGTGTTTTAGTCCTGGAAAAGCCTCAACTCTAGTTAATTGTTCTTATGAAGAGGTGTTACCATCTAGTCCTTTCACTTAACCCTGTAGCTATGCCTCTTATGATAGATTTACTAAGCCTTGAAAAATAACCTTTTTTATCAAAGAAAAAAGTAATAATAGATATATCATAAAAATAGTAAATATATCATTATGTACTTTATTTTTCCAAATATTATTGACACTATGGAAAAACAAATTACGCAACTACGGGGTTAAGTTTTGGCTTTCAACAATCCTTTGTCCTGCTTGTTATAATAATAGAATACGGAAGCGTTTTTGATGATCCGAACAATTTTTCAAAAGATTCTTCTTAGGATAAAAGATAAGAACTTCTTATCAAAAATATTTTATGTGGATACTTTCTCTTATCGTTCTTGGTACTTTAGTACTTGGTACCTACTCTTTTTATGTGGAGGTGCGTGGCGTTAATGCACTCATATCTTGAATATTTATTTTAGAATAAATATTCATCCTAAACTTGCAGAAAAGTCAATAGATGTCGCACATTAAAATAAAAACAAGATATGTTTATCTAAAGACGCTGTCCAGATAGCATTTAGTTCGGGTTGAATCATGCGATCATACATAAAGATAGTTGCCAATAAAAATGTGCGGTGAGAAAAATGAATGCAATGTTGGCAGTTCTTATTCGAAGTATGATACAGTTAAATATGCCCGAAGGAGATAGGGTCCCATTAGCTCAGTTGGTAGAGCTGTGGCAAGGCAAGGGTCCTGCGTTCGAGTCCTAGATGTGACCGTAACTTTTTCTGATTTTTCTGTTTCAGATTTTCATTTAAGAATCGCTAATATTGTCTTCAATAATTAAACATTTCATATCTTGAAATTTAGTGACAGCTATCTTTCTTTTGGACGTCTGGTTTATGACGACCTTACAGAAATATAATTTTATACAATATGTGGCTAAAAGTGAGGTTTTTCAGATTTTAGTGTCAACTGAGTAAAAAATTCCGCGTTGTACGTATGATACATATATCTAAATGAGTAGTTTATTGCGTATCTGCGCAAATCTATGGTATTTACACAAAATATAATATGTTGACGATTGGGTAGGAACCTACTTTCATTACGTAATTAAATACGTGCCATCCCAAAATTCATAAAATAAGCTAATTCCAGCAATATGAATCATAAAGGTAATTTCTACAGATCGGACGATTTGACACGCGCACGTTATGTGCGTTGAAGACTCATTGTCCAATCATTAGTTTACGTCATTACCGAATAATAAAAGTTTAATAACCCTTTATCTCTCTCACAGTGTCCACTGTTGTTAAAATCAATAAAGTTGTTGTGACGGCGCAGCGGCTTGAATATAATGGAATAGTTGTTTTATCGTGGAATAATATATTATGAATGCAAACTGGTGGCATTTCAAAATAATTGCATAGATAATTAATGTAGTGCATACTTTTCTCGAGTCTCATTGTTTCTCATGTCAACGCCAGGACTGAGAACCGCGTTAATCAGATGAATCTGGGTTGAAAGCTTTGTTCTTCTTTTTTTTTCCTTGTGCTGGAAATATAACGAATGCAACAAGGAAGTCACATTGCAGTGTATTTTTTTAATGTCACAAACTTCGTCCTGCTGCGATTTACATAATAAACATTTGTGATTTATAAACTTACCCTGATTGACATACAAACATTAATTTCAATTTACCATTTATCTTGGTTTTCCTTAGGGCCTATAGGTTTTAGGTTTCTGAAGTAGAGCGATCCAATGTCTGAAGACCCGTGCTGTAGGAAGATGGGAACACAGCATTTATTAAGCCGCGGATAAACATGCCAGTGAAAAGCATGCTTTTGGAGTGTTGCTGGCATGCTAACTACAGACATGCATGATACAGGATACAGGCACGGTAGCTCCTCAAATCTCTAGATTCGTTCGCGTAGCTTGCTAAGATGGAGGTCCCGGAAGAAATATGAAACGAACTGCAGTTTTATTTTTGTAAAGCGGCAAACCCCTATTCTACAAGCACTGGTATCTGCGATAGTGCACGATGAAGCTCAGAATCTTTTCATCGCCTTACAGAGCCATTTTGATCGCCAACATGTCGACTTGCAAAAAAACAACAAAGATGCGCCCACACGTGTTCAATCTGATCTACAAGCAGAGCGCGTTCAGACATGCTGCGCGTCCCCCACCACTCCCCCCACATTACAATGCGTGCCACTGGCACACGAAAAATCAAACCCCGTACGATTCAATGTCAATGGCGTACGAATTACGTACTAGCAGCGACGCGATTCACATGCCACTGGCACGCTGAAAACAGCTACTGGCATGCTTTTGAGCGAGTTACTTTACTGTTCATATAATTACCACGGTGTACGGTAGTGTTATGCAGCTAATCTAGATTGGAACATTGGAGGAAAACATACACATTTATGATTCGTTCTTTTAGTCTCCTGGGTAGTGACTCCAGGGCTTAATACAGCTTAATTCGGAACCCTTATTTTGTGCGATCTAATTAATTACAAAATAATACATCATTTTATTGAGCCATAGAATATGATTTTAGCTGTATTTAAAACATGTTCGTGTTTCTTCTGATATGAGATTATTTTGTAATTACTCTGCCCTGTTCTTTTACATCAGCAAAGCTTCTGAAACCCTAAAAATGCGAAGGGGATTAAAAAATAATGTAGTCGTGAATGAATTAATATGTCGGGCTTCGATTAAGTACTAAGGGTAGCTCAAAGGCGTTTTAAAGTAAGAATTGTAAATTTTATCCCAGAACATAAGAACGCTTGAAACTCGTTCAAGTCAACTTCGAATCGAAACCGGTTGGTTTAAATAATATACTTAAATAAAGTTGTATTTAAACTAAGTTATTTTATTCTAATTATTTTAATTTAATTATGTTAATTTAATTATTTTAATTTAATTATTTTAATTTAATTATTTTAATTTAATTATTTTAATTTAATTATTTTAATTTAATTATTTTAATTTAATTATTTTAATTTAATTTAATTATTTTAATTTAATTATTTCAATTTAATTTCAGACCATTAAGTCAATCCTATTATTATGCTACTATTGAAGGAGTACAATTTATCTATCACAGTGACTCCATTTGACTTGCAATAAATTTGAATTCGTTCGATTCAGACATAGACATATGAATATTAGTAGACCTGCCCTAAGTGATTAAAAGCGTATTAATCCCCACTCCCCATACCGGTTCCATTGGAGCCGGCTGTGCTCGCGTATGGCCTTAAGTGAAATTTGAAAACGTGACGTCATCATTCTTGTGCGAACTATGGTCGAGGCATCATCGGTTCATTTTACGAAATAACACGGCAAAATGTTGACTTGTGCTATGAAAACTTGTAAAAATAGATGTGAAAAAGAGAATAAACCCAATTGTCGTATTACATTCCATATATAAGCATTATTTTACTTTATTTTAAGCATATTCACATCGTATAATATGGATCAGTTGTATAAACATATACTATCACATCGAGAAACGTCTGGACGCGAAACACAAAGCTGGTTGGTTGCTGGGAAGTAAATTATGAACATTTATAAAAGTGTCTTAACCAAATACTTAAACGAAATATTCGACTCTGAAAATAGAAGAAATTTTTTGCCGAATTTGGACTTCGCAAATTTGTTCATAACGTGGCGAGTAATTTGCGCTCCCATGTAAAAATGTCTATTCATTCAAAAGCAGATTTTACTTTTAAGAACTAAATGGTGATATAATGCGAGATGCCTATTTACTGTCAGATTGATTTATTGACGAATCACAGTCAGCTTTACCCTCTTCGTTCTTCAACAGTTGATTTTACCCCTCGCCATTATCTTCTCGTCTATTAATTCCTATGTCTGTGGATTCAGACCATTAAGTCAATCCTATTATTATGCTATTATTGAACGAATACAGTTTATCTATCACAGTGACTCCATTTGACTTGGAATAAATTTGATTGTAAATCTGCACGTTTCGCAATAAAAATCTTATTTAAAATTACCATAATGTAGATGTTTAGTTACATTAGTGAAATAATATTGTATTCAATGTTTTTCTTTTGTAGCACAATAAAGCTATACTCAGTAGTCTTTCAAACACACTTACAAATTATTATTGTCGGGTATTTTGCATTTATCATTGACTTCGCATTTTTAGAGCAAGCTCGGCTAATTTCCGCTACATTTACAAGAATTAATGCCACTTAGAAGACTCTCTCAAGTTTCAGGCATTTATAATGAGTTCCTGAATATATAATTTAAGTGAAATAACTTAAATGTCAAAGGACCTTCGAAATAAACATTTTGACAATCTCTTTAGCAGATATTGACAAGTGATCAGACGATATATAGACTGACAAGTTTAAGGGTACGATCCTTCGTACACCACCTCCTGGTGGTGTTTATTTAATTATAATAAATGATCCATAAAATAAGGAATTAATGAAACCGGAAATTATCTGTTGTTATCAGTTATTGTCAGTTGTCCATCGGGTAAAACACATAGATGTGAATTCTTAATACTTCTTACAACATCGTGGTAGGTAAATTAATTGTATTCTTATTATTAAGTTTAATATATAATATAATATTTTTGTCTTTATTTGGTAAAAATAACGTAAATAAATTAATGCCAAGTATTCATTACGTATTCATAATAATCACTTTAACCTGATAATATTGACTTTGAAAGTACCCACATAACTTGTTTTGATCTGACTTCTCAAAACATAACATTCTTTAATGTGAAATCGACCATGTTTCTACTTACTTGTACTACTATTTATCAATCAAATTCATTCGCAAAAATATTTGTTTAGGTTACGCAAAACATTACGTCAATATTTTTATGCAATGAAAAACAAACAAGGCCTCGCGACTAAAAATAAAAATGTTCCGATTTGTAAAGAAAACTCTTGTCAAAATTAATTTTGATTCGAATCATTCTTCACCAAAATTCGGTATTGTTTTTTTTTTCGAAAGTTAGCGTCGTCGTTTTTTTTTAAACATGTTATTTCGATTTCGTCCATCGCTAATCTAGCGCGATTTATTACATTTTACCATGGTTATCTGCTCGTTGTAGGTATGTGAGAAGAACTTTACAACCAGGGGAAACAATCGATAAGTAAAATAATGGTATCCTGTATTATTTACTGTTTCTAAAGTTAAATTTTGTTTCTTATGAAAAATTACCTTAACGCCTTATGGCTAATAATTAATTAAAAATTTGTACATAATTTATAATAACAGCGAATGTCTTGTCACTGGACTGATTACGAGAACCTCTTTAACAAATTGTAACTATTAATCAACTTAAATTTCGTTAATGTGTGTCAAATAATGTTCTGCCCGATAGACAACCACTAACAACTGATAATTTTCGGTTTCCCACATCCTTATATTTTATGGACCATTTATTGTAATTAAATTAACACCATCTCCTTTGTACTAGCGATGGGTCATGACTCATTTTATTAAGAGCGGGATCCATGGTACCAGCTAAATATCTTCGTACGACTCGAAGAGTCGACTCAATTGAACGGGAGCCGTGAGTTCAGAACATATGAGCAATGAGAATACTGTGCTCGCACGATAAGACTCGCCCGTTACGGCTCCCCCGTTACGGCTCCCCGGATACGGCTCCCCGGATTAACTAACTTAATTCCCAGCGTAAGCGTATGAATGATCGTACGACTCTTGGTTCCGGTACGCCGCCTCGCACCACGGTAGGTAGTTAGTAGTCATGTTAAAGTCCAGATTTCGGACTGTCAGACGCTGTTCACATCTCGGAATATGTAATAACAATTAATACTTTAATGGCGCTATTTTTCTAAAATATCTCCTGATAAAAAAAGAGTATCCGTTCAATTGAGCTGTTGTACGGTTTATCGGGAGGGAGTCGTACGAATACGGCTCATCAAAAAGTGCTAGCTCAATTGTGCGGACTTTTCATGAAAAACTCATCGCTACTTCGCACCCTTAAACTTGTCTGCCTATAGCGGGATTTTTCATGAAAAACTCATCGCTACTTCGCACCCTTAAACTTGTCTGCCTATAGCGGGATTTTTCATGAAAAACTCATCGCTACTTCGCACCCTTAAACTTGTCTGCCTATAGCGGGATTTTTCACGAAAAACTCATCGCTACTTCGCACCCTTAAACTTGTCTGCCTGTAGAGGGATTTTTCATGAAAAACTCATCGCTACTTCGCACCCTTAAACTTGTCTGCCTATAGCGGGATTTTTTATTATTTGATCACTTATCTGCTAAAGTGATTTTAAAAATGTTTGTTTCCAACATAATTTTGAAAGTCCCTTGACAGTTAAGTTATTCCATTTAAAATAATATCTTCAGGAACTCATTATAAATGCCTGAAACCCAAGAGAATCTTTTAAGTGACATTTTTTCTTGGAAATATACAGGAAATTACCCGAGCTTGCTCGAAAAAATGCGAAGTCAATGATTAATGCAGAATACACGACAGTAATAATTTATAAATGTGATGATTGAAAGATTACAGTGAGTATGACTTTGTTGTGCTGCATAAGAATAACATTGAATACATTATTATTTCATTAATGTAGCTAAACATCTACGTTATTGTAATTTAGGATTTTATTGCGAAACGTGCAGATTTACAATCAAATTTATTCCAAGTCAAATGGAGTCACTGTGATAGATACATTGTATTCCTTCAATAGTAGCATAATAATAGGATCGACTTAATGGTCTGAATCGAACGAATTCAACGTCGCACCGTCCATGGTGTAGGTGTAGGATTAAATCGCGTTGAAATAACATTTATTCGGATATTGATTTACAAATTAAAATTGAAACCATGCAATACGAAAACCGGTAGATGGTGAATAATTTTAACTTAAATTGTTCAGTGTTTGTTCTAACGCTTTCTTAGACAAATTGAATGTAAAGAACACGAAAATGACGCATTGAAAGTGGTATTTTATTCGTTGAACAATTTATTTTCCTGAGATTTGTTTATTTTTTTTACATTTTCATTCCAAATTTCTAAACTTAACTATTTCTAACTTATGCCCAGCTTTTTGTCTAACGCTTTTTCAGTAGTCAACTTTGATGAATGACTGTCATTTTTCTTTTTTTACCCAAAATTATTGTTTTTTTTTATTACGTAACGTTTTGATTCTAATGACGTCTTGGCCCTTCTTCGATGATTTTTCTCAAAAACGGCGCTATATTAATTATCCAATTATTATTATTTTTATCTTTGAGACGTAGTAACTTTCAGTGAAGCATAGTTAGTGTACTACTGAAGTTACCAATATTTAACATTTTCACCAAGCACGTTGCTGGGCAGCATTAAATTAAACCAAATCAAGTCGGTAGTTAGGCCATTAGTCCCATTAGAGTGAGGATGAGTGCCAGTCCGACAGTCTGTTCTGTTGCCCAACGGCCGTGTGGTAAGACCCCGTTCCGATAGCCGCGCGATCGCTTTTGCAATATTCACAGCCCACGCCACACAGTGGGCTGAAAATCGCCTTTCATAGATATAGAGACTTGAATTTTCAAGGGTATTTTTTTTGGCTAGAAATGGATTCTGCTGATCATTAATATGCTATAAAATTTCGTATGAAGCAATTGCGTGTGCATCATTTTTTTAAGAAAAATTTGTATGGCACTGACATTAAAAATGAGGTTATCTCTGGAATCATAAGGTTGGCCATTATACCCTTACACACAGATATACTACTATTTATTAGTATTTTTTTACATACTTCGTATTGTGGCGCAACTTGCCATTTTTTTTTTTAATACCTCAAAGTTGAAAAAAAAACTTTTTAATGTTGATGATTCATTTTAATGCTTAAATGCTTTACATATGAGTAGGCTTGCAGTGTAAATAAAATATTGTAAACTAGACAAAGCAGTATTATACAATACATATACAAGTATATCTGTGTGTAAGGATATAATGGCCAACCTTATGATTCCAGAGATAGCCTCATTTTTAATGTCAGTGCCATACAAATTTTTCTCATAAAAATGATAACTCCTTCATTTGTACACGCAATTGCTTCATACGAAATTTTATAGCGATCAGCAGAATCCATTTCTAGCCAAAAAAATACCCTTGCAAATTTAAGTCTCTATGTCTTTGAAAGGCGATTTTCAGCCCACTGTGCGCCTCGCAAATGACGTCGTTAGCAGGTCCCAAGAAACATACACACTTTGTAGTTTTAAAATCTAAACAATACTATTTACACTATATGTATACTTACCACGTATCGTACACAATGCAAAATAGACAAGAGATAGGCCGAAAAGAACATTATAGTGGTTTTGATTGGTTGCTTCGTAAGTTCCTAAATAACTTACTATCGTCAAAATAAAAATGTTGACATTTTCCTATGGTTGACCTTCCATAGAAATAAGTAAGAAATTACCGATATATGGACACAATCTCTATTATAAGTGACATTTCATGATTTTTCCAAACGTACATTTTTAATATACGCAGATACCCCTACCTACCTAGAGTACCCAGTACCCACCTGCTCGAAAATGCTAGAGAAAAAAAAGTTTTAATTCATAATTTATGTACGGAACAGCAAGTAGTCTTTTCAGAGTGAAATGCTCTAAAAATGGGAAATCTGTCAAGTTTAAAAAACTTACTTTTTTCCTTCTTCAAAGAGTCGTGCTCTCTGAACACTGTCGTAATAGTATTAAAAATGAAAAAAATGTCATCGTTCTTGACGGACGGAATCTTGTAGAAAACTTAATATTACATAACTAACTAACAGAGGACGGACCGCCAAACAACTCCGTCTTGGCACACACTTCTTGCCTCATTCACATTCATACATACTCCTATTATTATATTATTTAGTAATTTGATGGACTTTTATGAAAATTGAATAAAACATGACATAATTTTGTTCAATATATTGGACATAACGCGTTCAAAACTCATTAAAAAATATTGATGATTGTGTATAACCTTGTGCCTAAACGTCCTAAACAAATACAAACTTCATAGAGGTTTTCAAGGACGCACGACGAATATAACGTGATAACGATTTTATTTTTGTGTAGTTTTTGTGATTGTGAGTTTTTTCATGCCATGTCCTTTAAACATTCCTTACCTAAATGAGGTCGAAATGTTCAATATTACCGTTCATTCACTTTATCACCGGCCATAAAAAACATGTAGGCATTGTGGTTTTATACGTCAATAAAAGAGTATGATGACTTCAGGAAATAGTGGAAAGTCGAGGGACGGACGTGTAGGTAATTGGATAGATGAATAAATTATAAAGTTTACTGAGATGAATCAGCAAGGAATATTATCAGTTATTTTAGAATGTCAGGCATTCTACCAGAGAGCAACTTGACGAACGTGAATATGTATATCAATTACTACCGATTTATAACAAGTTTCTCGTTAACTCTTCAAGTTTTTGAGTTCCAAAAAAAAAATTATAATATTTTTGAAGATAATATCTATATTTTTATGCCGAAACATTAATTATATTAAATTCCCTCGAAAGAAAAAAGGCAAAGTAAGCACCGAACATTATTTAAAACATGCTTTGTTCTGTCATTTAATATGTTACAGGCATGAAAAAAATCATAGTGTATCTATAAATGCAACTAAAGCATTTGTCGAGAGATTTTTGCTCTATTTCATACGAGTCGTGTTTTATCAAATATTTTCGCCCAATTATTGTCGTTTTTTTTTAATATTAGCGCGCTCACTCTAACATTCATATTTATATATCTCCCTTACGCTTACTACGGGGCCTTAAGATATGTGCAAGTGAGAAAGCGCCTGAACGCTGAAGTAAAGTGTGTCATAAATACATATAATATTTATGTGAAGAGTAATGTGTTTTGATGAAAACTCAGTCTCACGTAACGATTCTGAATCGAATCTTTAATGACTCACATTAAATTACTTTTGTTTTACAATATAAACACGTACATTTTATCTAAGAATTGGGGCCCCAAAGTCCAACTTGTTTCGGGTAGAGTGGGACTCTTTGTCTATTGTCACACCTTATCTCATATCGGTGGGACTGTCACTGCAGGGCAGATGCATTATATGAAATGATAAACTGCCTTTATATTTTGTCCACTTTATCGGGACAATCGCTTCCAAGGTAATCGTGGATACTTGGTGTTACGGCGAACATTATTAGAACCCACTCGGTAAGAGATGCCATTAAATCAGTCTCAGGTCGTGCGATAAAGCTTCATGAGACCTGATGTTTGCTCAGCTTCTAATTTACGAAAAAAATTGACACGGTCTTCGTTCTAAATGGTGCACAAGGTGATGATAATTTGTTTTAACCGTTTGTTTTGAAGTAAACGACATATTTTTAATCGTAGCTCTCTACGTGACTCGTAACCCGTATGACAGTGTTACAAACTACCGTTGATTTCTCTAGCTCGATATTTCAGGAAGCGTGATTAGCACTGAGCTGCGGCACACGTATTTTTTTTAGATTGGTGGAAACGAAATGAGAAATTGCATAAAAATATTTATTTATTTGTTTGTACACGCCCAATTAGGGCTTTTACATATGATACAATTAATAATCCATTTGATATAATCAGAGAGTAAAAGAGATATAACAATTAAAATATGTATCAAGTATTAAAATATTAACTTAAGCAACAAATAGAGAACTATAGGATGCACATTCCTATAAATTTAGATACATTGAAATTTATAAACATTACAACACTATCAAGATAGACATACAGATTTAATAACAATGTTTTTATAGGCTGATAGACATTCAGTGCCGTTGGTGTTCATGTGATATTTATTCCCTGCACTGTGCAGTCGGTTTATTACTGAATTTATTTCTGCTTTGGTACCTGAAATATTTCATTATCGCTTGTTGTATTATGTACGATCCGTTATTTCTATGTATGAACATTCTTGCGCCAAGAGGATAAAAAATACAAACAAATTCTGAAACTCTTTTTTGTACAAACAATTTTTCAATAATTGGTATGTATAATTTTAAAATAAAGTGTTGTTTTGGAAAATTGAGACAAGCTATGAAGTACCTACATATAATATTTTAAACAGGAAATTATTTTAATTGCCATTTTAAAAATTGGAACTGTTGAGAATTCAGATTATCCCGGTACATTTCACGGGTCTGCGCTTGTGATATTTTCATAAGTGATCCTACTTATTACGCCAGACCTGTTACCTTTGTGTTTGTTCAGGATTCGTTTCAGGTGTAATGCTGCGTATACATTTGCAAACTGAAGCGCTAGCCAAAGCACGAATTATGGGAATGAAACGAACCAACTGCGAACCGCTTGTTCCTTTCCCATAATTCGTGGTTCCCCTCACCATGTTTAGTTTTTCTTGATCTGGTGCCCTCTCCTGTCGGAAGCTGGCTATCATCAGGGCAATCTTCACCCTGCTGGCTGGAACTACTTGTCTATCTAATACTAACTACAGCTCGGTAATACTAATGGTATTATGCTTACATAGAACAAAAACATAACATGAATCTAGCTTCGTTTGTTGGGTACATCGATTCCATTAGGAGGTAATTGAATATACAGGCACATTATCTTAGTCTTCCACAAAATCTTCGTAATGTATTCGCTAGGTAATCCTTTCGGCGAATTTGTCCGTAAGCGTATTTTATTGTGCGTCATACGGAGCACTTTATGATTCACGAACAAATTTATTTCGTGACCAACTCCTATATTCCAATGCTCTTTGAAAGCATTTCACATCATTACTTCAACTCTCGTTTTCGTTTTTTTGTCCATAAGTATTTTATATAAATTAATTAAAAAAAAACTATGTTTATACATTTGGTATCCAAACATCGTGAGTAGATCAACATTTATTGACCTCCATAAAGTAACTAATACTCTCTAATATTTTGGAGGCAAAATATTTTTATAATATATATAATAAAAAGTAAACTTATGTTTACAACACAAGGTTTTTATACAAAGCACAAAGGAATAAAAAATTGTATTTTACGCAATAATTATTTACCTGAAAAAGAAATGTAAATTGAAGAAATCTTCCAAGAAAAAATATATGCCGCAGATGGGAATTGAACCCGCACCTTTCTGATAACCGGTCAGGTGCACTAAACCACTAAGCCGGCGTAGCACGACGTATTTATTTAATTAGTACGCCTAAGACACATAACGCTATACGCATAACGCATAATTCAGGAGAGGGGTTCAGATCAACTGGGTAACTGCCGCGGAATATCATTTCTTTGTATGGGATTTGTCACCTTGACAGATGACAGCATTGATCTGGCCTCCTCTCCTCCTATGGCCGGAGAGGGAGTCGCATAATTTTCAAATATAGCCTGGCTAGCAGATCACGGCGCATCATCGTCGCCACACCCACACTTATAAAACATCATCTGTCAGGTGTGACAGGTCTGTGTGGGATTGTATGGAGAGCGATATACAGGGTGTATCGGCACGTACCCGACAAACTTTAACCAGCTATTCCTTAGCACATTTAGAGTAAAAAATGTTATGTGCACTTTGCTGTCCGGTAACATTTTTTTTTAATAAAAAAATTATTATTCATATTTTCACCACATGTCACCAATGTTTTATCCTTTGTCAAAGTTTGAAAACCCATCTGGCAATATTTTGTTCGAGTTTCGTTGAATAATGTACGTACGTACCTACGTTGGCGCGCTTTTACAATCACAACGAAATGGCACGGCACCATTCGTCTCATTTTTAACTATTATTATTTAGTGTGTACGAAAGAGCGAGGACACTTTTTGACACACTCGCTAATAACAGCTGTTGAACGCGAGAAACAATACAAATGACAGTGACGGAGTGTGGATTTTTAATTTATTTTTTGTTTTTAATGGAAAAAAAATGTTACCGGACAGCAAAGCGCCCATAACATTTTTTACTCCAAATGTGCTGAGGAATAGCCGGTTAAAGTTTGTCGGGTACTTGCCGATACACCCTGTATAAATAAAACGCTTTGATACGTCGTATAGCGTAAACTTTAGCCCCCTTTAAGTAAATACGACTTCGCGGTGTCTTTAGCCGGTCCACTCACTGAGCGTTTGAGGCAGTTCCTAACTTCCCATCCAACAAAAAAATAGCAGTCAAAGGGGAAAACAAAATAAATACCCATTGTAACCGTAATTATATTTCGGGCCTTTGCATTAGTTTTCAACTATTACACGATACATTACATAAGTTTGTATGATTATACTGAATATGTAATATCATTACGTTATAATGATACAAAATAGTTACTTATTAGCATAAGTGCCCTCGCCTTTCCAAATAATATAATATTACTATTATTTTTCCTTCATTGCTAATCTGAATAGTTACATTTTTTGCACTAATCAGTTCTTCATATTAAAATTTCCTTTCATTATAAAATCAAGGCTAAAAAGATCAGCAAAAAACTCAATTTGCTTGTCAATAGCAGTATTTCTTAGAATATAAGAACTATTGACAAGGCAAATAATAATAAAATAAATAACGGAAAGTCTTTTTAAATTTTTAATCCGCTACGCTGTTTTTCATTTTTATTTCAACAAAATAAGATGCTATCGTAAAATCGACACATTGATTTTTAGTTTTACACTTCGTCTTTCTTTTTTAATCTAGAATAATTGTATAATACATAAGTGTATCTTACCTACCTGCAGTTTTTTTTTAAAACATTCGTGTATCAGCACTATTCTGTCTACCACAATAAAATATTCATGTCTTATCTCTACAATTTAATCAATATGGGTTAGGACATTTTCAAAGCTGAAAATTAGATACTTTGATACATTGTATGAATGTAAATTCAAGTTCCTGGTTAATTAATATTATGTCACGTAAATTAGTAATCCAACATTATGCAACAGAACCCGTTAAATGAGTAAGGGCCGGTATTTCAGTTGTTTTTTAAGCTCGGCTTGAGAGATGTTAACATAATCTGACGCGTAATATTACTGATTAATACCTAATAGAGCTGACTCAAGCATTCTAAATCTAGCGATAATCTATATTTATATAAATAAGAGTGTTTGTGGCGGACAATGGGCGTGCACGAAGAAAACTTACTGATATAAAATATTGTTAATTTATTAAAAATCTCTTCAAATTATTCGTATTCACGTTAAAAACGGTACTGCAGGCCTTTAACGAATGAATTGACAGATTTACTAACAAACAATCAGTAAAACACGAATGTCATGTGTTCATAAAAATTCTGATAGTGTCGCATTTCGTCATTATATTTATCAGAAAAAGCCCAGCTGCATGAACACCTGTTTCAATAAATTCTGAATGGACTAATATTTTACTTGGAAATGGCTTGCCATCGCGTTTTTAACAGGATATTAATAAATCAGCCATTCTCATTATTCTCAGTGTGCGGCGTGGATTTGATTTGTATTCAAATCTACGGTTTTATTCCGAGACTTGTGAAATTTTATGCACTTGATCTTAAAAGCGAGAGGAAAATCACTGTTTACATTAAATTTAAAAAAAAAACTTTGTGTAAAGCTCGTGTAAAATAAATATCTAGAAAGGAGTACCATCGTTAGTCTTGTATGCATACTTTTAGATAAGAATTTATCTGAGACTAATAATGATAATGGATGTATAAGTCATGAATACCGCCGAAGTCATGACATGATGGTGGTGTATGCAAAAGGCTGTCAACTGCTTCTGCCCTCTCTATGTAATCAGTACTCAGTGAAGTGTTTGTGCTCCAATAAGTTAGTAGAAGGTGTTTCTTCGAGAATTGGATACCTAATTTTCTTGATATCATTACAATAATTGTCGGTTAAGATTTTTCGCGACAAAGCAGGTGTCGCTGCCTCCACGGATTAGTTAATTAGATTAAGTTAATCAAACATACAGTCATCGATAAACTAAATAGCTTTCTAGTAGTGATCGAACACCCGTTTTCTGCATAATAGGGAGGCAAGTAGCTACGTAACCTCATTTGTCACGTGGCACGTTATTGAGCAACTACAGGGTTTTCCAATAAGAGGTGTTATTTTGATATTCAATCGTAAGAGATCAATGGTTTCGTTGCTTGTGTGGCACGTAGCGCCGTCTTGTTGAAATTAAACGTTGTCCAGATCAATACCATCCAATTCCAGCAATAAAAAATCATTACTCATCTCTCGATAGCGCAATCCATTCACCGTAACTGTTGCTCCAGCCTCATTTTCGAAAAAGTAAGGTCCAATGACTCCGCCGGACCATAAAACGCGCCAAACAGTCACACGTTGAGGATAGAGAGACTTTTCAACAATAACTCTTGGGTTTTCCGATCCCCAGATGCGACAATTTTGCTTGTTGACGAAGCCACCGAGGTGGAAATGGGCCTCTCACTCAAGTAGTTACTTTTGCGGTAGAGGGTTTCGTTATCATTTTAATATGTTGCTGGCCTAGTGAATTCACGTCATAACAACAACAACAAAACACACTTGCTAGACGACACTACAGCAAAACAAGTTTTATTAGTTTATCAGCATTTTCCCATTTATTCTAGTATGAGACTCGCTGTTAATTGCTGCGATAGGCCCCTCCATCTTGCCCTATTCCTACCCTATTTTTATTTGTATTTAAAGTGATATGTAAATAGGGTAGTTGTAAAAAAAATCATTTAAGTAGGCCATCTCAATGTGACTTAACAACAGTTTGATGATGGCCTAGAACGCTGGAACAGCTGTCACAATAATAAAAACAAAAATACTTAAATAAAGCGAACATAATTAAAAATCCTAATTTCGATTGTCGGTGAAATATTCGTGCGTAATGCGTAAAATTATTTAGTTCAAAGAACTTTTATTTTGCAAAATTTGAACTGTTAAGTATTAAATCATTTCAGAGAAGCGATAAACTACGTACCACAATTTTTATATTTTATAATTAACAATAATAATTCTATATTTGAAATGTGTATTTCTTTTGTTCATATTTTTGAAGGTCTTCGACTTATCTAAATCTCGAATTCATTCGAATAGTAAATTTCTGATCGTCTCTAATTATTTTTTGATCCGCTAATATTTTATAAATACTCTGTGCTAGGTACAATAACATTACTAAAATTGATTTAGGTACTTAATTTGTTTTGATTAAGTGGACTTCTACGAATGCACAACAACAATACATAATTATGTTATATTAATATATAATCGATGTCATACAAATGGCATACCTTAATAATTGTAAACATGGAGCCATTTGAATATGCCTTTAATAAATAAATTTCTTCCTAGTACCGGGTATCGACAGGCTCCCTTTTCTCCATATCCTCACGGCCTAGCATTAGGCCTTAGAATGACCTAGGCCGTATTTCAAGCGACCTTTGCGTGCCACTTTACCTCCCCTATTCCTCCCACCCGGCACCTACTACTCACCCTCTACCTAGTACAGTACCACTCGGGCCATTCAGCCCTTTAAACCGTATAGCCGTAAGGCCAAGGCACCCCTTCGCATTATGTACAGTGTACATAATAATATATATTTTTTAAGTTCAACCCCTCTTCTGCTGTGATAGTTTTTTGGGGTGTGTTCATCAACTCGGCGAAATTGATTTCATTTAAGGCAGAAGGAAAATAATATTTCAAGCGTTTTTGGACACACCTCAAATTAACTCATTGACCCTAACTTAGCTTTCCAAAATTACCTACATTATTTTTCATTTTACTAGCAGCACCCCGCCACGCGTTGCTGTGGCTTACCTGTCTATGCAGATTGATAGAGAAAATTTTTGCGTGTTGCTTTTACGTCCAAAAGATGGCTCTGTTAAAAAAACATATTTTTACCTAGTTGACATCTATACATACTATGGGTAAATAAAAACACGCGTATTCGAATGCAACGTTTGGTCAAAATTTCAAAGCAATCGGTGAAGAACTTTCGGAGATTTAAGATTTTGCACAAACGAACATTTAATATTTTATTTATATAGATTCTATAAATCCTCTCTAAATCTTTTTTATGGTCCCTAATGACTGGAATCTTATTCATTTCCTCTTATCATACTTTTATACGTTTATTGTGTTTTTATTAATGCATATTATTTATTATATCTTAGTTTGCTTATATTAATTAGACACTTCTTCTGCCAGGAGTAATTTTATGGAAGAACGCACCCTTGTAGATTACCAAAGTAAATGTGTTTTTATTATACAGGGTGTACCTGTGACGACGTGTGAAAGTTTTTTTTTGTGCTTGTTTAATAAAAAAACAGCACAAATGTCAGGAGACTCCTGAGAAATAATGACAGGAATCACTTGGTTAAAGCAAATCAGGCACGTCTTCCCTAAACGCTCTGTGTAGTGTAGGTTGACCTATTTAATTGGTCGCCGTATCCATTGCCGTTGGGGTGATATTTCACTATGGTGTGCTGTTTTAGTTGATCATTGCAGTAACGCTGTGTGTAATATACTTTTTATATTAGGAGGAACTCAATAATCAACCTGGAGGAGTCAGATTTCAAGAAGAATTCTCCTTACCTTATTTCATTTCAGATACTTGATAGTGCAGTAGATTATGAATGTGCCCAATATGGCACAAATATTTGCAAGCAGATTTTTCATGAATACATATTCCTCTCACGGATTATTCCAACATGCGAATCGCGATTGAATTTAAAGTAGAGACGGGGAGCTTCTGAATAAAACTATTTTTTATTAAAATCTATTGAGTTCCATGAATATTTTTACTACAGATCTTTAAAATTTCCAATATTTACGAATACGTTTTCCATTTCGTTGATTTCTGGAATGAATTTTTTATTCGCCTTAGCTTACGATTTTTGTAATTACAAGTTAAGTTGACTGGCGTATTGAGAATCTAAAGACAAAATTTAAAAAAAAATCATCAATTTACATTTAAAAAAAAAACCTTTTTCGAATTAATTAATTGATTTATCGAGTACTTCCACGTAATCATGCTTAGGCCACAATTAATTCTATTTTAATTTTATTATTTTGAGCAAACATTGAGTGTTTTTTTAGTGGAAAGTAATAATTACTTTGAGGTTTGACATTTTTGTATACAAATACATTGATTCACTACTATCAACTTCGCTTCCTCGGGGCATAAAATCAATTAATAAAAGTATCTTAGTAGATTCATGATATTTCCTGAAAGCGAAACCGGTAAACTTAATAATTATGAGGGGTCATAATTTAAAGTATAGTATGCATCATATTTATTTTGCATTCACATAAAACCCCCTACTCACCATCCGATTTACAGGACAGCATATTAAACTTCCATCCGAATTATTATTATTACGATGGCTCGACAAAGAGATTAATATTAATTCGGATGGCGGTTTTGCCTATTTTTTCGCATTATCCATTTCGTAAAAGTGATACTGTATACTACTTGGAAGATGATTCAGTTACAAATAATGTACATACATTATTATCTAACAAGTAATTTGTACCATTTAACTTCCTTAAATATTTCCTACAGTACTTACCTTTGCAATATTTAATAACGAAAGTGGCTGAAATTCTTTTCTGGAAAATTGTTTATTTTGAACATCGTGTTTTGTTTTGCCTAATATAATAATGTATTTAGCCTACGAGATATAAAGAGATCTTCTACAATCACAGGGACTGCTAATTTAAATTAAAATACATAATTAACATTTTTATTACTAAATTTAGCCTAATAATTACAACTGAAATTTCGTTTATTTTAGGTAGTTACTCTTTTAAGCGCACTTGAAGTGAAATGACACTAAACTGCGCTATATAAATGCCATGTTATTATTATTTAGTTTTTTATGTGAATACAGTACAATAATCTCATCTGTCCGAAGCCAGTGAATTGGGGATGCTATAGCCCCACTGAGACTGGAAGGTGTTGGGAGGGGAGGGTTGTGCTGTATTATCTAGCTAATATCTGGTCACTAAACATGGCTAAAGCCATTTCAAGCAACGTTTCTACTGTAATGGTGGTAGTCGAATGACTTGTTAAAAAATATTCATAACATGTAATATATTTCCATTAAAATCGAATAAACCGAAATATTTTCAAAGCATTACTAACTTAATTCATTTTCAGTTCCTTGAAAGTAGGCCACTCCTTGCTTCCCATTCCACCAGCAAACCATTCGCTGTAGATCTCATTACATCAAATTTTCTAATTAATCTCTGAAACGCGCTGAAGCTAATAAAATGTAGGTTTGTAGGTAGGTTTACCCTTCCACCCTCTACCCTTTACAAAATGGGGTGTTGATTTATTATTGTTACGCCATCGTTCCGTTGGCGAAGTGCGGTACAACCAAACTCGTAGTTTTATGGTTTTCCATTTCAAACGAGATAAATAACATATTTTCTACTTACTGTTGCCCATGCCCCAGCCATACCTAGACCTGGATAATATGTATTTAGTTCGCTCTGGATTTTATTACGACATCGAGTGCAAAAATTAAACGTGACTTGAAAATCATAAACAGCCCCGAGGTCTAACACGTGACTTTTTACCATTCATCCTTACCTAGGAATTGTTTTGATCCGGCTTGGAATTGTATAACAACCGTTTTGGTCAATGTTACGTCTGATCTTCACTGTACATGTACAATACAACCCTTAACCTTTGTCCGTTCGCGCCTTCTAAAGGCACACTTCCGCTCGCTACAGCGGCAATTTGGCCTCCCATGAATAAAAAAAAACTTTCATGAATTCTTCTTCATTTAACGTGCATGTTTCGAAATAATTAGGACCAATGAACTCTTGACACAGAAATGCCAGCACATTTTTGACCAAAATTCGTTATTTAAAAAAACCACACAAATCAAATCTCAAAAATGGGAATTGATTCTTCATCCTCTATTTCCTTGTATATATATATATTTTTTAAATATACAAACCCATTACAATAATTTACTAATTAATGTAGGTATTTCGAAGCTAATTGTGAAAAAATGATATTTTTTTAACGGAACGTCCCAACTCAATTGAGAAATTATTTCTCATGTTTGAATTGGGGAGTGTAGTCATTATGGTTTATAAGGTGTAAAATTTGAGGTACATAATAATTATCAAATAGTTATAAACCTAGACGAGAAATTTAAATAACATAATATAATATTAATATAATGTAATATAATATTAACATAATATAATATTAATATAATGTAATATAATATTAACATAATATTTGTCTAAACTCTAACATTGACATTTTTTCGGATTCACTGCCCAAATTCAAACGTGGCATCATGTCAATAATTTAAACTGTTCAATGCGCATACATACAGACACACACACACACACACACACACACCCTCACACACACATACACACACACAAACACTCACACATACATTACACGGTTCCATGATAACTCAACACAGTGACAATTCAAACACTTTTAAAAAGTGATATAAAATCATTAGAAACGATGAAAAAAAAAATAAATTTTAACCTAACCTACTTAACCCAGTTAATAAAGTTTTTGTTTCATCACTTTCCATGACTTTATATAACTTTTTAAAGATGTTATGAATTATCACTGCGATGATTTATCCGGTCACTACATTTCACACACTCCTATATACTACACACGTCACCTGGTAATTAAGGAATAAACATACCACTTAGCAGACATTACAAGGAAAACATATCATAGGTACTCAACATGAAGTATATTGTTTCATCTCTGTAAATCATGTACTGTTTGTTTCTACGATATAAAATAAAAAAAAATAATTAAGAAAATATGAAAGATAATTACGAACATTTAAAAAAAAACTTATATTATATAATAGTTATTATACTTAGAAAACATAAGAATTATAAGTGAACATAAATGTACTTATTAGGTAGGTAATAATAGAGTGTAGCTACAGAACTGGTTTTAAATTCTTCAAAGACAGAGTTGGTAATATTGTAAGCAATGGGTACTTAATAAAATGCAACAACAATAAACGCATACTAATAAAATAAATCACATCACCGGGACACAATAGAAATATTTCGAAGCTCATATAATAATTGCGGTAGAACTCGAGCGATTTCTTCATCAGTGATCCCTGATGAACAATCCATCGTTACTTTCTTTCATTACGAAATTTTGTAACAATAAAAACTTGTAACATTACATTACAAGGAAGGATAGAAAAACTGATGTGTACTGTATTGGTAACTACTTCCAATTCAATATTATACCACTAATACATTTCCGTATTTTTTTGCATTCGTTTCTTGAAAGAGTTACGTTTTTATACGGACAAAACTATTTGTTCATATTCAAATTCCGTATGTTCACCCGCCAACAAACAATTATTCATCTTAATATTTTTGATCATCACGTGGAAAAGGTGTTTTTTTCTTAAATCTTTTAATTAGTTTCGTCTATGAACGCCAACATTATGAAACGTGTTTCGTTTAACCAAGTTATTTTTTTATTTTTTTTTTTTTTTATATTTACTCCACACAGGAGGCCCTGAAGAAAATAATTTCCCTCAGGGCCTATGTCATCTTTGGGGATGCTGTGTGGAGGGTCTTTTTGTGGAGAGGAAGGAGTGAACATGGGTCTTGAAGAGTCCCATGTTGTAGGAGGGAGGAAACACAGAGGCCGGCAGTTCGTTCCACAGCCGAGCTGTTGAACTTAAGAACGAATCGTAGAAGCGACCCGTTCTCATGTGACAAGTGTCAACTGTGTACAAATGTTGGGCGCGCGTTTGGCGTGTATCCCGACTACGCACCGGTGCCGAAGGGATCAATGACGCTAGTTCCTCAGAGCATCTTCCATTGTAATACCGATAGAACAAGGACAGCATACCTACCTGACGCCTGTGCTCTAAAGATTGCAGTCCGTTTGTTAAGATTGGGGAATCTATCAAACGGACCGCCCGTTTCTGCACAGAGTCAAGGGTTTTTTTCAGGTATTTTGGGGCTCCAGACCAGAGATGGCTGCCAAATTCGACAGTAGGGCGCACTTGCGATTTGTACAGGGTGAGCAGTTGTGTACTATTAAAGTATCTGCGGGCCCTGTACAGTACGTCCAGCTTCTGAGAGGCCAACAATCTCACCAAAAATCCCTTCTGCTACGAGAATATTTTGTTTTATTTATTCTGTAACATAATATCAGGTGAAAATCTTCCGAAGAAGGCCAAGACCCCGAGAAGAGGTCGTAAAACGAATTATTGAATTATTTACATTAAAATCATTATGCTTACCCTCGTAATGATTTTATTAATAAATAATTTAATCAATAATAACCAAATCAAACCGGTACAACAAAATAGTATACTAGCCTTCTTGCCTTATTGTGGGTAATCTACAGCCTTGAAGGGAATAATATAGTATTTTAACCTGAGTATTTGAATGTAAAGGTGTCCGGATAACTCATCAAAATGACAATTCAACACCCCTTTAAAAAGTGTTATAAAGTTATGAAAAGGTTAAATAGGTTACATATGTAACTCTCATCACTTTTAATGACTTTAAATCACCTTCTAAAGGTGTGTTGAATTGTCATTTTGATTGCGCATTGAATATTTGAAAATGGCCGTTTTTCATTTTACGCTAAATCGTGGAAAATGCGTTTTGATCAGAAATTTGTCACTTTAATTTGAATGGTTAGTTTTTTCTAGGACTGTGCACAGGCCCTAATGGGTGTTTTACACAATGATTTTTTTTCCGTCCAGTTTTCACATGTGACTTTTTTCGTATGGATTCGGGATGAAAAAAGGACGTCTTGTGTTTTGGTACCGATTTTCGTTGAATTTAAGAAGGCAGACTGCTTTACGTAACTTCATTTTTTTCTTGTTATATTTAAAATATTGATATAGTATGTGTTCATTACTGATTGTGAACGTGTACTACTTTTTTATTCTAGGCCAAAGTAGTGTAATAAATAAGATAGTCGGTATTGGAAATTCTCATGGTCCAATTCCTATCAAATTAACACTCCTCGCAATAATAATCTGTGACCGTGATTTTCGAATTTCATAATATCAGCGTTCTGTGTATTTTAAGGATCTCATCACAACGTTGATATTTTTCTTTTTTCTAGGCCAATTAATTAACTTAATTTGCCGGAAGGTTGACTTGGAAGGTTGGAAGGCAATTTCTAAACATAATCCTCTTCAATTATCGTTCATTGCAGATTTGTCCATGTACATAATATTTTTTATAACGTGTGTCAATTTTATCCAGATATTCTTCAATTATTATATTTGGCTTCATATATTTTAGGCCATTGTCACGAAAAAGAGAGGCCGATATTGTGAGACAATCAGGGCTGAATTTGCCACCAAAACAGGCCCAAAACATCAAGTCCCCCTTTAGACCCTTGCTAGAAAAAAATCCTTCTTAATCAAGTTGTTTTCATATGATTGTATTTTATTTATTTATGCCCTTAAGTCTAAGCTTAATGCTAAATCACTATTTTGATTAATCTTTATAACGAATTGGTGTACATTATGAATACCAAAAAATATCCTTTAGATAAATTGAAGGTTTTCCTATCGTTTCGCTTGAGTAGAATACAAATAAAAAAATAAATTACTCAATAAAAAGTATAAATGTAAACTATTAAAAAATTATTTTTTTTCAATAGAAATGTATGAAACCATAAAGGAAACAACATTAAATACAGTATTAAAGCTAAGATTAACTGTGACAGTTTCATTTGATTAACTTTTTTGCTTTCTTATAAAATTATTTAGAAAATAAATAAAAACCAGTTTTGTGCTTGAAATATAACGTTTCTAGACTCCGTTTGTTAAGCGATTTTAATGCCTAATACCTACAATCTAAGGTATACCAAGAATATACACATTTTGGCTTGTACCTTCCTCTTAACATTTAGGTACATAATAATAATACAAATATTAATTATTAGTTTTAATCCCAGCTACATGAATTGGATGTGCAATTCAATTTATCTATATCGGTACTGCAGCTAACAATGGGAAATTAAAAAATTGAAAGGAACTAAAGGAATCAGCATAATACTCGTACAACAAATACAAAGAAAATATTTTATTATTTTGGAATAACTTAATGAGTAAAACCTCAAATTGTAATATTTAATTATTGAAGACAATATTATCAATTAATAAACGAATATTTGAAAACGAAAAATCAGAAAAGATACGGTCACATCTAGTCCTACTAAAAGATACGGTCCTAGATGTGACCGTATCTTTTCTAATTTTTCTGTTTCAAATATTCGTTTATTAATTGCTAATATTGTCTTCAATAATTAAACAAAGAAAATAGTTTTTTTTAATAGATATACAGTAAATAACAAAAAGCAATATTATTGATTCCCTATTTAGGGAGTGTTGTGAAGCTGATGTGTGTAGGGAAGGGGAAGGAGAAATGTATGTAGGGAAGCGTGGCATGGCTATTAAACATAGCTAAAGCCATTTCGAGCAACCTTTCTATTCAGGATGATGGTATCTCACCAGGGAAAAATCTTGATGTATTTTCCACTGCCTCGGCCGTTGCGACAATAGTAAACAAAAAATTGTAACATAATATATAAAACACTGTATAACCTCTCCCAGAAACAACGCATGTAACAAAAGGTAACAACGGAACTATCAGCAGTAAGAAAATTTTTGACTTCTATCTAATATCTACATTTTGAAAGTGTTTGTGCAATAAATATTTAAGTACAATCTAACTTCGGCTCAGGGACAATAATACCCCGGTCCGCCCCTGACTTACGGCATTATCTCTGCATTGGCCAGTTGATCAGGGCTGGCCAATTAACTATGACTTCCTGGCCGGCGATATGGCGTTCGACCATCTAGGCTGCCCGTTGGCAGGACCCTGGCACGCATGTGCCATGTGCATTGACCGCCAGCAATTCTATCTATATTTTTGTTTATTTTTCTTTAATCGATGAATGTTATTATTTAATTATAAAATTATAGCCATTGATCGAATGACGTGCAGTCAGAAATCTTATTGGTGGAAAAATCTCAAATTCGTAATATATTTATAATTTAAAATAATTTAGTCGCTAGTGTGGAGGGCCAAAAAGAGAATTTCTTAGAAACATGATTTTCATCCGTTTATTTTTATTATATTGGGGATAAGACGGTTTGCTTGTTATTTTTCTCCGAAGATATCTTTTAGACTCTTGGAGAAATTTCCTGACGATGTAAAATAAGATTCTTAAAATATCTTCCACACGCATTCTTCGTGAGATCACTATTTTGTTGGGATGAGTTTCAAACTTTTCCAAATTCCATCATGCTAGGTATAAAAGAGTATCTAAGGTAAAAAAGTATGAAATTTTAAAATGGTATAAAAAAATCTCCAAAATATATTTCAATTAAAAATGGGCAATTGGTACTTAATCACCCAATAAAAGTAATCACGCTTTACAAATTTGAAATCGCTCTCCTGAAAAGTTGTCGTTTTTTACTATGCTTAGAATGTTAGATTTAACGTAAGTATACAAATTAATGTGGGGTGTTTTTTTGTATTTAGCAGATTTTTTTAGGTTTAGCCCAATAATTCGAAGAAATTTTTAATAAATCCGCAATGCTTATTTTTCTCCGTGCGTGATATTTAAAAAAAATATATTAATCACGTATTATTATTATTGCATTGACGGAATTGAATTGAATTTGACCGAGTAGCTCGGATGGTAGTGTATTTCCTGGATAATAACAGATTCCGCACGCAAATGGGCGATTCCACCGCATTTATTCCCGATGGATGATTGAAAATTTTAGAATGCAAAATGTCTTTTTGATGATAGTTTTACAATATTTATTTATGCTGCTTTCCTCTACCGTCTAGTGTTAAATAGAGTAGATTAAGAATTTTAATTTCTTTCACAATCAATAGAGATAACAGATCTCTGCATTCATTGCCAGCGGGTCGCGTTGCCAATTATCTGGCTTATTATGCCGTTCGTTTCACCGATGAAAATCATTGGCATGGCTTCGGCTTGAAGCTCTTGATGTATAATTGTAATTGTAAAATTACTGTAATGGGTGGTGGTCGTTTCTGATTGATTCGGTATTTTGCTTTGACGTCAATTCTGACGTCGGACGAACAGCTGTTTAACAATATTAAACATAGTCAGACTGGCGCCAGGTCAAGTTTTGAATATCGATAGATTGTCACGTGCATTATTTGATCAATGTAGAAATCTTGTATCTATACCTAATTTTTTTTTTTCATTTTGGCTGAAAATCTGGATGACATCTTGACTTACCGGCTTTTCCGGAATGGCTGGCCTGCTCGGATATTTGTCAGTAGCTTTTGACATTATTCTAGCTGGAGAATGAGTACTATGTAGATAAACGTGATAGTTATTTACAACTATTTATTGTTTTGTGTAATCCGTCATGTCGTGGTATCTGGATGACATCTAGGCCTTTACATAATACTTCAGTTACTTAGTCAGGACTTTTATCTGTTTTTTTGGCATAAACATGAAGCTTATCGTTTTTGTGGAGCTCTATTGTTACTTGTTTTTATTATTAACCCTTAATAAGGCACCGTGATACATCCTTCCCACCTGAAATTTTGCCATTCCTAAACGGACAACTGCTTCTGGGCATAATATTTTTAACTTTTCTACATCCATTAAAGTGATTGCGTCAGAATTTCTTCGAAAAGTCTGATAACTACCAATTTGTTTTTTTTTTTTTTTTTTTTTTTTTTATATTTACTCCACACAGGAGGCCCTGAAGAAAATAATTTCCCTCAGGGCCTATGTCATCTTTGGGGATGCTGTGTGGAGGGTCTTTTTGTGGAGAGGAAGGAGTGAACATGGGTCTTGAAGAGTCCCATGTTGTAGGAGGGAGGAAACACAGAGGCCGGCAGTTCGTTCCACAGCCGAGCTGTTGAACTTAAGAACGAATCGTAGAAGCGACCCGTTCTCATGTGACAAGTGTCAACTGTGTACAAATGTTGGGCGCGCGTTTGGCGTGTATCCCGACTACGCACCGGCGCCGAAGGGATCAATGACGCTAGTTCCTCAGAGCATCTTCCATTGTAATACCGATAGAACAAGGACAGCATACCTACCCGACGTCTGTGCTCTAAAGATTGCAGTCCGTTTGTTAAGATTGGGGAATCTATCAAACGGACCGCCCGTTTCTGCACAGAGTCAAGGGTTTTTTTCAGGTATTTTGGGGCTCCAGACCAGAGATGGCTGCCAAATTCGACAGTAGGGCGCACTTGCGATTTGTACAGGGTGAGCAGTTGTGTACTATTAAAGTATCTGCGGGCCCTGTACAGTACGCCCAGCTTCTGAGAGGCCAACTTTACTCTGGCTTCGATGGAGCCCCCGTACCTGAGCTGGTCACTTATAGTTACACCAAGCATATCAATGGAAGGCCTGTTCGGAAGATTGCTTCCGTTGAAGGAGACTAGATTATCATTTGGATCCCTTTTAGACGTAATCAGACAGGATTGGGTCTTTGAAACATTAAATTCGACGAGATTATTTTTACCCCAGGAGGAAATACTCTCGAGATAACCGTCCATTCTCTGCTTCAAAGCCCTCCGAGCCGTTGGAGTTTGTGTGCCCTTTGGGGGCTTGTCAAACAAAAAGCTATCATGAACTGTACTGTCATCCGCGTAACAATGAATCGGTGCACATGTCAAAAGGTCATTGATGTGCAACAAAAACAAAGTCGGAGACAGAACCGATCCCTGTGGGACGCCAGCATTTATGGAGTGCGAGGAAGAGGTGAAACCGTCAGCAACCGCCTGAATCGACCTATCCCTTAAAAAGTCAGCAATCCACGTACACAGGGATGCGGGAAGTCCGTAAGAATGCAATTTGTTGACAAGTCCTCGGTGCCAGACCCGGTCAAAGGCCTTGGATATGTCTAGTGCGACCGTTTGGGTCTCACCGTGACGTTCCAGGCACCGCCCCCAAACATGCGTCACATACGCGAGAAGATCACCGCACGAGCGGTTCCGCCGGAATCCGTATTGACGGTCGTTGATAATTTTGTTCTTCTCGAGGTATGTGAGCAGTTTGTCGTTGATCACACGTTCCATCACTTTGGACAGAACTGATGTGATCGCTATGGGGCGGTAGTTGGCCGGGTTGGAGCGGTCACCTTTCTTGGGAATAGGGTGAATTACCGCTAAGATATTTCTCTTTCGCTGTGTAATATTTCTTTAAATTTATGTGTTCTGCTTTCTGTTTTTCATTTTCGCGCGTTATCAAGAGAAAACATGAACAGTTAAAAGTTTATATTTAAATAAAATACTTTGTTTAATAACCGCGGTCTTTTATTAATTTTCACTTAAAAAGTTTTTAATTAACATCCTGATGAAGCTTGACTGAAGCGAAACCGGTAGATGTGAAAATTAATAAAAAACCGTGGTTATTAAACAAAGTTTATTTAAATATAGAATGTCTAATCACAAAGTAATTGCTTCCTACGAAAAAAAAAGTTAAAAGTTTAATTTAATATTTTAATGGGACTAATTATTCTTAGTGACCTTTACTTGGCAAGGGGATAAATACTTGTTTGATATATGAAATTTAACAGAAGGTTCGTATATAAACAAATATGAACATTTTATTTTTGATTTCTCAGAGTATGATATTCACCTGCATTGAATTATTTTACTAGTGTTGGATATCTGTGTTTTTTTTTATTAAAAATATCTATTGCATTGTAGCAGTTATAAAATTCAGGGTAAAATGTAAAATTAAAATACAAAAATACAAGGAAATGTTAAAAAAAATAATTGAAAACAGTATTTTGCGTGTTAACATCTAATACGACGTTTTAAAGCCCTGATATTATGCATTACTTATTGTTGGGAAGTAAGAACTTCACAGATGCACTCATAGAGGGCAGTGCATAGAGGTTGCTTGGAAGTCCGCAAGATGGCAGCTAGTAGCCAGTAGTCGCCAGGACCAATTAGAATGCTCCCAGACAAACTTAGTGTTTTCAGATCTCATTTAGCCAGCTCCTAGTTAGGTCGACTATCGAGTCACCATTGTAATACGCGAATTATTAATAAAACCCTGATTTAACACAAAGAACCTATTATTTAAAATCACCTTCCACGACGAGTTGGAGAACTATTTGTGGGAAAACAACAACTGGCGCAGCCGGTAGGATCCGAACCTACGCTCCCAGAGGGAATCTGATTTCGAGTCAGAACACAACACATATTATGTATTTTGAATTATATATTATGCAAGTTTTGTAAGTGCCGGCGTTTTCAACGTACATATTCTAGCAGAACTATAAATAAAAATATTTTTGAGTTAACCTTACAGTCGATAAAGTAATAGTTCGGACTTGTGGTAATTTATGGCAACCCTGTTGGTCTCCGATTACCGAGATTTAACGACGCACTGTTGCCAATAAATGTTCGCTAGATATAATATAATTTAATTTAAATTTAATTAGCCTGTTTGTAACCCCCATCTGCTCAGATATCATACACCGACTGGTCGAACGATTAAGTACTCATAAGCTCATTTACGATATTGGATGAAGCTTTGAAGGGCGACTGAGGACTAAGGGATGGGCTTACGAATGTTACGAAGGATTATTAATATCGATTGTTTGAAGGTTGTTGAACGCTGGCCTGAGACCTTCCATTAAGAGGAAGCTACAAGCCAAAAATGTGTATATTCTTGGTATACCTTATATTGTAGGTAATAGGCATTAAAATCGCTTGACAAACGGAGTCTAGAAACGTTACAAGCACAAAGCTGGTTTTTATTTGTTTTGTAAATAATTTTATAAGAAGGCAAAAAATTTAATCAAGTGAAACTGTCATAGATAATCTTAGCTATAATACTGTATTTTTGTTGCTGTAAGTTGTTTCCTTTACGCGTTCATACATTTCTATTGAAAAAATATTTTTTTTAGTAGTTTACATTTATATTTTTTATTGAGTAATTTATTTTTTTACGTTTAAAGGGTGGCTTTTGGCTGGAAAAAATAAATATATTGTATTATGGTTACAACAACTCTGTTTATGTAATGTGTAAATTTTTGTGTTTTTTTCCTTAAAAGTATTGCCATGTATAGGGTTTTCCAATAAGAGATGTTATTTTGAATAGCCCGCTATTTCGGTAGATGTTACTTTTTAAGCTGTCATTTTTTGACATTTGACAAGTAGAAACTACGCCATTAATAAAAATGGAACGATACACGCTTCAACAACGCATTGAAATTATTAAAATTCACTTGAGTGAATCAAATGCAAATCATCTTGAGTGATGAGGCCCATTTCCACCTCGGTGGCTTCGTCAACAAGCAAAATTGTCGCATCTGGGGCTCGGAAAACCCAAGAGTTATTGTTGAAAAGCCTCTTTATCCTCAACGTGTGACTGTTTGGTGCGGTTTATGGTCCGGCGGAGTCATTGGACCTTACTTTTTCGAAAATGAGGCTGGAGCAACAGTTACGGTGAATGGATTGCGCCATCGAGAGATGATTGATGATTTTTTATGGCCGGAATTGGATGGTATTGATATGGACAACGTTTACTTTCAACAAGACGGCGCTACGTGCCACACAAGCAACGAAACCATTGATCTTTTACGATTGAATATCAAAATAACACCTATTATTGGAAAACCCTGTATTATCTTCTATATAAATAAAAAAATTAATGTTTGTTTGTTCAAAATCTTAAATCTCCGAAAGTTCTTCACCGATTACTATGAAATTTTGACACAACGTTGCATTCGAATACGCGTGTGTTTTTATATACATATATGTATAATGTACATGTCACCTGTGTTTTTAAAAAAAAAATCGTAATCCGTTGGACAAACATGCTTTTTTAAACATCGCCATCTGTTGGACGTAAAAGCAACACGCGTTTTTGGTTTTTCTATCTGCACAGACAGACTGAGCCACACAACGCGTGGCGGGGTACAGCTAGTTCAAAATAATTTCAGTTAACCGGTGTTTAATTTTATGTTTAGTGCTGTTTTCTTAATAATATTGACTTCATCTTATCAATTTGTTATAATTCAATAATCTATACAAAAATATTTTTTTAATGTTATGTATGTAGTTCCACGTTTTCGTAATATGTTAAGTTATTCAATCGACGTCATCGAGAGGTGAGAATAGAATAGGTAATCCATTTTGTTCTGTTTTAAATCCACCGAAATGAAAACTATTACGCACATTAAGAGGGGATTTAAGATAGATAGCAGGATCTGTCGGTATTGGCTCGTCACTGATTACAAATAAATAATACTTCATCATAATATTATTACGTTTTGGACGGAATGCAAACAAACTGTCGGGAAAATAAACCCGCAATGACGTCAAAGTTAGTGATTTCTTTCTTTAGTTGGGATTCCAATGCCAATTCAAAAGAGGTATTAGAAAAATAAACAGTAATTATGCACCTATTATTATTTTTCTAAAATTTTGTTCTGTATAGATTTATTGCGGTTGTCATCATCGTCAATCAAAAATACTAATTTCGGCTGTCTGTCTGTCTGTAACTCTGGTTGAATTAACTCTTCTAGAACTCTGATTTACTTTGAATTTAAGTGTCATTTCCAGTGAACTTGATTGTAATAAAGTGACAAATCAATTAAGTACCACCTAAAATACAATATTTTTTACCAGATTTCTTTTTCTATGTTTGTACTTTTTAGTTGATAATATAATATTTTTTTAACACAAAATAATTTTATTAGTATTTGAATTGAGTGTTTCTTTTGTTTAAATTTTTGAGGGATAATCTTGACTAAAGTCGAATGAGATTTTTCAAAAAATGTTTTTGTTTTGTCAAGTGTGTTAAAAATGTTGGCAACTTCAGTTGATTTCCGTATATTACTATCTCATAACTACTAGCTTTCCATGTTGAATAATTTGATGATTGATAATTTGAAGTGTTTTTACCGCTGTCTAAAGAAATTGTTTGCCTCTTTCCAGAACGGAGACTTGTGCATCTCCATCCTTCACCCGCCGGTCGATGACCCCCAGAGTGGGGAGCTGCCATGCGAACGCTGGAACCCTACCCAGAATGTGCGCACCATCCTGCTGTCGGTCATCTCGCTGCTCAACGAGCCCAACACCTTCAGCCCGGCCAACGTGGATGCTTCCGTCATGTACCGGCGTTGGAGGGACACCAAAGGAAAGGACAAGGAGTATGAGAACATCATCAGGTGAGATCCCTAATTGCTGTTTACACCGTCCTGCTCTTGATCATCTCACTGTTCAATGAACCCAACACCCTCAACCTGGCCAACATGGAACTGGTTCCAAAAAGAGCTGGTCAAGAAAGGAGTTTGTAATAAAAGGAGCTGGTTCTAAAAGGAACTGGTTCCAAAAGGAACTGGTTCCAAATAAAGCCGGTTCCTCAGAAATATATTATCAATATTCAATGACAACAATGTAACCAGGACTGGAATATCGACCATCTCTAGTTGAGATCCTTATTGCTGCTTGCTCTATCCTGCTGTCGGTCCTCTTGCTGCTCGACGAGACCTACATCAGGATTCACCAGGACAATGTAACACTAAAATTCTGGACTCTCAGACTCCATAATGTCTTCGAGAGTGTCCATAATAGAGAAAATTAAGCAAATTTAGCGAGACCTCACCTACGGGCGGGCAGGCAAAAATTAGGCAATGTCGGAGTTTAGATAATTTATATTAATTTCTCAAGTGCCAAAAGTACCTTTTGGATTCGAAAAATTTATATGCGTTGAGCGCCGGCGTATCCAATTGGTAATCTAAAAACAATTATTTCTGTTTACAGTATTCTTATCCTATTATTATCAATTTTAAAAACAAAACAACAACTGGGTCCCGCCACACCTGTACTTATTATAGATTAATTATTGCGAAAACTTTATAATTTCTTTGTGTAAAACATTCTTATTATAATTCAACCTGCAAGATGTAATTCAATGACATTAACATCGTTCAGACAGTCCATACAACGCACAACACCACACACAACACACAATTATCATTCCCAACTAGCAAATAAATAATAAAGCCATCAAAATGGCTGTGTGACTATAAGTTTGACGGCCGGCGTGGTCTAGTGGTATACGCTTTTGACTACAGATCCGAAGGTCGCGGGTTCGAACCCGGCGTGCGCAAATAAATTTTATTTGATTAATTTGTGTTATTTCACAATTAATTAATTTAAATAATATATAGTATATTTGCGGCACGTTCCAGAGTGGAAGATACTCTCAGTATCGCCCTGGTGTAAGACCACCATTCAGAATTGAAACGTTGCTTGAAATGGCTTTAGCCGTGTTTGGTGACCAGATCTGAATAGCCAGGTACTTCCCCACCTTCCTCTTCCCCATCTCCCTCCCCTCCCCAATACCCTCAGCCTCACAACATACCCCAATTGGGGATGCCATAGTCTCACTGGCTCCAGACGGGAGCAGTTGGGACTCTTGTGTGGTATTACTGTAAAAAAAAAAAAAAAAGTTTATGTTCAAACATTTACATTACTGTTCCTTGGAGTCTGGCCTAAGCTATTGAAAAGTCCTCTCAGATGATGGTGTGATTGTATTTCTTAATTATTTTGTGGTTATTTGCAGGAAACAAGCTCAAGTGGCCAAGGCTGAAGCAGATAAAGAGGGAATTGTAGTACCACTGACACTAGAAGACTATTGCATCAAAACCAAAGTCAAGCCTGCGACGCAAGAACCCCAGGTATGGGTAATAATCTTTTGGATACTTTTTTACTAACCACATTCTACTAAAACTTATTTTTGAATCCTCTACCAACTAAAACTACCTTGTCTCTACTCCCTGTCCAATATCTCTCTCGCTCTTTCTGTTCTATCTCTATTTAACAAAAATACTTCTAGTAAAATTGAAAAGTTAAACCAACAGATGTGTGTTATGTAAAGTAAGCTCAATGTTATCTTACTTTAGTTTTCTTTCAAATTAGCATATTTTACACTTCTTGGGGATTTTCTGTTCAGTGATTCAAATGCAGTTTGAGTTTGCTCATCCTTGTAGCTAGATTTTTCCAAACTTCACCTGTAATATACCAGTAAGTTTGCGTAAAAGTCAGGTGATTTTTGCTATGAATTTTTTTTTATTGGTTTAAGTAGGGTGATTTTTATTGAAAAGTTAAATTGAATGCTGTCAAACTGAAACAGATGATGCTCTTCAAAATTATAACTGTTTTGTTAAAGTATAGTGACGTCATTATAAAAGAATTCATTCATTTGGTTACGATGCGAAACGTAATATTAATCCCTGGGGTATTCTGAGATTTTTTTTCCAGTTAATTATCTAAATATTTCCGGTAGACATTCATTTTTCAATATATTCGCTGTTTTTAACCCGGCGTGAGGTTGGGTATGTCATACCCGATAAGTTTTTAAATGCAGATTATTTAATGTTATTGTTGTCATGCAAATTCCGTCATCACAGTAGTTGGAGGTAAGGGAGTGGAGGGCGAGGTGCAGTTTTGAGTTTAGTGTCACGGCGTCAGCGGGAGATACACATGCGCAAAAGTGGCTAGGGTAAATCACACCTGACCTCGTAGTCGGTGTTACATTTTTATAGTGTTTATTTTTTTTATTGGAGAAAACACAGATACACTCTTATAGTTATGTTGATCAACCAAAGAAGTTGTAATTTTGTTAGAATTTTATATGAACAAAATGTTAAACTACCAAAACTTGTATTTTTTTAAAGAAAATATAGACATTTTGTTATTTCAATAAAAAAATGCCTTTCAATCTTAAACATAGTATTTTATTTACTCATCTTGTTGAATTGATACTATTATTAATATCCCAAGTAAAAAAAATACTTAATACACAATTACAGTATCAAAAATACGGCATCAAAGTTTCGGGTATCTCCTACCCGCCTCATAGCTGGTGTAACAGTTGCTCACCTCATTCACGCTGGGTTAAACATATCCCAAAATGAAATGCTTTTATTGAAAGCACACAAGAGACACATGCAATTAAAAATATTGAAATTTTATTCTAAAGAATATTAAATTGTTTTTCTTAAAAATAGAGGAATTTTGTTTGTTTTGTCGCTTACTGATTATTTTTTCCTTGTGGATTGAAAAAAATACAACTTTATAGAAAACTAAAAAACATATTCAATTACACAAACATTGTCACTTCACTTATTTTTCGTTTCGTATAAAAATATATAATAAAAATTTCACAATCTTTGACAAATCTTTCGCAAATATGGCAGTCGATGACTTTTTGGAATATGTTACAATTATTTGGAAGTGTCTATGGTAATCCTTTAAACGCAAATATAAAGCGTGGTATTGTCACTTTCTAACACCTCTTAAATCATATATCTCACCTCAACACAAAAGGAGGTAGAACAAATTATGAGTCTGTCTCAGTTTATGCCGCATTCAAAGTATTCATTCTGCTATAGATGTACCTTGCAATAAAAGGCAGAAAAATAACCAAGTGGTTAACTTAGTTTGGTATCTACTTCATTCATTTTCAACATAAAATAATGCACAGGATGTTTATGAAATTACGGAGTTTGATTTACCTTGCCACCTTGCCGCCTGCGTGGAAAAGTGTGTCAAGCTGTAAAATAAAAACATAAACTCCATAATATCATTGATGTTTTTTGTACTGACCTTTTTTCAGAAATAATTAGAAAATAAATCTGTTGAGAGAACCTAACTAATTAATTACTTTACACGTATGTATTTACAATACTTTGTGTATTTTTGTGATCTTGTATCTTGATCTGATGATGTACAGAGTTAAATTTACAGACTGTAATGAAAACTTCCACTGATTCCAGGGTTTATGGGAAGGCGAAAAAGCTGCTACATATAAAAATAATTCATCTATCTGCAATTTAATAATATATAATAATAAACTTTTTATTACAGCGTTGTTTTGGAGGTTATGTAAAACACAACCTACCACATTAAAGACATCAACACCCATTTCCAAAACTTAATAATAAATCATATAAAACAACTATTTCGTAAACGTGAAGACTTTTGTGGTCAAAACATAAAACAGTGTTAATAATTAAAAACCAAGTATGTGAATTGGCAGAGCATGGCAGGTCTGAAGGTTGCCGCGATAGCTCAGTGCTTTAGAGCAGTCGCTGGCTTAGCAGAAAGTTCCTGGCAATAACCTAGTTTCTTGTATAATTTTCTTATGGTATATTTTCTGACAATATTATTATTGACTATAAAATTATTGTTACATATATAAAAAAGGCCAATGTCTAGTCCATGTAATTATTATACATATTATATGTACTTTAACAAATGTTCTTGAAATAAAACTTTAAGTAATAAATTAATAAAATTTTAAATAATGTGGTGCATTACACGAGTTAACTGCTAGGCTCAACAAAAGGGAAGTCATTTTGGAAGCACCGGTATACACACTCACATACAAATCAACTACCCTTTTGTTGAATCTCGGCAGATTACTAGTCTTAGTAAACACACCAATAGATAACCCAGCTCTTAAATGACTCTGTTACTTTTGTTCTATTGTACTGGACAATCTCTAGTACTAAAAAATTGAAACTTGCAAAATGTGTTTTAATTACATAATCTTAAGACATATAATCCAATCTCTAATCATTACTCATTTTATATTGTTTCAATTTTAAAATATGTATTTATTATAGACTATACAGGGTGTCCGGAAACTCGTAGTACAAGCGGGAAACTGGTGAATCTACATCACATTTGGAGTCGATTTTGTAGTATATTTTTTTTTTTTGAGCTTTCGTTATCGAGTAAATCGAGTTAGAAGTTGATTTTTTTTTTTTTTTTTTTTTTTTTTAATCAAATTCTTATAAATTATTACTGAAGATCAAAGTACCCAACTAATTAAAACTATTTGAAAGTTAAACAAATGAAGAAACTCGGATTTGAAGCATTATTTTGAAATCAACCTTCATTTAATCCGGTGTAATCATAAAATATTTCTGCTCTGCAGGGTTAAAACATCTGTTGTTCAACCCTAAACACCAGAAAAAACTTTCCCTAAAATAGCCAAAAAATATTTTTTTTTGTTTTTTTTTTTTTTTTTGTGAAAATGCTCAAATCAAAAAACTTTATGTTTATTTGGGTTCCCCATGTGGTGTAGATTCTCCAGTTTCCCGCTTGTACTACGAGTTTCCGGACACCGTGTATATATATACTACTATTGACCGGTCGGTGGCCGAGTTGACATCGCGTTTGGGTCCCACCCAGGCGTAGTGTGTTCAATTCCTCGGCTGGCTAAGCCCTCCATCACAACACAAGCAACATTTTCAGCTTACTGTGGTGGTAGTAGGAGATTTTCAAATATTGTCAGGTTATTCGTAACCCGGGAATGTTTGTCTTTCTTTTTTAAAAAAAAAAAAATATATATATTGAATATATCGTTGGTTTGGAAGAAAACATTACATTTTTCACGAGAAACGATAGATGTTTTCTCAAAAGTTGAAATTTCTATTTCTTCTCGGACTAAACTTTTGAATATCCTCTCTTTGTGAATAATGGAACACAACTCAGTTGAGATGTTTGCAAAGTGAACTATGCATTCTTTACAAGACAAAAACGACGTCTCGACTAAACTAGATTAATATAATTTTTTTTGTAGCAAATAATTGAAATAATGAGTTTGAAGTCAATAACTCGAAAATCGTATTGTTTTTGACGTGTGACATATTTCTTCCAGATTGGTGATATATTGTGATTTTTAACAGTTTGAGTTGAAGAGAAAATTTATATTGTGCCAAGTTGACCCCCTACTAATGATTTTTTTGGTGTGTTGCAGTTGGACATGACAGACTTCTACGATGACGACTATGATCTGGACACAGACGACGAGGACGCGTCGGGAGCGGACTCCGACTACCAGGACGGTGACGATAGTGGCAACGGCGAGTCGTGAACTCTTCTCGCCCCGCTCCATCCACCACGCACTGAACCAGCCAACCAACCAGCCAACCCTCACCTGACTCCAAATAACTAATTCCACGAGAAGCATGGAATTCACCTCCTTGGACACGTGTTCCCCTGGTGTTTGGGTGTTCCTATAATTTCCCGTTTCATTTTAAACAAACAAAACATGTCGTGTTGATTAGCCTATTTAGGTAGGGAAACCTCTGACATCTTCACCCGAATGTGTGGATTCCACCTCACACAATATGTTCTTTAGGCGTTTGGATGCTCCTATGATTTTCCAATTGTTAATAAGCCATTGTTGATTAGCTTATTCAAGTAAGGAGACCTCTCACATCTTCTCCTGGATGTTTGGAATCCCCGTTTCTCCCGGTGATTGGTAATCTTACGATATTCTGATTGAAATTAAAATAAGCCCTGTTGATTAGCTAATTGGAGTAATTGTTCGATTAAGTAGGAGACATCTCACATTGTTGACAAATCACCCGTTTGCGGACATTGTTGTATTTGTAGAATTACACCAAGATTGTGCATTTCGACATTGTTTATGCAATAATGATATATACACCCAAACGATTGCTGTTTTTAAATCTTAGATCTAAAAATTAGTTACTTCTAGGTTATGTCCGTCGAATTAGGATATTTTTTCATGCGCTGCCACGGCGAGTGGCAAAAGTTTTATTTGTTCAGTCGGATTTGGTGTTGTGATTTTTCTCTTGTTAATTTTTTGTGTAAATTGGCGATAGACTGTGTCCGCCTAGTGACCAGTAGACCAGCGGTGGGGAGCAGATACTGAGTTAATTCAGACACAGCTGCGATATTGACGCTTTGTAATTATAATCTATACAATATATGGATGTGTAATTTAATATTGTCGGGCGCTAGGAGTGACTGTACCATGATCCCGCGGACGTGCTCCGATGTCCTCGGTGCCGTCTTACAGCCAGATGGTATTATTCTTAAGGTGTTCATTTTGTATAGACTTCTCACCACTGCATCCATTCCTTTCTTTCACTTTAATAATATGTTCCCTCAACCTAATTGGAAGCTGATAGCTCATATCTTCTCATTAATTTAATCTGAGGTAAGATTGCATTGGAGCACTACTGCCTTTCCTGTTTTCATTAATTTATACTCCCTATAGTTTTTTAACTATGTTTCATCAGCCATGATAAATTGATAGATATATTTAAAAAAAAGATTAACAATCAGAAAACAGTATTAAACTATTTCAACCCTTTTCCCTCTTTCATCTTATACCACCTATATATTATATTAAACAAATATTTCAGTAAACTAGTATTAAATTAACTTTTAAGAGTTCGATTGTCTCAATATTTAATTTGATAAAGGTATGGAAAGATGTATTATTGCTCAAATAGAGTTGTTTTAATTTCATCTGCATCCAAAAAATCAATCAAAATCAATTTGTTCATGAAATCATTATTCATTTATAATAAAAATATAAAATCTTAATCAATAAAAAGAATAATAAATGATTATAAAATTTGCACAATTTCTAATTCATCTACTGGCTAGTTCGCTGCAAATAGAGATTAGACAGTGTGTTAAAACTTTGATTGTAAATGTTTAGATATTTTGTATACGCACCGCCAATAAAAAGAATGTGAAATTATCGCCATTTGTAATAATATTGGCTTTGGTTATCTTAGCTGAACCCCCCGATACAACCTTTTAATTTAGATGTTTTGTATATTTAAGTACTATTGTAAAATACGAATAGACAGTGCTATGAAATTGCAATTAGTGTGCTAGATATCTTCTAAAAAGAGAGCCTTAGAATCATAATGGAAGTTTGAAATATGATTGCATTACAGTAAGAGTAGTTCTCTCTCTCCACATGTTTAATTACTGGTGAATGTGTTTGTGCTTAAGTGTGTATGTATTTGCTATGATCTTAATGATTGTGTTCTGTCTCCTTTAAGATATTCAATTATTATTATAATTTTAAATTTAAGTAGGAAATTAATTCTGGCCGAGCATCGTAACGATTCAAAATTGAATTCATTTTAAATCTTCTCTTGACTGATCTGTTTTGTCAAATTAAATCAAATGGTATTTTTTTAACATTTTTAATTCAGTGAAATATCTTGTTTGCGTATTATTTTATTTCTGCTTTCTTCACTGTCAAATTTATGCTTGGATATACAGATACATTTATATTTCATATTATTAATTATTTTATTAATGTATGTCTAAATTATAATATGACTCACTGTAATAGCTATATTTTTAAAGGTTTGTAGCCTTGTAAGGATGTGGCGGCAACATAGTGCGAAAAGCGAATTAGATGTTTAAGGCATTTTTTTAGGTGAAAGCGATCTCCAAACTCGTAACACATAATATTACTATAACATTATTATAAATTTTTGCTTTTGGACACTCCATCCTGTCTTATTTTAAATTCTTCTTGTTGGCAAAGAGAATGATAAGATAGTATAAGAACACGTTTAGGCAGGATATTCACGAAAATAAACAAAACTTAAAAAAATAATATTATGTATTTGTAAATAAAAAAAATAAAAAACATATTTTTTTCAGTTTAATTTATTTTCAGTCAAGAATAACTCTTTTTATTACAGGATTATATTTTAAGGAAAAAATGTGTAAGTATATGAATATATAATGTGTATGTAATCTCCTGTCAGAATACATGCATAGTTTTGAAGAATTTTGAAATTTATTTCCCTTTCCCTTCCCAAGAAACCATTTTTACACACTTCACGAGGGAAAAAACAAGGGTCCTGTTTGTTTAAACTTGTATCACATGTTTTTTATGCATTGATAGATATACACTCAGTCTGGACCTTCATAAAGAGATTGGTATATACATAATATTCATGATCCCAAGGCATTTTAGGACTATGTAAAATCACTGCGCAAGGATGGTGGTATAACGGACATCATGATGCATGGTGATAGGGAAGTTAGAGGAGCGGATGTAGCCAATGCATTTGCAACTCATTTCCAATCGGTGTACAGTAATGAGCCTCCATTTCTAAATCCTATTACTGCTGCCAAGATGAATGTGAAGGGAGCCCAAAACATTGATATAAGTCATATAAACAAATCAGATGTTAATTCTTCTATTAATAACATGAAACATACACATTCACTTGGTCCAGACTTTCTTCCAGTCTGTTTTTCAAAAGGATGTGTTGAATTTTTAAAAGTGCGACTAAGCTTTAAATTCAATCTACCTTTAGAAACTGATATATTTCCTGATTCCTGGAAAGTCTTTGTCCTATTTTCAAAAGTTGATCAAAGACATCTGTCGAAAATTTCAGGCCGGTGGCAATACTTTCCGCCCCGGCTAAGTTATTCGAATCCATATTTATTTATTGGACAATTTGTATAGCGCCGCTTTTGTGAGATATCACCTCAGGGGCTCTTTACAGTTGATGCAGGTATTACAAAAATAAAGTGATTTTAAGTTAAATAAAATGAACTACAGGAACAGGTGACACGAAGATAGAGATACTTCATAAACATGTGCTGTTTCTAGTAGAGCCATTCTTAATACCGGAAAAGCATGGGTTAAGAAAAGGCCGATCAACAGACACTAACCTACTGGTACTCGCGTATTATGTTTCCAATTCTTTAGATAAAGGCTACCAAGTAGATTGCTCGTACAATGATTTCTCAAAGGCATTTGATACCGTAAACCAGTGCTCCGCAACCGGTGTGCCGTGGCACACTGGTGTGCCGTGAGCCGGACACAGGTGTGCCGCGGTCAAATTCAATGTATTTGACATTTTACAATATTTCATTATGTATTTAATACACAATGACAAAATATTTTTCATAATATTGTCTGCAGATACTGTTAAAAGACGTATTCACAATATATTAGAAACACTGATTAGAAAACTGTTATTGGCTGAAAAATTTGCGCTTCAGATCAACAAAACAACCGATATTAACCCATTGGCCTCAAACGACGCCGTCCCGGCGTGTGTACGGCGATGTGTCTTAAAATCAAACGACGCCGTCCCGGCGGGTCTGAGTCTATCGGCTTAAAAACGAAAAAGGGATACATTATTGATATCTGTCTTTAAAATTTTAAATGCCGATCGCTCTGTAGATAATTAAGCATTTATTTCCTAGTAATTGGCAGGACTCCATTGGTACAATTTTTTCCTGATATTTACGATTGGAATTTTGTTATATTTCAGCTTCATTGAATTTTTTCAAAATGGCGTGTGGTTCGGGAATTGACAAGCTTGTTCGTAAAACGCATGGTGGGCGGCTAACAAAAGCCCAAATGGCAAAAAATATATATTATGGTAATAAGTATGATTAATGTACAACTTTTCTTAATCCAATTATAAAAAAAGAAGAAAAAAAATTGGTTTTAAAAAAAAAAAATTTCATATCTTGGTTTAATCATATTATTTTTTTTTTTTTAAACAATGCATATATTTTTTATATACCTTGATTCAATGCACAAGTAAATTAAAAAAGATTGTTTCGTTTGCATGTTTAGTTTAAAAGTTATGTAAGATTTAGTACACCACTGCACTTAAAACTTTTGGTACAAAATTAATTTGGATGTGAAGGACAATTTTTTAGCCAAACAATTCGGAGGCCAATGGGTTAAAAATAAAGCATGATGGCTATTGTACTTTTCGTTGACGAGGACTTTATTAAAGAACATTATTTATTTTGTAAGGAGGTTCCAGAGCGAACTACCGGTGAAGAATTTTTTCAAGTAACCGATGATTTCTTCAAAATATATAATATTAAATGGAGTAATTGCATTGCTGTTTGCAAGGATGGCGCTGCGGCAATGACGGGTAGTAAAAAGGGTTTTGTCTCTTATGTAAAACAAAAAAATCCAACGTTACAATTTACACACTGCTGCATACATCGAGAAGCATTGATGGTCAAAAATTTACCAGAGGAACTTTTGAACACGATGAATGAATGCATTAAAATCGTAAACATAATTAAATCAAGAGCCCTAAACTCGCGAATCTTTGGAACAATCTGTGCAGAAATGGGAGCCGAATATGAATCTTTATTGTTTTATACTGAAATTCTTTGGCTATCCCGAGGCAAAGTTTTGGCTAGATTGTTTGAGCGTCGTCACGAGGTGGTGAGTTTCTTTTACATCAAAACGTGCCCAAACTATATCAGATATCAGTACCTCGATGATAATTACTGGATAGCCAAACTTGCATACATGGCTGATAAATTCGAGCATTTGAATGAACTTAATAACGAACTTTGGCAGAAAGAGTTGCAAAAAGGATATTTGGAAATTTACCAAAGGATCAACCATAGTACAATTAAAAACAAACAATTAACTGTGGATCTGGCCCAACAACATTTAAGTATGCTTTAGCAGAAATTTGGTCAGTATTTTTACTCCATTAATACGGAACAATACGATTGGATTCGAAATCCTTTTGCAACCAATGCAATAAATTCTACGGAAGCAATGCTTCTGCAAATCCGAGTGGAATTTACAGATTTAAATAATGACATGACATTAAAACTTCACTTCTCCGAAAATCAATTAGATGTTTTCTGGATTTACGTTAAAAAAGAATATCCTCACATTTCCGTCAAAGCATTCTTAACATTACTTCCATTTTCAACGACATATTTATGAAAGCAAAGTTTTTCAACGCTTGTATTAATTAAAATGATAAGCGATCATGCTTAAAAGGTCTTGACCAAGAATTTCGGGTTGCTCTGTCAAAAATCGAGCCGAATATAAAACTTTTGTGTTCATTGAAACAAGCGCAGGTTAATTTAACAATTAATCGCTCATTCATTTATTATTATTTTATAATAATTATGAAGATTGCGTAAAAATAAATATGTTATAGTTATATGTATGTATGTATAGTTTTCAAATAAAAAACAAGAAATTATTGTAAAATTTGTGTATCAATTTTATATATATATATTTTAGCTTTAGGTGTGCCGCGGAATTCTAGGAAGAAATTTGGTGTGTCGTAGGTGAGAAAAGGTTGCGGAGCACTGCCGTAAACCATGACATAACGCCGGGTATACGTCATCTAGTATGTATGTAAAAATTCAGCCTGCGTATGTTTGTGCTCACAAAACTCGAAAAGTGGTTGACCGATATTATGGTTGAAGAAGTCAAAAGAAGTCAAGAAGTCAATGCGATATCTCTACACCGTAATCAGATACGGAGTCAAATTAATGTTGATGTAATTGTAGTTTTTTAACAGTAACATTGTGGTATAAAGTACTGAATGGTGGAAGAAGTCAGAGGCGCCTGAGTAATACATTAGCACTAGCGAAGCAGTGCGGGGGATCCATTAGTCATTTTATAAATATAAAAAATTTGAAATCAAACGTAAAAAAGATTTTAAAACGTCTTAAAAATTTTATTTGTCTAAACACTGAAATAATATTATTGATTACAAAAAAACCACATTTAAGTAGACAAATATATTGTAAACATTGTTGCCACCTCACTTTTTTGTCGTTTTATATGAAAATATTCATAAAGTTTCATAAATTTTTCTCAAATTTTGGTCTTTGCTTTCTTTTCATAGAGGTGTACATTTTAATTCTTGTGTGGTTAACTTCTTGATTTTAATATAAAGCGTAATATTTCCTCTTTCTAACACTGTTTAGATCATGGGTGGCCAACCTTTTCAGCAGCCGGGCCTGATTTTAGAAATGAGATTTCCTACCGGGCCGTACAACAAAATCTCTTTTATTATTCAAAGCAAACAAGAAATATATATATGTGTCAGGGTGTTTGTAAGAAAAATAGCTTTTATCGTCGGTCAGTTTATTTATCTTACATAAAGGGTTCACAGCTTATGGTAAAAACAATGATCACTTAAAGTTCTCAAATATCACTTAAGCACAGCGTAATAGCCGCAACAGAGGACCCGGGGGGTCTCTTAGTTGGGTGGAGATTCTCCCGACAAGTAATGTCCCCGAGGGAGCTGTTACTTGAATTCCCAAGGAGGACCCGGAGGGCTCTCTCGACTTGGTACTGGAGAGTGTTTAACTTCTCCCAACAAGTAATGTCCCCGAGGGAGCTGTTACTTGAATTCCCAAGGAGGACCCGGAGGGTTCTCTCGACTTGGTACTGGGGAGTGTTTAACTGGGCAATGACCACTAGGATTCTGTTGCTTAGTTAACCAGGAGACTGGATACTCTGCCGTCAAAATGAGCTGCACGGCGTTATATACCCTTTAGCCGGAGCAGTATCGGCCGCTGACGGAGGGGTGGGGGTAGCTCGGCCAATGGGGTGTCTTCCTGTACGGGGAATCGCTGTGATTGGCCGAGCGAGACGGCGCTATGCGTGTGAGGGAGAAAGTATTCGGATTCGTGCGTCGGTCGAAATGCCGCGCGCCACATCCTCCCCCTAGGATTCCAAAAAGCGCCCCGCTTTGGGATCTTTTTATTGGTAGTTCTGCTGTTGGACGAGTGGTGTCTTCCTGGGTCTTCCGCGTCTTCGTAGGGGCACCAGGGGCTCTGGGACTGCACCAGAGGAGCTCTTGAAGGCCGTAATGGTTGAAGAATGATAGGTCCCAATCGGAACTGTTGGGGCTTCCTGAGTTGCGACTTCATAACTGGTGGGGCTCTTGCGTCTCAGTATGTTGTGAGGGCCGTCCCGTCGAGGAGCTAGCTTGGAGCTGACCCCTTTGTTTGTGTTGCTCAACACATGGGTGGTGATCCAGACTAGATCTCCTTCTTGGAAGCGTTGATCCGGTCGGCGGTGGGAATCGGCGGTTTCCTTGCGCCGGTCCTGCTGCACTTCGTTGATCTCGCGGGCCTGCCGTAGATCGTTTTCTAGGCGTAGTAGGCGAGGAGTAACTTCGGGGATAAAGTTTTCAGCCTGGATGATGCTGCGTAAGTTCCGGTTTGCGTCATCTGGGGTTCGGAGTTCTCTACCGAAGGTCAGATAGGCGGCGCTGTATCCCGTACTCTGGCACTTTGCCGTGTTCATGGCGATTCGAATGGTCGGTAGTTTCTCCGGCCACTGATCGTGTTTCTTCCCAACTTGAATTGCTAGTTGAGGCTTCAAGTCTCGGTTCTTTCGCTCTACCGGATTAGCAGCGGGGTGGTAGAGAGGTGTAAAGCTCTGTCGTATTCCCACTGGACGTTCTTCCGTCTCCTCCCCCTGGAGTAGAACTGCACCGACGGCGTAGCCGCTGGCGTCGGTCTTTATTATAAACGGGTCCGCCAAGCCTATTATGCCTTTATCTGGGGTTGGAGGCAAGGGACTGATTGGCGTGGGCAGTATCATCACTGACCCGATCTCTCTGGTAGGCGTCATCTCTCCGGCGTATCCTGGCGGTGGAGGGCCGTACGCCCTTACATCCAGCTCATCCTCGATGCTGGTAGGGGTAATCTGCTCAGCCGCCCGTGGCTGTTCCTTTTGATTCGCCCCTTCATGTGTGGGCACAATGAACCTATGGGCTCTTCCCGGCATGTCTGAAAAATACCATTCTTTGGTAGGCAAGTTCAGCACCATCGCTGCATCCTCGAGAAAGTCTATTCCCAGGAGGGTGTGGTTTTTCGATGCGTTCGGTAGCACCAAGAACTCGGTAGAGACTGACCGGTTCTGTATTTTTACATCTACTCTGCTACGGAGGACTAGCTGGTCTTTGGTATGTCCGTCAGCAAGTATGATGGTGAGCCTCTCCGACGTGAAATGGTAGCCCTGTCGGCTTAGCAGCACGTATAGTTCCTGGCTTGCGACGCTGGCCTTAGCGCCGGTATCCAAGAAAGCCGTTCCGACGTTTCCTCCCACTTCAATGTACACCGCAGGCCGGTGTCGCTGGACTGCCAGGGCCGTACGGGTGTTGAGGGAGCAGAACTGAGCGTTTCTCATTTCTCCTTGCTTGGGGTTGCAGGTCGGGCATCTGCTGCGTATGACCCCAGGTCGATTACAACCGTAGCATGCCAGTGCATTTGGTCCTCTGCTTGGACCCTCTGCTTGGCCATGTCCTTTCGTTGGAGTGAGGTTCCGGGTGGCGCTCCGCTCTCGAGGCTGCTTCCGGCAGGCATCTGTGGTATGCCCGAATAGTTTGCAGTTCGCACACCTCGGTCGTGTTCTGCGGACATTATTGTCCTCCTTCCAGCGAGTTCTCTCCGCATCGTGAGATCTAGGTATCGTCTCACGCTCGGCGATCATCTCCTCGATGCATCGTGCTTTACAGAGCACATCTGAGAAGGTCTGGATGTCCTCTCTTGGCATCCGCTCCCTTATTTCTCGGTGCAGGAGACCGTATATAAAGTCGATCTCCTGTGTTTCCGGGTGTTTGGTCACCAATTCCGCCAGGAGGGACCTTTTCTTAGTAATGAACAAGCCCGTGGCTCGTGGTCCTTCTTGCTTGGTTTCAAACAAGTCCATGTACACCTTGTACGCTTGTCGTCTCGGCGCGAATGTCTGCCTGAGCAGATCCATGGCGGCCTGCCATGTTTTGACGCCGGTTTTGACTCCTTGCCACCACGGCGAAGCCACTTCTTGGAGGAGTAGGGGTAGTCCTTCCAAGGCGTTGTCATCTGGTATTCCCTCAGATGTCTTGTACAGCGTTGCCGTCAAGATGAATTCTTCCACCTTCTGTGGGTCTGTACATCCATTGAACCGGGATGAACAGTGAGCGAGGTTTTTTATCCTCGCGCTCTGGAATAACTCGCGGAGTTGGTCCTGGGAAATCGCCATTTTTGATTTGGCCACTATCCGCGCACTTTTCCGTGTAGGTTCCGTTTTATCCACTTTGTCTTTTACTTAAAACTGTCACGTTGGTCGTCACTCTCGTCGGACTTTTCCGCGTAGTTCCGTTTTATCACTGTCTTTCACTTTAAAAAGCTGTAACGTTGGGCGTCACTCTCGTCGGACTTTTCCGCGTAGTTCCGTTTTATCACTGTCTTTCACTTTAAAAAAGCTGCCCCACGTTGGGCGCCACTGTGTCAGGGTGTTTGTAAGAAAAATAGCTTTTATCGTCGGTCAGTTTATTTATCTTACATAAAGGGTTCACAGCTTATGGTAAAAACAATGATCACTTAAAGTTCTCAAATATCACTTAAGCACAGCGTAATAGCCGCAACAGAGGACCCGGGGGGTCTCTTAGTTGGGTGGAGATTCTCCCGACAAGTAATGTCCCCGAGGGAGCTGTTACTTGAATTCCCAAGGAGGACCCGGAGGGCTCTCTCGACTTGGTACTGGAGAGTGTTTAACTTCTCCCAACAAGTAATGTCCCCGAGGGAGCTGTTACTTGAATTCCCAAGGAGGACCCGGAGGGTTCTCTCGACTTGGTACTGGGGAGTGTTTAACTGGGCAATGACCACTAGGATTCTGTTGCTTAGTTAACCAGGAGACTGGATACTCTGCCGTCAAAATGAGCTGCACGGCGTTATATACCCTTTAGCCGGAGCAGTATCGGCCGCTGACGGAGGGGTGGGGGTAGCTCGGCCAATGGGGTGTCTTCCTGTACGGGGAATCGCTGTGATTGGCCGAGCGAGACGGCGCTATGCGTGTGAGGGAGAAAGTATTCGGATTCGTGCGTCGGTCGAAATGCCGCGCGCCACATATATATATATATTTTTTTTAGAAGATATAACAAAAATGAGAATCAAACATATTTATTAGATAGTCAGGCAATACAAAAAATAATAATAAAAAATATAATAAATTTTAGTGAAACGTCTGATTTTGTTTGTCAGAACTAAGTGCATCAATGTTGATAATGATTTATGTTGTTGCTACATGCAAACATTTTTCCAAATGCTCATCTCAGATTCAGATTTAATATGCTTCATAAGTGTTTCCAAATAGAGAAATCATCGATAGTTAATCATCGATGTTTGTAAAATGCAGGATATTTCTCCTTGTCCAAATATGTTTTGTAAAACTCTTCCAAACCAACCTATTGAACTTCTCCTTTAACTGTGCATCACAACACATTTCAAATGTTCCATTTGTAAAATTCCTGGCAATAAATTCACGTCTACGGAGAATGGCGTTGCAAGAGCAGCCAAAAGCACACAATGCTTTTTAAAATCTTGAAATCGGTTTTCAAATTCTAGGTTCAAGTCGGATATCAACGAAGCGTATTTATCCGCTGACATTTGTGTGACGTCTGGCTGCAATAACAATGTAGGAAAGTGAGTGAAGAGTTTTGTCCTTAACTGTTGTTCCCAAAGCCCAAGTTTCATTTGGAATGCGGAAATAAGATCATCCATGTTATTATGTAATTAGTTGATCTTTCCCTGTAGACGAGTATTAACAACATTTAGATGGGTAACTATACCGACCAAAAATGCAAAGTCGCTAACCCACTCCATGTCTTCAAATTCTGGGATACTTTTTGACTTGGTTGCGAAAAATGATTGTATTTCTTGCTTCAAATCAAACAGTCCTTTCAACATTTTGGCATGGGTCAGCCATCTTACTTCTGCATAAAATGTAACATGTCATTATACTGTGAATCCAAAGACTTGAGAAACTCTTGGAACTGACGGTGAAGGGGTTGGCCCTTCGACTTAATAAAGTTCACTGTTTTCATGACCACCTTCATGACATGATCCATTTTGAGGGTCATAAATTCTCCTGATGAATAATGCAATGAAAATTTTGCATCGAAGTATTACCAATTTTGCAGGCCTCATTTTCAATCAATTTTACTAAACCTTTGTGTTTCCCAACCATTCGTGGAACACCATCTGTTGTTAAACACGATAGGTTAAAGTATACTATAATAGTTACCAAGTAGTGTCCATAAGAGGATACAGTGCCGCTAATTCTTCTATTTTGTTAAAATGGACATCAACACCACTGATAAAAATCTGTTATGTCTGTGCTTTCATCCAATGCTAGGGCATAAAATATGAAGTCGGATGCTCGATTTTTCAGATTATCTTAAATATGTTTTCCGATGTCGTCGACACGCCTAGTAATAGTTTTTAACACGAATATACCATAGAAGCAATTGCCACGATAGTTGAATCAAAGTACTGAGATACTTTCATATATGTGATATGATACGAACTAAGGACGTTGGAATGTTCTGTAGACAACCAGTGGGCCGCGCGCGGTTGGCCACCCTTGGTTTAGATCATATTTCTCACCGAGACAGTAAGGGAGATACAACGATTTCTACGAGACCATATGAGCTGTTCTCAAAAATGAACAAATTGTCTCTACGGGTAATAACTGTTTGTTCGCAAAACCGAACAAATTAACTCTCGTTAACCATCACGTTTGTAAGGCAATAACTTGCCGCCTTCTTTCACCAGTGAAAGAAGAAGACTGCAATACATTTCTGTAAAAACTTGCATATTTATGATAGCCTTTGAAAAAGTAACGATTGACATCTCTGCACGCGGGCAGATAAATATTAAAAAAAAATAATTTGTATATTCAGATGTTTTTTTTGTATACAAAACGTTCATATTTTATTAACTTTATACATCTATTCTATATGTAACCATTTCATGTACTCAATATAAAAGCTCTGTGGGCATATAAAACAGTAAAATAAATAAAATATCCATATTATATTATAGCCCCGACTGCATAAAAGTATCTTGATTTGTACCAAATACCAATCACTCAGTGGCGGTTCATGCAATAAGGCAGATGAGGCTGTGCCTACCTGAAAAATAGAGGAGAAAAGGAGAAAAGATACTCTTATAGGTAGAGACACCCATTCATAGCATTAACGATATTTTCGCGAATTAAAGCGATAAATGGTGTTTTTCCTGTGAATAGTGTTGACGCAGAAAGATTTTTTAGTCGCTATAATCTTGTTTTGACAGATCGTAGAACGAACATGACACTCTATTGTAGAAACATGTGCCATCTTGAGTTTCAATCAATAATAGAATAAACATGTTTCAAGTGATTTTGCTAATTTAATTTTTTTTCCCCTTTTGCCGACTCCCAATCCTTGACGTTATCCTATTTAGCTATAAACGCTATAAAAACGCAAAAGTAAAGCTATAAAAGCTATTTTTTCAATAATTAATGCTACATTTCTTAAAAATTAAAGCTATGAATGGGTGTCTCTACTTATAGGTATCCATTCCATACATCCAAAATATAATATATCTTCAATTTAAATATTACCGATACCTAGATACCTAAGCCTAAGTTACAGTGGAACTCTCTTAGTCTCATACCTCTCTCACTTCTTACTTGTTGTGTGAAACACTCGTTAAGCGAAACAATTTTTCCCATATAAATCAAAGTAAAATACTGAATTGCGTTCCATGCCAAAAAAATACTGCATTTTTTTATTTTAACATTTTTTCAAATAAAGTTACATATAAGTTAAGAAGCGTAACAACCTGGAATGCAATTTCGATTTGCAAAAAACAATAACAAAATCGAAATAATTAGTTTATTATTTATGAATTTACAATAAATAATTCATTCGTTTTTACTAGAAAGCTATCTAGAGACATTTGTTTTTGCCGATGCTTCAAAATTTAGTGAATATGTGACACAGCATTATTATTGAATAAATTTGTAGAAGGCATAGCCACCTTCTTATCAGGGTGATGCTTCTCAATGTACCATGTAACAGTTTCCCATACTTTCAGCATTTCTCTCATTGCGCCAGAAGATTGTTGCTCTGTTACTTTTTCCTCATCCACTAACAAACTCTCCTCCATAACTTCTTGCTGTGAAACACAATGCAACTCCATAAGCTCTTCGGTGGCCAGCTCTTGACTGTGCTCTTCCACAAGTTCATCAATATTGTTGTTATCTACCTCCAGTCCCATGGTATTGGCCAAAGACACAATCTTGTTGACTGTAAATTCCACCGGTACTGTTTCAATCCCCTCAAAATCACATTCGACAACGCTTTTTGGCCAAAGCTACTTCCAAGCAGAAGTGAGGGTCCTCTTGGTAACCCCTTCCTACGCCTTGTAAATCATCTTCAGGTTAGTAAAGTGATCTTTCCAAAACTCTCTGAGAGTGAGAATTATCTCTACTATCACCTCAAAACTATGCTTGAAGAGTGTTAGTGGAGAGTTTCCTAAAGTTAGAAATAGCTGGTCCATAGGCTGGAGTAACGGAGTGGTGTTGCATCTATCATAGCCTATATGATCTTAATTTTATCCTTGTTCTTGAGGACATTGCAATTCGTTGATGTAGACCGATTGAATGTGCTCGCTAGATCAGCCACGCTCACACCTTGTTTTCGCTTTTCAATGATTATACGTTTTATTTGTACACTTACTTTTATTCTCTTATGGCTCTCTTCTTTTGGTCTTTTCTTCAGGGACATTTTTGCATGGGTTATTAAACTTTTGCACAAAAAAAATTACAAATAATGTCTGAACATCACATGCGACATTAACGTGCTAGCGGAAGTCCCGGCCATAAATAAATAAGTGAAGTGTTGATGGAACTTGCCCATTTTGCGTCACTCGTTATGTGAAATGTCGCTCGTTAAGGGAGCATGTTTTTCATCATCTGTTTTGCTCGATATGCGAATTACTCGTTATAGGAGGTGCTCGTTACGAGAGGTTTCACTGTACTTCAATTTAAATATTACCCAATAATAATTTTGTATTTTACTAGGATTGTTTGTCTTTATATAACTCATCATACCAGTGTAACGCAGCTGGCCACATGTGAATTTCTGCTCGTCCGGCTATTACACAATAATAGCTAGTACAATAATACACTTAACTAGTGAGGCAGAGCTAGGGTCCGCCTCCGAGAGCCGCTGATTTTATGTAGGAAGCAGGTGTTGGTTTTCAAATAAATGGTTCCTAGGGGTGGCAGTAATTATTATTATTTAATGATCAGGCAGCATTCTGCTGATGCACTCAAATGATGTATGATCGTGTGTGGAATGTGGATATCCGCAAAGAGTGCAAGGCTGATGTAAGCGTAATGAGTAAGATCAAGAAAGGGACGCTTAGATGGTTTGGGCATGTAGAGCGAATGTGCGAAGAAAGGAGTGTAAGGAGAATATAGGATGCAAATGTGAATGGTAGCAGAAGTCGGGGACGCCCGAGGAAGACATGGCACGACCAAGTGAATCAGATACTTGAGTCGGGCCATGTCAAGAGTCAGAACAATAGAAGAGTATGTATGAGACGATGTATGAATGTGAATGAGGCAAGGAGTGTGTGCCAAGACCGAGTTGTTTGGCGGTCCGTCCTCTCTGCCTACCCCTGCGGGGAAACGGCGTGATGGTTAGTAAGTTAGTTAGTTCACTCAAATCTGATTTCACGATACATCAATCATTAAATTAAAATAAGTTAATCCTTATTTCTTTTCGAATAAGATCCAACCGAGCTTTAAATTGGTTTATATTAATAGAATAAATGACATGTTATTCCATGCATCCACTACTCTATTTGCAAGAAAGTATTTTCTAGGATTGGATGCAAAAGTTGATGTATTAATTTTTTTTGTGTGTCCAGTGAGATTTATATTTTTGCTAGTAGTGAAGATTTCTTGGATGTCAGGGCAACTGATAAATAACATTTTGAAAGTCTCAATTAAGTCAGTTTGCATTGTTTTTTTTAATGTTTAGTTAGGTGTAGGTATACATGTACATAATACTTTTTAAAAAAGTTTTTGTTTTCCCACTTTTCAACTTCACAAACCGCCACTACAATTACTAGACATCTGATCATGCACAAAAAAAGGTAAAATGTGCCAAAATATGCAACCAATGAATCAATACAAGTACCAAATCGATTTTTATAATTTTAAATTTTTATTTCAAAAGGCAAATTGATCGTTTTGTGCATTCGTCAGTAATAAGGGATTGTGCTCAAAATTGCCCCATATACCATAAAATATATATTTTTTCAATAAAAGAGATTTTTGCACAATGGCAGCACTAACCCACCATCTGACATCTGACATTATTGTTCACAATCGTTCACTACTGCTATAACATAATTTTTAAACGATTGAAATCATTAAAAATCATCCGTGACAAGCAAATATTCTATCAAAAATACTGCAGTGCCATACAAAATGAGCTATTTGAGTGATTTATCACAGTCACAAGAATACCTGAGTTTCAGAAGCGGCATTCCCTTGCGAAAAATAGTGGTTGACTCTGGTGGCTCTAAGGTTAGTGAAACTTGTTTATTTTGATAATATTATGTGTTATTAGAATCACCGAATGTGTATTTTAAAGAATAATGACTAATATTTGTTTCAGGGGTGGCGTATTTTTGATTCTGGACCTAAAACTGTGAGATGCCCACTTATATGTCTTCCTCCCGTTTCTGGGACTGCCGATGTGTTTTTCCGCCAGGTGTTGGCCCTGGCCGCCAGAGGAGTCCGGGTGATAGCTGCGGAGCCCCCGGTTTATTGGAATATGAAGGAATGGTGCGATGGATTCAAAAGATTAATCGACTACTTGGAACTTGATAAAGTACACATCTTTGGCGCTTCCTTAGGTAGGTTTTAATTCGTAAATAATCAAAATACCATAATTAACTAGGTACAATCATAGCAATGTTATATGCTATGATATGTAATTGTTTTTTTTTGTGTTCTTCCATAGCCTATTTATTGTTACAAGACTAACTAAACATAGGTACCTTCTACAATAATTGTATTATTATTTGAATTTAAAGTAATGTTGACAAATAGAGATGGTAATTATTATGTGATTGTGTTAATGGTCCTTAGTAATATTATGGTCCATCTACATTATGAAATGAATAATAACGGATTTAGTATCAAAACAGAAATGCCTATTCAGATCTAGTAACATAACATGGCTAATATTGTTGGAAACAATGTTTTGTTTCTGAATGGTGGTGTGGCAAGCGAACATGGCAGCAACCTTACGATTGATTACTTCTCTTGGGGGCTCATCCACTAATAGTGGACAGGGTAATTATTCGGGATCGCTGGCCACGCTTACTATGATTTAAAAAAAAATAAAACCTTTTAATTCACCTTAACCCATCGGCATACTAATTTTTATTTGTGACATCTGTGCATACTTGAGAAGAATTATTACTGTGCAGTATTGCACCCCATATTTCCCCAAATAAAACCGTATTCTCTGTCCACGAGAAGGTGGACAGAGAACACGGTTTTATTTGTGACATCTGTGCATACTTGAGAAGAATTATTACTGTGCAGTGTTGCACCCCATATTTCCGCTAATAAAACTGTGTTTTCTGTCCACGAGAAGGTGGACAGAGAACACGGTTTTATTTGTGACATCTGTGCATACTTGAGAAGAATTATTACTGTGCAGTGTTGCACCCCATATTTCCGCAAAGAAAACCGTGTTCTCTGTCCACAAGAAGGTGGACAGAGAACACGGTTTTATTTGTGACATCTGTGCATACTTGAGAAGAATTATTACTGTGCAGTGTTGCACCCCATATTTCCGCAAATAAAACCGTGTTCTCTGTCCACGAGAAGGTGGACAGAGAACACGGTTTTATTTGTGACATCTGTGCATACTTGAGAAGAATTATTACTGTGCAGTGTTGCACCCCATATTTCCGCAAAGAAAACCGTGTTCTCTGTCCACAAGAAGGTGGACAGAGAACACGGTTTTATTTGTGACATCTGTGCATACTTGAGAAGAATTATTACTGTGCAGTGTTGCACCCCATATTTCCGCAAAGAAAACCGTGTTCTCTGTCCACAAGAAGGTGGACAGAGAACACGGTTTTATTTGTGACATCTGTGCATACTTGAGAAGAATTATTACTGTGCAGAGTTGCACCCCATATTTCCGCAAATAAAACCGTGTTCTCTGTCCACGACAATTCACTAACGCTACTGTCGCTATACTCGGAACTCTGCCTATAAAGTTCCAAATTTCTTCAATCAGGGTTCCAAGATACATATGTTTCGCTGCCAATTTTTTCTTAGAAGTATGATATGACGCTTACCAAAAGTTTAATAGGTTAAATGTGAAGGTTAGGAAATATGCTTAAATAATAATAAACTAAGAAACCTAACAACCTATTTTGTGCATGTATTTCGATCCCCCCTGATGAAAATGGTTGTTTCTTGCACTAATTAAGTTAAAATTAAGTGTTATTTCAATAATTCAAGTTTATTTAGCAGTAAGCGGAGTAAGGAAACTTTACCCAAAAAGATAGAATTATCAAAACATGGGCGAAAGCAGTTGCGAATTAAGGGCCCACTATTCGAATTTCATCCAATTTCCGAGATATTTTCCTTAAAAGTTTGAAGTTTTTAAGCTCTTAAAAAAACCACGACAAGGTGGACAGAGAACACGGTTTTATTTGTGACATCTGTGCATACTTGAGAAGAATTATTACTGTGCAGAGTTGCACCCCATATTTCCGCAAATAAAACCGTGTTCTCTGTCCACCTTGTCGTGGACAGAGAACACGGTTTTATTTGTGACATCTGTGCATACTTGAGAAGAATTATTACTGTGCAGTGTTGCACCCCATATTTCCGCAAATAAAACCGTGTTCTCTGTCCACAAGAAGGTGGACAGAGAACACGGTTTTATTTGTGACATCTGTGCATACTTGAGAAGAATTATTACTGTGCAGTGTTGCACCCCATATTTCCCCAAATAAAACCGTGTTCTCTGTCCACGAGAAGGTGGACAGAGAACACGGTTTTATTTGTGACATCTGTGCATACTTGAGAAGAATTATTACTGTGCAGTGTTGCACCCCATATTTCCGCTAATAAAACTGTGTTTTCTGTCCACGAGAAGGTGGACAGAGAACACGGTTTTATTTGTGACATCTGTGCATACTTGAGAAGAATTATTACTGTGCAGTGTTGCACCCCATATTTCCGCAAATAAAACCGTGTTCTCTGTCCACAAGAAGGTGGACAGAGAACACGGTTTTATTTGTGACATCTGTGCATACTTGAGAAGAATTATTACTGTGCAGTGTTGCACCCCATATTTCCCCAAATAAAACCGTGTTCTCTGTCCACCTTCTCGTGGACAGAGAACACGGTTTTATTTGTGACATCTGTGCATACTTGAGAAGAATTATTACTGTGCAGTGTTGCACCCCATATTTCCCCAAATAAAACCGTGTTCTCTGTCCATGAGAAGGTGGACAGAGAACACGGTTTTATTTGTGACATCTGTGCATACTTGAGAAGAATTATTACTGTTGCACCCCATATTTCCGCTAATAAAACTGTGTTTTCTGTCCACGAGAAGGTGGACAGAGAACACGGTTTTATTTGTGACATCTGTGCATACTTGAGAAGAATTATTACTGTGCAGTGTTGCACCCCATATTTCCCCAAATAAAACCGTGTTCTCTGTCCACGAGAAGGTGGACAGAGAACACGGTTTTATTTGTGACATCTGTGCATACTTGAGAAGAATTATTACTGTGCAGTGTTGCACCCCATATTTCCGCTAATAAAACTGTGTTCTCTGTCCACGAGAAGGTGGACAGAGAACACGGTTTTATTTGTGACATCTGTGCATACTTGAGAAGAATTATTACTGTGCAGTGTTGCTCCCCATATTTCCGCAAATAAAACCGTGTTCTCTGTCCACGACAAGGTGGACAGAGAACACGGTTTTATTTGTGACATCTGTGCATACTTGAGAAGAATTATTACTGTTGCACCCCATATTTCCCCAAATAAAACCGTGTTCTCTGTCCACCTTCTCGTTAAAATATCACATGTAATTATGTGAGTTAAACAAATTGTAAATAAACTTGTAAGTTACTTAGAGTTGGTTGATTTATAATCAACCTCGACACCATAGTGGTCTTTCACACGGGAGATACTGATAGTATGTCACTCTGAAATTTAGGGGTTAGGGGTATAAAACTTTCATATTTAAGTTGTATGCAAAGCAAATACGTTGGTATATTAAGAGCCCGCTTTCCGTGTAAAGAATTTAGATTTGGGTAACACCTAAAAAAAAAACAATATTTAGTTTTAAAAGAATCCGACAGAGGTGTCACGGTCTGAATTCGTAATAGGAATGATTTTGGGGACTTAATAATTTAAATGACGGAATTAAATTACCGACATCTATTGCCATTTTAGAAAAACAAACCTATTTTTAGTTAGCACCGATCAAATTAGAACGAAAGTTGAAATGAAGATGGTTCTCAAAATATGGGTTTATTATTATTTATTATTATTAATTACGGATTTAATTAATTAAATATTTTTTTAAATTTTACAAAAAAGTAATTTGTATAGGTATAAAAAATACTTTACTTTACTAAAATACTACATAAAATACTTTCAAAAAAGTTAATTATTAACTTTCATAAAATCAATTAATATTTATATATTTTTTATTTTTTTTTTATTAGTAAAAAAAAGATACACGAATTACATATGCACTTTACCCCCAACATCTTGTATAATATGCGTAATATATTATTTATACACATGTAATATCTACTTTTGTACATTTATATAAATTATATACACGCTTACATTTTTATGCTCATCAAATTTATTATATTATAAAGATAGATAGAAAGACCCTTAGTGCCTCCTAAGGACTTACAAATCAGAAGACCTTTTTGTAATTATTTATTGATTCATTTAAACAATTCAATAATTATAAAGAGTAATAAAACATGTATGCAACATAAAATTATATTCTAAAATGTGAAAGGGGCTTTATTTATTTACATTTTTATGAAATTACTACTTTTAATAGTTTAAGCTTTCAGTGAACTTTCAATTTTATTTTTAACTTCTCTAAATATTATATGTTTAAATTGTCAAATATAATTTAATCACAAAAACAAGATTCACTCAAAATGAAGGATTTGTGGTTCCGAAATGTTCCCATAAATACGATGAACGAACCCTAAACTATAAACTTATTACCCTAAACATGCTTTGATATGATCTGGAAACCTTATCGTCAATCTAAGCAAAGAGTTGGCCTAACATCAAAAAAACTGTTGGAGTGTGACATGTGTCGCGTCAAATTTACAGTCATGGCAACTAATGCGCATTTCTCCCACTCCCTTGACACTAACACATTTTTCTTGTTGAACAATTTTTGGGACATCGGGGATATGTTAACAGCCGTCAAAAGCTCGGACAGTTCAGCAAGTCCAATTCCTGCAGGAGTCATCCCCGATACCGCTGTTACATTGACGGCCATGGTATGTTTAGGTGTTGGGTCGCATGTGTTGACTGTAAATTTGGCGCGACACATGTTACATTCAAACAGTATTTTGAACATAAGGCCAAATCTTTTCTCAGATATGACAATAAGATTTCAAAATCCGCATCCAAAAGGAGGATGGTCCGATATGGATTTCAATTGTACATTCTTGTTTACGTAGACACGTACATCAGATAAACGGTAAAAAAAATAAAGTAATAAATAACAAAATAAATATTTCACAACACAAAAATTTGATCGAAAATCTTAAATCCGTTTCACCTTCCTACATTTTCTATATCCTCCTTAAGAGTATAATATTTAGGTAATGCCTTTTCAGATTGTTCGTGGAAGCTAGAAAAAAATAAAATAATTGATTACTGCACTTCAAGTGACCTTTTAAATAACAGTAAAGGGCTCAAATGATTTTATTATTACCTCCGTGCTTTAACATCTTTACAAGACTCGGGCAAAACATTCTGTAGCGGAGTATAGATTTCACATCTGAAACATAATTAAAGAGTTTATTGAAAATAGAACACCTAGGTACGGTTAGTCAAAAAACGTACAATAAAGTTAATGCTGGGTAGAAATTGTACAGTTGACATTCAGGAAAGGTTCACTCCCTCCTCCTCAAAAGAGACCTTCTACACAGCATTCTTAAAGATGACACAGGCTCTGAGGGAAATTATTTTCTTCAGGGCCTCCTTCCGATATAAAAAAATAACATCACTGAATTATTTTACAAGCAATAATTATTCGCCTGAAACACTCATCCACATTGAAAAATCTCCTGATAAAACATACATGACGCCAACGGGACTTGGTTGGTTGGACGGAGTTGGTTGTTTTCAGGTGAAAAATGTAACAAGCAGTAATTTTTGAATGAAACACTAGTATATATTGAATAATTTCGCGGGTAAGAGATAAGCCGCCATAGCTCAGTGGTCAGAGCTGTCGACCGGAAATCGAAGGGACACGGGTTCGTGTCCCGTTGGCGTCATGTATCTTTTATCAGGAGATTTTTCAATGTGGATGAGTGTTTCAGGCGAATAATTATTGCTTGTAAAATAATTGTTACCCTTTGTGCTATGCATAAAAAATCTTGTCTTAAAAACATTAGTTTACCAAAAAAAAATAATAATCACTGAATTAAATTAAACTCCCCACAGTTTCAGAACTTTCAATGGCTGTTTTCGCTCGCACTTTTTCTGGCGGCTTGCACCGTCGATAATAATAGATGGCTCATAGGTATATTATTATTACATATTATATTATGTTTCGGACATCGTTACAGTTGTGAAGTGACGTGTGTGCGTGTGTTTTTGTACGTAGAAAGTTAATTCGCAAATAAATCACGATCGTATAGGAACAAGAAAAGAGACAAGACAACAAGAAAACTAAATTAATAAAAATTTACCCCGTAATTTCTAATGCATTGGAATTAGTTTTATTTCCCAAAGTACCTATTCTGAAAAAAAAATAATAACTTTTTACTACACAATACATAAATAAAAATATGAATTATTAATTTTTATAGTAAATTATCGTTTATAATAAATATAAGCTTATAAATCAAAAATTGTATTTTTTTCTTCTCACCTATTAGATAGGATATAATTTTATGAGATATCATTTTTTCTTTGAAATACGGGATATCTTTCGTGTATTTCCCATCTTTGAAAAAACAATATTTATTAACTCATAAACTTTACACGCGTAAAAATTATCTTTATAGATTCAAATATTTGCACGTAATCGCACGTCTGTAGATCATAGAACGTTGAACGACACGTCTGCCCCCAAAGCCCTCGAGTTGGCGAATGAACTTTTCAAAGAAAGATAGGTTAATCTTCAAGTCGGAGCGAGCGCGCTATAATAAATATGATTTAAAAGCAATAGGCGTAAGCGACAGTTGTGAAAATGTTTAATAAATCACGGCGTATTTCAAAAATAGCAAAAATTACTTTTGGGGTCTATTGAGTAGCATTAAAAGAAGCATTGTGATTTTTTTCATACATATAACTTGTAAAATAACAGAAATAAAAGTGTTAATAATATTTTTCGGAGCATACTTTGCGATTTATTTCTATCGAGGGAATTTCAAATAATTACCGTTTCGGCTATTGGAACAAATAGATACTATCTTAAAGAATAACATATATTTTTTTAAGAGCTTAAAAACTTCAAACTTTTAAGGAAAATATCTCGGAAATTGGATGAAATTCGAATAGTGGGCCCTTAATTCGCAACTGCTTTCGCCCATGTTTTGATAATTCTATCTTTTTGGGTAAAGTTTCCTTACTCCGCTTACTGCTAAATAAACTTGAATTATTGAAATAACACTTAATTTTAACTTAATTAGTGCAAGAAACAACCATTTTCATCAGGGGGGATCGAAATACATGCACAAAATAGGTTGTTAGGTTTCTTAGTTTATTATTATTTAAGCATATTTCCTAACCTTCACATTTAACCTATTAAACTTTTGGCAAGCGTCATATCATACTTCTAAGAAAAAATTGGCAGCGAAACATATGTATCTTGGAACCCTGATTGAAGAAATTTGGAACTTTATAGGCAGAGTTCCGAGTATAGCGACAGTAGCGTTAGTGAAGCGCTAGTCGCTTCCGAGGGCCGCGACACTATCACCGGCGGACTGCAGTCATTACATGATCGCCAACCTACTTGTCTTGCTCGTGTAAATTTTAACCGACTCAACCATTAATATATAATAACCAGTTACAGTAATATACAGGATGTCCGGGGGTATAGTGCAAAAACTTCGGGAGTTGATTCTACATAATTTTTACTTAATCTCTTGTGAAAGATTTGCAATTTCTATCCAAACTCTTTTTTTTGTGTTTTTGTATTCTTTTGTACATAAATCAAACAATAATAGATGTTGGGATACTAAACTCACCACCTTCCTTGGTAAAAATTTCAAAACCCTTTATTTTTTAAAATAATTACACACAAGACCTATAACCCTTCAGGCCTTTGGCGTATTGACCTTTACATATCTTAAAGATACTGTCAGAAAGTCTGAGAAGTTGTGTTTATTTCCGCTTGTCAATAAAATCCAAATAGATGGGATATTTTTGAACATATCGGAAAACTAATAAAACAACTGTTTTTGAAAGGTGATGAAATAAGCCTTCAAATTTTATTATTATAAATAAACATAAAATTTTTTAGATATTAAAATTTTGAAATCAAACATAAAAAGTTTTAAAAATGCCTCACTTTACGTTTTTTCATCTAAACACTGAACTAAAATTACTGGTAACGAAAAAAATAAATATTTTTTTTAGAAAAACATTACTGTCACCTCACTTTTTGTCATTTTATAAACTTTTCTCAAATTGCGGTTGGAACCTTTGGTTTCATAGAGGTGTACATTTGAATTATTATGTGGTTAACTTGTGTATTTGAATGTAAAGTTTGCTATTTTTTCATTCTAACACCGTTTAGTTCATATTTCTAACTATGACGGTAAGGGAGACAACAATTTCTATGAGACTGTATGAGCTGTTCCAAAAAGCGTACAAATTGACTCTATGGATGAAGAGATAAATTAACCACTGCAGCATTTGCGATGTTGCGTCAGTATCGCTTTGTTTGAATATGCTCACTTATATTTGAATACATAGTACATGATACTGTCGGAGTGTCACTGATGCTACTGTCGCTGTGCTCGGAAATCTACCTTGGCCATTTTTTTCCACCTTCCCCGACGTAAATAGTTGTTTCTTGTAGTAATTAAGTTGAAACCAAATGTTATTTAAATAATTTGTGCTTTTTTTTTTTTTTTTTTTTTTTTTTATATTGAATACCTCACAAGAGTCCCAACTGCTCCCGTCTGGAGCCAGTGAGACTATGGCATCCCCAATTGGGGGATGTTGTGAGGCTGAAGGTAAGTGGGGAAGGGAAGAGGAAGGTGGGGAAGTACCTGGCTATTCAGATCTAGTCACTAAACACGGCTAAAGCCATTTGGAGCAACGTTTCAATTCTGAATGGTGGTCTTACACCAGGGCGATACTGGTAGTATCTTCCACTCTGGAACGTGCCGCAAATATACTATATATTATTTTAATTAATTAATTGTGAAATAACACAAATTAATCAAATTAAATTTATTTGCGCACGCCGGGTTCGAACCCGCGACCTTTGGAATGGCAGTCCAATGCGTTACCACTGGACTATGCCGGCCGTCATTGCTTATTAACATCTTGATCGTAAACTTTAAATTTTTGCACCAGCTAATTCTATTTTTGTAATAACATTTTGTTTTTTGCAACATTATATTTTTGTATATTGGATTGTTTTAATTTTTTGATTTGTTTTTTCGATACAAAATGTATAATATACCATATTTATGTAGTTTCCCCAGAATAGCTAGTTATATTCAGAGAAATGATTTTTTAATAGTATCCTTAACTTCTTTATCACCGATACAAAAAGTATAATATACCATATTTATGTAGTTCCCCAGAATAGCTAGTTATATTCAGAGAAATGATTTTTTAATAGTATCCTTAACTTCTTTACCATCGATACAAAATGTATGTAGTTTCCCCAGAATAGCTAGTTATATTCAGAGAAATGATTTTTTAATAGTATCCTTAACTTCTTTACCACCGATACAAAAAGTATAATATACCATATTTATGTAGTTTCCCCAGAATAGCTAGTTATATTCAGAGAAATGATTTTTTAATAGTATCCTTAACTTCTTTACCACCGATACAAAAAGTATAATATACCATATTTATGTAGTTCCCCAGAATAGCTAGTTATATTCAGAGAAATGATTTTTTAATAGTATCCTTAACTTCTTTACCACCGATACAAAAAGTATAATATACCATATTTATGTAGTTTCCCCAGAATAGCTAGTTATATTCAGAGAAATGATTTTTAATAGTATCCTTAACTTCTTTACCACCGATACAAAAAGTATAATATACCATATTTATGTAGTTCCCCAGAATAGCTAGTTATATTCAGAGAAATGATTTTTTAATAGTATCCTTAACTTCTTTACCATCGATACAAAATGTATAATATACCATATTTATGTAGTTTCCCCAGAATATTTTTTTTTTTTATTTATTTATTGAATATACAAACACATTACAATAATTTACAAATGTAGATATTTTGAGGCTGATTGCGAAAAAATTTGAAATTTTTAACAAAAAATTACCCAACTCAATTGAGAAATTATTTCTCGTGTTTGAGTTGGGGAGTGTTGTGAGTCATTATGGTTTATAGGTTGTAAAATTTCACTAGTTGATGTAGCTAAAAATTAACAAAATAGCTATAAAACTAGATGATAAATTCGATAACACTATATAATTAAGAAAATAAGAAATTTAATTACAAACTAAAAAATAAAAAATATAACTTAAATAATATAATAGTTATTAAACTTAGAAAAAATAAGATATAAAAATATATAATTAAGAAAAATAAGAAATTTAATTACAAATTAAAAAATAAAAAATATAACTTAAATAATATAATAGTTATTAAACTTAGAAAAAATAAGATATAAAAATAAAAATGTACTTATTAGGTACGAAATAATAGTAGGTAGGTACAGTACTGGTAGTAAATTGTTCAAAGACCGAGCTGGCAATCTTGTATGAAATGGGTACTTAATAAAATGCAACAACAATAAACGCATATTAGCACATATTAGGAAGCGGATAATATAAATTTAGAGGATATGTATTTTTTTTTTTAAATATTAAATTTTGTTTATGTTTATTTTTTTTTATTAATCATTAATCAATTTTCCTAAATTCATGACGTGAATTTAGGAAAATTTAATCAATAAAAATTACAAATGAGTTCATATAAACAATTTTTTGAAAAATGTATCAAATGAAATTAAAACTTGTGATTACCGTTGGGTTTATCTAAAAGTTGTTTGATTTGTGATTTGAAAGTTTTGTAATTTTTTTCAGTTTTAATTTTATCCGGAAGGGCATTAAACAATTTTATACCTTGATAAGTATAATGGTGTTGACCAGCACTAGTATTACATTTAGGAATTTCTAAGTTACCACGTGATCTAGATCGGTTACTTATTTTTGTAGAAATTGTTGAATTGAAATGGTCTTTATGAATTTGTAACAGTGCATTCTTTTTAAAAAATTTGTTTAAGCTAAGAACCCTAAACGAGTCAAACAGCTGCGTGGTTGGAAATATCGATGGTTTCCTTAGGATGACTTTCAAAATTAACCTCTGAACCTTTTCTACAGGTGACAGGTTAGTTTTGAAAGTCCCTCCCCAACCGATTATACCATATTGTAATATGGATTGAGCAAGAGAAAAATATATAATTTTAATCATACTGGATGATAGGATTGTTCTTAATCTAATAAATATATATATTAGTTTTCTTACTCTAGTTATAGTATTTTTAATTTGCTCGCTCCATTTTAATTGACTGTCAACTATTACACCCAGATACTTAATGCTATTTTTTCCGGTTATGGGTGAACATTTCACATGATTACATTCTTTTTTATTTTCACACTCGGCAGAGTGGATTTTAATTCGAACATTATTTTCGACGTTTTTTTCTTTCAATGAGAATGGGATAAAATATGTTTTCTCAGTGTTTAGTGACAGGCAATTTTGGTCAAACCATATTTTTAGAGTGTTTATGTTGGAATTTGCCATCCTCGTTGTTTCCTCCCATGTTTTTCCCTTTGTTATCAGTACAGTGTCGTCTGCATACGATATGATATCTCCAACTATTGGGAGTGTGAACATATTATTTACATAAATAGTAAAAAGGATTGGACCGATGACAGTTCCTTGCGGAATGCCAAAAGAGGTGGTTTCAGGTTCACTTAAGGTATTATTTATTTTAACGTATTGGAGTCTCTCATTTAAATAACTTTGGAACCATGATAGCGCTATTCCATCTATTCCAATTTGCTTTAGTTTTTCTATTAGTTTGGAATGTGATATGCTATCGAATGCCTTGCGGAGGTCAATGAAGATACCGAGGCACTTTTCTCCATTATCTAACTTTTGCATGATTGTCGATGTTAGTTTAGCAATTGCATCTTGTGTGCTGAGATTGTCCCTAAAGCCAAATTGATGAGGACTCATTATCTTTTTGTCTTTTATGTAGTCGTTAAGTTGTTTCTTAACAATTTTTTCATAAATTTTTGCTATGTTTGATGTAAGAGCTATTGGACGATAGTTAGAAATATTTTCTTCATCACCCGATTTAAAAATTGGGGTAACGATAGTTTTCTTATAATTATTTGGGAATACACCTTTTTTTAAACTGGTATTAATTATATGAGCAATTGGTTTACTGATTTCCTTATGTACGGCTTTCAATGTTGTAACCGTTATATTGTCGTATCCGGGACTTGCTGATGATCTTAAACTTATTATAATATTTTCAACATCTTTGTCAGTTACTGAAACAAAGGTTTGGAAACCTTCCCCATAAAATGTGTTTTGTTCTGGTTGGTTAGTTTGTGTATTGTCAAGGATAATATTACGAGCAAGGTTTGTTCCAACATTTGCAAAATAATTATTAAAAACATTACCACATAGTTTTGGGTTTTTTTCGGTGTCAATGGTGATTCCCTGATGTGATATTTCCTTAGGTACTTTTCGATTTGTGTTTTTGTTGGTTATTGTGCTGATGATCTTCCAGAATTTTTTGCTGTCTTGACCAGCGTCTTTTATTTTTTCACGAAAGTACTTTTCTTTTGTTAGTCTTATTAGGAGCGTAAGTTTATTTCGGTATTTCTTGTAAAAATTAACTTTTTTTTGGTCGTTTGGGAATTTTTTGGAGTCCTGATAATATTTTTCTTTTTTTCTGATTGATATGACTAATCCTTTTGTTATCCATGGCTTAATTAATCTATGTTTAGATTTTGGTTTGTAAACTGTTACTATTGTAGATAAATTTATGTGATCTTGAAAAATTGTTTCGAAATTTTCTGAACATGTATCTGGATTTTCGGATTCAAATACTGATGACCAGTTTTCCGTTTTAAGTTTTGCTCCTAAAATTTCCAAATTCAATTTTTTTTTTTCATTTTTTTTTTCACCAATTTGATTAGATTTTATATTTCTTTTATCAATATTGTAAACAAATATACAAGTGTAGTGATCAGTAATATTGGTTTTCCATAATATTGACATGGTTTTTTCAATGTTATTTGAGTTGCACCATACGTGATCGATGCAGGAAGGTGTTTGTCCGATCACATTTCGTGTAGCATTATTTATATATGATTTGTAATTTAGTGATGTCATTACATTTATATAATCTTCTTTCACTTTACTACATATACTGTCATCAATATTTATATTGATATCGCCTACGACGATATTGCAAGTATCCTTCAGAGTTAGTAATAATTGTTCCATTTCTATTATAAAATTATGTTGATCAGATCCATGTGTGCGATAGATAGCAATAACATGGTGAATGATTTTGTTCACTTTTAGACTCAGTTTTAAGCAGTTCGCTAATTGCATAGTAATTTCGGTAACTGTAACATTGTTGTGTTTATTCAGTATAAACACCGCAATACCACTGCATTTGTTAATATGAGTTGTAGACGAGTGATATGTATAGTTAGGTATATCGTATCGGGCGTCAGCATTATATATATTTAAATGCGCCTCTGTTAACACAATGATGTCCGGTAATATTTCAATAAGGCTTAAAGTTAGTACAAACTCTTCCAGGTTTTTTTGTAAACTTCGAATGTTTTGATGTAGAACAACGAATGCAGTCGGGACTTTATTTAATAAGGCATTACATTGTATTGATTCATTGCAAGTATACTGTGAAACTTCAGTTAATTTGTCAATTTCCTCCGTTATAAAGTCATCCATGACTTATTCATAGTCGATTCTCTGCTGTGCTATGATGGACATTCTTTTTCGGTAAAGGCATTTTTCGCTATTTGCACTGTGTTCAATATTATTTTTTGTCCCAAACGATGCATTGTTTTTATGGCAGTTATAGCATTTTACGATATCTTTGGTTTTTTCGCATTCGCTAAAATAATGATCTTTTGCACAGTGTATGCATCTGGGCTTGTTCATTTTGTTCAGACATTTTAGGGAAGTATGTCCGAAACCAAGGCAGTGATAACATTGCATTAAGGGATTGCAATCTTCTATGTGCGCTCGGACAAAACCAATATTGACCCTTTGTTTATCAAGTAATATCTTTCGGATTGGGCCTGTTGTTTCTATTATTACATTGCGCAGTTGGTCACTTTTCTTGTTTTTTAATATTTTAGTTACTTTAATTGAATCATGTGGGGCATCACTTAGTTCATTGTTTTGCAATAAAAGGTCGTTAAGAAAATTATCTTCACTATACTCCCCTCCCACACCTTTAATGATCAAGCACGGTCTCTTCTTTTTTAATTCTGTAGCAGATATTCCGTTTTTATTTTTATTTATTTCCGTTTTTAGTTTGTCTGCGTCTTCTTTTTTCGAGCAAGTCATAATTATTTTATTGTTTGATGCTTTTTTGATCCCATTTATACCAATTCCTAGGTTAGGTGCTTTGATTGTTTTTGTAATAATTTTCTTTATGTCCTCAGATGTTTCTTTGCCTTCTGCAGCAATCATAACGGCATATTTAGGTTCTTCGATTTGTACCGTTCGTTCTTTTAGTACCATTGCGTACGATTTTGGTTCATTATTTTTTTCGAGTTTGGTGATAACTTTTTTTTGGAGATCTATTATTTGTTCTTGTAGCTAGTTATATTCAGAGAAATGATTTTTTAATAGTATCCTTAACTTCTCTACCACCGATACAAAAAGTATAATATACCATATTTATGTAGTTTCCCCAGAATAGCTAGTTATATTCAGAGAAATGATTTTTTAATAGTATCCTTAACTTCTTTACCACCGATACAAAATTTTCGCCGTGTGCCAGCTGATTCTAATAACTAGTAATTATTTACTTGTTTTTTGCAAAATTATTCTATGTAAATTGTACTGACTTAAACTCCGTAAAAATAATATAATCTACCATAAGTAGTGTCCACATAATGGGTGATTATGTTTAGAGAAAAGATTTTTTAATAGTGTCCTTAAGGATATGCTGGCGAAAAAGAGGATGAGAAGTAAGCGGAGGAAGGAAACCTTACCCTTTCATGTTGTATTCTATCTTTCCCAAATGTAACGAGGAACAATGGATATTTGGGATCATATTTTACCTTGTTTCGGAGCTACCTTGTTCTTCTCACTATCACGGTCCATCCTATGAAGGCGTAACTAAACCTTTTAATTTGATCCTTTGAAGTCTCTGTTATTTGAGCACCTTCTCCTTTTGTGGATTACAGTTGTGATACAATCTTCCTGGTGATTTGGAGAAGGGGTAGGTATGGTAGTATTCAGTTTTATTAATAATTTAAATTAAATAAATTTCTTGAACTTTGTTTCTTTGAATACAGGTGGTTTCCTGGCGCAGAAGTTTGCCGAGTACACGGCACACCATCCGCGCGTCGCCTCGCTGATTCTCTGCAACTCCTTCACTGACACGTCCGTGTTCAGCTACCAGGACTCAGCCGCAATCTTCTGGATCCTGCCCTCGCTCGTGCTCAAGCGCATGGTCATGGGCAATTTCTGCGCCGACAAGGTGGACGTGCATATCGTGGAGGCCATCGACTTCATGGTCGAAAGGGTGAGTTAAGAAAGAGAACTAAGTCACTCATTCTCAATACGTTTGTGTTCATCTACCGGGATTTAGTTGCTGTCTTCTGGATAAGGTCAAAATGCATATCTTTATGGGCATTCGGCATCCCCGACTTCTTCTTACCAAAATACGGACTGTGACAGATAACCCACAACTGCACTAAGAACATTAAATAGTATATTACAACATTATTATTTTAACAATTTTTTAAATATTTAAATTAAATCCTCAGCACAGGAGATTTCAGAGAGGATTTCATTATCAGAATGCAGCCAAAATTTGTAGTTATCTTTCACAAAAGAAAACAATATGCACAAATAAATGTAAATAATAATAATAATCAATTCTGTAATTTGAGCTTTTATTTAGCATGTAATGCTGATAATAATTTTACTAGTGTTTTATGTTAGTTTCATTTCATGACCGATATAAATAGGGACCACTTAAGCGACTGCTATAATTTTTTTTTCGTAAGTAACTTATCACAAAATTACTACTGTTAAGGCGAAATAGGTAGACTTGACCTCAAATTTGGCATTTTTGAGGCCACTTTTAGACGTATGGACACTTTTCTTGAAAAAAACACAAATTGATTTCGAAAGATCGTTATTTTATCTTGTAAAGTAAGATGTAAAATTTTGAAAAATAATATTATTTTCATATCATAATAAAGTGTTACCGTTGGACGATGCGCAGATTTGTTGCATTTTCAAATGTGAAGTTGTATTATACAACAAATATTTCAAATCATATAATAATACAGTATAAACAATCAATAAATTATCTATCATATGTATGTATAAGAATTTTGTTTTTATTTCAAATAAAATTACTAATAAATAAATCCGAGCACGCGTTTTGTGACGAAAATCCCTCAATTGGACTATTTATTTATGGTCTTACAAATTGGTATAGTTCAGATTTTTTTAGAAAAATAATTTACCAAGACATTATTGAAACATTAGAAATAATTTATGACCAAAAAATATATTCTTAATATATATAATAGTAATTAATTTCGATTCGCGTTTGTTGTTTGTTATTACCCCGGCGCAAGCCGAAATTTTATCATTCCCCGCTGCGACAGGGCGGTGAGCGGACGTCTATTCCACGCCAGTCTACTTGATAACATTTTAAAGAAATTCCTCGCTTAAAAATGAGGAGGAAAATACCCTCGAAAAAAAGTTTTATTAGATAGCACAAATTACGACATCAAAAACGTACGTGGGAGATATATTTTCAGAAAAAATAAAGGTTAGTGATATTTAATTATCCGTGTACATTGTACGTACTTAAATGGTACAGAGTCGTTCGAAAGAATCAGTCAGAATAAGCACATATTTTTTATAACATTTGGCGATAATTTTGTGTTGTTTAATTTCCAGGGAAAAGAATCAACTATGGACAGGAGTTTATGTCTGCAATCGTTTTTTCATGTATAAATGTTAAAACTTATGCCAAAGTACGTGAAACTGTTTGTGATTGGTAGTCAAAAAGTGACACGAACCAAATGAATTTCGATTCGTGATGTGCGATTCAAATCATTTTTTTGTTCATAATTTCTCTTTTATTGTCCAATTCACTATTACATTGGTATAATTCAACATATTTAATATTTTTTGTGTTACTTTTTGTCAGTTTCATAATGTCATATTGTGAATTGACCTTCTTGTTTTAGGAAAAAAAAAGGTTATTTTTGACATACTAACCTATAATGTTTCAATCGAAATTTACTCGTGAATTTAATTACATTTCGAAAATTAGACGAGTCAGGTCGCTCCGTTAATCATGAAAACAAATACATGAAAGCGATACAATTTTATGCAATCACATAACTACATATGCAGGTAGGTACCGTAGAATATAGTTGGAAATAAAACCTAGTTTTAATATATGTATTACTTCAGTTGTAAGGAATAAACCCTCTTTTCAATGTCATACATATCAAATCAAGTAATACTTTAAAGATAAGTATTAGAAATAAAACTTACCGGTAATATCTTTCGGACAAACGAATAAATAAGTAAAACAAAAGATTTTTACTCACCTTTGGAAAACTCGTGTAAAATATTTAAAAAAAAAACAAATTAAACAAATATTTGAAATTTTTTTTGAATGTATATTCATATACCTACATATTTTATATCTACCATGTCAACAAACTGCATTTGTATTTATTTATGTTTACGCACTCCGACGTATAATTTACAAATATGTAACTACTTATTAGGAAGAAAGCTACAACCAAGAATTTAACAACAATAATTGTTATTTCATCGGAACCATGCTGTAGTTTTCACAGCCGCGCAAGTGGACGGCTTGCAGCGGAATGAATTCGGTATTTCTGTCTCGGTCTAAAAAAACGTCCGATCGCGAAACCGTCTTTTAACGAAATTTGAATTCTCGTCCGCTGGTTAAACCACCTTAACAACATTGTAAGTCATTTACAGTAATTTATAATAAGTTTCATAAGTGGCAAGATTTTTTGACAGGTATAATCGTGTCCGCGAGAACTTATGGCCTTTGATAAGTTGATTAAGCCAACTTCTATTTCAACATTTTCTTTGGGCCCTTTCGTCTATGATATATTGGACTATTTCATCTAAATTATGACAGCAGCAACTCGTTGATAGGAAGCCATCTTACCGCGAATAAACTTACAAGAGTATCAGTCACTGTAAACACTTACATAAGTTGAATTTCTGAACAACTTACGCCAGCATTAATTACCATGAGTTGGACGAATTATGTAAACGTACTTATACTTATAAGTAACTTCTCAAAAACTTATGTAATCCGTAAATTATACTTATGAGTGTAAAGCTAGCCTTGCTGTTAAATTGTTTTGTAATTGAATATGTGCAACAGAGGCCATTTAATTTATAGTTACTGGTATATATTATAGGTACATGTTCACACTTTGCAATAAATATTGAAATGTAGTATGTATATACAGTCTTTGGCTTATTAAATGTATTTTTAAAACAATGTATTCATTGATAGTTCTTTCTCTGAGGTCAAAAAATATTATTTTATTTATCAAACACCGAGGATGTACCTACTTATCAATGTGACAACAGAACTGTGGAATCTCACATTCAAACTACACTTACCATTGTATTATTACGTTTGATAACTTGAATGTTATCTGCATTCACATTATTGATTTACTCTGATGCTACCAACAATGTCAAATAATAACAAAATATTATGTAAAATACTGTATTTCCAATTATTGTTTAAGCTTTTGTAAATTGTAATTGTAAATTGTTCAAAATTTTGAATAAAAAATAACTGGACACGGGTTGTTTGATAAGAAAGCTGGCAAAATACACTTAAGAATTTATATGTATTATTGACGGAGCTAAGCGAAGTCTTGTTTTAACTAGAGCATTTGAAATTTCATCTGTCTGTAAATTTGTTTGTTACATTCTGGTTCAAGATAGTAGCCATTTTAGTGGTTCAGTAAAGATTCTTTTTTCAAATATGGTATGATTATTAATTAAGTAGGTAGTATTTAAGTACCTACATACAAATCTTATGATTTGCAAGAAAAAATTGGATTTGATTTATTAAATTAGAAACATATTTTTTGGACGTGAGGTCTTGTTCACAGAACTACTAGTGTGCGATAGTCGCGTAAACCATCAACACGTGGGTCAGATTATAATTGGAATAATCTAGGCAGGTATGTGCTTATGTGAATTAACACGACTTTGGTGACTTACGATTTTGGTGAACGCTCGTATGGTGGAGGAATTCACAGGCACCTGGAGAGGATTGCACTAATTATAACTCATAGCATGACGTAACATTGAACTGGTTATAAGTCCCGATAAAGTTCGAAGTAACACATCGGTTATGTTCACGGTAAGGTGTTATTGACAACTGTCATTCAATGACGGTTTCGTTACGGCGCAGGCGCAGGTAAAATTTGAATCCTAGCCTCCCTATTGGTTGGAGCGGAAAAAGCGTCAAAACAATTCATCGTCACGAAATAACTAGTTAAATAAAATATTCTTCTTCAGCCCACATTCACCAATCCACTGTTTACTGAAAGAACACCTTTCAAACAATATGTTTGAAAAGGCTATCTATTTTATAGTAATCTGAATAGTCAGGTACTCTCTTACCTTCCTCTTCCCCACTACCTTCAGCCAGATTATATACACCCTAAGTGGGGATGCCTTACTCAGGGCAGTTGGGACTTTGTGCGGTATTCAGGAGTGGTTCACGGTGTATAATCAGGGTACAAGAAAGAATCACGCATCAATATTATTCAAATTTCGCCTGAAATTGTTGCTGCAATTATTTGTAATCAATGTGATCTTGAAATCAGTGTACGCTGATGATTGTAGTTATGAAGCAATTTGCGGTTATCTAATAAATATATTTCCGTTCCAGTTGGACTCTCTTTCGCAACCGGAGCTAGCGTCGCGCCTCACCCTGAACTGCATGCCGGGCCATGTGGAGCCGCAGTCACTGGCGCCACTCCCCGTCACAGTGCTGGACGTGTTCGACGAGTACGCGCTCAGCGGGAAGGTACGCGAGGAGCTCTACAAGAACTACCCGCAGGCCAAGCTGGCGCACCTAAAAAGCGGAGGCAACTTCCCCTACCTCAGTCGCTGTGATGAGGTCAACTTGCATATACTGGTGAGATTCTTTTGTAACATAATAATGCTTGTCACTGTGACTTAGTCACTTATTGGGTTTTACTAACTTATAAACAAGCAATATGTTATATTTGGGTGTATAAATAAGTAGTTATATAATAACAATGCTATACACTCATTGGTTCGGCTGTAATTCAAGTAATAACAAGTGACAGGAAGCGGTAAGTAAAGGTTTTAATTTTTTTTTACCTTTTACCTAAAAATATTTTTCTCCCGTATTTTGTATTAAAAAAAGAGCTAGATTATCTGAAAACATCAAGCTAACAGGTTAACTGGGATACTGCATTTAATTTTCAAATCTCGCTCTATCTCTATAGTGGTTCTCCTTTGCTATGGGTCCCATCTACATGCAGCACTTTCTAGCACTTTCATTTCTCTCTTCTGTGGTGTACCACCTCCACCCTCCTCCAACTTACTTATTTTCATTATCTTCTTCCTCTGCCTTCACCGCTAGGCGGAGAAATTCGTACTGTGTAAACCATCTCCTAAACTTGCTCGAATTGTTAGTCACACGGAGGGAAGAAGGGAGAGGAGATGGCACTAGGGCAACTGGGCACAATTGGGCGTAGCTTACTAGGCCAGTGTGATTTCAACACTCGGCGTGAGTATCAACTATAAAATGCGTTTTCTACGAAATGCAGTGTGAAATTTTGTAAAAACCATACAGGAAGAAAGTTAAAAACTAGTGATGGCATTAATTTTCACGTTTAAGTATGTTTTACTATTGATTTTTCTAATAAATCGTTCGTTTCTGCCACGTGTTTCTGGTACACCATTGTGGTAGCCGACTCCTTTGGAGTACATGATACAACAATATTATGCGATAATGGGCTTTGAAGAAAGTTACTTTAGAGCTCACAATCGCATAGCATTAGTTTGTCAGATGGGACATTGTTATCCAAAAGGTAGGCATATCGTGTTGATTTCTTATTATCGCTAGATGGCAATCATAATTACAATAAAATATATTTTTACTATCTACGTCGCATGGCTTGAAAAATATTATTATTTGAATAAAATCTTGTTTATTTCTTTTGTTACATGTTTCAATTAGGTTTATTCAAAGTTGAAATTTAATTTTTAATTACGGTCATCTATCTAATAGTTGGCTTAATGTTTCGCCGGCGTACCGCTAGATGGATGGATCGGTTAATTTTAAATCCGCCCCACAAGCCCACGCAAATTGGCGACAAAAGTCACGTTGGGAATGTTTGTATGACCACCTCTTCTTCCTTCTTTCCTGCGTGGTTAGTTCCCTTTTGCACAAGACCTGTGGTCCTTTAACAGTGCATTTCCTTCTTTCGTCTCTTATTCCACCATCCCGTCTATGCCCAGTACTTTTGGGGTACAACCATGAAAAATGCATTCTACTACGTATGTGTAACTCTTTTTTCATTACAGATTCATCTCCGCCAGTTTCAAGATACTCCCCTATGCGCATCTCTGAAGTCATCCAAAGGTAAGACAATAACACACTGAAGGAACATTTACACTATGTAATTTGATATTAATCCATTGGTAACACGGAATAGCTATATCGAGGCGAGAAGACTTAATACTGCCGACTTAATGTCAGTTGATACCTTAAACCTACCTACCTATAGCTTACACTTACTTTATGTACGTGGAATAAACGCTGGTTAATGCGTTCAATGCTTTATGGGTTTGCCTGCTCAATTTTTTTAATGAATGGTGAAGTATTGGAAATTTTCGAATTTGTACGCTCAAAATGTTTTCCCAAAAATATTGCACTTAGTATTTTCTTAGTAATGGGATAAAGCGTTAAGAACAAGACATTTCGTTTTGCAGATTCATAAATATATCAAGAATTGTGTTCTTTTACTTGAATTACATTCTAATTTTCGTTAATTTAATAGTCCCGCTATATTATAACATTAAAAATCTCTGTTGTTGTTTTTCTCCTTACAACCAAAATTTTAAACATTGCAACAAATTGAAAAAATGTGATTTTTTGTGCAACTTAATGATGTCTGTCAAAAAAACTGACTAGGTTAAAATTAGGTACATTTCCTATTTTGCTTTTATGTATAACTGTTTTAAATATTAAATCTAACCTCTATTCTAAATCCAAGCGCACATGGGCAACTTTAGGGCATCTGTATCAAAATCCATGCAAATTCAGAAAAGTCTCCCTGGAGTCGTGTCGCGTTGTGTGCGCCCCTCCATATACCGCAATGAATTTTGATGCAGCGACCCAGCTAAAGTTACTCTCGTGCTCTTGGAATAATTGTATGGCGAAGATATGCTAAGATAAGTAGAATGAACTAACCTTCAAGTGATTACCCAGGGTAAATTGAATCTCTCTCTATTGCAGTTATTGTAAATCGTTGGTATTGAGGATCGGACATACCAGATCGGAGCCAGATGCTAAAAAATGTTGTATGATGAAAATCAAAAAAGTCCTGGCCTACCGAATACACTGGCGTATAATTTTAAAAGAATGCGTATTTTTGGAAATTAAGGTGTTATTTTACATATTATTCCGTGATGTTAGAACTACTTTTTTTGAAAATTGGCACTAAAAACTTTGTGTATCTTTTACCGTCGTATTTGGTATGATGGCAATTAGTTTTGAAAATAACTCCGTTTTCTTCAGGGCAGTATTGTTTTTTAAACATAAAAATTGATATATTTGCGTTCGGTAAGGGATAGGAGGGACCAAAACACTTTACATATACGTTTAATTGATTATTAGCGATTTTTTAAATAATTTTTTAGGTTTGTGTGCTTCCTATTTGCCAAATATTTCATGTGTCTTTATTAATTTTGTGGCTTCTTATTTTTGTATATTAACTCCACACAGGAGGCCTCGATGGAAATTGTTTCCCTCGAGGCCTATGTCATCTATGCAGATGCTGTGTGGAGGATCTTGTTGAGGATATGATGGAGTGAACCTGGGTCTTGGAGAGACCAGTGTTGTTTGGAGGGAGGAAACATAGAGGCTGGCTAATCATCATTAGAACGAGTCATATAAACAACCCATTCTCATGTGGTAAAATAACTGATTGGCAAATTTTAAAAAGTTATTTATTTTCTAAAGCCTTTCCGTGTTCTTTGATTCTAGTATCAAAATTGTAGAATATTTCAATTGATTTTAAATTACTTTTCTGTTATTTTATTTAATTGCTATACTGCCCTGAAGAAGACATGGCTGTGTCCGAAACCAATTGAATTTAAACTCAAAACAGGTTGTTTGAACAGAGATGTACCTTTTATATCATAATTAATTGCGAAGTGACAAACAGAATTCTCCATTTAATAATTAGTATAAATTTGTAAGACATGTCGTCATTGCGCCGGCAATATATTATTTTTTGCAGAATTGTATAAAAAATTTTTCATCATACAGTAATTGTTCAAATGATAATATGTATATCTCCATTATTTAAAGTTGCTATCCGCGTCTGTGCGCTTAGTTGTTCTAAACTATGCAACGGATTTTGATAGGGTTTTTACTATCATTTATAGAATTTCTTCCGTAATGTTTATATATATAATACATGTATATTATATTTATAGAAAGTAGAGAAAAGTCGAGCAACGCCGGGTACATGTCAGTTAGTTTGTATACTAGAACACATTTTGTTTGTTGTAACAATGTTCTGCATCACAGTTTTTTTTTAATATTTCATAGAAATGTTTGTAAATCTACCCCCTCTTGTACATACATAGTTGTTAATGATTTAATGATTTCATGTTTTTTTATAAATTCCAGTGTAGGAAAAACATATTGAGAAAAGAGATTTTGATGAATATATTATTATGTTAAAAAATATTGCTTTTAAATATTTTAAAACTTAATGTGTTTTTATATAAGAGTTTGGTTACTAGATGTATAATGTTAATTGTTAGTTAGACACATCTAAAACTATATGATATTATTTTATTTTTCTTGCCAAGAATTGTCATTTTTCTAAAGTTTTGATATTATTCAGTTGCAAACAAATGCTTACTTTATTTATACTTTTTATTATTCCCTAACTGTGATATTTTCAGTTGAAATGTGATTACTGATGAAACTTCACAAACAAACATTGAATATGAAAATTGATATATATTTATAAAAAAGCTAATCAAAAACTGTTTTAAAACATGTAAAGAAAAATGATTACTTAATATCATTTTAAATAGTTTATAAAATTCAACGAATGAACTTTTGTCAATTTAAAAATATTTGTAAATAATACTATGAATCATGTTATATTATGTATATTTAATTTAAAGTTAAGGTATGGTCTTTAATATATTTTTGAATTAATTAAACTTAAAATGTTGATGTATATTATGTTGTTTTATATCTGGCTACTTATGTTATTAAAAAACAGCTATTTTGCTGCAGAATGATTTTTCTATTAAAGATACTTCTAATTTTTAATGTATTTTTATACTGAATAAATTTGAATGACAAAGATAATATTTTTTTATTTGTTTACAATAATTAATTTATTTGTCGAAACCTGTTGACAATCTTCATCACAATACTCACTGAATAACAATGTCAATACGTACATATTATGCATTATTATTAGTATACATATGTATATATAAATTGTTATATTTTATAATCATTGTCCGGAAACTGTCGTGCAAGCGGGAAACTGGCGAATCTACATCACATTTGAAGTTGATTTTGCGATATAACTTTTTTGAAGTGACACTTACAATAATATTATAGGTAGGTATCTACATTATATTTTTGATTTGTTGCTCGGTGAACCACCAAACGTCATGCACCGACAGCGACTGCTTTCATGTGTAATTATTTTTGCTTTAGTTCGAGAATATTCTCAGATTACCTCTCATTCCAGAAGATAGGTAGAAACTTGAGCGACAATCGGCCGACATGGTAAATGCCCATCTCGTACACAACCCCACTGAGTTCCCTGCCTCATTGTTCTCACCCTAAACTCTGGTCCACCATCAATAGATTAAGGTCCTCCCACATCCGCGGTGCAGTGCAGACCACCGAACATGTGGTCAACGAATGCCCGCTCCATTCATTCCTCGGCGAGATTGATAAAGTCCACAGGGCGACGCCTGCGGCCCTAGAATGGCTCAAATACCTAGATGTCCCCCGCTGACCCCCCACCATACGAAAGAAGAAGAACTTTCCGAAATAAAAGCCAGTAATTCATTTATAAATATTTATTATTGAATTCTTCAACTGTAGACATGAGATTTTCTTTGTACATTATGTTCAAATAATAATGAATACTCTTTAATTATTATCATCTAATTATCATAATTCGAAATCTTAAATATATTTGAACCAAACAGACACGATCACAACACTATTGTAGCCAATTAGATGTGCATTATGTATTTAAGAATTTAAAAGAAGTATCCAATTTAAAGATATTAGGGAATTATAAATTAAGGCTTTTAATATAAATATATTTTAATTTTTGTAACAGACACAACTAGCTTCAACAATGATAGATATTTTTCATAAAAGGCCTTCTATATTAGTGAGTAATTTGAATAGACACCAAGACTGCCATTTGAACTCAATCTCGTTATGATAAATTATTTTAAAACATTCTTATATATAAGTACTTTGATAAAAATTTACCAATTTACAATATGAATGTAATATTTTCTGCGTGTTAAGGTAACATGTAATATGTAATACAAATCTATTTCATTACAATCCGGAAACTAAACATTGTATGTCCAAAATTTAAATTTGGTGACTTCACAATAATTATTGTTACATATTTTCAGTTCATATAATAATAATAATACTTGTAATTTAAATTTTTTTTGTTGAAATATTTCTATAAAACGAATTGAACTTGACATAAAACTTTTTTCTTTCAAAAATCATACTTTTTATATTCTCTGATTCTAAATAAATAATTTATATTATCTTAAGTAATATTTTTTTGTAAATAATTTGCTTCAAGTTCAGAATCATAATAATATGTGAACCGAGATAACATTAACATAAAATATGTAAACCTCTTCTCTAAAGCGTACTTATCCAATGTTTAGTAAATAATTTGAAAAGCATTATTTTTTACAAATAATTTATTTCTTCATAAACATTATAACATAATAATAGATTTGTTATATGACTTACTTTATCTGATATGGTAAATATGAAATAAATCATTATTAAAAATTAGTGTAACTGCGATATTCTGTTAGATGGTTTTATCTTTCATTCGATATAAACTTTTTTAAATAGTTTATTGTCAAAAATGTTCACCCCATTTACGATGACATCTTTAATATTTCTCAACAGAAATAGAATACATGCGCTTTGAATTTAATGACCTATTTTGCATAAAATAACAATTATTAGATGGAAACACAGACATTGAAATTGATAGACTTGCCCTATTATGAAATCTGGGTATAATTTCATCGAGCTGGAGGCAAACCACATGAACATATTTTTGGCACCAGGAGGGTTCGAGAATGCTTTGAATAAACTACGACATCAGTCGTGCATTGACCGCCGAAGAGGGCACATTGAAATAACCAGACCTTGCGCAAAAAGTGTGACTTTCAATGAAGTGAAGTGTGAATGTTCATTTTTAAACAAACTTCCTGGCGTAGCAATACTAAAAATGAGGGGGTAAGTTATAACACATTTGTAAAAGGTTCTAACTAAATAGTGTACCAAAATATTAAATTTTTTAACAAGCGCGAACATTTGTTTAGCCCATTTGGGATTTGTAGTCACGCAGCCAGCAAATTGCGTGCCATCGTAAATAGGACAAGTAATTCATAAGCAGTTTTTTTAGAGTATTGAATAGTGGTATTACAATGCGAGTTGCGTGTATAATGCCTTTTATTAATTGTGGCCTCAGTCTGTCTGTGCAGATAGAGAAACAAGCGTGTGTTGCTTTTACGTCCAACAGAAGGTGCTGTTTTTTACCTGTCACAGGTGACATCTATACAATATGTATATAAAAACATACACGTATTCGAATGTAACATTGTGTCAAAATTTCAAAGCAATCGGTGAAGAACTTTCGGAGATTTAAGATTTTGAACAAACGAACATTTACATTTTTATTTATATAGATTGAAAAATCACAGAAAGGGAGACGATCACGCCGCCTCCCGCGCTCTGCGCACTTGGTTTGATCCCCTTTCCCTGATTGGCTGGTCTATCAATTTGAATGTCTATGGGTGTAAACAATAAATTATATTAAATTATCCATGTAAAATAAATGGTGAACAGAATATGTTTGATGCATTTTGCACACAAGTTTTACTATGTTGGTTATTCCCCTTCTGATACTCTTTCGTTGGACTATAAGGCTTGTGACAAGGTTTTTAATTATCTTCCATCCGTACAAGTAAACATTCTGTTTGTGCACTCTTGAAACAAGTGCAGTAGTCAAATGCGTCAAGTTAATCATGCAAGTAAAGATAGATATAACAGTATATTAAATGACAACAGAATTCAAAGAGATATTATGTAGCTATCTACATACTTTGAATAATGTTATATTAACTTATTTTTAAAGGTATTGATTTTTGTTGTTTGCTTTGTTCCAATATCTACTAATGGTCCACTCTACGGTTATCTGTAAGTATAATAATTAGGCCTCCCAAACATTAATCATTTAATTATACTTTGAATTTAGTCATTTATTACATGATTTCAATGCTATTTGAAGTTAACAAAATACTGTTTTTAGCAGTTTCTTGAATTTGATTTAGTCAATATTTTTTAGGTTAGATTGCGGCAAAATAAATAATTAATATGTTACGTTATGCCTATTTATTTTTGTAAGGTTTGTAAGTCTGTTAATTTATGAATAAATATTATCCATTTTTTTTAAGTTTTGAGATGTCATGATCCTCTTGTAATAAATCAAATTAATTGTGAGCCCAGGTTTTGTGTTCCACTTTATATTCGAGGATTTGTAGCGCTATATAATTTACAAAATATTCACAAAAAAATAAATCTAATGCAATAACAAATGAATGAAACAAATAAGAATATGTACAGATAAGGAAAAAGTAGAGAAGATAAAAAAATTATATACAATGATCAATCTAAAGTAAATGGAGTTTTTGTGTATAATTTTATTTCCACACCTGGAAAATAATTGATTTTGTCTTATCCTATAATCCTTAGAGCGAACTTTACACTTACACTATGGAGAACAAAGACGAGAGTGCAGAGTGGCTGGCTAGTGGAGTACGCTAGGCGCCAGACGAAAGAGCTGGACGCCAGACGCCAAGCGCCAGACACAAAAGAGCTAGGCGCCAGACGCCAAACGTTAGACGTCAGACACCAAGCGCTAAACGTCAGACGCTAGACGCCAAACGCTAGTAGCCAAGACGTCAGACGTCAGATGCCAGACTCCGAACGCTAGATGCCAGACGCTAGACGCCAGACGCCACGCTAGACACCAGACGCTAGATGCTAGACGCCAGATGCTAGATAACTTGGCTACTGGGAACAAAGGAGATAGCCGTATACACCATATGTGCGTCACTACTAATACATATGTACAATATTGTCAATGCCCGCTAACACAATTACTTCATAATAATATCTTTAACACAACCATTAGGAATGGGGTACGTCGGCAGTTTCCATTTCTTCTTCGTCTCCCGCCAACATACATACATATGTACAATAATCAATGGAAGTTTGGAAAGTTCTTCGAAAAATAAGTTTTATGTGATTTTTAATAGAAAAGTTCAGCAGTGTTGGTTGGCCAACCTAGTGACTAGCTAGAGACTTCAGCTATAAACATGCTTATAAAAAGTGCAAAAGATGGACTAGAGTTTGTCAAAAGTAATTTGGAATTTTTATTTTTTGTATTTCTTTTATTTCATAACTGATGTAAATGTAAAAGTAGGTGTAAGTTTTTAGAAAATTTCGTTTGTGAGTTGATTGTAGATTGGAGGTGCTGACCACTGACCAGAGTGCTTGTATAATATATGCAATATGTATGATGGCTCTTCAAGGCACTTAAATAAGCCAGGACTTGGCTGGAACCAAAAGATTAAGGCTACACAAATAAATTAACAAAGCTCAATGTTCTCTACGTGCTTTACATTTTAGTTAAGTCTGCTTTTGACATATTTTGGATTTATTTATGGTGAAAATATGATTGGAGGGTTTTGTAATGTTTTGAGTATTTTGGATTTATAATTTGATTGTTTTATGTTTTATAACTACGATAAGGGTAAGGAAGATTCGTGCCTTGTGGAATGAGACCATTTACACAGTTATGAAGTAAAACAGGGAAAAACTACATGTAAATTTATAAAATGCTAAACGTAAATTCCTACATAGAATGGTGATGGACCCGTTGGATATTGTGTTTTATAAAAAGCTTACAAAAATTAAATAAACAAAACATTACAAAACACAAGAGTTAAATAATTATTATACATCTTTTTAAACATTTCATTGTATTTATTATCTAAATTTGTTTGAAATTCGAAGATAAACTAATAATTTTTTTTAAGTCGATTTTTCTTAAGAATAGATTAAGCTTAAAAAGAATGGGATAAACGATGCTACTCTAAAATTAATTTTGATTGTACCGAAGCATATTTTTTGTTAAAAAAAGGGTTTTGACCAAAGGGCGTGCGGTCAGCCTTGATTAGTTCCATTAGACTTTACGGAAGTGGTAAGTGACGGGTTACCACAGCCGCAAGTAACCCCAAGTGAAGTCAGCCTTGATTAGTTCCAAGAGGCCTTAGGGAAGTGGCAGGTGGAAGGTTGCCACACCTGCGAGTGATACTAAATGCAGTCAGCATTGATTAGTTCAAACAGACCTCAGGCAAGTGGCAAGTGGCTGGTTACCACAGCCGCAAGTAACCCCAAGTGAGGTCAGCCTTGACTAGTTCCAAGAGGCCTTATGGAAGTGGCAGGTGGAAGGTTGCCACATCTGCAACGATACTAAGTGCAGTCAGCATTGATTAGTTCAAACAGACCTCAGGGAAGTGAGAATGGGCGAGTGGCAGGTTGCCACACCCGCAAGTGACACCAAGTGAAGTCAGCCTTGATTAGTTCCAAGAGGCCTTAGAGAAGTGGCAAGTAAAAGGTCGCTACACCTGCAAGTGACCCTAAGTGCGGTCAGCCTTAATTAGTTCCAATAGACCATTAGGGAAGTGCACACCCGCAAATTACACTAAGTCCAGTCAGCCTTGATTAGTTCTGAGAGGCCTTAGGGAAGTGGTAAGTGACACCAAGTTGGAATAGTAAGAATTGTCAGTGAGAGTGCTTCAACATGCGTCAAGTCTCCCAACTTATTATTGCTTGTAACGAACGCAGATTAAAATGCCTTATAATGTATAACATTCCCCTTACGCTTACCTAGAGAGTAAATCTATTATTCCTATAGCGCACAGGGATACTTCTCCGTCCCACGGAGGCAAAACACTTTGCTTCACACATTGCTTTATTTCTCCCTTGCGCTAGTTAAATTGTTAGAATTCACTTTACCATTATTGACAAAAGTAAACCGTCGAACTGAAGACTGTTCAGTTAACTGATGTTACCCTGTTCTTATTCAAGTTAAATAAACTTAAAGTTATCTACGTATTTTACACAAAATTATAACCTATATCACCTTTACACAGGAATATTAAAATAACCTAGCAACTGTAGTGATTCTATTTCACTAATACTATCAACATGTTAATAATGAACTAGCTATTTCAATGTATTAATCATCTTAATACTATATGAATTTGTGTTATATTTTCTTATTATTGCTTATTTAAAACCATGTTTTATAAACAAGCATAATTCATATATTTGCTTTATTTTAAAGTAGCACCCAATTACTTTTTTTAGCAATCTGCTATAATTGATATTGCTAAAATAATTAAACTAAATTGAAAAATTCTACAACTATCTACCTCTCTCTCTGATCAAGCTCATTGCACCGAGATACACACGGATTGCTCCAATACTTCTACTGAATCTGTCAAGTCTTTGGGAATTGTTTTCTGATACAATGACCTATGCAGTATGCAGCGCAAGTCATACATACTAGTACTAGGGGAAAATAGCATAAAACTTCTTTACTGTCCAGAGTTGCTTTCCTTGTCTCCGCTGAGGTGGGTTGTACATCAGCTACTGGGCTCCGCGTTCCCTCGGTCTTTACACACCTCCCTGTCCTCCTCTGCACTGTACTCCTCACTCTCCCGGTGCACCAAGACGTGCACCAGTGTGGGCTCCGGGGCTGGCTGGGGCTGTTGAGGCGGCAGTGAGGGTAGCAGTGGGGGCGCCTCAGGGGATGCCTCCGTCACCAGGATACTCACCTCACTGCCCGCGGGGCACAGCCCTCCCAGCCCCACGGCGCTCACCCGCAGCCCCGTCTGCGACCCGCCCCGCTCCAGGGGCTTCTTCCTGATGATACTTCCGATTCTCTTGGGCTTGGAATCGTCACCTCCGGACAGGTGAAGGCCCAGCATGGTCCCGCTCTGCTTTAAGGATCCCTTGTGCCTCAGAGGTGAAGTGATATCATCATCGTGTTGGCTCTCTACTGCATCTTGGTGCTTGAGAAAGAAGTTGTAGATGCTCCTTCTCCTGGTCGGGGGCTGTGAGGGCCCCAACATGGGAGCACCGCCCTCTGGAGAAGGCTCGCTGATGGTGATACAAGGGTCGGCTTGCGTTCCGACAACACTGTTAGCCAAGAACAGGAGGGGAAGGTTGAGCCAGGGCCCGGCCAGGTCACTGAGATCGGAGCCGTCAGAAGCTCTGGAGGACTTGCGTGAAGAAGCCCTGCTGCCGCGGTGGACATGAAGGAAGGCCGATAGGCGGCCTTGCCACCCGCCAGGGGAAGAAGTCTGCGTTTGTTCATCCTCAACTTCCAAAGGCTCCCGTTCTCTGTCTCTTTTAGTTCTGGAATACATAATGCTATTAACATTTCTACTCTTACAAGGGGGACCTTGGCAAAGCTTTAGACAAAGCATGTTTCGAAAGCCTCATCTGATCAGGCTCTATCATGCATAGCACATTACAAAAGCAAGTTTCTACGCATACACATACAATACACACGAAAAACACATAAACATGTATGTATATCATTGTTAGTGATGTTTTCAAGTCTGCTTACTTCATATAATCTCTGAAAGTTTTTTGTATCAATTTAGCTGCTTTATCTTGTCTCTTCCACATTCTGGTAGATGAAACAATCTCCAATTCTTTTCTCGTAGGGAATTGCTTCTTGAACTTGATATCCATCTGATCCTGCAGCTGGCGGAAGTTATCCGTCTCCTCTACGTGGCCCAGGACATACTTGACGAGGGAATGGAGAATATCCAAGCAGTGAATCTTATTTCCTTTGGCTATGGGGAGGTTGAAGCTGACCAGAGCCACGGTGTTAGGTTTGGAGATCCCCAAGGGGGGGTCGAGAGAGGCGATGAAGTCCGACAGTTGGGAGAAACTGATGAACTGAGTGGCATGGGGGTCGTATCTAAACACACAAATACATGTCAATAACCTCATCAAAATAATACTCATCATTTTATTGTATTGCTAAGTCATATATGTATATATATTATAATGTGCTTCGTACTTTGACCACCGAATGTAGAACATCTCCAGGTCGTCCTCCACAATGCCGATCTCCTCCTCCTGATGAGCCTGGTTGAAGTTCTCCAGGATGATGGCGATGTACATGTTGATGACTATCATGTAGCTGATGATGATGAAGCTGGTGAAGTAGGTGATGGCCAGGAGCGGGGAGCCGCAGTCCCCGTTGGCCTGTCCCTTTGCATACATATCGCAGTGGGGTGGCTGTATCATGAGGGACTCAAGCACATCATTCCAACCCGCTGAAGTCATTAACCTGGAGATCAGATGCAAATTTGGTTAGAGGCATACTGCTAGTGGCTTCGTAGTACCTCGTTCTCATAAATAATCCATTTATCAAAAAGAGAGGTTAAAAATTATCTCTACCAGGAGTTGGTTGTTGGATATTAAAGTTTTTTTCTTTATGTATCTTGATAATTTTTGTAACAATGGTTGCAATTTTTTGTAAAAATCTGCCTCTCTTACTGGGAGGAGTTCCAGTGTTGAAACAGGCCTATAATTTATGATGGGAGTCTGTTGGTTTGAAAATGAACACTTTTTTCAGTCAGATACCAAAATAAAATTACAACCACTTTCTTTCGTAAACTGTCTTTAAGGCTGCAACATTCAATCATGAATAGGTTTTCATATTTTTGCATGTTTACAGTCTTAATTCACACACAATTTCCCATATAAGTATTCTAACCTTCAAAAAGTGTTCAACAAGTTTTTAACCCTCCTTTTGTCCTCCTAACCACAGTTTTCCCGCCAATTATTAAATGATTAACCTTTAGGCTGCGTTAAAATTAATGGGTGATTTCACCTCCATGTGGCACAGTTTTTCATGTTGTCTCGCCGACCAATAATACTTTTTAAAACTGTAATGAAATATATTTCCCATGATCATTCTTTATCTACACCTTGCTCAAATTACGCATCCATATCTTAACTAATCGTATATAACTCAAAATACTTGTTTTAGAGCAATGTTTATATAAACAAAATGAAGTATTACGGATAAATCAATAGCGTGCCGAGACGGAATAGACGCGGCAAATTTGAAACGAGCTTAAGGGGAAAATCCGTCTCGGGTGCTTGAAATCCTTACTCAAGATAAACAAATAAATTTATTGAACATATTTCTAGAGATGGCGCTAGGAGATATGAATGGGGAATTTCACAAATGAATTTCGGTTCTGCATCATGCTTGTACGCAATACAGAGAGGCCTCGAACCGAGAAATAACTGTAGTTGCGTAAGCAAGCGCAATGAAATGACTAGTTGTCTCAAACCATTACACAAAATTAATCTATTCCCAAAAATTGCACCATGCATTTTAAGAAATTGGGAATATCCTGGTATAAAAAAAAAAAAAATACAGTGTGTGGCAAGCCTACGCACGACGGAAGTGAAACTTTTAGTATTCTTCTCTCTCTCTTTTCATTTCATTCTCTCTTTTTTTCTGTCTATTGACATATTTATAAGTAGCATGTGATAAAAAAAAAATTAAAAGTTATAAAAATATGGGATTCGAACCCGGGTCCTGCATAACGAGTGTCGAACGCTCTGCCTCTAGACCGCGAGGAGAGATATTTCGCGCGATGCGGCGTTATCGGCCTTGATTAGTAATTTTAATGATTCAAAATAAAAATAATTAATCAAAATACCGAGCGACTCTACCGGTTCGATTTGTAAGCTATATTTCGACCAAAATATCATATAGGTACCGTAAAGTAAATTAAATTTAAATTAACAAATTTATCTAATTTTTTACTACATTATTACAAATCGTTGATAAAAAAAAATTAAAAGTTATAAAAATATGGGATTCGAACCCGGGTCCTGCATAACGAGTGTCGAACGCTCTGCCTCTAGACTGCGGTTATTACGTATTCGACCAAAATATCATATAGTCAAAATATCTAAAAGTCGCAGCAAGAGAGCATTTTATCACTTTTAAAAAAATTATTATTAAAAAAATCACAAAAAGAAAAAAAAAATTAGTTAAAGCGGGGATCAAACCTCGGTTCTTCACGACGACAATCGGGCCCTCTGCCTCTAGACCGCGAAGCTGAGTTTGGAGAGTGACCTAAAGTAGGTATATAATATTGGCTAGGCTCCTATAGCGAAATGATCACGGTTTTTCATGACGGTCATGAGTTGGTTTTACTCCGGTCCTCGAAATTGCATAACGCGCGTAAAGAAGTTTCACTTCAATAAAAATGGTTTTCTTATATTTATTTTACTTTAAAAATGGAACACACTCTAATATTAATAATAAAATCTACTATAACATACCTACCAACCTCCATACAATACAATACAATTATAGAATCAAAGATGATTTGTGTTGCGCACCTAAACAGAAGTTGCATGCTTCGTCCAAACGTCTCAAAGTTAACGATGTCGTCCAGCGCGCCCTGCTGCTTGACGTGGCCAAATACGGACATGCCGATGATGGCGTAGATGAAGGTGATGAGGGCTAGTAAGGCTCCGATGTTGAATAGGGCGGGCAGCGAAACCACAAGCGCAAACAGGAGCTTTCTGATGCCTTTGGCAGCCTGAAATATAACAATACTCGTATTACATTAAAAAAATCTACCTACTAAGTTTCACGGATTTCTAGTCTAGCTACTAGGTAGGCGGCTTAGTCTAAATTTCAAATCTTATTTTTTCGAAATCATCAAAAAATGGCAAATTGTGGTGTGACATATAGAATGTTATTTCAAAGCTCCATAGTTCCTGGTAGAAATTAAGCTGTAAGCTCGAAAGAGTTTAAATGACCTAGAATTTCCTAAAGGATCTTTAACATGTGCGGGCATTTCACTGAAAACATTTTATTGCGTTCTGTGCGCGAGTTTTGACGACAAGACATGTTCAATTATTATTAAGTAGTTATCTCCATGTAAATATTATTTTAAATATTGTTATGTATACGGATGATGATGATGATGTATGCAGATGATGATGATGTATGTGGATGATGATGATGTATGCGGATGATGATGTTGCATGCGGATGATGTTGATGATATATGCGGATGATGATGATGTATGCGGATGATGCTGATTTATGCGGATGATGATGATGTATGCAGATGATGATGATGTATGCGGATGATGATGATGTATGCGGATGATGATGATGTATGCGGATGATGATGTTGCATGCGGATGATGTTGATGATATATGCGGATGATGATGATGTATGCGGATGATGCTGATTTATGCGGATGATGATGATGTATGCAGATGATGATGTTGCATGCGGATGATGTTGATGATATATGCGGATGATGATGATGTATGCGGATGATGCTGATTTATGCGGATGATGATGATGTATGCAGATGATGATGATGTATGCGGATGATGATGATGTATGCGGATGATGATGATGTATGCGGATGATGATGTTGCATGCGGATGATGTTGATGATATATTCGGATGATGATGATGTATGCGGATGATGCTGATTTATGCGGATGATGATGATGTGTGCAGATGATGATGATGTATGCGGATGATGATGATGTATGCGGATTATGATGATGATGATGTACACGGATGATGATGTATGCGAATGATGATGATACATGCGGATGATTTACAATTTGCTGTTCTCGTGGCATCAGATTTACAGAAAACATTAATAATTACAGTCGTCCTTAAATACAAATTGACCAGGGTGCTTCAAGAAGAATTTTGCAAATTTGTTGTTACCTTAATGAGTCTCAATATCCTTCCGATCCTGAACACCCTGACGACCCTCAGCAGCGTTGGAGACACGGGCAGATCTATCATGATGTCCTCCATGAGGATGCCCAAGATGCTGGCCAGCACTAGCAGGAAGTCAAACATGTTCCAGGGGACCGTGAAGTAGTGGTGACGCAGACCAACCATCTTTACAATGGCCTCTGGAAATGCAATACATTTGTCAGATTTTTGCTAGGAATTGAATTTGAGTGCGTGGAAGATGATTGGAGCGCGATAAGAAGGTATGACTGGAGACTGCTTGGGAAAGGAACAATAACAGCTATTTCTGGGAATATAATAATGGATTAGGAATTTTTAAAATTTAACCGAGAAAGAAGTGAATAAGTGCAAGAAGATTGGAGCAGGATGGGAAGATCAGAATGGAAACGAAGTTCTAGAGACAGGAGCCTGTGGAAAATATTTGTAGAGGATGCAACCCAACCATCTTAACAATGATCTCTGGAAATGAAATACAGTTGTCAAATTTATCCAAGGAAGAGGTAGACTAAGTGGAAAAAGATTAAAGCAGGATAATAAAGCCTGAGGACTGAAGGCATTCGAATAGCTTTCAGAACCGGTAGAGAAAACTTGTTGAGATTACCAGCCCAACTATCTACAGTAGAACCACGTTAATTCGAACCCCGATAATTCGAAAAAAACGCGTAATTCGAAATTTTCTTTCATACAAAATGGTTTTTTAATTCGAAATTCGTTAATTCGTAATTAGAAATTTATTTTTGTCCGCGTACGAAAATTTATTCGTATAATTCGAAAAAATTTGATTTTTGCGCAAATAAATCATAATATGTCGTAAATCTGAATCTAAAAGTCAGCCAAAATATGCACTAAAATAATAAAATATGATTTTGTTCAATTTAACTGAGGAAAGGGTGAATTTATTTATTTATTATTCATTAACGCCCTATCGGGCTATTTTACAGAGGAAATTGACAATTTATGTATGTAAGTGTAACATAATACATGGAATAAAATACATAAATAAAAATCAAATGCTAATACTAAGATTAACATCAAGTCCAAATAATAACACCTAATATTGTAAATAAATCAAAATCTAAAGTAAAGATGTACATTGTACATTCGTATATGCATATTGATAAGAATGGTTAAGACCCATCTGGAATTGAACCAGGGTGTAATGTAATTTGCTAGCTCAGTGTAAAAAGGTAGGCAGATGAGAACTCGAATCCATCAGGGGTGGGGAGCTTCTAAGTTCATTTCTTCGTCCATCGGTCAGGGATTGGGCAGGTCAAAGCAATAATTACTCATGAATATGAAGGACACAGCCGACACAGGTATATTTATACTCTCTAAAGAAACACATGGTAGAACAGAATCTAAACACTCTCTCTCTTCCTCTCTCTGGGAACGACCGGGTGAAACGGTGAATTATTACATGAATTTAACGTTGAACACAAGTAGGGGTATACTGAAGATGCTTACTGAACTCGCCAAGGCAGGGTGTGGACATCTTGTGCACTTTTGCTCGCGAATATAACCGAGGTACGGGTCCGACAGGCGAGTTTAAATAATGAATCCAAAACATGTTGAGACCGGTATGGCATAATATTAATTACAACCATTATGAGTTTGTTAAAAATTACGTAAACTACGCGTCATTGTTGCGAGTGTTTTAATTGTTCTGGTAGATGGTGATTCTTGCCGAGCCGAGGGCCTGAAGCGGACTGACATGCGTCCGAGGCAAGAGAAGGATTAGAACTGCGGGCCGTCGAGCCGAGGCAAGATGACAAGAGCGCGAGCACGCGGCGAGTCAAAGGGCCGGAAGTGGTCAACACGTGCATGGGGTAAAGTGGGGTAACACAAGTTGCCTAGCGATCGTATTACGTAACAATATAATTATTCATGTTTGTTGCAAACCAGTAAGACTGAAAACAGGAAAATAATTTACTCGTAAGGTAAATAAAAAATAAATATATGTATAATATACTGATATGTATTATAAAACAAATGTTTAAAAAAAGAAGAAAAATAATGTCTGTTGTATCTATAGAAAAAAAAAACTAATAAGTAATGGAAAAATACCAACGCCGTAATTAATATCGAATTTAAATAATAGTACTTGAAACTAACTAGCAAATAGGTCTGAAATTAGTTGCCTTTTGAAAATTACAAAATTATTAATACCAAATATATCAATAAGTTCACAGTGTTTGTTAGCAAGGTGATGAATTGAGTATGTGAAAGAAGATTATAGCGTGATGGGAAGGTCTGAAGACTGGAGATAAATTGCAAGGGACAGTAGCTGGTGGAGAACGTTTGTTGAGGATGCAGCTCACCCATCTTAACAATGGCCTCTAGAATAATAGTAATAATTTGTGAAATTGTTTAATTGAACCGAGAAATAGGTAGACTAACTATATGATAAAAGGTGGAAGCAAGATGGGAAGGCCCGGGGGCTGGAGACGACCAGAGACCGAAACCGGTGCTAAATATTTGTGGAGGACATTTTGAGGAAATTGTGATTTTATCCAATTTAACCGAGGAAGAAGATAGATTTCTGGACATCAGCTAGATTTTCGCTGGTGATCAGACAACATTAAACATGTTAAATTCTCCTGCCTACTATTTAGTTAATAAAATACAGAAAGTTTTCTTACCCAAACTGAATACTGTTGTAAAAAATGCATTGCTAACTTCTAAGATGAAAAATATTGCATGTGGCTGATTGTAATGTTCGATGCCCATGGTCAGCATGTTGAGGAAGATCAGTACAAATATGGCAATCTCGAATCTTCTGGAGTTGGACAGGTCGTAGAACATGGCTAGGAACTGGTTGATTGGCCTCTTTATGACTTTCTGCGGCTTCTTTCGGCCTAACTTCTTCATGGCGGTGTAGTAGTGCTTCTGACTCTCAGTTAAAAACATTTCCAAGACTCCTCCTTCATACTGAAAGAAACAAGTTAATTCACGTTAGGCTTGGTTTATAAATCAATACAATTCACATCACTGTCACAGACATCCATATTTAGAAATATTTTTTAAAGAAATGTTTGAACAAAAATATTCTAGGTAAGTCTATGAAAAACCAAAAAAAACAAATCACACCATGAAATTCATATATAATAAAACTTAACCATCACACTGTGAAAAACAAACACAAAAATACTTAACCATCACAAAAAAAATAAAAAAAACTTGATCATTACACCATTTCTCCACATTTCTCGTGTCTTTGTTTCACTCGATCTTGTCATTCTTCCAACTAATTGTGCATCGTAAAATATAATATTCCTCCTGACAATAATTATTAATGTATCTATTCACCTGCTAGGTATACTAGTCCAAACCATCTAACATATTTTTCTTAACCTTTTTAATGCTGAAATCCTGCAACCTAATACTTTCATTGTGTGCCGATGCTAAATTTTCGCGTGGCTCGCAGTGCGTCAGCTGATTCTATTTTCGTAATAACTTACGTAGCACGAAGTACAAAGTTTTTCTTATTTGCACCGTCTTAAAAATTACAAAACACTGATGAAAATTGTATCTACCATAAGAAGTTTCCCCAGAAAGTAGCTATCATGTAATAATAAAAATATTTTAAAGAAACACGACAGAATTCTTGAAGTTTTATTATATTTTCTATGAGCTAAATAAGTGTTTTCACAATTAAAAAAATGAAAACACACAACAAACTACACGAACTGCGCGTTAGGCGGGCGCATTGAAGAATGATGCAGTGGTAACTTGGTTATTATTTTAAAATAGCTGCTCTTTACGAATCGAAAAGTAAGAACTCTTTATCTTATTGTTTATTTTGTTGCCAAATTATTAATTATTTTAATAAGCTACAAATATTTTTTACTATTCAAAATCCCATGAAAAAGAAGTACGTTTAGAACGGGTTCCAATTTTTCATGGACGATAGGCATTTCCGGTATACAAAGATTAATAGTACTGACAGATTACGCTGTACGCATCATATGCTGAAATAGGCTAAGCCACGAGAATATAGCGTGCTTACAGCATGGTCTGTCAAAGGCTTAAGCTTACGTCACCCTTACATTATTTTAGGATCTCTTCATTTGTAGAATGGTTGCACCTGCATGATTGGACCCATTTCTATACATATATAGTGTTACATTCAAATTCTATATAAACTATAATACAGTGGTTCATAACCTGGGTTCGGTGAGTCAGTGTCGCGGGTTCAGCAGAAGTCACACTGATTTGCAGTAAATATTAATTATTATGTTTTTGTTTTTGTGTGAAAATCATGTTTTAATGGTTTTTGTTCTTTGTTCTTAATGGTTTTGTTCTTTAATGGTTTTGTTCATTTTGTGCACCTTTGTATAAATATATACCTATGTTTTGAATTTGAAAAAAACATATTTTATTTTTCCAATTAAGAAGGGTTCGGTGAATGCGCATGTGAAACTGGTGGGGGTCAATACCTCCAACAAGGTTAAGAACCACTGCTATAAGAGTTCTATATATATACATAGATTTATTGTATAATTATAATAGGTAGGTGTATCACATTTGCAATTTTGATCAAGTCATTCTTTTGTAGGGCGAATTTACATTTCTTATTTACTGTTTAGTGTCGCATAATATTTTCTCCCAATACTCCTTTCAACGTCCATACATTGCACGCTACCAATTCAGCATTAATTATTCCATCTTACATAAATCAAGAATAATAATTTGGTTACCCTCTTTTTCAGCATGTTGAAATTATCAATGATGACTCCGATGAACAGGTTAAGGGTGAAGAAGGAGCCACAGACAATGAATATGACAAAGTAGATGTAAGCGTAGAGATTGGCCTCTCGCTGGGGCTGCAGGTCAACTCCTCGGGCGTCCACCGCGTCGGCCATGACCTCCATCCAGCCCTCGAAAGTCGCCACTTGGAAGAGGGCCAGGTAGGCTATCCCGACATGGTCAAAAGAGATCTTGGAGTTGACCCATGAATAGTTACGGTAGATGCACTCCCATTTGTCATTCACAATCTGAAACGCATTAGAATGATTTCTATTTAGTAATGTGATTAGCGCAGAACTGTGAAAAATTAAGGGAAATGTTAATTGTAGGATTTTTGACGCTAAAAGTATTAATGTAAAATAAAATATTTGCCTGAGGATTCATTGCCTTTCAAAAGATGAAATTTACCCTTGGAATGTTTATAAACTTGAAAAATTACTACATCTATCAAATGACGTTGTAAAAATACAAGACCAGTTATACATATTCATAATAATCAAGAAAAAAAGTTGCACCGCTTATGAAAAGGAGAGCCATTCAAAGAATATGTATTTGATGGACCGCTAAAGTATGTAACTATGTCCACTGGACTTAGTTCATTGAAACCACGCGCATTTTCTTAGTAATGTATCTTCACTCTATTAATTCATCCAATCATCTATCAAGCATTTGAACAAAACAAATACGCATTTCGAAAAAAGAAATATTAATCCATAAAATAAATTTGGTTCCTATTTTATCCCATGATAAGGTGTGATATGACAAGAGTTCCAATAAGTAGTTCCAATTTTAAAAATTATAGTATCATGGAATCTTTCACATTACTTACCAACTTTACCTTGCATTACAACTGAAATTAGTATGTTATAATGTAAAATTAAATTATATATTAATATTCCTTCAGAGATATGTGTTACCCCGTTTAGTTTTTTTCTCTGATATCTTTCCATATATTCAATTGAACAGCGATTCCTACTCCAGGACTATGATCCAGGAGATAAATCATTAAAATGGGAACATATAAACTCTACTTGCTCGAAAACTTATATTCAGATCATAATACAGGTTTTTCACACCAGTGTTACAGAATGTTCTTTTAGGACCTAATTTAAATAATTTTTTTGATCGGCCCACTACATTATGTATTTCCATATTACAAATAATTGTATTTGAAATACAATAATGATTTTTCTCCAACTTTCAAAGACACGAATATTTGCGACAGAAACAGAATAATATTTTTTCGCCCGCTTGCGCCAAAGCTTCCTGTTACCACTGTGTTTTTGTATACCACATGGAGACCTGCATCTTGAGGAATGCAACAACATATTTAAATTTTGAGGGCAGCTTTAAATACTGTTGAAAAATCTATTTAACTTACGTTAACCGGTAACAGTTCCCCCTCGACATCCACACATTTGAAAAACTTTCCCCCGAAGAACTGCACCCCCATGATGGAGAATATAAGCCAGAACACTAGGCACACCAGCAGGACATTGAAGATACTGGGGATGGCGTACATGAGAGCGTTCACCACTATTCGCATGCCCTGCCAGCGGGATATAGCGCGCAGTGGCCTCAGGGCTCTCAAGGTCCGCAAGGATCGCAGCACTTTTAGATTCTCATTCTCTTCTATTAATAAACTAAAGACAGACACCTGGAAAAATGAGTTTGTGATGTGTAAAAATGGTATTGATTGTTGAAACACATATAATGATACAATATTATGTTATGACAATGAGTAGCATCATGCAATTTTTTAACACTACAAAATTGCTCAATAATGTGATGTATACACAGTGTCAGGAAACTCGTAGGACAAGTGGAAAACCGGTGAATCTACATCACATTTGGAGTCGATTTTGTGTGGTCATTTTTTTGATTTGAGCTTATGTTTTCAAGTAATTCAAGTCCGAAGTTGGATTTATGGGTAAGATTTGAAAAAAATCAGTCACTATCAGGTGTTTAATGTTTTTTTAATATGTGTTGATGCGTAGATCGAGCCCCAAAAGTTTTTTTTACCCTTTATGCCGAAAAAAAATTGAAAAAAAAATCTAAATGCTCAGAAAGGAAAAAAAGGATTTTTGTGTTCGCTATGTGATGTAGATTTACCAGTTTCCCGCTTGTAATACGAGTTTCCGGACACCACGTATACTAGGGTTCGAATTTGTTTTAGAAAAAGCATTTGTATAATACATTTTAAAACGCTCTAATCCTTCAACTACAATTATGGTTTTTCTGTTTGCTTTAAAACGATTATTTTTTTAAAGTTTTTTTTATGCGATTTTCAAAATTTAAAAAATATACTTTGCAAAAATCATTGGAAAATAATTTTAAAAAATTAGACTCACAAAGACAATAATAAAATCTAATATAGTCCAGAAACTTGAAAAGTATCTGGTGAATCCTAACGCCAGCCATTTGAGGAACATCTCTATTGTGAAGATCAGGCAAAACCCCAAGTTGGTCCAATACAAAATCTTCTTCAGTGGCTTATTGCTTTCCAAGTGGATGTCTTCAAAGCAGAGAGTGATGCTGGAGGCGAAGATAAGTACTAAGATGAACCACTCGAAGGCTGGGGTGTCCACATACTGCAAGACCACAGTGCGGGCCATGGTCCACTTCTGGCCTAAAGGTGTTTGCACCAGATTGTTCCAACACGAGCATCTGTAAACAATTTGTTTTATTGAAATTCTGATCTTTACGAAACATGTTTTGCAATAATTTTTATAGTTTTGGTGTTGTCTTTGCTCCATTAACCGGTTCAGTGCCAATCACTCCCACGGGCGGATCAATCATGTGTAATTTTAATGGTAACAAAAGCTCCTGCAACGAATATGTTAACCCTTATTTAATCGTATTTTAATCTCTAAAACTGAATGACCACATTTTTTAACCACCGGGGATTAACCAAACGGGCCTTAGTAACTGAGGATTTTATAAAAGGTTAACTGGAACATGCTAGGAAAATGTGTTTTCGAACTTTTTTGTGGTTTTCAAGCTTTTGGGTTTTCGTCCCTGGAAAACTGAATTAAAAAAATATATTATATTCGAAAACTACGTATTTGGATCTCTTTGGATCCCATTTGGATCTCAGATCATAAGAATTTTTTTAGGGCCCTTGCAAAATTTTAAAAAGGATCACTTATAATCCATCGCAACTTCTCCCTCTTTCTTATTAACAACCCATCTAACAGAAGGGTTCCCAGTTGTAGGACTGTAAGAGAATTTTACCGTATTTTAACTAAACAAACCTTTGATAGCAATGCTGTGGAAAGCAGTCTTGTGGTGCCTTTGCTGTGACATTTCTACCGAACCCGGGGAATTTTGGAAACCTGTCCACGAATTGTCCTTTTGAGTTCCTTCTGCCTCCAACTGTCAGCTCGTCCACATAAGAAACAAGGGCGTGCCAAGGTCTCTTCACTCCACTGGATTTCTCTTCCTTGCCTTCTTTGCTTTCCCTGTAGGCTTCTTCATTGTAGATGGAATCCTTAATGGTAACAGATTTGAGTTTTCCTGATAATATGTCTTCGTTGCTTATGATGGGTGGTATTGCTTCTTCGGTTTCGGTGTCTTTTGACGAACCTTTCTCTAAAACAGCCATTTCGATGCTTTCTGTTCCTGTTTCGTCTAGAATAAATGGCATTGTGAGTATTTGTATTAGTTTCTTACTTACTAATGAAATTCTAAAGGAGTGAATAGTTGCAAAGGTATATATGATTTGCGTGCATGGTGTTATTCAGGCATCTTCAAATACATACTCAGGGCTGGGGATTCAAAATACAAGCCCCGGCCTGTTCCGTGTCGACTCATTCATAAAGTGGAACATACATATTGGGTTGATAACATAATAAAAATTCATTAATGAAAAGCAATGATGAAATAAAGGTGAATGCTTACATGAATTACCTTTGCTATCTTTCTGCTGGGTCCCGAAGCCGGACGAGTATTGCATCTGCAGTAACTGTTTGCTAGCAAATTCCTTTCTTTCTTTCTCCGGCGACATTTCATCTAAGGCCTCTTTTGAATCTTCCCTGATGGTGGCGGAGTACCTCTTGCACTCCCCTCCAATCTCCTTGATGTCTCTCAACGTTTCTTGACTCCCGTGATTATAGGCGGCACTTTGGTGAAAGAGACCACCGGCAGAATAGCAAAAATCAGAACCTGATACAGGCCTACAAATACCAAATGAAATGAAAGGTGAATTATCTCAAACGCTTGAAGTAAAGGAAAGTTTTCATGCAAAGTATTTCAACAAATTGAAGAAATCATTGGAAATCAATATTTACCTACATTAGAAAATCTCTCTACAATCAACTCGTTAACAGTGGGGTGACAAAAAACACTTGTTCAGATTTAAAAACTTATCTCTGCAAGTGATGCTAATAGGAACAAACAATTTTTTCAATCACAGTACAGGCGTATCGCTAATACATAGTTACATCGTAACCTTCTTCTTCTTCGTCATAAACATTGCATGTATGTAATAGAGAAAAAAAAGGTACCACCGGATTTCATAGCGGTAGAACCGTATAGTAAGGCCCAAACATAATAGATAAGTTTGTACATCTGTACAATAACATAAAATAATTGAAACAGAAATAATATGTTGGTTTTATAAGAGATTTTCCAATGTAGATGGCATGTATTCGAGGCCGCATTATCTCAGACTTTCTCAATTTGAGTTAACGATACAATCATTTCAATTTAGATCAATCATTTGAGGAATGATTTGAGGTGACATGAGATCTACAGATAATTCCATTGTGTCAATGAATGGATATTTATCAAGTGTTCAAATATATGTTTTCTATGAGCATGTTTTTAAAATTAAAAAATATTTTCTAATTGCCACTATAATACTTTGTAGTGCCATCATGAAGTATCTGGTGCATTTTTATCGTGATGAATTTTGGTCTTCATACTTATTTTGAATGGGTTGTACACAATTCCACAATTAATACTTTCTGCTTTCTTTTTTCTTCAAATGCAACAGTTAAAAAAACTGTAAGTCACCAACTTGGTAGGTACCTACTCAAACAGAGTGGACTAATTTGGTAAGTGCTTTTTTACATTACTAATGATTAATGATTATTTGAGTAGGTACCTAAACATATTTAAAAATAATACATATAAATATTTTGATTTCACGGAGAAGTTTGTAAATATTAGGTAATTTGATATGGTACCTGTTAAGTGCTTCTTGGTAGCTATGGTTATATATATTATCATGAGGGAATCCTACAATGGTTTCTTGAAGAGAGCCAGAATATCGATGCTCGCTTATCGTTGAGAATCTCTTTTCGCTGTTGAGTTTTTTCTGTATCATGACTTCGTTGACGAGTTGTTCTAGTCTTGATGCCTTTTCTTCCACTTTGGGTTTACTGCTGAAGGCGTTTCTTTTCTTTCTCATGATGGATCTTATTCTTTCAAAACTCTTCGCTAATTTGGAATCTTCACCAACTTCTTGGAATATCTATAATAAATATTAATAGACTCGATAGGCTTTGATTTATAATAACTGGCGAACCTATTATGAACATAAATAATTTATTAAGATTGTTAAAATGATGGAAAACCCAATAATATTCAAAATATATTGTGTTCATTAGTACCTAACCTCCATTAAAATATTCATACTTATTTACAGATCATACTAATCAATATTAACCCTGCAGTGGTCGCGTGTACTACATATGTAGTCCACTAATACCAGAGATGTGCAAAATGGGTACCCAAAACCATTTGAAATGAAAAATGGAAATAGGTCAAAACTTTTCCATTTGAAAATGCAAAATGCAAAATGGCTTTTAGAAAAGCATTTCAAATGCAAAATGCAAAATACCTATTTTCAAAATGACAAATGAAAAATGGTTTCTCAGGTCAAACAATTAAAAAAATTATAGAATTTTTAAACAATTTTGTCATTTAATAAATGGATATCAATGTAGAACAAACATATTACATGATGGTAAATCCAAAAATACCACGACTACAGATTATGAAACCACAAAAAATTTGCGCGGGAATAATGTTGCCGACGTAAAAACATAGAAACTGCTATCTAACATTTAATATTACAGAGTCATGGCCCCATGTTCAGTATTTGAATCAGTATTTTTTGTAATTGTATCACTCAATTGCCAGGGCTCCTACCAGGGAGCAACTTGACAAATGTAAATTATCTCTCATAGCGAGGTTGAGGAACAACTGATATTTGAGGCTTATGAAAAAAAGATGAGTGGAGATAGTGAAGAATGTTGCAAAAAAGCATTTAAAATAGAAAATGCATTGAGAAAAGCATTTAAAATGCAAAATGGTTTTTAGAAAAGCATTTAAAATGCAAAATGAAAAATACCCATTTTGCATTTTGCATTTCCATTTGAAATGGATTTATTTGAAATAAAGCACATCTCTGACTAATACTAAATCAAAAATAGCCGCTAGGTACTTTTAAACGAACTATCGAGAGACGCACTCAAAGAAGCGCAAGCCGAGTAACAGAAGCTCCGCAAAGATCCTGGACTACATACGTAGTCCCCGCGACTAATCATGTAAGTATTTTTCAAGTATGTAAATTTCAAAAAGTTCATTTTGACGATCATTCGAAAATAGTGTGTCTTTCCTGCGGAGAAAATATTATACGTTAATATTTTTTAATAAATAGTATTATTGTGATTTCAATTATGTGATTTTTGTGCCAATTTTGGAGAATTTTTATTTATATTTTAATAATTATGAAACAGAGGTTTTGATTAAGTTTTGTTTATTGTATCTAGTTAAGAAAACTGAACTGATTACATTTTCATAATTAAAATAAAGATATTATGTTTAATTTTTATTTTATTTCAATTTAAAAATGGACTACGTCTGTAGTCCGTGCGATTTCTGCTGTCTCATTTAAATGCGCGACCACTGCAGGGTTAAAAAATTCCAAAATTAAATAAATATGTGTTTTAGTGTTACTACTAGGCTTACTAGAATATTAAATAGAAAAAAATAAAGAGTAGCATATTATTGGTTGCACACTTATATGTGCAATACTGAACTATTAAAAAATGGTGGACGTGTAAAAACTATTTCGTTGAGTATGTTTTTCGTTGAAAGGGCTTGAATCATCGCAGCCACCCTAAATTATAGGGTGGGGCAGAAGTAATGACCCGGTTTTGAGGAGGTGTAAAAAAAACTAATAAACTTAGATTAGTTGCACACTTATATGTGGAATATTAAAATAAGAGAGAAAGAAAAATAGAGACTTAAAATTTTTTTACTATGATCTGTATAAAATCCCATTTTTTCATTAGGTTTTGAATGCCACCTCAGCAAAATGGCGGCTTTCAGCAGCAGTACACTGATGTAGTCTATTTCTGAAGTTTTGGGCGGCTTTTATTAAGTTTATTAGTTTTTTAACACCTACTCAAAACTGAGTAATTACTTCTGCCCCACCCTGTATAAGGTCTTAATGATGAAAAGATAGAATTTGGTGGTTCGAACTGAATATGATGAGGTGATGATATTATATACGTTTGATAAATTTTAAAAGGTGTCCGTTTTATAAAATTCTCAAAGATTTTGTGAGGAAAATTTGTTTGTAATCTGAGTTTTCATATTATAAAATTCAACGGAATTTATGTATAATCTTAACTAAAACAAAGGAGATTTTGTCTCACTATATAGGTTTTAAATATATCTAAGTACTTAATATTTGAAGAATAATATTTAATAAGTTTGGTTTTAAGGAAAAAACTCTTTCATTTAACCTTAACCTTCCAGCGGGCGCGCTGTCGTAAAATTTACGACAGACGCGCCTTATCGCTTCTCCCACTCTTAAGACTTAGTCGTAAGCATCGAGCTTCGAGCTATGCTAGAGTCAAATCAAATGTCAAACATTTACCGCAAGATATAAATGCTTTTCTCAAAGTGAATAACGGTCGGGCAGTTGAACCGATGACAGAAGAAGAAAACAGAAGCTTTCCACAATGCGGTGTTTGTCGGTTATGTGCACTGGATAAGAAAAGATCCTCAGTATCAATGAAGTGTTGCCGTTGCCAGTCCTTTACATGCAAGAACCATTCTTCAGTTGCGGTGGTTTGTAACAATTGTAAGAATGAGAATATTGATTCTGACTAAATAGGTCGATAAAATATTTTGTTTTGAAATATTAACATGTTTAGAGTGTTGCTTCGTTTTTTTAAGAAAGTCAAATAATTTTTTTGTACTGCCTATTATGATTTTTCATATCCTTAAAGAAATTCCCTAACATTTGTATAAAGAAAACACCACTTACATGGAGAAAACTCGATGACGTAAAATTTACGACAAGCGCCCGCTCAAGGGAAATTTCTCAACGCGCCCGCTGGAAGGTTAACTGACTAATTAACCGTCAAACAAGTCGGTCTTGACATACACTCCTGGCCTTATTCACATTAATACATCGTCTCATAAATACTCTTCTGTTATTCTAACTCTTGACATGGCCCGACCAAAGTATTTGGTTCACTAGATTGTGCCATGTCTTTTGTGGGTGTCCCCAACTTCTTCTACCATTCAAAATCGCGTCACATATTATCCTTACACTCTTTAATTTATTCATTTGTCCTACATGCCCAAACCATCTAAGCGTACCTTTCTAATTCTTACTCATTACGCTTACATCAACCTTGCATTCTTTGTGAACAGCGACCGCGGAAGTGGGGGCAGAGGGGGCCAAATGCCCCCCTAAAATCAAATGAGGGGGGGCCGCGCCCCCTCCAATTTTACCACCTGTGTAAAGAAGAATTATCTGTGCTGGTAAAGATTATCTGTATCCTTCACAGTGCTTTTTTCATAAATGAAAAAGTGTTTGTTGTTTACAAGAAAAATTGTCAAGAGATAGCATTATTTAAATAATCAAAGCATTCGAGGACTTTTTTTAACATTTAGTTTAGATTTAAATGAAATTCTTAGGGAATTTACTTCAAAGACGGCTGAGAGACGCAACGTTTTTGGTATCGTTCAATGAATGCAATAAAGCAATATTTAAAAAAAAGTTTTTTATTCACTGAACCTGTTATTTGTTTGACCTAGTCATCTCCGTTTTGTCTTATTTATAACTAGTTGATTGACTGGAGAGGAGACTGAAGGAAGAGGGTGACTAAACAAGTTTGCCCCCACCGTCATAGAGTACTTCCGCGGTCCCTGTTTGTGAATGTTCCCATTTCTCAGATGATCGTACTTGATTTTACCACACGTATGCCTCAGGTATCTCAATTCGAAAGCATTCATTCTATTTTCATAGTTCCTCTGCCATACACCAGGGTAGGTACCAACACTGCATTTTGAGCTTTAAACTTTAAGAAATTGAATTACACAAGTGCGATTAGATTCATTGTACCTCTTTCCTGTTCTTCAACTCCTCGCTGTTGAAGCTGTTGAGCAACAGGGCAAGGAAGAGGTTGAGCACCATGAAGTTGCCCATGACCAGCGCAGGCAGGAAGATGAAGAAACAGGTCTCCGGGCCAGCCACCTCCTCGGCCCTCATGCAGTCCCACAGGGGCTCGATCCACTCCCCGCACAGGATACGGAATATCATCATGAAAGAGTGGAAGAAATCATTAAAATTCCACCTGAAAATTGAGAAGCATTAATCATATTTGTTAATTATAACATTCACAAGTTACGAACTAAGTAGGTCTCTAGCACGGTTAATCAATAAAGTCAGTAACTGTTATCGCTCCCGAGCACGACTGCAGAGAGCTAATGTAAAAACAAGAGTTCAGTTCGAAAAAATTAAGACCACTTAGTCGTTGTGAACTGCCGTTTACTTGAGAATGGTAACAGGTTACCGACAATATCCATAAATTCAGCAAAAGATTACATTTCGGAGGCCTGGTTGAGAACCCGACATTTTCATATTTTCATTGAGAATTGTTGATATTATCTTCGTTAATGATTTTATATTACAATGATGTTTATAAGCTTCAGTAAGTTATCCCTAATAAAATTGAATATTCATTCTAGACTTTTCGAATAATGTCCCACATAATAAAATCAGATTGTGGGAGTTAGATAGGGGACCGTGATGAAAAATATACTTGAAAAGTGGGTGGTGATGCAGATGAGGTTGGGAACCTCTGATCTATATTGTAAATAAATTCGGTTAGAATTTTTATCCCACCAAAATGATGGCAGCCAAAAAATATGGGAACAATTGAAGATAATATTGGTAAAAAAAACTGGAAGTAAGAAATAACAGAATGTAATGAGGTGGCGATAGCTCAATTGATAGAGTGCCAGTTCCGGTAGACCTAAATTAAGGGCCGGATTCGGCACCTGAGTCGAATGGTGCTGTATTAGGTAATAGGTATCATCAGCGCCTTGGCTTTTTGTCTCCTTGGCGCCCGGAGCAGACTACTCTAATTGCACCTGCATAGGGCCGGCCGCGTCTGGGTGAGTTGCGACCATTACCTTTTTATTTTCTATGCCTGTCTGTTTCATATTTTCATTGAAAGTTGTTGATCTTATCCTTTTCAATAATAAAAAATTTCTCAGCTTTCAAAGCACTATGTAACAAAATTCTAATAAAAACAAAATGTTTAGGAAAAATAAATTTTTAAAAATGATTTCATACCTTGGCACAGGATCAGGCTCAAATTTTTCAGGAGTGTAATCCTTGGAGAAGAGTTGCATACCGATCACAGCAAATATGTATATGACAATAACTAACACAAAGGTAAGGTTTCCTAATGCACCAATAGTAGATATGATAATGCTCAGTAGGACTTTCATGGTGGTCCATGACTGAGCTAATTTTAACACCCTTAACTGTAAGAAAAATAAAACAAATTATTAGAAATTCACCAAACAGTATAATGAAAATTGTAAAATGTATGTATTTTATGAAATATGTGAAGGATTAAACTATAAAATAATACAAATTAACCATAATTTTACGATTCAGATTGCATAGATAATATAAAATTGCTTAAAATAAAAATAGATTGCTCGGGGAAAATAAATCTAAACAATGTTGGTGATGTTTAGGAAAAAATGTGCTTTATAAAATTGACAATATGGAAAACGGCTTTGGTGGCTCAATCGGTACCTAATGCTAACGCCTAGAAAGCAGGCGATCGCAAATTCAAGTTAATTTGCACTAAAATAGTTTTTTCAGGACGTTGTTGTGTGGTCAATTGTTAAATAAATTATTACATAGTTGAAGAAGAAGATAATACTAATAAATCTAATCGAAACGTGAAACAGAACGAGACACAGAAAAAATAAAAAGATAATCGGGAATCGAACTCAGGATCTTTGTTTAACCGGGATAACGCCTCAATCAACCTTATTATTTTATGTCATTTTTTACGATTTCATATTTCAAATTCAGCATTAACAATATTATCTTGCAACTAATTATTCTCATTTCTTTGACATCTACCTTATTAAATGGAAATAAAGTTACGTTAAGTACTAATGAAATTGATTTGTAACCTAGATAGTGTCTCGGTTATACATATTTTACGATTTCATATTTCAAATTCAGAATTAACAATATTATCTTCAAGTAGTTAAATAGTTCTAATGAATTTATTTGTAACCTAGATAGTGTCTCGGTTATACATATTTTACGATTTCATATTTCAAATTCAGAATTAACAATATTATCTTCAAGTAGTTAAATAGTTCTAATGAATTTATTTGTAACCTAGATAGTGTCTCGGTTATACATATTTTTCTGTGACTTGTTCTGTTTCGGGTTTCGTTTAAATTTATTAGTATTATCCACTTCTTCATTGACATATTACATTGATGGGTTGAACCTTCAAAAGTTATTCCTATAAAATCAACTAAGATTTATTTTGTGGTGGTTTTTCATGCTATACAATGGAAAAATTATCCGTGTCAAGCTGAAAATATTACTTACCAATCTAAGGCCTCGCAAGACGGATAATCCATCAACGAGTTCAAAAATGAGATCTAGCAGACTAGCGGATACTATTATAAGGTCAAAGATGTTCCACCCACACGCGAAGAAGTCTTTGCTAAGAGCTAAGACTTTCAGGAAGCACTCAAGTGTGAAAATGGATGTGAAGACCTGAAACAAACAATTCAAAATATGGATCAAGTTACTGACAGAACGTTCTATTATAGCTAAACGAAACAACATACAAAATTGACATTTATCGTTAGTCCTCCAGGGGGTCTAAATCAGGGAAATCGATAAATTAACAATATCGGATCGATAGGCTTAACGACCGATGATTTTATACTGATTTACCCAGATATTGATAATGCAAATTGACATAAGCTGGCAACACTGGCGCATCTGTCTATGAATTGACATTCCTAAACATCAAACGGCTACGTAAAAGTTAAAAATACTAATAAATTGATAAGGTCCAATTGAAATAATAACTTTAATATACAATGGTAGTCGGCATGTACTTTTTGAAACTAAAAATGGAGTTAATTAGTTCATGAGGTCTTTAGTTATGACTAACAACTTTTGTTTCTCCAAAGAATTAATTCATCGCTTCTTAGATGAATTATTTTAGTCTATTGTGTATTGATTTCTTTCAATGTATCTTAGGACGGGTTGTTTCGGAGAATTTGAACAATTCATCAAATTTCAACGTTCATTTACAAGTTCTGTGAAAGATTTTTTCAAGTTCTGTTTTTATTTCAGTTTTGTCAAGCAATTAGCCTACAATGATATAATAACAGAATTTGAATAGGACTTTCACAGAACCCGAAAATGAATGTTGAAATTTGATGAGTTGTTCAAATTCTCCGAAACAACCCATCCTTAATCTCTTCTGAGCCAGTTATTATGCATAATGAACAAACTATCCAAAAGGTTGTACATATTGACAGCTTATCCGACTCCTTGGAGTGTGCGCATTCATTTGTCACTTGTTTGATTGTGTGTTTGTCACCTACTAATCAGGGGAACGAGCAAATAAATTTTCATTTATCAAAATTTTTTTCACCGGTGTAAAGAAATTTTACAAACTATGCTGTTTTTTTTCCAAAATTGGAGCATTTTTCTTACTTTGTTTCCTATATCTAGGGCCCGGCGTATACTCTCGCTCATTCCGTGATGTTCCAACGCCAGGAAGAGAGTGTTCAAGACGATACATGTCGTGATGAACAACTCGAACAGTGGATCCTTCACTATTTTATAAAGGCAATTCTGAAACTGCAGCCACCCCTCGTAGTCAATACAGCAAGACACGCACTTATCACAGTTTCTGTCAGGCAGCTCATCTAGAATACAAACACATCGACATTCACATTAAGGTATTGCTTTATCAACAGAGTGTCGACACCATCACAACACTTATATAACATATAAGCAGACTTACTTTTAGTGTGTTTGATACATCTAATGGAAAAGTTTATATTCAAAACAGTTGACAACCACAGAACAAACTTTCAAATACACCATTAAAATAGAACATTGAAATTAGATTTACAACATTTAACCACAAATTTTAATATGATATTCTTACTAATCATCCTTGGAAGTGGGTTTACAATGTACATATTGGAAAACACAAGTGCTAAAAGGTTGCTACATACCATGGAACCAAATATTATTGGGTGTATTTGGATTTTTGAAGGTCAAAGAGCCGGGTGAAGCTATAGCAATTCTCATGTGGGGATTGTCTGAGATTGTTGTGAGACTTAAGGAAGCTTCAAAGGGATTGGAGAAGGGAAGTACCTGGCCTTTCAAAACTGTTAGCCAAACAAATATCTGAAGTTGTTCTAGCAACGTTTTAATTCTCAACGATTGTCCTACCGGGATGATTCTGGGGGTGTCTTCTCTGTAACATGGAAGGATACCTACCTTTTCTTATTGGATTGGTACTGAAACACACTACTGACACTGAAGAAACACCGACATGCTGAAAAATAAGTCTTTCCATGTTTAGGGCTAAGGAAGTAAATATGAAGATACTTCAGTTTTAAAGTGATCGTTTCCTTTAAACAACTTTTTCCTGAAAGATTTAAATTTTTTTTTTTTGTCTACTTAAGGTACTTGATTGAAAGTCTGCTCTGTCAAATTAAAGTTATTTTTACTGTGGGTAAAATTACTGAATTCTTTGAAATTGAACAGTGTTAGAACATTATACAAAAAAAAACATGAACATTATTATCGCATGTAGCGCTATACAAACAGGGGTATGCTATGAATAATGCCACAAAAAGCTTTACAATTTCAATGCTTAATTGTACAGCAAAGCCAGGGCAAATGTACAAATATATATATAGTGTGATCGGAAAATATTGTGCTCAAGCAAACATCAAGTTTATGTGCATACCTCAGCATTTTGGATATGTGTGTTTTGACTGCTCTGAATTGAATCGATTAGCCAAAGTTGAAAAGAAATGGTCCACTTGCATTATCAACATGCATTATCAACACGATTTATATATTTTGCAGGTAAACGACAAGAAAAAAAGAATTTCTTAAATATTTGGCCGACTTAAGATCAATTCGGAGCGATTTGTATGAATGTTATTTTATTTTCAACCAATTTAAAACAATGTATAATGCAAGGTAGTTTTTCAAGATCTTCTCCAGGTTTCAAATTGTGTGTAAATGTTGCTGTTATATGTATGTTGATTTAATTTTAATATATACAAGGTTTTTTTTTTAATATATATAAAAAAAACGTCTTAAGTAAAACAACTCATTCCATAAATAGTATTTGGTTGTAAGTAGTCATTCATTAGTAGAGAGATAGATAGACAGATGTGGAAGGAAGTAAAGGCAGTCATGCAAGTAACAAGCTTGGAGCAAGGCAACACATATCACCAGTTCACAGTGATTTAATCCAACTGTTGGAGTACATTGTATCTGCAATACACCATTATCTATTGGGCAGTCGTTGCAAGTTGGTTAAAATATCCAAATTAGGTTAGTTTTCCTAACATAACCTTATTTATTATTCATTCATTACTTATTCATAAAGACTTATCCAATAGATATTGGTGACTATGAGGGAGACAAACAATTTGAAAACTCTATTGATCTTTACAAAATGTAGTCTCGTGTGGTAGAGATTTATTTCAAACAAAAAAATGTTCTTTGTTTTTGCAGAAATGTGTCAGTCTAGACAATTTATTCGAATTTTGGGTAATTGTCACAATTCACAATACTCGCGCTAAATTATATATTAAGTTTCATAAGTTTAGTAACATATATCCTGAGTATGTGGATACAGTTCAACATGAACATAGAGATTATTATCTATACAAAACACTTGTAACACAGCATAATAATGTCTCATGAGTAACACCGAGTATCAGCAGAGGCGGATTAAGCCGATTTGGAGGCCTTTGGTGCGGGCAGTGAAAATTTCGAGGCTCTTCGACCAGCAGTTCCTAGAAATATTTGACCACAGAGAATCCTAAACAGCCGCTTGGATGTTAGCGGATAGCGGAACCAAACCTTTTTTTTTCACTATTTTGAATATTCATATGTACCAATATGTACATGTTAAAAATACTAATAAATGGACAATGTCGAATTGAAATACATCAGTCTGCATGCACCTTTTCACACCAAAAGAGGAGTCAATTAGTTCATGAGGTCATTAGTTAATTTGTCTATGGACCAAATTAAGTGCATACAATTTCTTTCAGTTGTAAGAGCTTAGTTAATTCACCTCCATTATTAGTAAGCCAGTTATTTGGCATAACAAATGATATTATCCAAAAAGTTGTGCATATTGACAGCTTATCTGACACCTTGGAGGACGCGCTAAAAGCAGCGGCCTTTGTCTGGCCACTGTCGGAATTACATTCTGACCGTGCTCGCAAGTATCGCTAGCTGACCACTGATGACGAATTTCGTCAATATCGTTTTGATATAGGGTTTTATCGATCTACCATGCTAGGTCGGCCTGCCGCTTAATCCGCCCCCGAAGATCAGTTGTTTTGAGTAAGCAAGTGTGTAACAGTCTACAGAGGAACACAGATGATCACACCAATGTAACAGCCCAGTGTCTCACGAGTAACACAGAACATTGTGAGTGGTTTAGTAAGATCAGTTGTTTTGCGAGTTTTAAATATGTAGGAGTCATAGTTTACACATGAAAACAGTTTTCACAACAGAGTGTTTCATGGAGTACACAGAGCTACAGTTGTTTCGCGAGTGGTAAGTGTGCAGCAATAATACTTTACAAATGAACACAGATTTTTCACACCAATGCCAGTAACAACACAGAGTCTCGTGAGTATCAGCGAGCCTCACAAGTAGCACAGAGTCTCGGTTGCCTGATGAGCCGAGAGCTTACGAACGATACACGAATAAATAAAGAGTTTTCAAATCCTTTGACTTGAGATTGTTAAACAGTGACTCACCTGAGTAAAACGACAACAGCATGTTATTCCGGGCGGGGAGTAATTTGATACTCTTGTCTGTACATAAGTCCGCTAGGGGCAGGGTGGTTTGCTCCGGCGGTAACTCTACCGGACGTTGGTATGGCCAGTCAGCGCCTGATGGTAATTTTAGTTTGTTTGGATTGAAGGAAAAGTGCAAAGATGCGCTTAAGCAAAAGCGTGACATTCTCTATATGCAAAAGTTTGTGAAGTTCTAATTGTGTCTTTGTGATATAAATGTGACTATCGGTGAATGCACACTCGTCTAAGGAGAGATTCATGAACATGGGTGACATGAGGAAATGTTTAGTTTTGTTCTCAAGTCCTTGAATACAATATTATCGATCCAACATTTTCAAAATGACAATTTGTTTGACACTTAACTGACTACTCTACGTTTTATATAACCAAAGTTCTCGTCGTTGTATCTCATTGGAAATATATTACATAAATGATTAAATCTCTCAGCCTAAGATATTAATCAAAGTTGCAAAAAGTACAAACAAAGTACACATTTCCACACTACAACTGTTAAGTTATATTGCGTTTACACCCAAAACTATAATAATTATTTTTTGTTTTAATTTCTAGAAAATTTTCTATTTTTTGTGATTATTAAAAGCTATTAATTTATTTCTTTATTTATTTTCTGAAAGTAAGATAAACATTTTTCTAAAGTATCTATTATCTAATATTTTCTCTATCTTTAAAGATTAAGATTAGGTTAATGCACGCCAAGCTTAAGCCAGCTTAGAAAAGTAATTATTTTGTTAGATAGAAAAAAGAAATGACAGAAAAGAGCATTTTATTTCTAGAAGAATTCAGAAAAAAGAATAACTAAAGTTTATGTCTGTTGAAGTTTTGTGAGAAGACTTTGTCAAATATTAAATAATATAATAATAACAATTAAGTCATATTAATTTCCCAGCATTTGAAAACAGGGGTGGATTTAACCATTCGGAGCCCTTTTCAAGAGAACTTTTGCAATAAAACAATAACTTTTGATAATTTGTTAACTAGCTAAAAATAGATGATAATAATCCGTATGAGAGATTGCAGTCTTTGGAACACACACGAAAAGTCATGGCGTTAATTGGAAAGCTGGGATTTTCTACTAGTATTTATATTTATAGCGCCCTTGAGGTGATTTTGAATTTAAATTAGCCAAATATTATCATAGCCATACCAAACTGGTACCTATCGCAGTGGCCAAATTTTTGTTTAGGTTGAATTTTTTACTGCTGCATTGCTATATTTACAAGATTTTATTTGGATATTTAGAGAAAAATAAACAATAATGAGAAACAACGCGGCCCTACTCCATTCCGCTTTTTGTGTACCGGTAAATCCACCCCTGTTAATGAGGAAGACATTTTCTAAAATAATTGTAATCTCAAAGTGATAAAAAATAATTATGTTAGTTGTCGTTCGTTAATGTACTCTTCATTGATTTTCAGTTAGTGTTTCAGTCTAAATTCACATATCCTACCATTTCAAAATCTAATAAATCAAAGAACAATTAAAAATTTTACAGTAAAATGGAGGTGAAGTAATCTCTGATAAAAAGCAATGTATTTCAACATTTTAAATGATAAAAGCGAAAGAAATATGTAATAAAATGTTAACAGGAATGAAAAAAATTAATAACATTATTACACAGTAAAATCAATTTGTAAAATTTTAAGATTTAAAAAAAATGTGTTAACAATTGTTTTTTTGGACAGATTTGTTCATAATTTCATCTTTAGGCATTTTGTGCAGTTGTGGTTAGAGTGTATCATCGAGTAAGTTGTGAAGATTGTTCTAAAAAACTATATTGATAATTAAATCTACAGTTATATATAGTGTTCCGTAAATAAACAGATATATTTATATTCAACCAAAACTTGCTGCATTGTCTCGGAATGCTCTGCCGTTGAAACAAATCAATCGTAATGCCTGGCCTACTCTCTTGGCGAGACTGTCCGAGGGAACCTATGAGTGTAGTTGACGCGTTCGCCTCGCCTGCACTTCGTCCAGTGTCGGGTTTTTGTGCCTAGGTCAAGGGACACAAGGCAAACTATCTCCAGTAACTTACTGGTAATGGGCAACAACTGTGTGATATTAAGGTTAGGATATTTTGTGGAAATTCAAATGTTACCTTGTTGTGAAATGGCCAATCTGTTTTGAGCCATTTTGTTTTAATTTGACATGTGAGAGGTACGATAAACCCCAATTCTAGGTCTGTTTCAACTTTCTACCAAGTTGTGACCAGCTGACATGACAATTGTGCTTTTCTGTTGATCAAACATTGTTCCAAAACCGAAACGGATCTGAAATCGAAGCTAAACGAGAACTTTTCAAATGTCAAAAAAAGAAACAAAATGTCGCTGATTGACCATTTGATTACAAGATTACAATTTAATTTCTGTAAAACACCCCAACCTAAAAGTGAAGATACTCGGGCTGCCTCGAATCATGAAGTCTTACCGAAAAGTCTAGAGCAGGCATTTAAATGATTATCAATTTGGTATTATTGGAAATTTGTGATTATTTTACAGAGTTCTATTGATATGTTATAGGCTATGAAGGTCTAGGGTCTAGGTTCTACGGATGGATTGCTCACCCAGCACGACTATCTGCGACAGGTAGTCAGGGTGCAGCGTGTAGGTGGAGTGCGCGTGGCGCACTCGCCTCGCCTGTGCCACGCCGTTGCACTTGATGATTCGAACTGAGCGTGGCGATAACGCCACGGTGACTGGGGTGGCCTCAGCTCTCTGTAACTGTGAACACACGTGGACACCTTGTAAAGATATCATAACTTTCACAAAAAAACACTGGTCTAGTAATAACGAGATAAGCACTTTTATGTATTGAAGAATCATTAGAGAAAAAAAATAGTGCGTCCGTGTACTGTGCATTTCCTTTATCCAGCGGGCTTCTTCGGAAAATCTTTGTTAAAAATTTTACATTTCCAGAAATCTATTCTTCTATGTATTCATAAATAACCATTGGCTTACCAGCAATATATTTTGGTGAAGTATAGACGTACAATTGTGTAAAAACAATTCAAAGGGTTCAATAGAAAATATAGGTACCTATATAGATAGGTATCTTTTGGGCACATGCTAATATACCCTGTATAGAATACCCAATTATTTTATCCAGAAAGTCATGAGCATGCTTGGAACAAGTGATGATGTTATTTTGCTCTTGTATGATATATTTTTTGTTGTTTTATCTTTCACACTGCCAACGCCTCTGATTACGCTGACATACATTGCAATGGATCTCGTGATACGCGCTCTGTCTCGTCTGCATTGTGCTGCTATAACGAAACGGAGTGCATATCACGTGATGCGTAGGGTTGTACCCAGTGGCGACGCGAGTGATGGAAAATTATTTTTTTTTGTTTTGAAATTGAAAAAATATATTAACGGACAGCAAAATGACATCTACATTGATTTATTACTCCGAATATGATCAGGAAATGCTAGTTAAAATCTTTCAAATACGCGCTGATAAACCCTGCATACTTGAAACCAGTTAATATTAGATACCAGTTAGATATTTTCAATTTGTATCGATATTTCAGGTGAATAATTTTCGCTTATAATTATTTGTTATTTGTTGTACCATGCATAAAAAATCCTTGTTTATTTGAAATATTTTCATTGTTAATGGCGGTATTTAACAAGTTGCATATTTTTTTATTTATTTTCACAAGTAGTAGAGATTTCTCAGATATAGAGCATCTTAATCTTGCGTAAACGACAACCGACAGAATTGTTACTATGCATTCTACTAACCACAAATTGCGCTATGTATTAGACACCACTTTTCATCATATAATCTGTATGAACCATAGATAAAAGAAACACAGAGATATGTGTGGTCAAATGTCACCGATCTACAACCAAAGTGCACGGACTATCAAAGCGGTGAAGCCTATGAAAGTTATGAATTTGGTATGTAGGTTAAAACAAATGATGAGCCCGTTGAGTGTAGCAAGCTATTTAATATTATTTAACTGTTCATGGCCCATCTCCTTTTTATTCTGTTATCTATGGTTTGAATCTAATAATATTTATTTATTTTTATTTATTTATTTATTAAACGCCATAAAAGGCTTTTACAATAATGTGATACATAGATTATAAGTACACAGTGGTACATAAGCGAATATTAGTATTACATTTAAGAACACAACAATATGTATACAAAACGACATTGAATGTGATACAGCTGAAATTTTCTTAAGGCTATAATAATAGAAAGTACTTCATTTAAACAGGATAAAATATACAGAAAAGGTGACTTGCCATCAGATATAATCTAGCTAAATATTATAACAGCGCAAATAGTAGTGAGTTTATTGTTACAATCAAATTTATCTTCACTTGGCTATGGCACTATGGCAAAGTAGCTTCAACAATTCAGGGCTGACAGAGACTTGACAATTAAAAGTAACATTTTTTATTAAAATAATACATCCGTTAGCCAACACTATAAGACATCTGAAGCAAGCAGTTTATATAGATGCTATACATATACATTTCACATATATGTATATATGTGGAATGTATATATGACTATACATATACATGTATAGTCATATACACACTCTATATTCTATACCAAGGCTGCCCAACCCCAGGCCCGCGGGCCACAATGTGGCCCGCGAACGAATTATAAGTGGCCCGCGTGAAACATTTTCAAAAAACCCGCCAATCCGCCAATTTGAAAAAGTGTCGCGGGCCCGCGGTAAAACAAACAATGCAGCTTGCGCGCGGTCACCAGTGTTGCCAACGACGGTGATTTATCGCTATTTAGGCTACTCAGAACGAGAATCAGCGACGAAAAAATCTAACCTGTTGAACTTACTTTTGAAACAAAAATACACCGGTTTTCGACATAATATTCTTTGCGTCGAAATGGAATCCTGTAGCCACCCCCCCCCCCCCATGGAATTCGAAAAATTGCTGTGGGGTATCACATATGATGTTCGGGTGTGCGGAATTTTTTCTCAGCGAAGTTCCGTAACAACTCCCCCCCCCCCATGGATTTCAAATATTTTGTGGGGAGCACTTATTTAGATTTTTTTTGTGGGGAATTATGTTTTATAGAAATTCTCTAACAACCCCCCCCCCCCATGAAAATAATAGGAACCGTCAGGTATTCAGTGGCCCGCCAGTGATTCAAAATCGTCAATTTCGCCCAACTGCTAAAAAGGTTGGGCAGCCTTGTTCTATACGATGCTATACACATACATTTCACATATATGCATATATGTGGAATGTATATATGACTATACATATACATTTCACATACATGTACACATGTGGAATGTATATGCATAAGAACACCATATATAGGTATGTTACACATAAAGAAGAGCATGTCAGTATGATGCAGTACAAACAGACATTTAACATTTCACAAACATATCAGTTACATTCACAACCAAGTATTTTTGCCTTGATGCAAGACGGTGAGGTTTTGAAAATATCAAAAAGGTCTGTATACGTGTTGGCAGTGCGGTGAAAACGCGCCAACGGTGAATGATACAAATAGTTAGTGCTATGATTGTCACTGTGGAAAAGGTGGTGGAGTCGAGTTGATTTAACAGGGACACGAAAATTTATTACACTTAACATTTGAGGGCAGTCTATGAGATTGTTCAGTAATTTAAAAAGTATAAGAATGTCATTAATAGTTCGCCGGGTAGAAAGAAGTGGTAGATTTAGACCAGACATTAAAGTATTGTAGCAGATATCAATATAATATGTTCGTAAAGAATATATTCACAACAGTGTCACTATTTACATTTTTTGATAAGGTGAATCCTTTTTTACATTTGTATAGTTTTTATTTCAATGAATGTGGGGTATCCTGAAGATTGCTGTCCATGTCTCTCCACGCAGTGCAGGACCGCGAGGAGAGGAGGAGCTTTGTCTACCATGGAAATGGGAGTGGGAGATTCTGAGCAATGAGGAAACAACTAAAGATGAAGAGACGGTAAGTACCTGCACCAGACTATGCGCGTGCTGGCCAGGGTCCTCAAAGGTCTGGTCTGGCTCCTCGTGATCGTCCACCACTCCGGAGTCGTCCAGTGAGGACTCTCTGTTGTTGTCTGAACCGCTGGCCTGTCTGCTGCCCGTACCCAGTTGTCCTCTGTATGGAGGGACTGGAAGTAGACAAGATGGACGTTAGATCCAGTTTGCTGTTGTAAAAGTAATTAAAATAGGAGTAGGTTTAATCTGTAGCTATTATGTATTAGCAAATACCCTATAATTAATGTTATAGGGTATTCGGTATTATTAGTTGGTTTCATAAACACGTAGAGAGCGTTCGTAATATTCTTATTTTATTGAAAAACATTGCTTTTAGTCGGTGGTAAAAACCTCAACATACAGCTGCCCTTTGTAAACATGATGAATGTTACAGTCAGCTTGTTACAGTAGAAGAAATATAAACACAAGTAGGTTTTCAGCAGTAATAAGAAGTTTCGTGAACACTTTATGAACGCATGAATAAACCAGGTATAGTGTCTGACTTTGTTCGAGTTTCAACACTGTTTTTTCTTATTAAACATCTGAATAAATAGGAATAAACACTGGGATTCTGACGTATTTTAACACCAATGTTATGTTACAAAGCTATATTGCTTGTTATGAATATTTATTGGTGCAATGAAAATAAATAGTTGCGATGACCTAGAAATTCCCTTGTAAAGAATGTGTGCAATTTTCAAAATAACAGACATCACACTGTTCAAAAGTTTTTACTCTTTCCTGCAATAATATATGTGAATGACTTATAGATATTTTACAGTTACAATATTTTGTAATGTATGGTAAAATAAGATAAATAATTGAAACAATGGGTTTTTAATGATGGTTCAATTATTAGTGAATTTAAAAGAGAAAAGAAATTTTTTACAATAACCTATGGGGATGAGATGGTGGGAGGGAGGATCTAGTCTGTGTGGAGTAATATGTGTTGTGTGGATTTTAGGTTTAAAGATGTGAGGTGCTGAGTTAAATAAGTCGAAATGAGTTAAATATGATAAAAGATTGCAGTCAAAATGATTGTATGTATTTCCGCGTTGCAATAAAATCCTAATAAATTTAACAATTCTGAACTAATCCAAATAATTAAAACTTATACGCTTTCAAATTATATTATTTGAAGTAAATATATTATTTCTGAAATATTAAAATTTTTAATGGAAACATATAAAAAGTTGTAAAAAAAATAACTGATAACAAAAAATAAATAATTTGATAGTCAAATGTCTTATAAAAATAATTGTCACCTCACTTTTTTGAGCGTTGCATACAAAAAAAAATTCACAAAGTTTCATAAATTTATGTGAAATTGCGGTCCCAACCTTTGGTTTCATATTCGTATATATAGGTGTACATTTTAATTATTCTATGGTAAACGTATATATTTAAATATTTTGTGTCGTTTCTTTCTAAACCCGTTTAAATCATATTTTTCACCATGGTAGTAAGGGAGATACAACGATTTCCATGAGACCATATGAGCTGTTCAAAAAAGTGAACAAATAGATTCTACGGGTATTGGCTGTTGGTTCGCTAAACCGAACATAGTAACCTGGAGAGTTAATTCGCATTACGCATTATGCTTCCTACTTCAGTCAACGTTTCGGCCAGCTTTGCAGAGTCTAAGACATCATCATCACATCTACCTCGATGATGAACACAGCTTTTGAACTTTTGAATTTGAACAGGAATCTTTTACAGAACGTTGGTTTTTGAAAAATCAGTCATCATAATACTTTTACGGTTAGAATTTTAGCCTTCGTTTCTGACGCTTAACAGTGTCCATCGTGTGGCATGTCATCATCATCTGCCCTGATGATGGAGGAAGGAGGAAGGCGGAATCATCATAATTATACAGAATTATAAGTTTGCAGAGTAAAGTAAAGTGATATGGGTAAGTACCTAACATACCCAAGGCGTTCCCCGGGTAAAGCTTGCCCTGTTGCAGCTGCAGCGTGCGTGGTGGAGCTGCCGGGGGTGGCGGGGGGCGCACACCGCTGTTGCTGTGTCGCGGGGAGCCCCCGTGCCGCGGGGAGGGGCTCGGACTCGGGGTCACGGACCTGCAATGGTGAGGTTATATAATACATGTACTGTAACTACTTTGTGAAAAAAAACTACATTCTTAAACCAATAATATTAAAATACAATGTTTATACAAACAGAATGCCGGGTTCTTACTAGCCAATATGAAGCGTGCTATGTATAATACCTATATTCATAAAACAAGGAGCTGTTGGCACATTTATGACTAGGTATTATTGGTATCACATAATAAATTAACCGGCGGGAATTTATTCCAAGTTTTCTATACATATTTGGGGATCTGGTAGTGAGACAATGAAATATACATATGTGTTGTGTCACAGCGTTTATTTTGAGTCAATAGAATTGCGCAGTTGGGAGATGACTCGGAACTGATGAGGATGACACCAGGTGTAGACGGCGATGACGGCGATGAAGTGGTCGAGGCGGTGGTCAGTGATTCGACACCGCGTTGGTAGAGACCGGACTTGTGGATGTGTTCAGCATTGGTGAAGACGTGGAGTCTTCCAGCTACTAAAGTGTGAACAAGGTAGCCGAAGGTGCGATGAACCTGGTCGGCAGATGTACGGGAGATGCAGGCCGGCGACGATGCCGCTGGGCCGAGGCGCGGTATAGGCGCGAGAGGAGCGCTGCCCAGGAATGATAGCCGGGGCCAGGGCGCTGATGTGATCCCGAGGAGTCCATAATGATTTGTAGTCCGTACAGAGCCGGTTGTAGGTGAGTAGGTCCTATAGCGGCGCGGTAAAGCAGCAGCGGGGTGCGACCGGCCATAGCGGCCGCTTCAGTATGCAGCAAGCAGTCGCGGTGCTCGCATGTTGGTCACTCGTAAAACTGCTAATTAATGACTGACTGAGTACATCTCGACGCACCTCATTATATAGCCGTCCGGGTGCATCGAGAACATTTCAGACCTGTAGGTAGGAACGCCGAAAGCTCGCATCGCGTCTAGAGTGTTCTCGCTACAATGCGTTTGGCATTGGCGATCGTTCTAGAATATTCTCGTAGCATCTCTACACATATTATTCTTTTTTTAAATGGTCGGTTTCCATAAATGAACATTTTGCTACAGATGATAACGAAGTGTATAAACTGACGTTCTCCTAGTAAATTTTTACGTCTTTTTTTTTAAATTTTTTTTTTTATAGTGAATACCTCACAAGAGTCCCAACTGCTCCCGTCTGGAGCCAGTGAGACTATGGCATCCCCAATTGGGGGATGTTGTGAGGCTGAAGGTAAGTGGGGAAGGGAAAGAGGAAGGTGGGGAAGTACCTGGCTATTCAGATCTAGTCACTAAACACGGGTAAAGCCATTTGGAGCAACGTTTCAATTCTGAATGGTGGTCTTACACCAGGGCGATACTGGTAGTATCTTCTACTCTGGAACGTGCCGCAAATATACTATATATTATTTTTAATTAATTAATTGTGAAATAACACAAATTAATCAAATAAAATTTATTTGCGCACGCCGGGTTCGAACCCGCGACCTTCGGAATGGCAGTCCAATGCGTTACCACTGGACTATGCAGGCCGTCAATAGAAGGCGCAAATTTTTTTTAAACAAAGCAAGTAGATTGCTGCCGTGTTTCATTTTAGAGGTATTTCTTGCTTCTTTAGCCAATATTTCGGAGAGCGTTACAAAGTCCATCATCAGGGCAGATGTGTAGATTGTGAAGCGTATGTATGTAGGATCGTCAACGTGTTGCGCGCTCCAATCTTTTTAGGGGCGGCATTTCAGCACAATTAGTGAAATATAACGTGGTTTTCGGGGTTTAGTTTTGGTGTAACCATCAAGTACCGAATACCAAGAACTATTAATGTTAATGAGGTTTTTGTGGATTTTAATAATTGCCTCCGTAATAAGGCGTGCTCGATGCGTTTTGGGTCTTTCCCAGAATTCCTGAAACAAATTCAAAGTAATGGCCCGTTTCAATCTTCTTCGCACAAGAGGTCTTCCATTTTTCATGGAATCTTCCGTATTTATAACGATAGTGGCTAACTAAATAAGGAGAAAGCGGAACACCCCAAAATAAATAACCATTTGATAGTATTTGATTTATTCGCATGTTAAGGATACATTTCATTAGGGATCCGGTTACTTAATATATATTGCATTGCTTCGTCATTCATTAGCGCCATCCGGCACGTAAACGATCATTAAATTACGGTTAAACTAATCGGCACTCAAAGCGGCGGTTATCCTCGGATTAAGGTACCTCGTAAAAATTTGTACAGTTGGAGAAACATTAAGGGTATTTTAATTTGATTTCAGTGGATTTGAGTGCCCATTGTATTGACGACACGCAAAGAATTAGCTTCTAAAAATCAACTGATCTTTTAATAACTTAAACCCGTCGAAAACTTTAGTTCATCTCACGAAAATAACGGTTAACCTCAAAATTTTACTAGTAAATTTATTTTCCCAATATGCATAGAAAGAGTTCAGCACAAATTTCTTAGGTACGTAAATTTTAAGCTCAGAATTTCAATTGATTACATTAATTATGTCAGTTTGATGAATCAATTGCATCAGATAACACTGTCTGACAGGAGAATTATGTCAGACCTGGTTGTGTTACAAAGAGTCATTAACAACTTAATTGACAGTCCTGCCATCGATGCCACTGTCAAATTCCATGTGCCGACTAGGAATTCAAGACAAAATATAACATTCTTCTGCAAACAACCAACTATCAAACACACCCACTGACCAATTGGATGCATGATTTGGGCAACAAGTGTGGTTCTATTGATATATTTATTGACTCCATTTATAGAACTAAGCGTAATCTATACCAGCACTTTGTTGAATCCTACAAATTAGAGTAGCGTTAGTAATGTAGTTTTAGTGATTTGTCTTATATGTAGTATTGTTCTAGTCTCTATAATATTTTATGTTACTGTTACATGTTTTACTAATATTATTTTATATTCATTAGCTTTAATTTTTGTTGTATAATTTTCGATAGCTTACTAGATATATTCAACTATACATATATATTCAACGACGTACTCAACAATTGCTGTAGATATTGTGGAAACGAAAAGTAGATGGACAAATTAAAAATCGATAGTTTTTTTGCAGAGTGCATAGATGGCAGTTTAGAGCCACAAAATTTAAAGAACATACACCATAATATTATGGCGTTATAAGTTACAAACACAACCTTATAAGGGGTGTATCACATAAACCTAAAAGGTCATGGACAGAGCTATACGAGAAAAATTTGTAGCCGCGGGGACAGGAGGATATGAATGAAAAATGCCAAAACCTGGTTAATTTTTTAATGACGTGTTCCATTGCCTGTCCCAAAAATCATAAGCTGTTATAATTGCGTTAACAATAGAAAAATAAGATTGAAAATTTTCCCTCAACCTAGATTTGCTCCCCAATGCTCTGTCCGGGGCTTTTTAAATTCACATCAGGGTGTGACCGACAGATTTTAACCAGCGATTGAATAACTAACTAATACGCAATGGAACACATACCTAACACTTACTAACTAAACACGTGACCACCTCAGCACAGATTCTCCTGGTGAGGTTTTCACGAAACGCACATAAACCATTTATAGTACCTAACAACCTTACCTACTCATAATTCCTAAGAAATAATCCATAGTATGAATACTTGGTAATACCTTTGATTTTTAAATTGAGTGTATTCATAAAAAGGGTCACACCTCGTCTTCTGCTGCGTGACTGATGGCACCGGCGGAGTTTGTCCGTTGCCACCCTCGGGCAGTCCACCCACCAGCGCATTACTCCGCCCCCGCTTTCTCCGCCTTGTCTTCTTCCTCGTGTAGGAGGCCAGCAGCACCCCCTTCCTGGCGTCAATCTTCTTCTGGTGGTTCTTGGCGAGGATCTTGACGTTGACGCTCGCCGGGTCGAAGCTGAACATGGAATCATCTCTATGTTCGTTTAGGTCCTTTTTTCTCTCCTGCAAATGTAACAAGATTTAATTTAGTTTTTTTAATGTCATCGCACATAATCCTCTCTCAGTAAATAAGTGACGAAGGAGGCTGTGAAACAGAAGTGAAAAAGATTTGGATGACAAACGACACCATGAGCAAAATGCAAAAGATATGGAGTAACAGAGGTAAAACAAATACTACCAAGATGAGACTTGTTCGGGCGCTGATTTCCCCCATATTTCTATACGGTGTGGAAACACGGACAGCCAGCTAAAGAAAACGGACACCCTTGAAATGTGGTTCTGGAGAAAAATACTCAGGATTGTATGGACAATAAATTATCAATTATCTAGGATACCTTCATAATCAATCTTATTAACAAAAAAAAGCAAAATATCTCAAGCTTTTTAATACAAAATCCTAATGTAAAATCGCGTACGGTTACCCCACATTACACCTTATTTGGACACGTTGCTCGCCAAACTAAGGACTCCAACCTCAAGAAACTCATGGTTACTAGCAAAGTGTAAGGCAGGAGAAGCGGAAAGCCAATGCTTTATAGTGACCAAGTATCACTGGCGTCCGATTCGTGATACATCGTGATACACGTGCGAAGAGTGGAAGAGCCTCACCCACCATGGAAATGCGAGTGCGGTCGAATCCTCAGCAATGAGCAACTGACTCAAAAATAAGCGAGGATGAAGATAGAGGCGAGGGTAAAGAAATGGAGATAACTAAATATTAGAAGCACTTGGATATTCAGCGACAACATGCTTTCTACATGTTATGGACTGAAAGCCGTTACTAATAAGATCTTCTTACTTAATATAGCTATAGCCTTTTCAAGCGTTTCGGTTCTGAATGGCAGTGTTTCATACGAGTAATATCTACTGACGGCATCTCTCAATATGCACAAATAAGGACTCTGCAAGATAAGATGTGCCTTAACTCTTGACAGGCCAAAATGTCAAACAAAACGTCTGTAACCAAGTGGGTCTTCCGACGACCCCATGCATTTTTGTCTTATGGGCTTTTAAACTATAGAAATTCCAATTATTCAGTCAATTATGTATTTACGCAGAAATACGTAAAATACTAAAATGATATGTCAAGTATTTAAGCTAATATAAGGAGGATAGTAATTTTGGGTATTACCTACTCCCCCACTTGGCTGCGGGATAGTTAAAAAAGTATTTTGGTAATATAATAACCTACCTACCTAAATACCAAATAGACCTATTTTCTAAAATGTTGTCTCCTAAAAAAGTTTACAATAACATTTATTATATTTGAATAACAAATATGACACTGAAGCTGAATAAAAGGAAAATATAGTTAAAAATGATTAGGCTTCTTCTGAATGCGTGCCTAATTTAAACTTTTTGAATAAAAAGAGCTTTTCGAGTATAAATTCAACATTTCTTAGTGTCTTAATTAAGCATCGCGTTAGTAAATCAACCAAAAGACTCGCAGAGTATTGGAAAACACAAAAGTTTTTGCATTCCATATAAAACTTTATGCTCCATTGATAATCCAAATACTTGTTTTGAGAAAGTCAAAACTTTCCCAGTACAAACAACGAAATGCCAAATCTTAGACAGGAAGTTTTTACCATCAAATATTTTGACTTGCGATAAACGCCTTTCTAAGATACCAGATATAAATATTATCGTGAATAAAAATTATATCATTTATCAATGAACTTTTAAAGTAAGTTTACTAAGTCGTACAAAATTACAATAATCTTCTTACTGAATTTCACTGTATTACGTACAAACCAAAGTAAGAATTGGGACTCCCCTTATGAAACATAAGAGCTCCTCTTTTTTGATAAAGTATACATGGCCAAAAGTACCCGAGAATGTTATATTTTGATAGGGCTATCATGGCCAAAAATACCCGAAAATGTAATATCTTGATAAGGTATATGGCCAAAAATACCCGAAAATGTTATGTTTTGTAAAATGTATGTATAAAATGGAACATCAAAAAATCATTTAAATGCATGCCAAAAGAGAGGTCGACGAAATCACAGAGAGAAATCTGAGGGAAAAAGACAATTTTTTTTTCATATTATGTGAAATAATTACTCATACATTTATATGTACAGTAATGAAAAAAAAACCACGGGCAAAATGATACTAAAATGTGCAATATAAGTACGTTGATTACGATGAAGCGGAGTGTACGTAAAAAAAAATAAACAGACTAGTACACGTAATTCTATTAGTAAATACATGTCTAACAGGAGCTCAGAACAAAGTTCAACGTTAGGTAAACTTTACAATCCTAAATTGAATTGTTCATAAAGGTGTTCTTCTGACAAATAGTTTGTCAAACATGTCAGAAGCAGTCATTCACGACCACTCGATCAATTCATCACTCACGTTCCGAGTGGATTAACTCGACTAAACTAAACATGATGGAGCTTCACGTAACTAACAGTAGACAAACTTGGGCTGTATTCTTGGCTGGGTATCGGAAAAGCTCATAATATGGAGTGGGTGTTCACTGTTCACAGCTTGACCGTTTGCTAACTTTTGGAAGCAATCCGTATGAGAGAGACATGTAGCCTTTATTGTCTATTAATCTATTATTAATTACTGTCTTTTATATTTCTATATTTTATATGTACGTTTGAGAGGCAATTAGAAATGCTGTGAAAAATCATCACACGCAAGACAAGTAATAATTTTTTTTTCTGTGAAATCCGTACATTTTTTTCCCATTACTTTCTTACCCCGCCTCTGGTGTTATGTCTCTCTATTGTCTACAAAAATATTATTTTTTGCGTTAATTGAACACTTGGAGGCTTGACATGAAAAACGTACTTTCCAAAACATCAAAATAAAGTGGTGTGTTTTATGTAATGTTAAATTATTTTAATACCAAAATATCTTGACAGTGAACTTTCCTATGGTGCCTATCGAGGAACAAGCATCAGCTCTTTTTTATAAATATTCCTAGCTAAGAATATTATTACAACCACGAACTTGGGCCATTTATCCAGGAGTCAGCCAAGAGTCATTTTTCTTGAAATTTAAATGCATTTAATATACGTGTCAACAAATCCGTGGAATAAATATTGGATTTTGATATCTTAACTTCACAGACGGTAAACATGACATCATTTAAATTTCACAAAAGGCAAACATGACATCATTTAAATTTCACAAAAGGCAAACATGACATCATTTAAGCTTAGCAGAAGATAAACATGACATCATTTAAAGATAGAAGAATATGTTCTGATCTATTTTGTTCTTTATAAAATTGTTAATAACATGTTTGACTCCCCTGAACTCCTTAGGCTGATTGACTTCCATGTGCCTAGTATAACGGTTCGTCAGAAGGTACATTACCATTGTAACATTGCAGGTACCAAAGAAGAAATAAATTCAGTAATGAACCGACTGCACAGTGCAGGGAATAAATATCACATGAACACCAACGGTACTGAATGTCTATCAGCCTATAAAAACATTGTTATTAAATCTGTATGTCTATCTTGATAGCTTTGTAATGTTTATAAATATTCAATGTATCCAAATTTATAGGAATGTGCATCCTATAGTTTACTCTGTTTGCTGCTTTAAGTTAATATTTCTATATTTGGTACATATTTTATTGTTATATCTCTTTCCCTCTCTGATTATATCAAATGTATTTTTAATTGTATCATATGTAAAAGCCCTAATTGGGCGTAAACAAATAAAAATAAATAAATAAAATAAATCATTTAAACTTTACAGAAGGTCAATATGACATCATTTAAATTTCACAAAAGGCAAACATGACATCATTTAAGCTTCATAGAAGATAAACATGACATCATTTAAACTTCACAGAAGGTAAACATGACATGATTTAAACTTCACAGAAGGTAAACATGACATCATTTGAACTTCACCGAAGGTAAAAATGACATAATTTAAAAAGCGGTCCGACAGAAGATTGGTATATGTATATATATTTTTTTAAAATCAATCATTCCTTTCTTGATATTCCTGTATTATTGCAATTTGAAATGAATGAAATGTCAAAATGAAAGTCACACTAACTAAAAATATCTTTTACTGCAATAATAACATATCAATACAAATTCATTTATAATAATCTCCCTAATACCACGCAGCTTAGGTAATCAATATGGGGAAGTAGCATATTTTTTTAATAGCACCGAAAGAAATTGCAAAAAAGCATGATTGTAAATTTGAGTTAATTTAGAATCATATTATGTTTCCATGGTATTATTGTTTTGCAATCCTTTTTTTGTAAAACACATTTTTTCTGTACATAAAGGTACTTGTACCGTAAATACATAAATAAAAAAAATAGAATAGATGTTTAATTCTACGTAAACAATGCATCAAACGGTCGATAAAGACCTGATTTTTGTAGCTGACATATGGCAGGACACAAAGTAAACAGGTTAATCAATGATTACTCCCCTCAGAATTTCGGGAATGTCGGGAATCGAGTCCCTTGACTAAGACGTGGGGAAAGATTTGTAGGTAGTTATGCATTAGTTGGGGAACAATTTATTGCGGCAATTTATCAACTGGCCAACAGATGACACCGGTAGCGTTAGATGGGAAAACGGAAAACATCGGAACACTCTTAAACAATATGGCAAACGAAATACCAGATATTAAGAAAATAATTTAAATAGATCTTTTATAATAAATTTACGATAATGGGAATATGACACATAAATAATAATAATATTGGCTTATAGCGGCGTTGGACTTGAATAATAATTTGGTTTGTACCCAATTAAAATACGAAAGCTTCGAAACGTAAGAAAAGCTTTGTTGGAGTCGTGCTTTGCATACGAAAGATAACCAATTCTGTTCTTGTCTGAATTTGTATTTTAAGAGGATAATGTAGGTCAACTACATTTTTTCTAAAATGTTCTAGTACAAATCACAAAATTCACAAATCAACCATCAATGTTACATTTATTAAGATTTGACCAAATATACTTTTTGCAGTTTAAAATAAGCAACATTTGAAATAATTATAAATATTATTATTAGTTATGGTCTCCATTTTTCAATATTCATTCAGATAACATTGAAAAGATTCAACGGAAGTTTCTAAGGTTTATAAATTATAAATTGCATATTCCTATACAAAACATAATTTACAATTACCTCTTGGATAAAATGTCTCTATTGAAACTTTCAGAAAGAAGAATAAGCACAGATTTAATACTGTTACAAAGAATACTACATTTTAAAATTGACTATCCCGAACACAGACATAGGAATTAATAGACGAGAAGATATGGGCGAGGGGTAAAATCAACTGTTGAAGAACGAGGGGAGTGAATCTGACTGTGATTCGTCAATAAATCAATCTGACAGTAAATAGGCATCTCGCATTATAATATCACCATTTACTTCTTAAAAGTAAAATCTGCTTTGAATGAATAGACATTTTTACATGGGAGCGCAAATTACTCGCCACGTTATGAACAAATTTGCGAAGTCCAAATTCGGCAAAAAAAAATCGGTTGTATTTTCAGAGTCGAATATTTCGTTTAAGTATTTAGTTAAGACACTTTTATAAATGTTCATAATGTACTTCCCAGCAACCAACCAGCTTTGTGTTTCGCGTCCAGACGTTTCTCGATGTGATAGTATAATATGTTTCTAAAACTGATCTATATTATACGATGTGAATATGCTTAAAATAAAGTAAAATAATGCTTATATATGGAATGTAATACGACAATTGGGTTTATTCTCTTTTTTCACATCTATTTTTACCAGTTTTCATAGTACAAGTCAAAATTTTGCCGTGTTATTTAGTAAAATGAACCGATGATGCCTCGACCATAGTTCGCACAAGAATGATGACGTCACGTTTTCAAATTTCATTTGAGGCCAAACGCGAGCCCAGCCGGCTCAATGGAACCGGTATGGGGAGTGGGGATAATACGCTTTTAATCACTTAGGGCAGGTCTACTAATATTCATATGTCTATGATCCCGAATTACTTCAATGTATCAATATCCATGTTCCCAAAAAAATATGCCGATATTTCTTACCTTTTTACTTCAATAACACCAGGACATTAGCTTACCAAAATTCTCAGATTCCGAGACTTCACAATCTTGGAAACAAATATTCTGATCTGGGTGATATATTTAATTTGAAAACCAATCAGTATAAATGTTGTATATTTCATCACTTTTATTCTTCTAGACACAAATAGACCTATGTACCCATATAACTTCTCCGCTTCTACTATTTTGATTTGTTGAATCTTTTAAATTCAATTATATGCGTGAGGATTCATTTTTGCCATTATGTTTACATTCTTCTTTATGGTATTAATTTTGAAGTGTTTACTCTGATACAAAATGCTTGTATTTTTTTTAAAGAAAAGCCCACTAGGGCGTGTAATAAATAAATGAATAAATAATTTAATGAGATTTCTAACTGATTGAGAATGCAAAATATGTTTTGGATATTTCAAACTTATTTTTCCTCTAAAACCCTTGTTTGGGATTAGCAGAAAAGAAAATCTGGAAAACCGAACCCTGAATATCATAACATAAGTGCATGGAATTAGAACAGAATAGCAGAAATGGCTGTGGACAGGGGCCAGTGAGAAACATTTACGGAATAGATCAAATTCCACCCCCAGAATCAAGAGTCGCAGGGATGAGGGCGCGTGATCACTACGGCTTCAACTGAAGGGAGAGTCACATGGCTCACCTATTATGTATTGTAATTTGGACTCGTTTTTTGTGTTATTTGGATTCACCTCTTGTGTAATTTGGTCTTGCCTTTTATGAAATTCGGACTCATCACTTGTGTAATTTGGACTCACCTCTAACATAATGTGGACTCGTCTTTTGTGTAAATTGGATTCACCATTTGTGTAATTTAGATTCACCTCTTAAGTAATTTAGACTTGCTCTTTGTGAATTGAGATTCACCTCTTGAGTAATTTGGACTCACATCTTGTAATTTAGATACCACTCCCTGTATACTGAAGCTGTATTTTGTTTTATTTATATTAATTTAGATTCATCTTTGGGTAATTTGAACTTATCTTTGTTTATTTTGGACTCAAATCTTGAGTAATTTGGACTCTCCTCTTGTAATTTGGACTCACCTCTTGAGTGGTTTCGACTTGAATATTGTGTAATTTGGACTCACCTCTTGAGTGGTTTCGACTTGTATATTGTGTAATTTGGACTCACCTCTAACATAATGTGGACTCGTCTTTTGTGTAAATTGGATTCACCATTTGTGTAATTTAGATTCACCTCTTAAGTAATTTAGACTTGCTCTTTGTGAATTGAGATTCACCTCTTGAGTAATTTGGACTCACATCTTGTAATTTAGATACCACTCCCTGTATACTGAAGCTGTATTTTGTTTTATTTATATTAATTTAGATTCATCTTTGGGTAATTTGAACTTATCTTTGTTTATTTTGGACTCAAATCTTGAGTAATTTGGACTCTCCTCTTGTAATTTGGACTCACCTCTTGAGTGGTTTCGACTTGAATATTGTGTAATTTGGACTCACCTCTTGAGTGGTTTCGACTTGTATATTGTGTAATTTGGACTCACCTCTTGAGTAATTTGAGACTCCTCCTCGTAGCTGAGGGCCACTACGGCCAGCATCAGGTTGATGAGGTAGAAGGATCCGAAGAAAACCACAACGGTGAAAAACGAAACGCTCATGGGTCCACATGATGATAGAACCTAAAAAAAAATAAATGCACGATCAAATGAATGCATTTCGTTGAATGCAGCACCTGTTGATAATTTGGGAAAATTGAGATGCAACCACAGACATAGGAATTAATAGACGAGAATATAAGGGCGAGGGGTAAAATCAACTGTTGAAGAACGAGGGGAGTAAGGCTGACTGTGATTCGTCAATAAATCAATCTGACAGTAAATAGGCATCTCGCATTATAATATCACCATTTACTTCTTAAAAGTAAAATCTGCGTTTGAATGAATAGACATTTTTACATGGGAGCGCAAATTACTCGCCACGTTATGAACTAATTTGCGAAGTCCAAATTCGGCAAAGTAAGGCAGCTTCTATTTCAGAGTCGTAGTTAGTTTCAGAGTATTTAGTTAAGACACTTTTACAAATGTCTCATAATTTACTTACCCCAGTAAACAACGATGAGCACACTTGAGAATCGCTACATTGTGATGTGATAGTATATGTTTCTAAAACTGATCCATATAATACGGTGTGAATAAGCTTAAAATAAAGTAAAATAATGCTTACTTATGGAATGTAATACGACAATTGGGTTTATTCTCTTTTTCACATCTATTTTTACAAGTTTTCATATCAAAAGTCAACATTTTGCCGTGTTATTTCGTAAAATGAACCGATGATGCCTCGACCATAGTTCGCACAAGAATGATGACGTCACGTTTTCAAATTTCACTTGAAGCCAAATGCGAGCCCAGCCGGCTCAATGGAACCGGTATGGGGAGTGGGGATAATACGCTTTTAATCACTTAGGGCAGGTCTACTAATATTCATATGTCTATGGATGCAACGTATATGCAATTTACATGACGCACTGTGAGTTATAGGTACAAGTTAGAGGATTCGAATTAATATAACATTATTTTTTGTCTTAATACTAACATGTATTTTTCGCCAGGATATCAGTTCAAACATTACTTGCATTAAAACTTGCTGAGCATGTATCGTCAATACGATGATTGTTGATTTTATACCGTGTTCCACCAAAACCTCCTAGATCACAGATCCACGCTCACGCGAAACTATGGGGAAGGTTGTTCATAATAATTTACGTTGAGAAAAATTACTAATATTGAATATTGCTAATTTATTAAGAAAATTTTCGAATTTTTCGTAATCCGGTTAAAAACGGGATTGAAGGCTCTTAGCGAATGAATTGATAAGTTTCCTAATAAAATACGAATCTATTATCAAGATGTCGGAACATTTTCATAAAAATCCTAATATTTCCGAATTTCGTCATTTTATATTATCAACGAAAATGCAGGTGCACGAACACATGATCCGATTATTGAGAATTTACTAAAAGTTTACCAGGAAATGACCTGCAATCCTGTATGTAACCAGATTACCAATAATTTTAAGAGATTTTTAATAAATTAGCAATATTCATTTTTCTTCGTGTAAGAAAGAATCGTTATAAAGTTTTTTTAACGAAGCAATTCTAACTACCGATTTTTTTAAAGTTGTAAAAAAATTGGCTACCCTCAAATTAAAAATAAAATGGAACAGCTGACAGATTGGGAAGAAATAATAAGTATAAAGGTGCATTAATACAAACGATTTGTAATCCACAAAAATTACGAATTTTATCACAACTTTTTTATTTGGGCAGTAATGAAAAAAAATGATTACTTTTTTTCATAAAAATCACGTCCAAAGTTTCTCAGTAAGAGCGGTGAACAAGGTGTATATGACATTGATTAATATCTGAAAAAGTTGAGCAGATTCAAATAAAAGTAGGTACCTTCGAGTTGTATAAGAGTGAAAATCGATTTGTCAGATCTGCTCGCTTCATTATTCTTAAGGAAAGGCATTTAAGAAAAACACGGCTTAGAAAACCTTTCAAAAAGCACCCTCGGCCTAAGCGTTATACAAAACGGAAACGTTCATTATACTTTTCACCGGAAAGTTTATTAGCCAATAATTTAGAAAAGCTTTATTCAGAGGAGAATTAAGATTTTAGTTTTAGAATGGAGTCATTTCAATAATTTATTACCTTTATATTATGATACAGACTTGTAGATGATATGGAAGTGTGTCAAATCATTATTATTATTTAAATTAAATGTAATTTAAGTAAAATATTAGAATATTACAACGATTAGGTACTACTAGAGATCATCCCATTCTCAGAGGTTGTCAAAACCAAAAGGTTATTAATTTCTATCTCTAATTAGGTTATCAATTAATTACGCAATTCAAACTAAACAAACTCGAATGTAATTTAGCAGTATTGTTTTTGGATTTTACTTACCAAAAAAGCGTTCAATACGAGACTGAGCTTTGCCTTGTAATACGTTACTACTGTTTTAACATGTACCCATTAAAATACATACAGGGTTTTCCAATAAGAGGTGTTATTTTGATATTCAATCGTAAAAGATCAATGGTTTTGTTGCTTGTGTGGCACGTAGCGCCATCTTGTTGAAAGTAAACGTTGTCTAAATTAATATCATCCAATTTTGGCCATAAAAAAACATTAATCATTTCGCAAAAGCGCAATCCATTCACCGTAACTGTTGCTCCAGCCTCATTTTCGAAAAAGTAAGGTCCAATGACTCCGCCGGACCATAAACCGCACCAAACAGTCACACGTTGAAAATAAAGAGGCTTTTCAACAATAACTCTTGGGTTTCCCGAGCCCCAGATGCGACAATTTTGCTTGTTGACGAAGCCACCGAGGTGGAAACGGGCCTCAACACTCAAGATGATTTGAATTTGATTCACTCAAGTGAATTTTAATAATTTCAATGCATTGTTGAAGCGTGTATCGTTCCATTTTTATTAATGGCGTAGTTTCTACTTCTCAAATGTCAAAAAATGACAGCTTCAAAAGTAACATCTACCGAAATAGCGGGCTATTCAAAATAACACCTCTTATTGGAAAACCCTGTACATGTATATATATATGATCATAGCACAAGGTAACAATGATAAAAATATTTTTTTAAGATAAAATGAAGGAAGCTTTTAGAGTATGACACTCTGTTATGTTGACCATTTTCTCAAATAATATTATAGTAATTAGTTGTCTTCAGACGGGCCGCACAATGCACGTGAACTGCTCCTAACTAGCAAGTACTGCAAGACCAGAAGACACTATTATAATCACAATTGATTTCATGCACTTTATTTTGCTTAATTATTTATTTGTTAGTTGGGAGCGACTCAAACCTATAAAACTTGCTGATATAAAATATATTGCTAATTTATTAAATATCTGGTTACATTATTAGTATTCATGTTTTAAATGGACTGCAGGCCTTTAATGAATGAATTGACATATTTCTTAATAAACTATCAGTAAAACATGAATGTGTTACGAGGATGTCGGAACACGTGTTCATAAAAATTGTCGCATTTAAAATACTCTTCTTTCTCCGTGCACGCCCATCTAAAAATGCCAGTCTGGAGTGCAACTAATAATGCACCAATCCTACAAACGGGAGATCCAGAATTCAAATGAAATATTTGTGATTATCTGTGTGTTTTGTGATTAATATTTTATTTGAATGTTTTATTAATATTGTTTCAAAAATTAATTACAAAAAAGACAAATGAAACTTGTGCTTCATTCGGGTAGGAACTACATATTGACTATTTACAAGAGATGTGTAAAAATTCTATATTTTAAACAATAAATGCCTTTTTGAAAGAATAATTTTTTGCTGTAGCTTAAATGAAAACACAAAAGCTTGCATACATATTTTATCAGTATAATGTCCCATTCAACAAAGAGTGACACATTTTTCATTCCGCCAAACAAAAGATTTCACAAAATGTAGACAACTCATGAACGGTTAACAAAATCATCCGCATCCGGTAGGTTTTCCGATCGCGAAGGCCTTGTTACTTCCTTGTAAGGAATATCCCTAAATAAATACATCCGGCGGCTTTTTCTATGAAATTGATATGAGCGGATATTGCCTTCTGTTCCGGCAGCGGATAGACACCAGTCTGCGGCAAGACAGCCATGCTAATATAAATTGTTTCCATTTTAAGTAAATTCTAAATAATATTACACACAGTCACTGTTAACAACAAGAGGATACGAATAGAGAGGTTTTTTAAACCTTTACGTTCTTGTAGGCAAAAAAAACTTGCAAAACGGATGGGGGTCACCAGGGCCCCCCATACTGAGTCTCATAATATTCCTTTTGCCCTTTCCAGCAACACTTAGATATTAGTTACTACTACCAAATACCCCGGAATATTAATAATAGTCCAACTTTTGACATTTCCCAAATATTCTGATGATAGCATGTTACACTAGCGCCTCTTAGTGGCGTGAGTTGTGCGCCTTGGTTTTCTTTCATACATTTTAATGGATTTTTGTGAAATATAGTCTTTATTTTACGTTAATAAATTAAAGATCGAAATAAGTATTTTGATGTTAGTAATTAATACATCCGTAAACTGCACACACACAACTTACTTTTAGGGACATTTTTAAAAATGAATGTTGTTCAAAAAATTAATTAGAAAGGGTTAAACACCGCCACCAGGTTAAAGGACAGCGTTGTTTAACTGCCAATATTTTTCTGGAGTTGGAAGTTTTATTAATAATAGGGTATTCGCTACTACTGTTTTACCCGGACATCGCCTATTTTGCCTACTTTGCCCAGAAGTCAATCATTGTAACTCAAATACATAATTACTGTAAGCCTTTCCAGTAAAATGCACCTTTTACGTACGTACTCGTGTTTTGTCTGCGGCGAAGAGAATTGTTAGAAAGGAAAGTGCTTAAAAAAGCTAACGGGATATTTCGGTTACTTAAATTATGGAGTACATAAGACAACTTAGATATCGTACAAAATCGTTTGGGGGTAGTGAATTACCCCCTCCGGAGCGGGGGGGGGGGCGTGTACACAGTGATTTTGAGTATTCCAACAGTAGGTACTAGCTTTACTACTCGGCATCGCTTCAAAAAAATATTTTTTCTCAGTAGAATTCAACACTGTTCATTATTTTAGTATAAAATAACATGAGTCTCTATTTGAAACAATTTACAATTTGCTAACAAAAATTTGTTGTTTCCGTAGCTAAATCTTAAGAGGCTCCACAGAACGCGATAAAAATGACGTTACGAGCTGAAAATAGTCGAGTCGAGCTATAAATTCCTGATAGAAAAAAAGGGAAAATTTCACAAAGTCAGAAATCACCGCTCGATAAATTATGTTCCTTCAAAGAAAAAATCAGCTTTTAAGGATTTGATGAATCAATACCAAATATTCTTAGAAAGTCAAATTTCATTTGGTACGCAGCAAAAAAGGATATTTTATTTCCGCGATTCCCAGAAAAAGAGTAGATACTTATTTCGGTTGTCGGTGCATGGCGGTTATGATTCTATGTTTGAAATGTGTATTTCATTTGTTTAAATGTTTGACAGATTTATATCTGAATCGCTAATGAATTTCAAAGTTTACTAACGGCGTTCATTCGATAGGTGATTCTGGTCGTCTCTCTAATTATTTGTCAAAAATTTCATATAATAAAGAAAATTAACAATATTAGTTTTTGATAGACAATGATCCTGACACAAATATTTTATAAATACTTTCAGCTTCACAAATCCTACAATAATTTATACACTTATAAAAAAAGAACCAACCACTACCGTTTAATTTTTTCTTCAAACGTTTGTGTAAAAGTTTCACTTTGACCTACAAAAAAAATTCATCGTTTTGCTGTATCCTCCAATGTTTAACATTCTATAATACGTTGCCTAATAAATTATTACAATACTACTTATTTGTTCTTGATAAATTATCCATTTTATATGATTTTATTTGGGTTATGAAACAAGGAACGACCTCGGTGGTATCGGATACTGTAGGCGGTACGCAATTTTGAGTGTGCCTGAGGGAATTCTCGGAAAATAGTTGGGATGGTCGGATTCAAGGAAAATATGTCATGATCAAGTGACGGATAGGTTAATAAATTAAATTTAATGTGAAAAAGGTTCGGTATTCAAATATATGACTGGTTGATGGCTATGTTGACAAAGTCGTCATGTGTTCACCCAGGCATCTCATGGGTGAGAACCTAACCTTAATATTCTGCTTTTAATGATGCTAGTAAAAGTTTTTCAAATATTGTCAGGTTATTCATAACGCTTAAATATTTTTCTATATTTATTATTTTTAATAAAAACAGCAGAAAAATATTCACTAAAAACTGTACACAATTGATAGATAACCATTTATGTATAGTAAACTGTTCATCAGTTATATACAAAATTAAATAATACATATATTAGTAACATTGTGAGTATTTCCATTTTCTGAATATATTTTCAATTTACAAGAATCTATCAACTATAAATCGAAGCATCTTTGTGTGTTAAACATCTCCAATTGAGAACTCTAGTGTCATGAAATTTGCGCAAAAAAACCTAAAAGTGACTTCCATGCAAATTTGAATGGAAACAAATGTTTAATTTAACCCTATAGTTCAGTGCTAAAGTAACATCGTAGATCTCTATCCCATTTGAATTTCGTAAAAACAGTTTTCATTTTGAAATTTAAGCCTCGATTAGGCAAATATTTGGTCCACGAAACACGCCGCTTAGTTTTTTATGTTGTTCTTTATTTTACGAGAATAACAATTTCATTTGTCATATTACCATAAAATTACTTCACACACGGAGAAAAATGATCCTGTTAATATTTCGACTTTATGTCCGGGTTTAATCTTCCCCACCGGAAAAACTAAACCCTTCCACACACTTTTCCACAAATGATCATCTAGTCAATCCACATTATGCAAGTGCATAATAAATACAAAACAATACAAGAACAACACGTCAACTCACCAGTGATCAAATGGGAAAATAATTCACCGACTCCAGATATTTTCATACCAGAGGGTAAATCTTACTGATCCTCAATATAAATAATTCACTGACTCCAGATATTTTCATATCAGAGGGTAAATCTTATTGATCCCTCAATATAAATATTTGATAACATTACAATTTCCTGTTAAATATAATATTATTATGCTATATCCATATATTCAGAATATATGGATATAACATGTTGTTTACATAATAAATGTCACGACGGAATGCGACAGTCTCAGCATATCAACATTCAACAGCCGTCCTCATAAAACATTCGCTTTTAACTGATACTTTGTTAGGAACTCTGTTAATTCATTCGTCAAAGGCCTGCAATAGCTAAAAATTGAATAATTTGACCAGATTTTTAATAAATGAACATATATCATCATATCAGTAAGTTTTCCCCATGCAACCAAAGAGATACAAATCAATATGCAAAACTGTGTTATATGGTGTGTGTTAAAAGAAGTTTTAAATTTCATTTAAGTTTTTCCAAATTGTCGAATTTAAAATGTTCTAATTTGTCGATTAACCTTGTAATCATTAAACTCTTACAAATGGAGTATTCCTAACAGGTTGCGGCTATTAATTTCCTTGAAAAATGAAGCTTACCTATCAAACTTTTATTTACCTTAGATTATGTAAGAGGAAGCAGGTTAATAATAAAAAACTACCAAAATTGGCATATTCATAATATTCAATGCGATTAACAAGTTTGAGGAAAGCAATCAAGATAAAAAAGATAATTTAAAAAAGTAGCACATCTTTTCAGTTTTCTTACCTTTCCCGGAATCACGTGAAGAAATGCCTTCTTACTAATTAGATTCTTACACGCCCTTTCAACGTTGGTGCAGTAAAGCCGGCATCGAGGCTGGTTTAAGATCGTTTTAACCAAGCAAACACAATGGTATAATAATTTAAATTTTCACTGTTCTAACCTAACGTAATATTTACAGACCGTTTTTTAGTAAGGCTGATAATGTTTACCGAAGAACATTTTGCTTTCACCTGTAAAGGCCTTCCAGGAACTAAATTTCCGATACATATTTTTCTTTTAAATTTCAATTAAACCTTTCCTATGCGTACCTACTTGTATCTACATGTGCATAGAAACGTAAAATGGGAGTAAGAACCTAACTACCCATTTATTAACCATCTATATTTACCGACCTATTAAATTTAACATCTTACTAATTAAATTCTTATATGCCCGTCCAACGTTGATGTGATAAACCCGGCCTCGTACCTGGTTTAAGACCGTTTTAACCAAACAAACGCTATGGTACTAAGTCAAGTTTTTCACTGTTCTGACCTCACGCGTCGTGTAATATTTACACCCCATTTTTTAGTAAAGCTGTAAATGTTAAACGTATGTATAAATTTAATGCCGCTACTCGTATTGAATTAGAAATAGACACTGTTGATCATCGATCAAGGAGTTATTTTGAAGTGAGTTTTGGGATCAAAGCAAAAGTTATAAAAGCCAAAAGTGATAAGAGATTAGTGGAAAGTGCGATGGAAAAGGGTAGTAAAATAGACAAGCTGAAAACGGAATATCCCACCGCAAAGTTTTCCGAATAATTATTCAATGTATGTGGTTAAATATTAGAAGTTTGAACAGTTGGGTATCAAATTATGTTTATTTTAGAGACCTCTCTTGTTAATTATTTAATAATTAGTGCGCAACGGTAAAAAAGAAGAAGAATGTTTTTTTTTAATCATTGTATTGACATTTAAGTTTATTATTTTATATTTCCGTATTTAAGTAAATTACATACTACGCCTATTGTGTATTTTTAACATACATGCATTTAGATTAAATTATATATTATGTACAAAGTATATATTATGACCAAAGTTTATATTATGCCCAAAGTATATATTATGCCCAAAGTATATATTATGCCCAAAGTATATATTATGCCCAAAGTATATATTATGCCCAAAGTATATATTATGCCCAAAGTATATATTATGCCCAAAGTATATATTTTGCCTAATGATATATGATGCAAGATGAAAGTAATTTTTTTTTAAGATAAAGCAACGGGATATACGGAGAAAACATACTAATATAAAATGATGCTTATTTATTTAGAATCTCTTCAAATTATTCGTAATCCGGTCAAAGACGAGATTGCAGGCCTTTAACGAATGAATTGATAGGTTTCCCCATAAACTTTCAGTAAAATGTGTTATCGTGACGTCGTAACACGTGTTCATAAAAATTATAATATTTTCGCATTTCGTCATTGTACATTATCAGGCCAAACGCAGGTGCATGAGCACGTGTTTCGATATATTATGAATGTAGTAAAAGTTTATTAGGAAATGGCCTGCGATCCCGTTTTTAACAGTTCTTGAATTCAGAAGGCTGCGTTGCTATTTACCTTTGTTTTTAACCTTTTTTTACAAATTTAATCTTTGAAATTACCCAAGTACGTAGAATATAACTCGCTGTTGATAAAGAATTATTGGAATTTAGTTTTCCGCTGTCTTTTCTTTTATATTTAACAAAAGAAAAACATCATAAAAAATAAAACACAAACCAGAAGCTTCATTAATAATATTTAACGGAATTTTCTTCTGCTACATAGAAAGAAATCTAATTGAACATTCTATATGTAATTTCAAAGAATCTCGTAAATTTCCCGAAACGTGACCGTGCGAATGTTACATACCTACTTCGTTTTCATGGTTTCGTTTATTGCGAATTCCAGCAATTTTATTTCATATATGCTCTAGCGAGTAGTTGATTGTACGGTGTTTCATAAATGTAGGCTTTAATTACTGTGAGGCGGACTAAAGTAAACGTTATGTTACTAAAAGCATTATATCTCTTAGTAACCGCGACCCATATAAATCATTCGAAAAAAGGATCTTTTACTGTTGAAAATTAATATGTGTAGGGATATTCTTATAACCATTTGTCTTTATATTTTTAATAGTAAAACAAATATTACAAATTAAAAATTCATCGTTATTTGGATCCATTGCCAATTTTAGTGGGAATAGAAGCAAATATCCTGCACAGAGTTTTGGCGGCCGGTTGGAAAGTGCCGACGAGCTGGCCTCAAGCGTCGATAAGTGTAAGAGCGTCGTCCCGTCTTGCCACGATTGCTACGCAAGAGTCGGTTTTACCCTCCTAAGCATGCCAAAAGATGTTTCAAACTTTCGATTCTGAATCCGAGGGTTTAGGATCACAGGATCACAAAAAACATAGTTTTGAGAAAAACGCAAATAATGATTGGAATGCTCATATGCTCAAATGATATGCCAAACTGTATCTCTTAAACGGCTGTAGGTACGAGATAGAGTTTCATGTCACTAATTAACGTGATTATGCCATTACCGAAACCAAGCTTAACTCAAAACACCAGTTTATGTAGTTAGGCCCCTGTGATACTAACCCCAAAATGATGGTATACCATTGCATTTTGGCAGACAATTTGTTATAATTACCATATTGTAGACGTTCTCCCAGTAGTCCAGCGTGATGAGCTGGAAGGTGGTCAGCATGGACCAGAGGAAGTTGTCGAAGTTGGTGTATCCGTGGTTGGGGTTGGGCCCAATGCAGAGGCACGTGTAGTTGACGGGGCAGTGGCGTGCACCCGTCAAATTGCCGCATATGACGGGGTCGCCACCCAGGTTGTAGATCCAGTTGTTCTCGTCGCTGATCCACCTGGAAAACACAACATATTTGTATACAATTGCCGCATATGACGGGGTCACCGACCAGGTTGTAGATCCGGTTTTTCTCGTCGCTGATCCACCTGGAAAACACAACATATTTGTATACAATTGCCGCATATGACGGGGTTGCCGCCCAGGCTGTAGATCTAATTGTTCTCGTAGCTGATTCACGAGAAAAACATAACAAATAAACGTTAAACTGGGTTTTAATCAATATTTCCAGACACAAGTGTTTGCCGCAAAACAATTATTAGAAATTTCAATGTCTGTTATTTACGTGAATAATTATATTTGTGATTTTTTATCTAAGTTCATTTTCTACTGTGCTTCAATAAAAGCGAACAATTATTACAAGTTCACATTTAATATAGTGCTGAATTTGTACTATACAAAACAAGTATATAACTTGGAGACACATATTTGAAAAAACAAATCTTTATTCAGAATGGAACAGTTTATTATATTGTCTTAATTATTTTCTGTGTTATTTAAACAAATATTTGATCTAAAAATCAGTGCTTCTAGCAGATATATAAAATGGTGAGTATAAATAAATCGTGGATAAGAATTACAGGCAGGTATAAGGTGATGTGATGTTGTTTATAATGATGATCCAGAATATTCATCAAAACTTAGAACTTCAACGGAATGCAAATATTGTAAAAATAAGTATGAATCGAAATCACTCGACGACGTACATGTGGTAAGATAGTGACGGTAATAAAGGTTTAATTTTTTGCTATAATTCAGATTATCATTCAGAGATCAACGCCAAAGTTTTCAAAAATCGGTATGAAAATCAGTTTGTGACATTCCTTGAAGAATTGTAGTGTAAAAGTATAGACTATTATTTAATCATGTATGTGTTTTTTTGCACATATATCAATATCTATGTCTGTTATTCTGTAATGTACCTAATATATTTTTCGACTTTTTGTTGTCATATAATATATAACTATTTATGTTTTCCACTAGCAAAGCGATGCTTTATTTAAAATTACAAACATGTAAACTGATAACTTCTGCAATAATTTTACATTCCTTGAAGAATTGTAGTGTAAAAGAATAGACTATTATTTAATTATGTATGTGTTTTTTTTTAAACATATATCAATTATTATTCTCTGTTATTATCAATCTGTTATTCTGTAATGTAATACATTTGTCGACTTTTTTATTGTCATACAATATGTAACTATATGTTTTCCACTAACAAAGCGACGCTTTATTTAAAATTATAAACACATAAACTGTTAATTTCTACAATAATTAGCATCCATAATAAAATACGATCTGTTCAAAAATCTCCCGAATGCCTTGTATAAATTTAGTCCCGAATTTGAAACTTGAGAACTTTTGAATTCAAAAGTTGTTTGTTAAGTCGAGAAACTTCCTGTTAAACTTCACCTGCACATTTTATGGTCAGGTTTGGACTTTGACTGCTCAGATAATTTCTGTTGACTATAAACTTCCGCCAAGATTTAATATCACATGTTTGTATGACAATTTTACTGTTGGATGAATTATTCGCTGGCAGTAAACGAATAGTGGAAAATGTCACTAAACAAAAGGAAGCCGTTGGAACTAATATCTCTCAGAACGAATGATAAAGCATTTTAAATACGCCCGACGGTTGTTAAAGGCATCGTAATTTTAAATTAAATTAATAACACCATCTGTTGAAATTCCGCTGGAACTAATCCTTATCCCATTGGCACACACGGACAGATCTCACGCTAGTTTAGGTACTAACTAGCAGTCATGTCTTTACTAAACGGAGAAAACTTATTGATATGATATACTGTAAATTTATTAAAAATCTTGTCAAATTATTCGTTTTCCTGTTAAAAATGGGATTGCGGGCCCATAACGAATGAATTGAAAGAGTTCCTAACAAAGTATCAGTCAAAAGCAAATGTTTTGTGAGGACGGAAGAACACGTGTTCCTACAAATACCTTTATTGATACTGACATACTGTAGCATTCCGCCATGATATATATTAGAAAAAGAACACGTGCTCTCGATATATTCTGAATGACTAATATTTTATCAGGAAGTTCGCATGCTGCCACTTTTTAAGAGGATTATTTTTCTGCGTGTATCCACAGGAAACTCAACGTCAAAAACATGAATTTTCATAAATTACCAAGAAAATAATAAAAATAATAAGAGTGTTAGATATATGTTCAACGGTTTTAGCACATTCATCGGTTGAACGCAGGAAGAAGGGTGTAAGAAGCGAAAGAGGGTAGAAGAAGTCGCGTACATCTCAGGAAGATCTGAAACGATCGACATCGTCATATACTTGAGTCGGATCTATCAAAAGTAGGAGTAATAAGTGATCAAGCAAGGAGTTGTGGAACGTCCAGACTCTTCGTCTAAAAAAGTTAGTTACTTATGGTTGATTACTAAAAGCGTACATTTTTTTAAAATTGTTTCTTTGTCAGCTTGTAGGCACATTAGAACTTGAGCAAGTGTGGTGTTTACCGAAATATTGTCTGAATTGATAATTAATTACGCCAGCCCAAACTACGTACAAAATTAAACCAACAGAACAGCTCCTGCCAACATAACTAATACGACATATACATACGTGTGTGGGTAGCGAGTTGAAACCATGTAAATATGAACATTAATTAATATGTCTCCAGATACGAGTATTCCACCTAAAATTAAATTGCTACGGTAAATATGATTGAAATTTGTTTATTCAATTATTTCAATCTCCATGTGTTTCAAACACTAATCTTTATGTAACTATGCTTATGTAACTTTTTTCTACAACTATCGTTATATAACTTTTTCTACAATTCTTTACATAACTATCGGCAGGTTACTATTTATTAGATAAAATCTAATAATTAAAGATTTCCTATATTTCGAAATAAATATAGGAAATCCTCCTTTCTCTTCGCTGATATTTGCTCCCCAAAAATCTCAAATAGTTAATGATAGGTATAACTCTATCACTGTGTCCACACAGCAAAGTATATCAGTTGCCTAATTTAAGTAAAGTAGTTTTTTGGCACAGTAGAAAAGTCTAGTACTAAGTACTATTAGATTTTTCCATTAAATGTTTCTTCTTTAGTGACTATGAAAAGCAGAGAGACCTAGAAATTTAAACTTAGCTAGCTTACTATTCATAGGAAAGTATTCTCAGTCGATTAAGCAATTAACTCAAGCCGCTGAGTCACTCCTGAAGCAGTATCGCAGTTCATGCTTAAAGCTCCGAACAAAGCCGTAATCTGAGTGTGAGTGAGATAGCGCTTTTATAATAACCCTTCCTAATCTAAACCAACAGCGGGCTTAAACGAAAACAAAATGAAATTGCCCACTTTTGTTTTGCAACTGACAGAAATGATATCATCGTATTTCTTAATTATCGTTCGGAAACCTTTGATAAGACGTTTACTAGGGAAGCTTATATATAAAGGTTACGATGGTTCATGATATTTTCAGACTAAACTAAAATGTTGAATATGAAATCAGAATTCTATAATTTTAGTTTGGTAACTCTTGGCAAATTTAAAATTGGTAATGAACTTAAGAATCATGATTGTGCCTACAACATTTGGAGAGTTCTAACAGCGTTTGGGAAATACCTATTTTTCTGACGTTTTTCCACTGTTTCCCTTCATTTTTTTATGGTTACATCCCAAGGATTCCGCTTTTGACTCCTCACCATCCTGTCGTTCTCTTTAAAGTTAAAGACAATTCCTTATCCATACGTGGAACCGGAATCGCCCCTAGTTAACGAAAAAGTCGTTTATTTTAAGGGTAAGGACAATTCCTTATTCTTAAGTAGAGAACCAGAATCTCCCTTCTAGCTGACTTTAGGAAATGACCTTAATTTTTTGGTTTTATTTGAATACCACGCTAGAGTCCCAAGTGCTCCCTACTGTTCGGATTATGGCATCCTCAATAAGTGTATTTTGTGAGGGTGAAGGAGGTAGGGAAATGATCACAGGGAAGAGGAAGGCATAGAAGTAACTACCTTGATATTCAGATCTATTCATCAAACACATATAAAAACATTTTAAGCAACCGTTCGATTCTGTATGATGGTTTTTACCAGGGCGATTTCTACTGACCACACTATCCTCTGATTCCTGATGATGACGGCAAAATACAAAAAAATCGGTACAAACTTAATGAGGCTTATGACCAACAATAAAACATAAAAATTAAAGTTAAAAAACACTGATGATAAATTGCAGAGCAAATTATTGGATTAATGTGCCCTCTAAGCGTCTTTGTGGATGTAGAGAAATTAAAATATTTTTTGCCAAGTCATAATATTTCGCAAAGATAAAAACAGTTTCAACTCGTTATTGTAGATAATCCCCTTGCTTATATTGTGCGTTACTACATCTGGAATATTTTGAACCTAAAATAAAACCATTGGAATAATTGCACGACGTAAAAAAACTGTTTCGATCCCGCCACAAACTCAAATATTATTATTGTAAGAATGTATTTGGGAAATAAGAAGACAAAAAACCGAAGTTACGAGAGTGTAAATTTTTGTCACGTGTCTATTATTAGGTAAATATGCAAATTTCTCCACGAGTAATTTTTGCCGTGTAATTTGAGTCTTTTAATTTTAATTTACGCTATATTGGCGGCCGACGATCTCGGCTAAGATTTTTAAAATAGTGAAATATCATGTTAGTAAATCTATTTAGTTAGTAAATTACGCTTTTTTGAAAAGGAAAAAAGCGCGAACCCTTGTAAAATCTGATTTTACTTGTCAAGATTAAACAAATAAACCTAGTAATACCTAGACATTTCAAATATAGAATTTATCACAAAAATAATTTCTGGTAAAAAAATATAAAATTATTGAAGGTAGGTACTTTAAGCACAAAAAAGTAGCAAAGAAATTTATACAAAAGAAATTTAAAAAAAAAATTGTAAAAGTAGGTACTTTATCGATTAACCCTTTATTAAAATCAGTTCCAATTCGGAAAATAATACCTTAATTAATAAACACAGTTCAAATGTGTATTTTGACGATTTATGATTTTAGTATGAAAAGGTACGATTTTGTATTAAACATTTGAATAAAAAGTGGCTACATAGTATTCAGTCAAGGTATCTGTAATGACTTATTCCCATAATTTATTTATTATATATGAACATCGTACTTAAACAACTCTCTCAAGGACTTCAATTCAACTTCAGTGCACTCGGAGCACGATGAGATTCCGAAAATAGAGGCAATTTATGCAAGTAGTGTCTGAAGAAAACTATTTTAAGTCGACAGTTTTATCAAGAAACCAACCACTTGAGAGAAATAAGGGCGGTTTTTTGCCCGAGGGGGTGGCACGAAAAGTTCAGGGGCGTGTCGACTTTCCGGACAGAAAGGGGAATATATTTTAATGAGATATTTAAATTTGAATTTTTCAACGTTTGTGGTTTAATCTGACAACTTAGAATACTATCCAAATATTTACTAAATGGTCAGGAGAACATTCCGCTTATTATCATTGTTTATAGCTACTATTCAAAACTTTCTTCCTGCCCTTGTCCGAGTTTCAAAAAATATTTACTAAATGGTCAGGAGAACATTCAGCTTATTATCATTGTTTATAGATACTATTCAAAGCTTTCTTCCTGCCCTTGTCCGAGTTTCAACAAATATTTACTAAATGGTCAGGAGAACATTCAGCTTATTATCATTGTTTATAGCTACTATTCAAAGCTTTCTTCCTGCCCTTGTCCAAGTTTCAACAAATATTTACTAAATGGTCAGGAGAACATTCAGCTTATTATCATTGTTTATAGCTACTATTCAAAGCTTTCTTCCTGCCCTTGTCCGAGTTTCAACAAATATTTACTAAATGGTCAGGAGAACATTCAGCTTATTATCATTGTTTATAGCTACTATTCAAAGCTTTCTTCCTGCCCTTGTCCGAGTTTCAACAAATATTTACTAAATGGTCAGGAGAACATTCAGCTTATTATCATTGTTTATAGCTACTATTCAAAGCTTTCTTCCTGCCCTTGTCCGAGTTTCAACAAATATTTACTAAATGGTCAGGAGAACATTCAGCTTATTATCATTGTTTATAGCTACTATTCAAAGCTTTCTTCCTGCCCTTGTCCAAGTTTCAACAAATATTTACTAAATGGTCAGGAGAACATTCAGCTTATTATCATTGTTTATAGCTACTATTCAAAGCTTTCTTCCTGCCCTTGTCCGAGTTTCAACAAATATTTACTAAATGGTCAGGAGAACATTCAGCTTATTATCATTGTTTATAGCTACTATTCGAAGGTTTCTTCCTGCCCTTGTCCGAGTTTCAACAAATATTTACTAAATGGTCAGGAGAACATTCAGCTTATTATCATTGTTTATAGCTACCATTCAAAACTTTCTTCCTGCCCTTGTCCGAGTTTCAACAAATATTTACTAAATGGTCAGGAGAACATTCAGCTTATTATCATTGTTTATAGCTACTATTCAAAACTTTCTTCCTGCCCTTGTCCGAGTTTCAACAAATATTTACTAAATGGTCAGGAGAACATTCAGCTTATTATCATTGTTTATAGCTACTATTCGAAGGTTTCTTCCTGCCCTTGTCCGAGTTTCAACAAATATTTACTAAATGGTCAGGAGAACATTCAGCTTATTATCATTGTTTATAGCTACTATTCGAAGGTTTCTTCCTGCCCTTGTCCGAGTTTTAACAAATATTTACTAAATGGTCAGGAGAACATTCAGCTTATTATCATTGTTTATAGCTACTATTCGAAGGTTTCTTCCTGCCCTTGTCCGAGTTTCAACAAATATTTACTAAATGGTCAGGAGAACATTCAGCTTATTATCATTGTTTATAGCTACTATTCGAAGGTTTCTTCCTGCCCTTGTCCGAGTTTTAACAAATATTTACTAAATGGTCAGGAGAACATTCAGCTTATTATCATTGTTTATAGCTACTATTCGAAGGTTTCTTCCTGCCCTTGTCCGAGTTTCAACAAATATTTACTAAATGGTCAGGAGAACATTCAGCTTATTATCATTGTTTATAGATACTATTCAAAGCTTTCTTCCTGCCCTTGCCCGAGTTTCAACAAATATTTACTAAATGGTCAGGAGAACATTCAGCTTATTATCATTGTTTATAGCTACTATTCAAAGCTTTCTTCCTGCCCTTGTCCGAGTTTCAACCATCTCTTTAAATGAGGTAAAAACAACAAAAAAGTGTTTCATTCATTGCCTAAAAATATTTTTTTTCAATAAATATGAAAACATATGATATAGATAGATTTATGTATTTTAAAGGGTTAAATATGATTAAGTTAAGTAAGGTTAAAGACGAAAAAAATATTTTATCTTGATTAATTTTTGGTTTATTTTACCGTGTTGCTCTTCCTCCATCTTTAGCCAGTGTTTCAGTGTCTACCATCAGGGCATATATTAGCTAAAGAAGGTAGAAGCGCAACACGGCATAGTAACCCAAAAAATCATTAGTATTGTACTTTAAGCCGTGAAAATCTCAAATCTTATCTTAACTTAAATCGTTACTTAACATCGTAAGTTACCATTTAAAATATATATCCACTCGTACACGTGCGAGTGCTAAGATATTAATGAAATATAATAAATTATTGACAATTTAATGTTTGCGTATATATGTTTTTGTGGTCGAAACTATTCATCAAACGAGCTATTGGTACTAATTTTGTGAAACAACTTCATCTGTGCAAAATTATTTATTTATTTCGAAACGACCTTACCTAAATATACTATACCTAACCCGAAATAATATATAAATGTTTACAAACCTCACCTTTCGAGGGTTTTTATTAATGCTTACAGATTTAATTGAGACGATCGCCCGCTATAGAGCTATAATCACACTTAACAAGGATACTTAGGCTGAGAGTTGTGCAAGTATACTTGAAGGTTTGCGAGACGAATATCGTACAAATTTGATCTAACTTCGTGAAAAATTCGTCCCACACACAATCCCACGGGCAATATTGTTTGTGCGGGTTAAAAAATACTATTAAAAATATTCATTTTTGAAAACCCCTCTTTGAGGTGAACTTTTGGCAGGTGTAGGCACTAATATTCTTGATCCAAGGTAAGATATTTCAAAGTACGCCACTGGGCAAACATGAAGCGGCAGTTTCGACTTACCTATTGTTCACAGCGGAAATACTGCGATCTAACCAGTGCTAAAGTAACTTAAAGTTTTCTTATATAAACGTTAAGTTTTCCTCTCCACCGGCATCTGTTGCCGCGGACGGCAAGTAGAGCACATCTGGAATGCATATTGTGTATTGTGCAAGACGTTGTGTTATATTTGTTACATTTCAAAGTGAAACAATTTCTCTCTTGAATTATGCGGCTTTGGAGCGATGTCTTAACTTTATGCTGGAGTAAAGACAATGATCTCAAGAAGAACTCAACAAGTAAAATTTGCATTTAAATTGTATATTTTGTCGTCATGTTTTACAATAACTAACAACTACTAACAAGGTTCTCTGTTTATACAGCGATTGCAGAAATACAGATTTACATTACGCAATTAAACTGAGCACTACAATTAAGTACTACGCAATTAAACTCACATGCCTACACCATTAGAAAAATCCGTGCAGAATAAACAAATGTTTTTTAAATAATCAAACAAAATGTTTCAGTCTGGATAAAAACAAAAGACACAGATTTTTTATAATTTAAGAACACCAAATCAAATACAATAACATCAATTAGGTGTATCTATTTATTACGTATATATTTTTAATGTGAATACCGCACAAGAGTCCCAACTGCTTCCAACCGTCTGGATCCAGTGAGAATATGGCATCCCCAATTGGGGTACGTTGTGAGGCATAAGGCAGTAGGGAGGGGAAGGAGATGAGGCAGAGGAAGGTAGGGGAGTACCTGGCAATTCAGATCTGGTTACCAAAAGTTTTAGCCATTTCAAGCAACGTTTCAATTCTAAATGGTGGTCTTACACCAGGGCGATACTGAGAGTATCTTCCACTATGGAACGTGTCGGAAGTATACTATATATTATTTTTAATGGATAAGTTGTGAAATAACACAAGTTTAAAATTTACGTGCGCACGCCGGGATTTCCTACGAAATATCATAATATATAAATCATTTTCAGTACACAACATTCTTACTTGACACTAATAGCTTTACTAAAGTAAAACCCCTTCACATTCGTTAAACGGTGTTTTCTTACACATTGTATAAAGATTGTTAAAGTAAAGATACCAATAAAAATAAATCTTTAACTCTGTTTTTAAAATTTGGGTTTTTATGTTTTTTGTGACTTCACGCGTGCGCATTATAATATTCTTAAAGCGCGAAAGCCGCGGTTGACAGCTGTTATTATGTCTTCTCGACATATGTTCACAGATCATGTTTTGTTCATAAAATGATCAATTTGCTATTATATTCGTGTAATTCAACATATTTACAACTTATTTATGTGATTTTTCGTCAGTTTTAGACAAGTATTTATATAATAATAACATTTGTAAAATCTACTTTCATATTATGTCATAAAGTTAGGTTAAATCGGTTATGTCAGTATTCAAATTGAATTTTATGGTCCATATTTTACAAGAACTGCACGTATTGGTAACCGTATCTGGAAAAGTAAACTTTTTAAAGTTTGCACGCTATGCGTTAAAAATTTCAGTTTTATTGATAATTAAAATTATGTTTCCCGGAAATTAAAAAAAAAATCAAAATTATTATTTTTTTTTTAAAACTCAATTTTGCGAGGTTTTGATCAAAGCTATTTGTTGTAAACTCATTTTTCATGTTTGAAATTAAAATATTGCACTTTTTAAGTATTAAACTATATTTCGAATGGAAAAATCTAAAAGATAATTTTATCTACTTTTTAAAATGGTATTCGATTTTATTAATTCTTCAAAATTAAGATATTATAGAATATTTAAAATACCTTGGAAAAATTCCGAAATTCGATTAGAGATGATTATTATTTGAAGTTTATACAACAGGTAAACAACCCCCTGTGACTGGACAAGCAATGCTTATATCTTGTGTATCTTTTCATGAACTATTTTATGTCAGTTTCTATTTCACGTTTCAAGTAGAAACGTTTTCAAAAGAAGATAAAGGATTGCTTCCAGACAGATAAAAAAAAAACATAAGTTCATTTCACCCTGTCTCAATCTCAACAATTCAGTGAAACATACTCCTATAAATCAAGGAGTCGGCTTAAGAAAGTGCCTAGAAAATAAGGTTATCTTCAAAATAATGGAAAGCTTTTGCAATACTATTTCTTATTGACTAAAAATTTTGTCTTTTCATATTATTATGCGGCTGTTTCAATGGGTGCAGCATAGCCTAAATTTATATCTTGCCGATATGTTTATATTATTTACTTAATACATACGTTAACTATTCCGCTTCAAACTGACGCGACGGGTTGAAGCAGAGTTCTCCATCTTTTTCAGCTATTCGGCACATACTTATCCTTATAATATGCCGGCAATGTGGATAGGGCGAAAGGTCATTAGGGTCACCATGAATGGTAACACGGTAGATAAGATTGCGTACTTAGGGTTAGTTAACGTATTTAGTAGATTGGTTAACTCATTAAGTAGGTTAGTTAAAGTATTTAGTAGAGTAGTTAACATATCATAAGAAAAAATAGCATATTTAGTGGATTAGTCAATTACTAGATTACTTAACGTATTAATATACCAATTTTTTACTTTATTTCATTTTATTTTAATTTTAAATCTATATTTTAAGTTTAAATTAATCTTAATCTTGTGTTTATTTTTTCTTCACCAACGTTTAATATATTTTCCTGAATAGTTTAGTTGATGTAGTAAAGTAGATAAGAAAACGTATTAAGAATATAAGGTACTTACTGTTTCCACGCGTGGTCTGACATGTTGGTGGAGGTGTAATTTTCCCAGACCATGTTGAGCACGCACTTGTTCCGCAGCTCGCCCATGTAGACTTGCAGCGCGAACAGGGCGAACACCATAAGGCAGAAGATAGTCAGGGTCATGACCTCGGCCAGCTGCTTGAAGGAGTGCAGCAGCGCGTTGATGATGGTCTTCAGACCTGGGGATAAGGGAAGCGTAAGTTTTAATATTGTTGATGCCAAAATCATTATGAAGGATTTAATAGCTAACTAACCATTTCTATGAATTTTAGGGGTAGGCAGACAGGAATGATAGGATACATTGATTTAACAACACTGTCGTGGCATGAACTTTTTGATTGTTTCGCATTCATAACATTGACTGAGCGTAGCGAAGTCCTGTTTTAACTCAACTGTTTTGCACTTCGTCTGCCGGAAAATTTGATTGTATATTCCGTTTCCGGTTCAAGATGGTGGCCTTTTTTATGGTTTAGTCAATATTATTTTTTCATATTTTAAATGATCGTGATGATTTGGATTTTCTTATTCGCATTTTTTCAAAAAAGATTGTCATTGAGATAGTGATGTTTCTTTGGACAAATTGTATAATTCTTTATGATACATAAAACGTATGGTTTTTAATTAAATAGATAAATTTTGTAATTCCATATGTTATATAAAATAAATGGTTTATAATTAAGTGATAAATTGTATAATTCCTTATGTTACATAAAATATATGGTTTATAATTAAGTGATAAATTGTTTAATTCCTTATGTTACATAAAATATATGGTTTGTAATTAAGTGATAAATTGTATAATTCCTTATGTTACTTAAAATATATGGTTTATTATTAAGAAGATAGGTATTTAGGTCCCTACTTTTAAATGTAATGATTTCATGGGAAATTTTAGTTTTGATTTATTAAATAAGATAAAATTAGAAACACACTTTTTTGGATGCGAGGTCTACTGTTCACACTACTTCTCTAAAAGTAACACAATTTATTATTTATACTTATGTTTGCATTTAATGTTTTTTCAACATTCACACAACTTTAAGTACCTATCTAAACATGGCCGTAGCGTCATGCGCAAGAAAATTTACCATTCCTTAAACTGTGAAGTAATTAAAGTAAACTGAAAAGCAAATAAACTCATAGTTAAAGGGGTAAAGTAAGGAAGTTCCTTATATTGTTATTCACTTTGCTTTATCTTCTTCTTCTTCGCAAAAGGAACGGATTAAAACGGGACGTGTCATCCACGGACATTTTATTTCAACCTTTTACGCCAGTAGTGGAGGGCGAAAATTGAACTAAAAGCTTTGCAATTTTATAAGTAATACTAACTCGGATCATGGAAATTGATAGAAAAGTATATTTATCTAGGAGGAGCAGAGATTAATTTTTCATGCATTGCGATTTATAGCTCACAATCTTTAATGCATCGTGGATTTCACAAATATTTAACGTAATTTTTTAATTTATGCTTGTGTAAGAAAAATGGTGAAAATACCCTATTTTGTAAGTAAATGCCAACAGCATTTTTAAAAAGAAAACCAAAATAATTGAATTCACAGGCGGTATCACCAACACAAAAGTGTTATGGGTACTTCCGGCGAGGGTGCTTGAAATTGTTTTGCGATACAGCCTCCGACCCCTAGAGCACCCCCTTCGTTACTGCCTCCAGCATTGTTAAGGCTTCGGGGGGTGGATGCCAGACTAGAATCTGACACACATCACCACTCGAGATGTGAAACATCCCGGGAAATAAACAAGCTTTTTGCACGTTTTTTGTACATTTGAAGAACTAGTCAAGATGGCTTAAGTGAGGTTACAGACTAGTAATAAAAATAATAATAAGCTTCGTATTTTCGTTCTTTTATGTTACAAATTCAGATAATGCTAGCCTTACTGGGATATCATGTGCGAAAGTTGATTTTAATGTGAATACCGCATAAGAGCCCCAAATTCTCTCAAAGCGTTTGGTTGTCAGTAGGACAAAAGCGTCCCTGATTGGGTTATGCTGTGAGGCTGAAAATAAGGAAGCAAAGATGAAGATGGCCAAGTACCTGGCAATGCAGATCTGGTCACCACACAAGGCTAAAGCTATTTCAAGCAACGTTTTGATTTTGAATCGGGGTGATTAACTAGGGCGATACTGAAAATATATTCCATTCTGGAAAAAGCTATCAAAAACCAAGATAAGTATCGATTCCTATATTTGTGATCTTTAAATTTAATTTATGAAGTAACATTTTTTAATGGATTGTAACGTAAGGATAAAAAAATAATTACCGACATTTAAATGTAAAACATTATTACTGCTGTGACTACAGAACGAAGTGAAGGTTAAATTCTGAAAGTTTCATGATGTGTAAAATGCTGAAATGTTATCATAAAAAATTCAAGATAACCCACGAGTGCCTATTTTACTTTCATTCTCTCTCTTATACAAACATTTGAATACAAAATGGTCATTCGCCAAGTTTACCTCACTCATTGCGCATAATAAACGAAAGATTATTATTTTTTATCCCCGTAACCCTCGCTTATCACCCCACCTCTGGGGGACGGTGAGAGGGGGAGGAGGTTCCTCCTCTTCCGTTTATTCAATTTATGTTTTCGTTATGTTATGCCTACGATGATAAAATATAGGACGCAGCACAATGCCCTAACTAACTAACCGTCACACCGTTTCCCCGCAGTGGTAGGCAAAAAGGATAGACTGCTGCACAACTGTATCTTGACAGACGATTGATCAATAATATTATCAAACAAACTGATAATTTAGGTTGTTTGTGATGAGCGTTAGTTATTCCTGCGTGAAATCTGGTGCAATGAATTCATATTTGGTTTGAATTTAATTATTATATAACTAATATCAGCTGGTAAAAAGTTTTTTTTACTATAATATATCTATTTTTATTAATAGATGTATTTAAAAATATTCATTTTTGTTTGACTGAGGATTAAACCTCCCCCCCAGGGTCTAGAGTCAACAACGTTAACACCTAAGCCAAATCCCCACTGAATAGTGTATTAACTAGTATCCAATTTTTAAAAAAAATCGTGTGAGCGTGCGTTTATGTGTTGAAATGCCGCCAAAATAATTATGCTGATAAAATTCATTGTCATCAAAAACGAGTCTATGTGCCGAGTTTCAGCTGGATCGGATGCCGGAAAGTGGGGTAATTTCCACTTCTTAGATTTCTTTCCATTCGTTCATTCATTCAATTTCATTTTATTCACTCATTTTCATTTCATTATTTCATTTTCATTTCATTAATTCATTATCATTTCATTAATTCATTTTCATTTCATTCATTCATTTCTTTTCATTTAATTTTTTTCGTTGCATTAATTCATTTTCAGTTCAATCACTCTTTTTCATTGCATTCATTCATTTTCATTAAAATCATTCATTCATTTATTTACATTTCATTCATTTTCATTTAATTAATTTTCATTTCATTTCATTTCTTTCATTTTCATTTCATTCATATTCATTTCATTCATTTTCATTTCATTCATTTTCATTTAATTCCTTATCATTTTATTCATTTTCATTTCATTCATTTTCATTTCATCCATTTTCATTTCATTCATTTTCATTTTATTCATTTTCATTTCAGTCATTTTCATTTCATTCATTCATTTTAATTTCATTCATTTTCATTTCATTCATTTTCATTTAATTCATTTTCATTTCATACATTATCATTTCATTCATTTTCATTTTAATTTCATACATTTTCATTTCATTCATTTTCATTTCATTCATTTTCATTTCATTCATTTTCATTTCATTCATTTTCATTTCATTCATTTTCATTTCATTCATTTTCATTTCATTCATTTTCATTTTTATTTCATTTCATTCATTTTCATTTCATTCATTTTCATTTCATTCATTTTCATTTCATTCATACAAGAAAACTTAATCGAAATAGATGTTTTTAAAAATTTAAAGGCAGACTGAATTCGACATTATAAGGTATTTACCAAAAAAATATTTGTAAGATGGAAATCGATTTAAAAATGTAATTATATTTTAATAATGGTAATCCATATCGTGTTATTTAGTGAAAAATGTATATTGATTTAAATGACGTAGTTTCCAACACGCGTCCTCTCTTTTTCTTTCTTTGTGTGTTCAATATTACCCCACCGCTTGTAAGGATGATGAAACCATGTAAGCTTTTTTGAGCCATAAAATTTGTAGCATTGAAAAAAAAATTTCCTTTGTTTGAAGGAAGCAATTTTTTTATTTAACAAAAGTTTGTATTCGATAAGAAATAAATGTTAATGAAAGGATACCGAGTAAAAATTATTATAATCTGAAATTCGTAATATTATTTTAATTCGAATTAAGAACGAAGAAAGTATAAAAAACGCGACGATAATGTTCTATTCAATAATACAGAAAAAAAAACACAGCCTATTTCAGCGGCAAAGAAAAAACACATGTTATTTAGAAAACTTACCTACTTGAGGTGTTTTTGCAAAAAAACGGCGCTATACAAGTCATCCAAGTATTATTATTATTATTTATTATTATTATTATTATAATATACATTATATGAAATAAATACAGGGTGTCCGGTGGTACTACTATCCTAAATTCGTAAGGTACATGATAGTACAAATAAAAAGTTAGTGGCACGTTTATTTCTATTCAAATTTATACGGAAGCCACTTCGAGTTTTCTTATTTATTCCGTGTTTGTATTCCGAAAAAAGTTCTTTATATTTTTTTACCACCGTGTCCAACATCCATTCCCATAAGTCCTGCTAGTGCAGTATGAATACCAAGGCATCGATTCTCCAATCCAGGCCCCTCGCAATCGCCGTCGAAAGAACATACATTGGTCGATGTTCTTATTCTTGAGTCTCGTCGAAGGTACATACTTACATAAGCCAAACGTCAAAAGTCATTCCACTTGAACAACGAGTACTTGGTCGAACTACTCGTTGTTCGAGTGGAATCACTTCGTCGAGAATCAAGGCCCAGATGCATTATCCATTCGGGAGATTTCTGCAATTTTAGATGCCTGACGACTTGTGACCATATGTCTTGTACAGGGTTTTCCAATAAGAGGTGTTATTTTGATATTCAATCGTAAAATATCAATGGTTTCGTTGCTTGTGTCGCACGTAGCGCCGTCTTGTTGAAAGTAAACGTTGTCCAGATCAATACCATCCAATTCCGGCCATAAAAAATCATTAATCTTCTCTCGATAGTGCAATCCATTCACCGTAACTGTTGCTCCAGCCTCATTTTCAAAAAAGTAAGGTCCAATGACTCCGCCGGACCATAAACCGCACCAAACAGTCACACGTTGAAGATAGAGAGGCTTTTCAACAATAACTCTTGGGTTTTTTAATTTTGCTTGTTGACGAAGCCAACGAGGTGGAAACGGGCCTCATTACTCAAGATGATTTGCATTTGATTCACTCAAGTGAATTTTAATAATTTCAATGCGTTGTTGAAGCGTGTATCGTTCCATTTTTATTAATGGAATAGTTTTCACTTGTCAAATGTCAAAAAAATGACAGCTTTAAAAGTAACATCTACCGAAAGAGCGGGCTATTCAAAATAACACCTCTTATTGGAAAACCCTGTATTATCGTTCTATTAATCAGTATTGTTTTAAAATTAAAAGGTTGTGCATTGCTTTTCACGGAAAAGTAAATATTTTTTCTAAATTATTTAATTAAGCAGGTACTCACGTATTAAACGAGAAATGTTTATTTGTTGATAACTAACGTATACATTTACGAACCGAAGCGCGAGCTGAAGGGCGCATCGCGCCGCAATGTTCATTTCTTCGTTCATTTCCCATAGAAGGGTATTTTCGCAGAATTTTTAATTTAAAAAAAAATTGCTGTAATGAAGATATTTTAACGAATATTGTTGATGAATAAATTTTCCATAACGATTTAAAATGTACCATTTTCGATTTGCCGCCAAAATGACATTCTTAATCATGAATATGGAGGCGTTGACGTCTCGCCGGGCCATTTTGGTCCGTTGGTGCCAGCCGTCTCAGCCAGTGGCGTTTTCTATGTCACAATAACGCTGTGGTCAGTTGGAACCTTTTCGGAATGTACGATTTTAGATTGTTTTTAAGATCAATAATTATTAGTGAAAATATAAAAATTACACATTTTTAGTACAGTGATCGGAATCAGTAAAACAAATCTTCCACACATTTTTAAAGACATTCATAGTTTGTGAAAATACTCCGTTCGTGGATCAGCTTGCGCCTCTATATAAACAAACGAACATTTCTCGTTTAATGAACATTAAAACAATATGGATTAAGTGAGAGGTAAATAGCTGACGTATCGTCACGAAACGTAGGGCATTTACCGAGCGACCGAGCGCTGCCGAAATATCCCGAATGGATAACGCAGATGGTATTTATGAATATGCGCCCTGGACACGCAGTATTGCTAAATAAAATTGAAGGTAAAACCAAATAAGTGTCTAATGTTGTAATTGATAAAAAAATACGTGATATATTCACATAAAATTTTAATGGCTATAATCAACATCAACCCAAAGTAAGTAAAAACGATTAACAGCAGTACATGAAAACATCACAATCACCGTGAATAAAAACGTGAAATAAATTGCCCAGCAAAACCAATGTAGATTATTCTCCATCAATAGGCATGTGTTTTCCATTCGAAAGTTTCCAACAATAATTTGCAGAAATCCAAAATACAAAACAGCTAAACATAAATCATACGAGAACTCAGCAAAATGTTCGCATAAAAACGAGGTACATGGCAATAGTATTAGATACTATATGTCCGTTGGTAAAGTGTGCGTTTTTTACTGAATGAATTTCAGGTTGTTGAATTGTTTGTAGCTTGGCTTTATGAATCCGGTGTAGGTTCTGTAATAACCCCCTTTCCAACGGTCTGGGTAGGTTAGGATCCCATCCCGTGGTTTCGGGGTTGTTTTCAACCCACCCCACGATTTATTCGGCCTTTTTTGGACACTGTACTACGGCTCAGTATGAAGCCCAGATGTGGAGTTCAATTTAGATAAGGGCCTGGAAACCTAAAGTTGGAGAACCGCAAAGCATTTGTACCGATCTCTATCCAAGGAAATATTTGGAACGTTATGTTTTTTTGAGTCGTTGAGATACCAATTGAACGGTTCCACGATAACTCAACACAGTGACAATTCAACACACTTTTAAAAAGTGATATAAAGACATTAGAAACGATGGAAAAAATTTTTATACCTAACCTAACCTACTTAACCCGTTTAATAAAGTTTTTGTTTCATCACTTTTATAACTTTTTATATGACTTTTTAAAGGTGTGATTAATTATCATTTTGATGAGTAATCCGATCACCCAATTGAACGAAGTATGCAACAAGGTTTGTTAAAATTTTTAGAATGGTCACGTTCAAACTACTATGAAAAAGGTGCATTTAATTTATGATGTAACGTTGCGCTTTAATTTAAAAGCAACCGGTGGAGTACATTCGGAAATTTAAGATTTTGAATAAACAAACATTTACATACAGATTACATCCAGAGTGGTGTATTGCAAATTTTGTACTTAAATTTGGCGATATTAAGCCACCTAAACCAATGGAACTCCGTGAAAGACATGTTGCAATATACAGGGTTTTCCAATAAGAGGTATTATTTTGAATAGCCCGCTATTTCGGTAGATGTTACTTTTGAAGCTGTCATTTTTTGACATTTGACAAGTAGAAACTACGCCATTAATAAAAATGGAACGATACACGCTTCAACAACGCATTGAAATTATTAAAATTCACTTGAGTGAATCAAATGCAAATCATGTTGAGTGATGAGGCCCATTTCCACCTCGGTGGCTTCGTCAACAAATAAAATTGTCTCATCTGGGGCTCGGAAAACCTAAGAGTTATTGTTGAAAAGCCTCTCTATTCTCAACGTGTGACTGTTTGGTGCGGTTTATGGTCCGGCGGAGTCATTGGACCTTATTTTTTCGAAAATGAGGCTGGAGAAACTGTTACGGTGAATGGATTGCGCTATCGAGAGATGATTAATGATTTTTTATGGCCGGTATTAGATGGTATTGATCTGGACAACGTTTGCTTTCAACAAAACGTCGCTACGTGCCACACAAGCAACGAAACCATTGATCTTTTACGATTGAATATCAAAATAACATCTCTTATTGGAAAACCCTGTATTTGACTTGGGTAAAAATGAGATGATGTATAATTTAAGTATATAGATATTTACTTGAATTAGCTATGTAGAAATAATTATGACAAAAAAGAAGTAGGTATATGTGTTGTTGTGGTTATTTGTTAACGTAAGTGTTCTTGTTTCCCTTTGTGTACTCAATAAATAATACAAGAGTGCATATACTAAGACGCAAAGAACGTAGAGGTAATCATAGTTTGAAAGTCTTAGAAACCCTCACGAAAACAACAAATAATATTATTCAAGGCACGTTTCAAGTAGGGACAAACATAAGCGCCCTCTCTTAGGGTAGAAAATTGATTATAATTTAACTAGTGAAGATGTTTTCTTTGCTGAATGGACAAGGTTGAGGGAGAAATACCCTTTTCTGTAAGTGGGATGCCGGACAGTCAGAAACAACGGAAAGAAAATAGAACCAGCTATATAAATTATTGGAAATATTAGTTTTATTAGTTGAAAAAATTGCTTACGATGCTTCTTTGTAAAATAATAAGAGTATTTATATATTATTGGTTGGAATATGTAGCCTAGCGCGGCTTAGCACAAATTTAATTTATTAAAACTCACCGATCGACGTAATATTTATGTTCAAAATTGTAACTGTTAGTATAGAAAGGCCTGATTTAAATAACCCTATTAAACACCTACGAAAGCTACTCGTTCCAAAATTCTGTTTAAATATAACAATACCATGACTGAGCTTTTCAAACACTCACTTGTACCTGGATTACATGATGTTAGTAATAGATACGCAGATGTGGCGGACCTATTTAATTGCACGGTATAAAAAGGAAATATTATCATTTAATTTCAATCAAAATTAATTTAACCTAATTATACTTAAACTTACACATTATATTTTGTATGCACTTGTATCTCCTACTTCTGTATCTATCTAGAGCTTATATTCATTTTATACTTTTGTCGTAATTTCAAAATCAAGTACCAAAGTAATGGTTATTTAAAAAAAATATAGTACTTGCTTACGCTTATATACTGTGAGATGCAATTACTGTATATAGTATATTTTATACCATGAATATTAAATAAATTATATTGCCTTAAATAATAAGTAAGTATTGATTTTTATATATGAACGTGTTTTTTTTTTCTTTGCAAAACTTAACTACTGTCATCGCAATGTTGTATATCTATGGCTATGTTTCAGAATGTCAGCGACCGCAGCTAATTTTAATGCATGTTTAATTTACGAGTTGATTTTCAATAAAGTTTTCCACGTCAATCAACATGGTGTTAATCAAGGACAATAATTGTAAATAGCATTTGTTTTGTTGGCACTGTTTCCAACAACAAAAAATGCTGTCTGCTTTGGTTTATCAACCAAACGCTGAAAACAAATTGTTCTCACATGGAAACTTATATAATTCCTGTATACCTTACTAGACTGTTCTAGATTATTCTTTATCAACTACAGGGTTTTCCAATAAGAGGTGTTATTTTGATATTCAATCGTAAAAGATCAATGGTTTCGTTGTTTGTGTGGCACGTAGCGCCGTCTTGTTGAAAGTAAACGTTGTCCAGATCAATACCATCCAATTCCGGCCATAAAAAAGCATTAATTATCTCTCGATAGCGCAATCCATTCACCGTAACTGTTGCTCCAGCCTCATTTTCAAAAAAGGATGGTCCAATGACTCCGCCGGACCATAAACCGCACCAAACAGTCACACGTTAAGGATAAAGAGTCTTTTCAACAATAACTCTTGGATTTTCCGATCTCCAGATGCGACAATTTTGCTTGTTGACGAAGCCAACGAGGTGGAAATGGGCCTCATCACTCAAGATAATTTGCATTTGATTCACTCAAGTGAATTTTAATAATTTTAATGCGTTGTTGAAACGTGTATCGTTCCATTTTTATTAATAACGTAGTTTTTACTTGTCAAGTGTCAAAAAATGACAGCTTCAAAAGTAACATCTACCGAAATAGCGGGCTATTCAAAATAACACCTCTTATTGGAAAACTCTGTACTATTATCGGCATTCCACATCGCTCGATGAATTATTGAAGTCCATACTGTTAAAAGTAGGCAATTGAGAGGCGGTAATATCAAATTCGACATGTGTCACTGCTAACGCCTTGACGCGGCTTCTAAAAAGGAACGTACGTTGTGGCTTATCAAGGATTGAACGGCCGATTTAGCACGCTTAAATTTGAGCGAGGAATGTCGTATATAACTATGATACGGACCAATTAATATACTGGGCCATATAGTTATAACTAAGCTGGAGGCAATGATAATTCGCACATAATAAGTGATTGTAGAGAAGCAAAGGAATAAGAGATAGAGAGAATATATAGTTTAGATCTGTCTTATATCTTATGTCTCCCCCTCTTGCCCCAATCTTCTTCCAGGGAGTCAGTTCACCTTTACCCAAATCTGACTCTAGGTTGCTCGTTTGACTTTTAGTATTCTGTCAATTGGTATTCTCTACTGATTGTTTGGGTACTTACAACGAAGGACATTAACGAATGTTTCGATTCTCGAACTCAAGGTTTATCGATATTATCAGTAATTAATTTAGTCTACTACAATTCGGTCATGTAATGTTAATATTAAAAAAACGTATTATTTTTTTTGGGTTTCACTGAAGATAGAAGGACTCCCCAAGGTCTATCTCTTAACTACGGTGATCTTTAAAAATGTCTTTTATAACTTAAATCAATTTTATTTTTTGGTTTGATTGAGGGTTGAACCTTCGTCCCCAGGAGCTGGAGTCAACGACGCTAAAAACTGATCGAAATCCAATTGGTTAGGACCGACATTTATTTCGCATATTAACTGCTGTAATGTAATCCAATTTCAGAAAAATAAGTATATTGGCAAGAACATACTTAAAACCGGTCGGTGGCCGAGATGCCATCGCGTTTGGGTCCCACCCAGGCGTAGTGTGTTCAATTCCTCGGCTGGCTAAGTCCTCCATCACAACACAAGCAACATTTTCAGCTTACTGTGGTGGTAGCAGGAGATTTTCAAATATTGTCAGGTTATTCGTGACCCGGGAATATTTGTCTTTCTTTTTAAAAAATAATTTTAAATATCCATCAAAAGTTGATAAAATGCATTGTCATCGACAACGACTCTATCTGCCGAGTTTCAGTTCGATCGGATTGTCGGGAAATGGGTTAATTTCCACTTCCAAGATATCGCATCATCCATTTATTCATTCAATCGATCAAGAGAACAAAATTGAAATTCAAATACATGTATTTAAAAAGTAGAATTATTACTAGCTATCTGAATACAATTAAACTTGTGTTGGGTTTAACCGAACACTTTGTAGCAAAGTAGAAGTAAATGCAAATGCGTTTTCAAATATGATGTACTGAAACCTGTACAGACCCGCGGCTGCCTTTTAAGGTCGTTTTTCAACACGGGGCAAAGGTATTCCCTGTACAAGTGAGGGGGTAATTAGGTGTTTCCGGTTTCGGCGTTTATACCGGATACTACACGAGCTAAACGTTTAACCGCCAAAGTTAGCTTTCAACACCAGCGACATCTCTGTGACAGCCGTGATAACAGTTCTCTTTACCCTGTAGCCCGGAAATTTTCTAGGCTTAATAAAAATATATTTCAACCTCCATTTAGTATTCATATAGATACATAGGTAAACCAATTATCATTCGTTCCCCTGTAAAACTGCTAAGGCGATGCTCTACGTCGTAGAACATTTGGAATCGGGCCGCTAACAATAATATTCAATGTGCAGATGGTGATAAGTTTTATATTTTTACGTAACATCAGCCGCCTATTTTGATTTAAGGGGATGCCATACGTAGTAATGCAAAATCGTGTGTTTTTGGTTTGAAAATTTGATCGCCTAGAAATGTTTCAGATGCTTTAATTAAATACTGCGAGTAGAATACATCTTGGCCTTTGAAATAATCGAGTATTTTTTATATAAGTCTTTTTATAAGCCTTCAAAAGTTCAAAATCTCCTACTTACGAACCCATTTTCGGTTATGATTTTATTGCATAATGTGGAAAATTAAATTATTTATAAAATAAAAAAAATTAACATTTATGCCTGAACATCCACAAAATAAAATAAAAGGCACTTTTTGGCCATGTTTTTTTCTTGCATAAATCAAAACAGGCGGATGGTGTTGATGGGGAATTTAAACCTTATCGCCATCTACGTAAGGGTTGTTATTGATAGCGGCTCAATTTAAAATATTACCCGACGTAGTGCATCGCCTTAACCAATAAAAAAAAGGCCCCAAAAAAGTGTGATTTCGTTTTATTTTGCTAAGTTCAGACACAAATATTTAAATGTTTAAAGATATTTTTTATAAAAAACTTATTTTGTCACAATATACAATAAACCATAACCGAAAAGGATTTAGCAAGTAGGATATTTTGAACTTTAAAGCAGTTCTTATAGGCCTGATACTTTATTTTTCCAGGGCTTACAAAATGAATTGTCAAAAAAACACTCGATAATTTCAAAGGTCAAAATTTGTTCTACTCGCAGTATTTAATTAAATCATCTAAAATGTTTAAATGCGATTAAATTATCAAACCAAAAACACATGATTTTGCATTACTACTTTGTACTTCACCTTAAATTAGTGTTTTGTCGGAGCCTTGCTAAATTTAATGGTCTTGAATCTATCTTTCATTTATTTTTGTACAAGAAAGGAAATCTGAGTTTTGAAAAGTTTATCTTACGTAAATTACACTTAAAAAATACATCGTTAGCAAAGTCTTCTTAGTTTGCCCATTATCCATGCAAACAATTGTTTGAAGTTAAAGTTAACGATTTTACTTGCTAAATAATTAGTCATGATCTTAAAATTTATTGTAATATTCTTCATGATGAAGGTTTCCTTTACCGATTTCCAACTGCAAAACTAATCAAGGATTTTTTTCACTAAAGTTATTTAAAATTAAAAAAAAAGAGTAGAGATTGGAAGATACTCACAGTGTATTCAATATTTTAAATGTTTTAAAAACACACAAAACATGGCCTTACTAATAAACGTGTTTTGATTTTCACGTTTCTGACAAACAATCGTGTAAAATATGTAAATAGTTGTTTATCAGTTGTGTAAAAATTAAAACAAATTTACTAGTAAGCGGGCAAGTATCGAAATAATGCGTTGTTAAGAATGACTGCTCAGTTTAGTGAACAGATCTTAAAATAACAAAGCACTCCACAAACGTCACTTATTGCTTTCAATAAGCTCTTGCCAGTTGAGGATCTTGCGGTGTCATATAAAAATCGAAATATGCATAAAAATATTTTGATAAACAGAACTCGAAAATACATAGAGAAAGTCTGTAAATGTTGCCTTGTGTTGACTGCTCAAGATTGGAACACAGTATAAACGGATAATTACAACTTGGAACACACCGCACATTTGACCTTTCCAATTTTCTTGACATGATCAAAATGAGTTTGAAAATAAAAGGTGTTTTGAAAAGTTATAACTTTGGTGGGAATTATTATTCGCCAGTTTTCAACGAGATAATGCGGTTTTGACATCGATCGATGGAATTAACGCTTTGTATTGCGTGCGTTAGATATTGTCAATTGGGATAAAAGCCAAACTTCGCAATATCGTGACATAGCGGTAAGGGAACTAACTGATTCTACATTGGCGTTTCTTGTAAATGGTTTAAATTAGACCAATCTCTCTTAATTATGAAATCAATTACATTTATTTTCCAGCTAACGCATCTATGCTTTTACATTTACTAGAGTAATTTTTTACTAACGTATTACAAACAATATCAAAAAGTCTTGAATATCTACGCAAAATTTTACTAACGGAATGTGGAAGAAATTCAAGTCTTCGAACAAAAATCAATACACTCACAAAGCTTTTTTTTTGTAACAAACGGTACAAAAAATATTTAAATCCAATATTTTATCGAGATTCTCTCAAGAGAATTTCACATTATAAACTTCAAAGCGTAATTGAAAATCACAGAAAACAATAAATCATCCTGAAAGATGGATCAAATTGATCAAACGACCTTCTTTTTGTAAAATTCTACCAGGGGATGATGAGTTAGGATAGGTGTGTAGGTACGGGAGTATAGCTCATTAGCTATTAACCGTTGTTCAGGTATTTTGCTAGTGTCCCTCGGTAACTAAATCTCACTTCAGGCTAACTGAGCACGAAGGTCTAACATTATGTCTCGGTACGGTTCATCTGATGCTTTTCTGAATTCCTGGTACTAATTAGTTTAAAGGGCACTGCGTTTGCAGACGCAGAGAGATAGAAATGAGATGAAGAAAGTTAGTTTATGTTTTCTTTTTAAGCCATTATTTTTATAAATGAATTTATTTTATTTGTTCAACTTTATTAATTACATGAACTGTGTCTGTCTCACTAGGAAATCCTGTGTTCAGGAGCAGTTTATAACATAAGCATATTAAAACAAACATTACATTACATCTTCTTCTTCTTAATATATAAAAAATCTAACTTTAAAATTTGTTCTTATTAGCGCCAGGAGTGTTTAGAGATTGGTTTGAATCGATGTAATGTAGTTTTTTTTACAGTAATATTGTTGTATACAGTAGTGAACGGTAAAAGAAGTTGGAGACGTCCGAGAAACAGCAATAGCGAAGCATTACGGGGTCAACTAGTTAAAAAAAAAAATTCAGCATATATTTGATCTGTCTTGGCTGATTATCCAAGACTTGTTGACTAATTTGTATTCAGAATATTTTTAGTTTTGTCTAATGGCCAGGATAAATAAGAAATCATGCCCTTTGAACTATTACTTCTTTGAACTTTTGAACTTCAGAACTGTTTTTGAAGATATACTCTAGTACGTTTTAGGCGTTAAGCGTCTAAAACACAGATTTTTCTAAAGATTTCGTCCGAACTTAACTTTAGTTTATTATATAAGATTCTGTAATTTTACTAAATTACAAAAAAAAATAATTAAATATATATATTTGTAGTCTTGATAAATAATAGATGGTGATCTTTTAACCAAAATAACCTTTATTGTAGCAGAGCACACACATTACAGCCATTACAGAGACTTATACTTTTGACACTTACTTCTTGTGCATGTAGTGTTACCAACTGAATGTTATTTCATTGCCATATTACAACAATATTGAAATAAAACAATAAATTTGTTTGTAACCACGATTTATTTATTTTAATTTTTTTAATACCGACCGGTTTCGCTTAACACAAGCATCTTCAGGGTATAAATTAAACTCATCAAAAATTTACTCTAAATCTTTATCTCTAAATTAGATATCACCTCTCTCTTTCTCTCTATCACTATGTAAGATGTTAATTTCACTCTCTCACTGTTCCTTTATAATACATTTTGTCTCTTTCTGTATGTATATAAGCTCACATATTTCAAATTTTTGATCAGTTTAATTTTATATTTTAGTGATATTTTTTGATATGAATCTTTTTGTAACTAAACTTTATATAAAACGTTTGGCGTCTTTTTCCGTAACAATTTAATAAGAATTTATGTGTGATCTTAACACCGCCTGTGTCATCAATGATGCATTAAAAATACATTCTCCCGAAATATGTCAAACGCTCCAAACGTAAAAAAATTGCAAAATTTTAGCATCTTGTAAAATTATATGTGAGCGGTGTTCGAAATTTGAAAGTGCCCAGTAAAGCGACATTTTATATTCTTCGGGTAAATGTAGACGTTGCCAGGAGCATTTTACATTTCAGATAAAAATTCAAGTACCTACCGCATGGCAACAAAATATAAAATAGAGATCTTTGGTTAGTTCAGAATTCCAAAAGAAAAGATATTGTTTCAAACATAGAAAAACCTTTCACATTGAATGAAAACCAATGTCTCCATTACTGTCGCATTACGTTTTGGTTATAGCCTATTTAGTACGCGTTTTGGTTATAGCCTATTTGCCTGTCATCTTATATCGTCATCCCATTTGAATTTTATAATGATATTCCAATTTTATAATGAAACACAGCTCTGCGTATGAAATTTAAATAAAATATTATCAGAATTTCAAACATTGAATAACGAATAAACAAGAAGTGCCTTGTGGGCGTTTTTCGTAATCCAAATATTTGCCTAATCGAGACTTAAATTTACAATACAAAACTTTGTTTGAAAAATGGGATGGTGATATACAATGTCCGAAAAGAGGCAAACCGCGTGCTAAATGGTCTAGAACCAAAAGGTAATAAGTCAGTGGCGATATTTTTTTCCATTCTAATTTGTATGGAAGACACTTCTAGTTTTCTTCTATATTCTATGGTATCAAATCCAATTATACAGTTTAAATCAACGATTAATATCTTAATATCTAATAATATAATATCAATAACATTTTGGCGTCTTGTTTCCTTTTGAGAGTTATTTTTGACAGTTTTATAATACTATATCGAGCGAGCTGAAAATAGTGACATTCACCAAGAAAATTGTGACGCTCCCACCCGAAGGATTTTTTTGAGACGGTTAAACATATAGCATAACTATACACAAGTTTAGCATTTAGTATGTTTACGTACTGATGATTTAAGTTTCGGCATTCGATCAACAAATTACCTACAGCCAGTCTCCCTTACTTATTCGTAAAAATGAAATAAAAACCACCACAAAAAAACTTTTACAAAAGCAACAAGAAAGATGTTTAGCGTTGAATAAAATTTTAGCTACGATGAAATTTCATCTGCCGTCGATATTTTTGTTGACTGAATTAGATGTACGAGAATGAAAGGTCTTTGAATGTCAATAAAATGATCAAACAACAGAAAGAGGAATATAGGCAATGTAAGATGAAGAAAATGACATTTCATTATTCCTGGAAAAACATACGAGACAAGTCAAAATACCAGAGGACAGCATAAGAAAAAAACAGATCCTAAAGGGAAATTTGATCTTCGAATTCTTTTCTGGTCTCTTTGGGGACCATTTTACTCACTTAAATAATTCCCAAGCCGATGGCGATGTATTAATAAATAAATGTTATGTATTTGACGAATTTCTTTGAATCGTTGAGAGTAAAACGGAATATCAAATATTTTAAAATATTAATATAATAATTAATATAAAATATTAAAATATTAATATTAATACTATTAAAGATTTAAAACTTATTATTTAATAGAATCAATCAAACTAATTATATTTTTACATATCATATTTTTAAGCAATATCAAAAACATTAAAATCATGTTGACAGTTAGGCAAAATAATACTGTTGATTGAATTGAGTTTGGCCGTATTTGGTGACCATACCCGAACATTCAGGTACAGGGTTTTCCAATAAGAGGTGTTATTTTGAATAGCCCGCTATTTCAGTAGATGTTACTTTTAAAGCTGTCATTTTTTGAAATTTGACAAGTAAAAACTGCGCCATTAATAAAAATGGAAAGATACACGCTTCAACAATGCATTGAAATTATTAAAATTCACTTGAGTGAATCAAATGCAAATCATCTTGAGTGATGAGGCTCATTTCCACCTCGGTGGCTTCGTCAACAAGCAAAATTGTCGCATCTGGGGCTCGGAAAACCCAATAATTATTGTTGAAAAGCCTCTCTTTCCTCAACGTGTGACTGTTTGGTGCGGCTTATGGTCCGGCGGAGTCATTGAACCTTACTTTTTCGAAAATGAGGCTGAAGCAACAGCTACGGTGAATGGATTGGGCTATAGAGAGATGATTAATGATTTTTTATGGCCGGAATTGTAGGTATTAATCTGGTTTACTTTCAACAAGACGGCTACGTGCCACACAAGCAACGAAACCATTGATCTTTTACGATTGAATATCAAAATAACACCTCTTATTGGAAAACCCTGTACTTCCCCATCTTCGTTTTCCCTAACTCATCCCATCTCCCATAAGCTTTACAACATACCCCAAGAAGTGAAGGAGGAAACCATTAAGCGTTTCCTTAGAACGCCATGGGAAAGTGGTCGGCAACCTCCATTATCCCAAATAGGGATGCCTTAGTCCCACTGGCTTCGGTCTGTTAGGATTCTTAAATCCTAGGAAAACAAATGAAGCTTTAAAATAAAATGATTTATTAAATAACCCTGGACCATCGACTGTTCCTACATAGCAATCTGGACCGTCGATTGTTCCTGCATAGCAATCTGGACCGTCGATCGTTCCTGCATAGCAATCTGGACCGTCGATTGTTCCTGCATAGCAATCTGGACCGTCGATCGTTCCTGCATAGCAATCTGGACCGTCGATTGTTCCTGCATAGCAATCTGGACCGTCGATCGTTCCTGCATAGCAATCTGGACCGTCGATTGTTCCTGCATAGCAATCTGGACCGTCGATTGTTCCTGCATAGCAATCTGGACCGTCGATGGTTCCTGCATAGCAATCTGGACCGTCGATTGTTCCTGCATAGCAATCTGGACCGTCGATCGTTTCTGCATGGCAATCTGGACCGTCGATTGTTCCTGCATAGCAATCGCTTAGAAGGGGTGGAGTAATAAAGAAAGGATAATAAAGACACAGTAAAAACGTTTGGATAAAGCAATCGCAGGGCAATAGGGCATAGTTAAGTTTTTTTTTGCATTTTCATTTCATTGAATAAAAGTATATTTACTAACAAGTTATCACGAACATGTTAAAAATAAAGTGCTTTTTTGAAAATTAAATACTAATATTATTGAATATATAAAAGAAAAGCCTAAAATTGAAATGGAGTTCTACAAACGAAAGTTGATAATAATAAAATTTTTTGCAAAAAACCGCTTCAGAAAATTTTGTTCAAAAAGATAGTGTAAGGCTTTTTTCAAAGCAATTCCTATTCCGTAGTTCCTGCAAACGTAATATTACACGTCATTATTCATAATGTGTAATATTGTTTTAATGTATTTGTCTTATACTTGTGTAATATGTTATTCATATTATGTTGTCGTTTGCATTTTCAAGGGACTTAAATTAGAGGCATAAATAATTTTCTAGCTATATTCAGTGCCCTTGAGGTGACATTTGAAAATCATTAGGCTATTCAAACCATCAAAGTTATTTATAATCTAGCTAGACGTTGTTTTCCCTGTTTTAGCGACCGATATCTTATAAAATTGGCTTAAAAATTTCAACATTGGACTCGCATTTACTCTAAAAGGAAATCTCAAATCGATAAAAGTTACACCGCTTAATCGACTCCAAAAGTGATGAAGATTCAACAGTTTGTATCATAATAAGGCATGGGACTGTTAAAGTGTGTCACGAGAAAATTTATTGTAAGACTCGTAAGTTTATTGTGAAAATTTTTAGCTAGTTCAGTAGTAATTGTTTGTATGTCTAACAGAAGCCTCTGAAGGCTTCGTGAACGGAACAAGTCAACAACGGCTAACTTATTACATATGTCATATTGTTATAACATTCTAAACTTTTTTGGTACATTTTGCATAAAAACGACGTATTATTCAAAATGTCTTCATCACCAAAACCGACGATAGAAAAAAGTATTGATGAGCTTTGAACTAGATTACTTCGAAAAACTGAAAACCTTAACATAATTCCATGAAAGTTCTCTCAAACCGTCTCTTTTTTTTATAATGTGACCAAAAAATATTTATGTAGAGACATTAGATGGGGGCTAAAACTAGGAAATAGTAAAGATATCTGTATCGTTGTAGGGGAGGTGCTTTAAAGGTGGCAGTGTAAGGGTCGCAGCCCAATAATTAAGGTCAGAAGGAGAAATTGAATACAAAATCTGAAAAGGGTTAAATAGGATCGCGTGAGAAAAGGTGGAGAACTTTAAGGGCTCCAACGTTTTAGTAATACCTACGTTTTGTGAATTTTTATGTTCTATAGTAAATGTATTTTTTACACCTACGTGATATGTTTTGTATGAGGGTGAGTCAAAAATTATCTGCTCTTTCGCCATTCGTGCTTAAATTTAATCCCGCTTTCGTCATTTGTCTTCCTGCTATTAGTTGCTAAAGTGTAAATATGTCCGCTCCGCTAGCAGTTTGCACCAAAGAGGAACGATGAGCAGTTATCCGTTGTAGGATGTGAAAGGGATTGAAATTCATTTCAGAATTTTATCGCAATACGCGGACTGTTTTTTTAAGGAAGAGTAAAGAGTTTTTTTGTGAATCGAGAAGTTTAAAAGTGTCAGAAAGCTCCAGAGATGGTTCTAGCGAATAGGAGAATTACCATCAGTGGGTTAGCGTCATGATTCTGCACATAAAATCATCCACGACGAGCTTGGATTCCGTAAGGTCTGCGCGCGATGTATACCAAGACAGCTGCAGAACACAAGTTCAAAAGCAGAATGGTCAACGGTGATGAAACATGGGTTCATCACCATGAGCCAGAATTGAAACGTCAGAGGATGGAGTGGAAACACTATAGACAAGAAAAATTTAAGGCTGACTCATCGGCGGGAAAGGTTATTCTAATCTTTTTTTGGGACGTCAAAAGGCCTACACTGGAAGACTTCATGAAGATGGGAACAACGATCAACATCGCCAGTTACAATGAAATGTCGTAAAATAGTAAATTCAGCAATTATCAACAAACGCCGAAGTCTATTGTCGAAGTAAGTGTTGTTGCATGACACACCGTTCAAACCATCAACAATTTTGAGGTACTGAATACAGCCTAAATCTCGCTCCCTCCAACTTTTATCAGTTTGAGTCGCTCAAGATGTTTTGTGAAATTATCTTAGACGTTCAGGAAGTGGCGCAAAAGTGGCTTCCCGAGCTATCATAAACTGTCTTTTTGGAAGGGATATGCAACCTTGAAGACCGCTGGACCAAATGCATTGACAAGGGAGGTGGCTATGTAGAAAAATGAAGTACGTGTTGGACTTATTTACTTGCCCTTATACAGGAAATCGATTATTTCAATTTTTTGTAAATTTCAAAGCATAATCTAAGTAAACAAAAAATTATCCAAAGAGACGAATTTATTTGGAATTTTATTTTTATTTTTTATTTATTTATTCATTTAAATTTACACACAGTACAATATGATACAAGATATAATTAAAATATTTTGTGATTATTGTACCTTATCAGGTCGAAATTATTGATTCCTAACTAGGCAAATTGCCCGTTCCAAGAAACCAAAAAATATGTGAAAGTAAGTGTGTGATTTGTCTATGTCTATAATATATCTCATTAATGTTTTAATTTGTGATGTTTAATCGTTACAATCTTATGATAGAGTCGAACTTGAGCTGTTGTGTATGTTTCAATTGTGTATGAACAATAATTAGAATAATGGAAGATATATATAGTGTGTGATTAGTCTATGTCTATTTATTACGTGACGTTTTTTAACATTTTTTCAGATTCTCCTCTGCCCAGTCCAATCAACCATTTAGTTATTATTGGGCCTATGTATGAAATATTACAAGTTTTAATGTTTAATTCAGGGGGGATTTTGTTGTACAATTTAGGTCCCAAGTATGTGTGTGTCTTTTGGTACTTTGCCGTATTGCTCGTTGGGATCATAAGGTCATTTCTGGTGTGGCTTCTTGTGATGTGTTTGTGGTCAATTTTATTAATATTGTCTAGATTTTTATGTACATGGATAATAACCTTTTTTATATAGTTTTGACGGACATCAAGTACATTGAATTGTTTAAAGAGCTCATGGCTAGAGAACCTATATGGTTTGCGCATTATGACTTTAATTATTGATTTCTGGGCCTTCATAAGCGGATCTAGAATTGATCTTCCTGATGCTCCCCAGCCAATGCAACCATACATTAAGAGGGGGTTGCACAGTCCGAAATATATTTTTCTAAGATCTACTTGTCTAATTATGTTTCGCACTGCAAAGAAAATGTGAGTAAGTTTTCTTACCCTAGTTGTAAGATTGTCAATGTGATAATTCTACTTAAGATGATTGTCTATTATAACACCTAGGTACTTGATGTTTTTCACACATTCAAGATCTTCACAATTGCAGTGAGGTTCAGTATTATAGGAGTTACAGTCATGATTATGTGTTTTTATTGTGTGTGTTGTACTAGGTTGTCCCTTTATGGTTGAGCTGAATCTCATGTATTTGGTTTTAGAAGTGTTCAGTGTTAGTAGATTTTTGTTGAGCCATTGTTTTATCATATTAATTCCACTTTCAGCAAGTTTGTGTGTGTCAGTCCAGTCATCTCCTTCAAAGATAGCTACCGTATCGTCTGCGAATGTTATAATTTTACCACCGATTGGTAGCTCGCACAACTCATTGATATAGATTATAAATAGAAGGGGTCCCAATGTGCTTCCTTGTGGTACACCAAAGTTAGTGCCTAGTGAGTTACTCAAAGTTTTACCAGTTTTGAGTTGCTGGCTTCTACCTGCTAGGTAACTCTTTAGCCATTCATATGGCATACCTACAATTCCAATATTTTGTAGTCTTTTGAGGAGTATTTTGTGAGAAATTGTGTCAAAGGCTTTGGCTAGGTCTAAGAATATTGCGATGTTTTTCTTTCCACGATCTATATTATTAGAAATATGTTCTGTGAGTTGTGCTATGGCGTCGTCTGTACCTCTCCCTGATCGAAAGCCGAACTGATTTTTGCTTAAAAGTTTTCTGTTCTCTATGTAATAACTTAATCTATTTTTAAAGATTTTTTCAATAATTTTTGAGATAGCGCTCAACAGAGATATTGGTCTATAATTGTTAACTTGGTTTTTGGGTCCACTTTTGTGGATTGGTACTACTATAGATTTTTTAAGATGATCGGGGAAAATCCCAGAGGAAAAGCTTTTATTGATAATGTTTGATAGAGGCGTTGCTACATTGTGTTTAATGATTTTAAGTATAAATGTGTTTAGATTGTCAGGACCTTTAGAGTGTGTAGTGTTAAGACTGTCAATGATTTTTAAAACCTCTTCGTTTGTCGTAGGTGTGAGTTTAAATGAAAAAGGATTTTGTTTTGATTCTATTGACAATGCCAGTGAGTCTTCGGTTTCCTTGGTGACACTTAAGATGTTTTCTGCTTAGACCCAACCATCGTAAAGTATTGGTTTGTGTGGCACGCAATTATGTCCGAATCAATGATGGATGTATTCCCAACTTGTAATTCGTTAATATTGAGTTCAGTTTTATGTTTAGTGTATGTAATTTGTTTAACGATTTTCCACATATTTTTGCTAGATGTATCTCGGTCGAGTTGTTGCTTATAGTACCGTTCTTTAGCGTTACGCATAACATTTTTACAAATGTTACGGAAACTACGGTAAATCTGTTGTTTGAGAGTATCCTGTGGGTCTTTTGTCGCCAGCCTGTGTAAGTGATTTCTTTTGTGTATGGCTTTTACAATACCCCTGCTGATCCAAGGAGTAAGTTGTTTTTTTTATGTGCAGTGAGATTATTTGTTGAATTTTTAGTTATGTACTTGTCGATTTTGCTAATAAATAAATTGAATGCACTGTTAACTTCAGTCACTTCACACAAATCTTGCCATGTTTCACCATTCAGATCTTTAATTAGTCCCTCATAACAGATAGTTGATATACAGTGGTTAGTTTTTACTTGGTTTTTATGGGATGTGTCCGGAATGCTTATTGCGGTTGTGTAGTGATCGGTTATTGTATTGTGGATAATAAATGCGGTGGAGTCCGTAATATTTCTGGTATTTATGTGGTCTAAACATGACCTGCTATTACCTTGAATCCTGGTAGGAGCTTTAATATTTAATGCGAAGTTGTTTTCTGCCATGGCGCATAGGTAATCGTGACATTGTCTGTGTATATTTCCGTAGGTGTTGATGTTTATATCCCCCATTACTATTTGTTGTTTGAAATCACTACATTTTTTAAGTTCAGATACGAGATTATCCAGAAATTCCTGAATGTCAGTGAATGATGGTGATCTGTAAATGGCTAAAATACATAGATGTCCATTAATTACTATTTTTAGACAGTTTGATTGACTGATATGAATTTCTTGAACTTGAGAGTGAATATCATCGCTAATGTAGGCTACCACTCCACTGTTTTGATTCAAATGTTGTGTTGTGTGGTATTCATGATAACCTGTAATTTGTTTTGCGAGATATGAATCATTCAATCTGCATTCCGACAGTATTATTATATGAAATCTCACAGTCATCTTAGTATTATCTAAGAATAGAAGAAAATCGTCAAGATTTTCCATTGTGCGGATATTCTGATGTACAATATTAAATTTATTATTTCTCCAGTTAAATTCTTTGAGTTCATCAGTACCTTCTAGGATAATTTCAGTATTTGGGTCCCCAATATTATCTAACTCCGAGTAAGCGTTTAAGATCATTTTAATTTAGATTTATTAGGAGGTGCTGTCATAAGATCACTGAGTATTAGGCCTGTATTTATACTTGCATGGCGGGAATTTGAGCATATTATAAAACAAACATTAGTGTAAATACTTGAGAGATGAGAGAAGAATAAATTATATCTAGTGTACAATATCATGGTGGTGGTAAGACTCATAGAACAAAAAGAAGAAACAGTCGATCTAAATAATAATAATAATGATAAGTAGAGAGAGAGTACATTATTTTGAGTTTGTGTTATCTTGTCGAAAGTTAATAAGTCGAAAGTAGCCAATAGGGAAAGTAAGAATACATATTGAGTGTTATAAAATAACGGATAAAAGCATATTATAAAGTAAACATTACTGTAAATAGTTGATAGATGAGAGGAGAATAATTTATATCTCGTGTACAATATCATGGTGGTGTTATGACTAATAAAACAAAAGTAAAAAACAGTCGATCTAGATAATAATAATAATGATAAGTAGAGAGAGAGTACATTATTTTGAGTATATGTTTTCTTGTCGAATGTAGCTAATAGTGAAAGTAAGAATACATATATAGTGTTATAAAATAGTGAATAAAAGCATATTATAAAACAAACATCAATGTATATACTTGATTGATTATAGAAGAATAATTTAAATCTCGTGTACAATATCGTGGTGGTGTTATGACTTATAAAACAAAAATAAAAAACAGTCGATCTAGTTAATAATAATATTAGGTAGAGAGCGAGTACATTATATTGAATATGTGTTTTCTTTTTGAAAGTAGCTAATAGGGAAAGTATGAAAACATATGTAGTGTTATAAAATATTGGATAAAAGCATATTATAAAGCAAACATTAATGTATATACTTAATAGATAATAGAAGAATAATTTAAATCTCGTGTACAATATCATGGCGGTGTTATGACTCATAAAACGAAAATAAAAAACTTTCGATCTAGATAATAGTAATATTAGGTAGAGAGCGAGTACATTATATTGAGTATGTTTTTTCTTGTCGAAAGTAGCCAATAGGGAAAGTGAGAATACATATTGACTATTATTGAATAACGGATAAAAACATATTATAAAACAAACAATAATGTCTAATATAGTGGAGTGGTATAGCAGCACAGTAATTTGTATCATTAGTCACAGTAATTGACGTTTTTCACGGTCCAAATCAGCAATATTATTTATTGGAATTGTCTTGGATGTATCAGATTTCCTCAAAAGAATGCGCCCTCCTCTGGACCAAGCATGTTTATAATTATGGTCTCTAGCAAATTTTTTTGTTTGTGATAGCAAAAATTTTCCTTTCTGAGTTAATTGGTCGGATATATAAATGTGATTGGCGGTTTGCGATAATCCTAGGTCCCTTGTATTTATTTGGTTTGTCACATTAGTAGTGGATTTCTTGTAAGATTTGAATTTGGATAGGAACTCGTCCCGCGATGTTATGGTATTGAATGTCGCCACGATAGATCTTGGATTTTTGTCGGAGAACTTCGGTCCAATCCTGTTTATTTTTGTAATTACAGAATGCACGTCGCTATTTTCGTAGTTGATGATATTACAGATTTTTTTGAGAACTTCTGCATTATTTTCAATGTTTGACTCCGGGACACCTCTTATCTCGATGTTACAGATTTGGCTTAAATACTCCAATTTATCAATTTTTTCCTCTTGCTTAGAAATAGTATTGAGTAGTATATTATTATGATTTTTTTGTGCAGTTAATTCATCATTTACTATTTCTTGTGCTTTTTCGATAGTATTTATCCGTTTTTTTAAGTCTTCTTGTTGATCTGCCATAAATTGGATAGTTTTTATTAATTCGATATTTTGTGACATGAGAGCTTCATATTTATTTACATATGAATCAAATTTGTCTTCCACGAATTTCATTATGGTTGATTTGAATTCAGTGAGTGAATAAATTCGTATTTTTATATAGTGAGTGAGTGAATAAATTCGTATTTTTATAGAATAAACGTTGGAAAGTTATATTATAAAATAAGTTCAATCTATAAAAGCACGCAGTGATGTTCAGATTTGCTCCAAGTTTCGTACATTTTCTCCACGAATGTTTTAATATAATATACGTACGTTTCTCAACCAGGTGAGACTAAAGGCCGACAGAGATTAGTATTAATTGTGGACCATTAACCATTACTGCTTAAAGAATTAATTCCTATGGATATGTGGCATTAGGCGGCTTTCCGGGGTTTATTTTTTAATGTTCCTTACGGCAGTAAATTCTGCAAATTAATTTTTATCTAAATATACTTTTGCTTGACAGATCTGCAGTCAACATTTTGAAAATGTTGATTTTTTTTAGATGTTTGAAGTTTTCGTATTTTTTGGTAATTTTTTAGTTTGTTTTTGTTTGTTTGCTGAAACTTCCGATAAATCTTAATTATGTGTACCTTTGATGATGAACGACACAAAGATGAGTTTTTCAAACCATTCTTCAAAATGAAATTATTCTCTGAACTTTGAAAAATAAAATTGAATTAATAATGCTTAATTTTCACTTGAAATGAAACGCAGAATAAAATTCATTATTTACCCTTCCTAAAAAAATAAAACCTTCGCTTTCCGCAGCTTAAAAATTCGGGTATTCCGCCCTAACCCCGTGGACCCCCTAATGAACAAAATATATTCTGAAGCTATTTCTAAACCACGTATTGAAGCCAAAGGTTAAAAGATCCCGCTTTAAAAATGTACACCACATGTTTAATATTTAACCGGAAAAGGGAAAAGTACATTTAGCGGAGAAGAGATACTATGGACATGGAAGTACCAAAAATATAGTGTAAACAATTAACATTTTATATTTTGTGTTTTCAAATAAAACAAAAATATAAGAGTATAGTGTGTTTTATGTGTTGGCGAATTGAAAAAAATATCTCTCAAGTTTGTAATCAGTTAGACAAAGAGCAAATGTAAATAAGGCCCTTGAAATTGACTACTGGTGAATTGAATATAATATATAATGGATTTATATCGTTTAGATTTCCAAATATTTTTTTCTCTATAATATTTAAAAAAAAATTAATGGACAATAATATGGAAACGTGTCTGATTTTTTTAGAGACATATGTATATTTCAAAATTCCATAGATATTGGTTCCGTCCACATGAAACCCACACAACTCACTGAGCCGCTCCGAAATAGAAAAATGGCAAAATAAAGTGTACGGTTCCCATCAAGTATTATAGCGGTTCAGAGCGTTGCAAGCTTCGTGTGGACGAAACCTGGGATGTAAATGATGTTCAGTAAATTACAAACAGAAAAAGCCGTACAAACTTTATGTAGCCAGTAGGTAATAACAGTTAGAGTGTTTTTTCTTCTTCACGCATACAGTTTTATAGCTTCAGAGTTCAAGACGTGAATTAGTACCTATGGTTCATTTCTGAATACTGGATTTACCTTTAGTTGCTTTACCTTGGTAGAGAATTAATAGAGAGTATTTATGATGTATGTTTTATAGAAACCACCAGCTACTTATTATCTGCGGCAAAAGGGATATCTGCTGTCATACTTATGTATGATTGGGACTGGAACAAAGAAGCGAGTTCCTTTGTGAGCCGTGTGGAAGCGTTTATTCCTTGTCATTGGCTTTTGTTCAGAATATCAAGGAAAAGTGGCACAAAGACGAAATTATTAATGTGCAATCACGTAGAAATGATTATCGGATGGCTGAGAAGATAAAATAATTATTCGCAAAAAAACAGCCTTCAAATTTACTTAAATAAATCTTATTTGAAGATTAAAGTGTTCGTTAGAAGGTTTTCTTAATTCATCTGTAAAGTATCAAAATCTGGACACTTAACCAAATATTTATTTTGAAGGATTTGGACTTGTGGATAGATAACATTCCCTGGAGCAAGAATTTGAAATTTTACTTTAACCCTTAGAAAACGCACATTTTGGTCATATTTAGAGAAACGAAAAATATAAGAATAGATAATTGATCATCCGGGGAAGATTGGTAGAAGACGAAGCAGAGAAGGACGTGGCACTTGTTCTGGGCTGCAGCCTGCAGGATGAAGATTGCCCTGATCATATCCAACCTTCGATAGAAGAGGGCCTCAGAAGAAAAAACTAATTTCTAAAACTAGACGCAATATTAAAAATAAATAAAGTGAAAAAATAAGTTAATAAAGTGATTTTTAGTATTCTCTGCCATTTCCATATTTGAGTTACCATTATTTGCCAAGGTTGAAAAAATCGTTTCTTTTTATAGACTTTATTTTCAATCATTTATTAGCGGTCATTTATCATCATCCACAATGGGGACCCTGTCGGGAGCTTTTATATTATTCGTTCGCTTTGTCCTCTTAAAATGCTTTATTTGCTTAAGCTTTTTTCGAACATTACGGATGGCATTCATTTTAATTATATTTAGTACCGTCAGATTATTTGGAGCTATATTTTAGTTTAAATAAAACGTAGTGTTTTACTTATAATTTAAAGCGAAAGCATTTTATTTTTTCACATTTCAAATTTTTAAGAATCAAAAGTCAACCCAGAGATTGCGGGATTCGATTTTCAACTTTTAGGACGGGTTGTTTCGGAGAAGTTGAACAATTCTTCAAATTTCAAAGTTAATTTTCAAGTTCTGTGAAAGATATTTTTAAGTTCTGTTTTTATTTCAGTTCTGTCAAGCAACTAGCCTATAATAATATAATAACAGAATTTGAATAGGACTTTCACAGAACCCGTAAATGAACGTTGAAATTTGATGAATTGTTCAAATTCTCCGAAACAACCCGTCCTTTCGGTATTTCAAATAATTTTCAATTCGATGCTAAATTATAGATTTACTTCAGGATCTCGTTTCAAAGGGGAAATACTATCTGCATCGTAATTGCTCGAAATAGCTGTTACTTGAAAGAAGTTCAGATCTGAATAGGCACATTAATTAGAAAAAACACGTGCCTTCTTACTTATTCGATTTTTACGCGCCGGTTCAGTCATGTCAATAGCACAGTTAAGCGGGCCTTAAGCCGGGCCTTAAAGCTTGCTAAACCGTACCTTCACCTTGGTAATAAGTAAAGTTTTTCACTAATAACACCGCGGTTAAAAGTGAGGGGGATAAAAATACAAACGAATTGAATTATTGATTTCTGTACATGTTCCTAAAACATAACGTCTATTGATTATTATTAAATTTATCAATAATATGAAACTTAATAAAAATGTAAAAGGTATTATAAACTAACCTGGCATTATGGAGACCGTTTTCAAAGCCCTCAGGACCCGAAAGGTTCTGAGCCCAGCCAGGTTACCGACCTCCATGCCGATGGTTGCGTACCCCGAAGTGATGACCACAAAGTCCAGCCAATTCCAAGGGTTTCTGAGGTACGTGTACTTGTTCAGTATGAATCCTTTTGCTATGGATTTGATGATCATCTCGGCGGTGTAGATGGCAAGGAAGACAAACCTGCAACAATGAGATATTTTATTGAAATATTACTATAATAAGGAAGTTGAGTGAAAAATATTTTGACTTATAAAAAATATGTTCATGAAGATCAAAAAATTTCGATTCTAAATATATAAATATATTTCTATATTATAATTCTTAGAATTAGTTAAACGTTCTTGAAAAAGCATTCAATAGCAATAGACTGTATACGCTCCACGATTGGTCGAAAGAATTCTGACGTCACATGTGTCGTGACTTGTACGTACAACGGATCACCTATGGTGCATCTCTTTCTATTACATGAGAGATGGTTGGTTTAGATGAGAGAGGTGTATAGGCCAAACGTTTATTTGGGCTTGTCAAATATATGTACGTATTTGTTGTTATTATTATATGAAATGGATTTCTAAAGATACATATTCGTATAGTGCTTTATAATAATATGTTGTTTATTGCATAACTTAGAAGTTTTTATTATTATACATGTCACATAACATGTGATACACTTCAGGCCGCCGGCCGCCCAGAAATGTCTCACAGTGAACTGGGCTGTAAACCGTTATTTTACTTTTGGTCTTTACTTTTCTGCGCGGTGGTCCTGAATTCGCGCGGGGCACGTCAACAAATAGCGACGGCAATACCGTACAAGTAACGTACCGGGCGGGAAAAGCAAATATTCTTACTTAAAATATTAATTTAACTATGAAATCTTAATCAATTTTCTTTTTTTTTAATAACATCAATTCTAATAGACGGTTAACATTGGTAAAAAAATTACTGGAATTCCTTGTTGAAGAATTAAAATTTTTTCCATACAAAATGCTTAAGCGACGTGGTTTTCACAGTTCGAATGACGTCACACCCACACCCCGCCTCTTACCGCTCGGATTCCGCTCGTTTTGGCGGGCTTAGTAAAATTTAAACTTTGAGAATTAATTTAATTATGAAAACAAACTTTAAAAAAAAAATACCAGTATTTAACTACGGAGTTCCGCAAAGATCCATACTAGGACCACTTCTGTTCCAAATTTATATTAATGATATCTCCCAATTAGATTTAAACGGTGATATTTTTTTATATGCAGATGATACTGCAATTTTCTACTGGGGTAAAGATTTAAACATCTTAATAAAAAATGCACAGAGTGACTTAGACAAAATTAACAGTTGGCTCCAATCAAATATATTAACAATGAATGTTAAAAAAACAGGATACATGATTTTAAGCTCAACTCGTAAAATAATTCCTCCTCATGTACCCTTAAAAATTGAAAATAACAACCTGCAAATCCTGATACAGGAGAAATATCTTGGACTGTGCATTGATAAACACCTAACTTTTAAACAGCATATTCAAGATATTAAAGATAAAATCACCCCCTTAATTAGCGTATTCAGCCGGATATCATATCTGTTACCAAATAAAATTAAAAAAAAGGTCTATATTATAGCCTCGTATACTCACATTTAAACTACTTGGTTGAAATCTGGGGAAATACATGTGAAACACATATAAACGAACTACAGGTAACACAAAACAAAGTAATCAAAAAGCTATTTCACTTCAAACCTAGAACATCAACAAAAAAATTATATATAGAAACAAAACTATTAAAATTAAGAAAATTATATGAATTTAATACATGTCTCCTTATTTAAAAAATAAATAATAAACTCATACATACAAATACAGAACTCATTAAAACGTCCCAAGTACACACACACTTTACACGGCAACACGATAAAATACATTTAAACACAATACATACTCATTATGGCAAGCAATCCATTGGTTACGAGGGAAGCAACATATATAATTGCCTCCCAGACGAAATTAAAAATGAAAAAAGTATAGGTATATTTAAAAAAAAATTGTTCAGTTTTATGCTCAATCAACAAAACAATGAAAGTGAATAATATCGGTGTGTAATATATTTATGTGTAATATATATGTTATTTCTAGTTAAATAAGTGAAAATGTACTTTTCTTTTATCTAGAATAAAAATATTAAAAAAAAAAGTTTGAATGCGAACATTGATAAAAAAAAAATTAAAAAAATGGACTCAACTTCCTTATTATACGTTAATCACAGTTTATTGTTTCAGTAACATACAGGTAGCTACCATAGGCACACTTTTATCGCTTTATTAACATTTAAAATCTAAACTTTTTTCGGAGTTTGTCAGGACATTTTATATATTCATGATAATCTAAGAAAAAGCTTTTATAGTTCTAAATCGCAACGAATCGTAATCCAAATATGCGGATAACATCTGAGCGTCATTAGATACATGCCTAGTAACAGCGGTTGGTATGTAGTTTGATGTAATTATGTGCAATTGAAGGACCGTTTGATAATAAAAGTTTGTGTATGAATACAAGAAATAAAAAGTCGCAAAGGAAAGTGGAAGGAACTCAGCGCCATACGATCCCAATGGGAATGTTGCAATATGTAAGCGATATGTTGAAATAAGCTAAGCCACGAGAAAATAGCACGCTTACAGCGTGGTCCGTCACTGGCTTTAAAATAAAACACAATGTAATTTTTATTTTTGGTAAATAAGGCAGTATTGCCCCAACACGGCAGTAAAACACTCCAAACTTCGCTAAATTCAATAATTTTACGAACAGTAGACTTTATCGGTGTTGATAAATCCACATAGCACTTTCTTTTCGGCAAAGGCCAGGAATAAAAACATAAATCAGCCGTTTTAATAATGAATGGACCTTCATGAAGGGTTCCGTGTTCGCATTGAATGTGAGGTGATTCTAAGAAAACTCTCCTATAAGGGCCGGTGTTGGGGTTTAAAGTTTTAAAATTGTTACAAGAACATCTTTTATCTTTTTAAATGTCTAGAAGAATAATCATTTTCCTCGAGGCCTATAATTTAGGGATGCACGAGTGAAAGAAAGGAGGGAGTGAACATTGGCCATGAAAGAAAGGAGGGAGTGAACATTGGTCATGAAAGAAAGGAGGGAGTAAACATTGGCCATGAAAGAAAGGAGGGAGTGAACATTGGCCATGAAAGAAAGGAGGGAGTGAACATTGGCCATGAAAGAAAGGAGGGAGTGAACATTGGCCATGAAAGAAAGGAGGGAGTGAACATTGGCCATGAAAGAAAGGAGGGAGTGAACATTGGCCATGAAAGAAAGGAGGGAGTGAACATTGGTCATGAAAGAAAGGAGGGAGTAAACATTGGCCATGAAAGAAAGGAGGGAGTGAACATTGGCCATGAAAAGGCCCATATTGCAGGTTTGCTGTGCAAATCAGATTATCACTGGTAATCGAATCAATTTTGTATAAATTTTGGTAAAATTATTAATTTTTGCCTATGTCATCTTTGGGGATGCTGTGTGGAGGATCTTTTTAGAAAGTTCTACAAAGAAAAAAGGTATGAGGGTTGGGTAGGAATTTGGGGGTCAGTGTGTCCAGGAGTGATGGATATATGAATCCATCCCTCCGACTGCGGTTCAAGGCGATGTTCTCAGAGTCCTGGTGGAGAGGTCATAAGATCTCCCTCGACCAGTCTCTCCCGATCATTGCCTACCACGCAAAGACCCGTAAAAACCTCTCCCATGAACCCGGGAACCCCTGCTAAGACACCAAACATAGCGAACTCGAGGTGACCTATGGTAGAGGTGTTGGTTCGAATATGTTAATCCGAGACAATAAATTAATTTGTAAGAACTTGTAATCATTCAAAAAGGTGGCAGACAAAAATTTGAGAGAAATAAATTATTATTATATTGATCTATTTTTGGGGTATTATGCCGTGCTGCGCGCTACGTCCTTATTTAGCCAACGTTTTGGACAGCATTACAGTGTCAACTATGAGGGTAGTTGTGGACGTTTCGGACAGCAGCTGCCCTGATTATGGGCACTGTAATTCTATACAAAATGTTGGCCGAAGGATAAAAAAGGGGAAGGCTTCAATGAAATTAAATATATAATAATAAATATGTCCTTAAAGACGATTTTACCCTCAAATCGGCTATTGGACGGTTAATAATAATTGTTAGTAAAATATGTCCCTGGTATTACTCTTTCACGTAAAATGTATAATCAACGAAGGTGATGGGATACAAACGACGTCATTGAAGATTCACCACTCGTCTTATTTGCGGAGCTCTCATGCCGTGAAAAGACCCCCGCGGCTTTCTCCTCAAAGAGGTTAATCGTTAAGGCTCTCATTTTTATCACGTGACCGGAAATAGCCTAGTCATTCTCGAATAAGTAGGCGAAGCAGCGTAGCCTGTACGCACACGACATGTTACCTAAATGTGGAATAAAAATGTTCAAAGAAAACATTGTCCAAATGTTTTAAATAAGGCTAAGCTGAAAAATTCAGTTGCACTGTTGAAACGAATCCAATCTTTCAAGATGGACTTGTTATTATGTATTAACCCATATAAATGTTATATGATGTTTAAAGCGTGGTTTTGTGGTAGATAACAGGTAGAATAGGCGTGATCGATTTCCAATCATTTTTTACAAGAAGTTATGCAAAGCCAATGAATTACCGAACAAGTATGTAATTTAAAAGTGTCTGTTAAATGGTTTACGGACCCAAAACGAACAGACAAAGAAATGAATACTAGGAAAAAGTATAACCTCGATGACAGATAGACGAAGGAGTCAAAAATAAGGGTAATAGTACCTATCCGAAATATGTGAATGCAATCAGGGTCGCTGTTTTTATAGTGTATTATAACGGTGTTTTCGAAATTGCTAACATTGCTTGTGAGCAAGGTGGTTTTAGGGGGTTTCTTTCGGATTCGTAAGCCATATTATTCGATTAGCCATATTAATTTTTAATGAAATTGTTTCGGTAAGAGTATCCACCTCCGTTTCTCGTGGTCGTGCTAAATCATATTTTCTTTAATCGACTCTTTGATGTCATCTTTCTGGCGAATCTGAAATGTTTTATGCTTCGAAAAACTGTAATGTGGGTTGAATAAACCCTATATGGTTTCAGGTCAGGTAAAAATATGTGAGGAAATTCTTTATCGTGTTTTTACGAGTACGAAAATAGAACAAGATTTCATTGATTGATAAATATTTTTATTATTCTTGAGGTCAATTCGTTAGGCTTATGTTGAATGTTTAGGTTCATATCTTTGCATCATGGATAAGATTTAAAACGTGGGAATGGTTGGTGAACGGTGGCATTTCGTAACATTTTCCCGAATTTTTTTTCTTTTCAGTATTATTTATTTAAAAAAAAGATACATATTTTTATTTTTTATATTTATTCACTAGTTTTGGAAAAAGCTCTATGGAGAATATTCTTCCAAAAAAAGAAAAAAAAACTGATCGAAAATGTTATTATTGAAAATTGGGATATTTAGAAAAGAACTACAGGACGGTAATGTTGACGAGCAAAATTCTTTGTTTAGCACGAAGGACAAAATAAATATGTACTACCGTTAGCGTAGTATCACTAAAACGTCTATTCCGAAAAGAGAGTGGTTAAACTTAATAAGAAAAACACGAAATTTTGTGTGGCAGTGTCGCATCATGCGGTAAAATCCAAACAAGTTGTAATTGCACGAAATAATTATATACATGTAAGTAGAGGTATCTCTGTAAGAAACAATTATATACATGTAAGTAGAGGTATCTCTATAAGAAAATTATCAGCACCTATGCCTCCAATTACAAAGTTGACAACTTTTACATTTACATCGATTGATACTAGGATTAAAAAGTTTATCTCATATCGATTACCGAGCGCTGTTTAGCGTTGTCGTATGGTGCGAAATTTTAACGGCTGTTCTTACTTTTAATTACCTCAATAAGGGACATAATGATGGTATATTAGTTGAGGATTACAGTTGAATTGCAATGTATTTTTTTAATCTGCGCCTCTATAACTATCAACGTACTATCATGAACAGATTAGGGATATGAAGTTCATAATATAGAGGTTCTTATATGAAAAACAAAGTTTACGAAACAGAATTGGCCTCACAATTAAATAAGACCACAAAAATAATGAACTAGAAACCTACCCAACGTCCCGACTAATATTCCAGAGAAATAATGATGATTGATGATTACATTTTATGTCTATTTTTTAAGTTACTTATTTGATTAAAGCACTATGTAGTATGTACCTATCTTTAAACAAATCACTCTGAAGTAGGTACCTATACATTTAGGTTTTTATTTACGCATTGCGTACTAGCCCAATGTCTGAACGTTTAAAAAGTCAAAGGTCCTTGAAAAAGCTTCTTTGTAATAACTTAGTTTTGTACCATAAAAAGCATTCTTTCGTTGAAGAAATAGTCTTCGTTCTTCTTCTTGTAGCTTCCATACGTGGAATAAGAAGAAAATGTAGTGCTCTGTTCGTGAATTATTACTCGGCTCTGTGATAAACGACATAATTACCAAAAGTAATTACCGAAATTACGAAAGGCGAGCTCAAACGACTCTGTCTGAGAAATAAATTTGAATAAAAGAGCGTGACAACGATTTTTATTTCCACGTTTAAGTAAATTGGAAATATAACTTGATAATGCATAAAAGTAGTTATGGTAATGGAGGGACTCGATATTAAGGTGTTGGAAAATACGCAGTTCATTTTTCATTTTCCGCCTTCCGCATTGAAATTGTGGAAAGCAAATATGTAGGTAAGAAAATACCAACAAGAAATACTGAGGTATCCGAGAGAGGATATTTAATAATGTATGAACGACTTGGAAATACTAAATAATTGCGCTTGTTTTAGTGAACTATCACATGAATAACGTTGTAATGCGTTTATTTTAGTGAACTATCACAAGAATGGCGATGAAATGCTAAAAAAATAACTAAATCTAAAACTAGTTGTCTTACTAGTCTTAAAAATTCATACTTAACTAAACTACTATGATTATAAGAAGCTTACAAACAAAAACGAATCATAGTTTTTTTAAATATAAAGATGTCACGGGCTGTGAAAAGCTAAATGATGTAGAATAATTAATTAAAGAATTAGTACCATAGGCATAGATATGACTTTCAGGAGATATTGTAGTTTTGCTCCGAATTCTGTTAATACTTTATCAGTTTTATTTCATAGGTTAGTATGCTCCCAGAATTATAGCCTGAAGATCTAAAGTGTGTTCTCCTCACTCTCCGAACTCATCAGTCTTTGGAATGAGCTTTGGTTCCTTCGACTTTACGGCAACATAAATAGGTAGGTGCAAAGAATTTAATTGATGGGAGAATAATTGTAATGTTTTCTCTTACAATTCTCTAACTTCTTCTGTATGACATGGAATTCTGGGACACTAAACCACGGATTAAACTAAAGATCTTTTGAAATATCGAAATATTATCAATATCAGTTTTGGAGGCGGGTATAGGTATCGCCGCCCGGGAACCATTTATTGCTCAACCAACACCCAGGCCATAGGTAACCCAAAGGGGTTCACTATATTTGGTGTCTTAGCAGGGATGTCCGGATAGGGTGACGTTTGTCTAGGTCTTGGCGGCGGATGCGTTTGACCACCTACTGCGTGGCGGGTCGGATCGGGTGAGAATAGTTGAGAGAAACTTTTGACCTCTCTATTTGATTTTGATCTAGCGCCCTTGGGGTGATTTTTCAAATGTTAACCAACTATTATTATCATCTTGCACCGCAGTGGGAGGAGTAGATTCATACGTTTGTCGCTCCTGTACACATTGACTCCCCAAAAATAGCGAATATTTAGGCTCATTCTTAAGCACTCTGGACAGATAATGTGAAATTGTAATAGCTATAAAAAGACGTAAACCAATCGTTCATAATTATGAGGAACTTAAATGTTAAATTTTCAATTTGTTAATCCAGGGGAATATTGATGGAACAAGAACATGGAACAGAGGTAAATGATACTGGTTATACGCATCATAACTTCAAGCTCTACCTAAGTGGTAAGAGTGTAGTCCTTAAATACTTGCCCGGGGCTGCGGAGCCTGAAGTGTGCATATTGCCCAGAAGATGAATAAGTAGTCTAACCTAAGCGCAGATCGATACTCCATTCAGAGCAAATTAAACAAATTATGTAGTATCTAGTAATGTATTTATCCTGTAGCAGGATGAACCGCTTTCTACTGTTTTAGGATATCTGTCGGCAATGTATTCTGAATTTCTCAGCCATGAAATGTCTACGATAAATATTCCTGACACTCCCACAACTGACCGCCCTTTTGTCGAGTTGCAACCCAATAGCGCAATACAATTAGACCACACTGGCTGGCTCGTTGCACAGCAACTTGGGTTACGAATTTCCGAATAGAGTTAAATATCGGGACCATTCTCAAAGCTTCGGTTATATCTCAGACTGACACCGTCGTTGAAAATAGCGTAACGGAAGATTTACTGGAACTGTTTAAGCACTCTCTGAGAAATCCCACTATTCTGGCTCGTTTTCGAACGGTCAATAAATTCTGACCAATATTATTTGCATTATTAAGTTTTCTTTCTATGCAGGTTCTGCGACTATGGTATCTGTAATATGTGTATAAATTGATCTGCTTTTGCATTCCAACCTGTTGTTTCATGAAAGGCCAACTGACATGTTCTAATGACGCACGATTAACTACACAACCTAGATTTTAACTTCTGCTTAAATGGCTAAAGTCCTTGTGTGGTACAATTTCATATCTACATATCTATTTACTATATGTTTTATAATTTTTCTCCTGAACATTTACCATCTTATTAATTCTTACACGCCGGTTCAACGTTGGTGTGATAAAGCCGGCCTTGAGCCTGGTTGACGACCATTTTAACCAAAAAAAACGCCATGGTAATAAGTCAAGTTTTTGACTGTTTTGACCTTACGCGCCGCGTAATATTTACACCGCGTTTATAAGTAAGGGGGTAAAAGAGTATGTAACATCATAAATGAATCAGTCTGAATGAACAAATCTTTTCGGAATAACATAACGCTTCAATACAACACCAATGCTTGTAAAATCAGTTTTCTTTCTACATTTAAATAAATTGTTGAGTCGTTTCCAAGTAAAAGTTACGAATCAAACGTTTGTTCGTGTTTCATATCCATTTCCCTATCGGAATTTAAACACAGACATAGAAAATAACAATAACAGGCGGCCGTCTGAGAACCGCTGTTTCCGTGTTACCGCGTTACCGCATCAAATTCCTTATTATATTGCCGATAAATTACTCCATCTAAAGAATCTGTCACGAAATTTGCTAGCAATAACTGATTTCATGCCTATATGCATAAACTAGAATAATATATATTTTTTTATGTACCTGCTTATAAGCTCAAGATACACGAGCAAGTGAAATCGTATTGAATCTTATGAAAATTTGAACCATAATCAGTAATAATTACTTTCCAACTTATATGTGATATTTCACATATAATAGAATGGAATATCGAGAGAGGTAACTATTCTCAGTATCAGATCACTGAAAGATATTCTGAAAATAGGTACTGTGTGACCTACAGAAGTAAATCAGTAAGGGCGATTGTCAAACGCCATTTGACTCTATTATTTCCGCATAAAATAATATCGATTCGAATATGGAGCACAGCGCTGTGACGTCACGGCGTGTTAATAATTTCGGCCAATCACGAAACAAGGATTTAGCGTGCCGTGAGCAAGAGTAATCGATCTGGGATTATAAAACGGTGAGGATTACATCTTTGGTTCCATGATAACTCCTCAAAATGACAACTCAACACACCTATAAAAAGTGTTAATCTCAAGTCATTAAAAGTGATGAAACAAAACTGGGTTAAATATTTACATATGTAACTATTTAACCTAGTTTTTGTTTGTGCATAGGTGTGTGAATTGTCATTTTGAGGAGTTATCCGGTCACCATTATTTGTACAGGGTTTTCCAATAAGAGGTGTTATTTTGAATAGCCCGTTATTCCGGTAGATGTTGCTTTAAAGCTGTCATTTTTTGACTTTTGACAAGTAGAAACTACGCCATTAATAAATTTCCACCTCGGTGGTTTCGTCAACAAGCAAAATTGTCGCATCTGGGGCTCGGAAAACCCAAGAGTTATTGTTGAAAAGCCTCTCTATCTTCAACGTGTGACTGTTTGGTGCGGCTTATGGTCCGGCGGAGTCATTGGACCTAACTTTTTCAAAAATGAGGCTGGAGCAACAGTTACGGTGAATGGATTGCGCTATCGAGAGATGATTAATAATTTTTTATGGCCAGAATTGGATGGTATTGATCTGGACAACGTTTACTTTCAACAAGACGGCGCTACGTGCTACACAAGCAACGAAACCATTGATCTTTTACGACTGAATATCAAAATAACACCTCTTATTGGAAAACCCTGTATATTCGTTAGCTAAACAATGTAGGCGAGGAATTGGCGAATTTACTTCATGCTTGTTTGTGAAATGTGACATTGAAATATGTTTTTATATCTAGTCAGCATAGTATGCCGAGTAGGTACTCTTATATTGATTAGGCTCAGAAGTTTGCAAGAGTCGAGTAAAGAAAATATCTGGTCGCTTATGCTTTTTCAATCCTCAAGTCTATATATATTTTAAGGTATTTAACAAAAGAGTGTAGTTTATTTTTTTAGTAGGAATATTTAACTCAAAATTAGAAAAAGACTTGTAAATTTTGTCTGTTGTTTGATCTATGATAAATATTTGAAAAATCATCAAATAACCTACAGATACGGTTTTCACGAACCATGAGAAATGTACGTATGCCCTTTTGCATTACATGGGCGATATATTATACTAGATTCGTCCCACTGGCTACGGAAATACAACTCATACTCCTAGCTAAATAGCTAAATCCTTAATATTTTCAAAATGCAACTTTTCCGCTTATGATAATGGTAGTTTGATAAATCAGCTTATCATAATAGTAGTTTGAAGAAATCATTCGAAACCTGGAAATGTTTGATGACAGAAAAGACTTAAAAAAAACCAATAATAAAAAAAAATTACTGAAAAAGTTTCCGCATAAATTTTTTTCACTACACAGTACACATCCTCGACAGTTCTCGCATCATTGACTGCGGAACCCATTGACTGACTGCCTGATGGGAATTTGTGTTCCAGCCAATTGATTTTTTTCCAAACAACAGCATTGATATAACCGCAACTTTGCGGCAGGTCATAGATTCCATGACTCCGAAATAGTAACCCATTATTATGTGTTTCATTGTTATTTTCAGCCACAATTACCACAATACCAATTTGTCGTTTAATGTGGTTGGAGAACATCACCAATTATTTGTAGATAATTATTATTGCTTTTGTGATTCATTACCCGACATCTCATATATCCTTTTATTCTCTGATCATTTACATAAATATTTCGATCCTTGAAACCCAAATAGCAAGTACAGTGCTAGTATTTAGCTTGCTACATCCATTATTCAGCTAGCTAAATCCTTCATTGAAATACCAACACACCAAAACGCGGGCATGTGCAGAATGGTGGTCGAGAATACAAAAATATTATAAAATATTGCACACTGAATTAAGAAAATTAAAATTAAAAAATACATGAACAGGAGGAATTGAAATATTGCCATAAACCTGAATTGTTTGTCTTATTGTTAAAATAAGCTTATGGTGGAAATAACATAGCCAACTAAAAATAATTGATGAGCTAGACTTCCCAGACATTTGGGACTGAAATTTTTTTAATTTTTATTTTGCTTTATTAAAAAAAAAAAAAGTTTTACACAGATATTTGATGTCAAATTTTATGTTTTCTGGGTTGCGTTATAATCGCATAAATTATTGAGTTTCCGCATAAAATACATTTGTACAAAAACATATAATTGATAAAAGAAATAAAAAAAAAACGATAGACGAATTGAGAGAAAAAGAAGCAATAAAAAACAGAATTAAATATATGCATACTTGGATAGATAAGGTAAAATAAAAAACTACATAAAAAAATTAATAATAATTTAAAAAGATAAGAAAAATAATAAGATACAACATGAAACACAGAAAAAAACACTAAGTTCTTACACACATCAGGGGGTTGAGAGTTCGCAATTAACTTTGTGATTTTATTTATTCTAATATTCATTTGTTAAACTTACCCGAGGATAAATGGAAGATATCAGCGTCTGAAAAGATGTTATTTCTTTTGTGCAAGCTTTTCAGATAATTGAATATTGTGTGTTCGTAGTTTATGAGAGTGGGGTATGGCATAGTTGGTTTGAGCGTGTGTAAGTTTCATAATCATTTGAGAGGTTTTAGTGGAACAAAGAATTTTCTGCTTTAAAAGATACGAATGATTTGCCGGGATTCTTCATATTGAAAAATCTCATGTATTAGAATGTTGCATCAATTTGGCGCGGACAATGAAATGAAATAAGACTCTAATAAGGGGGGTTTGCTCGACGCTCACATTTTAATTATTTCTGATGAACTATTTACCTACTAAATATTTTATCTAAAACGGTTTGAAAACTTTAACTATAAAATTAGCGGTTAGCAACAGATTTTAATTTCCTAGACGATGCATTAGTAACTTCCCGAGGGATTCCTTTAGAAACATTTGAAATAATTCAAATAAACCCCACGGAAAGATCGATTTTCTAGGCATGTTAGGGCAAAGTCGACCGTAGGTCCGTCCATTCCGCTGGACTTCGCGCCGAATATTATTTTCACACGACTTCATCACTTATGTCGTTAAGATTCCTACTTTATTTTAGAAATTTGATAGGGCAAATTCAACCTCAGGTCTGTCCAGTACACCAGGGCCGCGTAGCAAATTACTTCGTTGATTCTATCTTTATTTTAAGGTATTGTCTCCTCTTAAGGGTATTTTCATACTTAAAACTGAACATAGTTCTTATAAAATTGATGACCCTTTAGTGGCGATACCATCACACTGTAAATTGAGTGTAGACGCAAAAGAATCGCTTGTTATCATGCACCATTATTGTAAATGGTAACATTATAACTACGAAATCACAATCAAATTGAAACATCAGACGAGAATTTAAGTTAATTTTGCACGCGAAAACATCAAAAGAAACATTTATGTTCCACATTTTTTTGATGTTGTTTGTAAAATCATGGAGGCCTTAGCTGGGTAGCGTAGGATTGAACCCGCGATGCCTGGTTACGAACCACAACGTTTTGAACAACTCGGCTACTAATCGATCTAGTTAGGAACCATTATCCAGCAGACAAAATTTATTAGTACTTTCACGAAGTTTTCTACTGTCATATTAGAAATATTTTGTAATTCTTAACAATCATACTTTCGGTGGTGTGTCTTTAACTCCGTGTAACTGTGTGTAACTCCTGTAAAATGATTTCTAGAACTGGCATTAGCTTTGATTTTAAAAAGTGGAACTGATTCAGACAAGAAAAAGTAGAAATCTACAAAAAATATTTTATTCATTTATTGACGTTTTTGACAGCTGGGTCGTCATGAGTTTACTAACGTTGTTTATTTGAAAGGTTAAATTCTAATCATAGTTTGAAAGGCAATTATATAAATACATAGTACATGATACAATAGATATAAAATGTTTTTTTTTCTAAATATAATATATTTAAAAACATGACCCTGAGGTTAATATTTTATTATAAATACTTTCATCCTCACAAATCATACAATATTATAATATCTATAGGATCTGCGCTAGAAAAATAAATTCAAGTTAAAACAGGAAAATGTATTGAAAGAGCATTTTAAATATTCCTCTCCTCGGCCAATAGTTTGAAAATATAGTTTCATAATTGACTTGAGGACGAATGAAGGTCTGGTCTCTGGTTTATATAATTCATATAATTCTTATTAAGAGCATTATTTTAAATGTTCCTTTCCTAGGCCAATAGTTTCATAATTGACTTGAGGACGAATATGAAGGTTTGGTCTCTGGTTTGACTCTCGACATTTTTTATAATTATAATTAAGGGCATTTTAAATATTCGTGTCCTCGGCCAAAAGTTTGAAAATATAGTTTCATAATTAACTTGAGGACGAATGAAGTTCTGGTCTCTGGTTTAACTTTAACATTTTTATAATTATTATTAAGAGCATTTTAAATGTTCCTTTCCTAGGTCAATAGTTTGAAAATATATATTTTTTTTTAAAAGAAAGACAAACATTCCCGGGTTACGAATAACAATATTTGAAAATCTCCTACTACCACCACAGTAAGCTGTAAATGTTGCTTGTGTTGTGATGGAGGACTTAGCCAGCCGATGAATTGAACACACTACGCCTGAGTGGGACCCAAGCGCGATGTCAACTCGGCCACCGACCGGTCAATATAGTTTCATATTTGACTTTAGGACGAATACGAAGGTCTGGTCTCCAGTTTGACTCTGACATTTTTATAATAATTATTAATAGCATTTTAAATGTTCCCGTCCTTGGCAAGTTTAACCATTGATTTGTCTAATGTGACATATTTCGGAGTCAGATAATATCTGGACTTGTGCGCTGGGTCGCACCCCCGTTTGAGGCCACTTCCATCTCCCCCGAGGGTGTTTGATTAATGCTACTTCGGGCAGTTTCACGAGTAAACAAGTTAGCCGAGCTTGCTTGTGTCGGTTGGTTCTTGCTTGTGCTGGTCTCCCATTGCTAGTAGTTCTGTCACTATCGTAATATATGACAAAACTTGTGGTCTTTCACTGAGTATAGGCGACATTCTAAGATTACAGCTAACATGTTCGCAATAAACCAACACAGTGTAAGCAAAATCTTGGGAACAGATGACACATATTGTATTTGGCCAATGAAGGAAACTTGAATAAACCAGAAATTATTAAAAACAGAACTACAAGATAGATTATGAAGAAAAGGCAAATATGCAAAAATAAATAAAAGGAGATAAAACAAAGACAGCAAATGATGTTATTATTATTTATATTGAAACATGAACCGAACGAATGTTGTTAGGACTTTTTATTTATTTATATTCTCTTTGTATTATTTTTCCCTTTTTAACTTATAGTACTATTTTTTTTATTTGAACATAGACAGTAAATATTTTACTACAAAAGATAAGGTACGAAATATTAAATTATATTTAGTTAAAATACCTATTACGTATGTCCAATACAATGTCTTAGTAATTTTATCTAGGACGAAAATTATTCTTAAACTTACTTATTATGTAGGTATGAGTAATAATAACGAAAACTAAAAAAATAAGAAGAAAGTATTTGGAGAGATTAGGAGATTTTTTTATAATCAAGTAGTATACGAAGCTGACGAATTGCAATTGATTATTAATAATACTTTAATGAATAATTAAGTGCAAGTAGTTTTAAATTAACTTATATCTCGTCAAAAAAATGTATAAATTAGTTTTGTGTGTTAGCAAAAATCATGAAGAATGTCTAAGTGGTATAATTTTTCGTAGTGGGTATAAGTCGTGATTGCGCGTTGTGGTTAGAGCTATTGGTGAGTTATTTGCTGCATTGGTGTTATTGGCTTCTAAACGAAGAAGTGTAGTGTGCCTGGTACGCCTTATTGGAACATTAAACCAATGACGGATTATTATTTAGCAGATTATGTAGAAACTAGATCTAAAAATAAACATCTTGTTTGTAAAGTTAACATATATTATTCAGACTATAACTCCATTATATTTAGGATTCCGTATTGTGGAAGCACATTCCAGCAGACTTGTGACCAATGAACAAAGCAACATTTCTGAAGCCTTAGCACTTTTTAAAACTTTATTATTCTTAATGGGAAACCTAGCATCTTGTATGATTTTTATATGATTTGTTCAATGTACTTGTCAAAAGATAATTTGTTGTCTAAATAAACACCTAGATAACTAATAACCTTTACACGTAGACTTAAATTGTAAAGGTTTATTGTTCAAGTTGTAAGGTTTGATGGTTTTATTTTTATTTCTAGTAAACGTAATCGTGTGACACTTAATATTTTTAAGGACAATAAGTTTGATTCACGTATGCCCATAAATGATCAAGATCACTTTGTAATTCCGTACAATCCGATAAAGATTGTATAGGTTTAAACATTTTCACGTCGTTTGCGTATAACACGTAACATTATATCATGCAATACAATGCTGTAGGTACATTTGAAATGAAAAGGCTTTAATGACGTTGTCTTTCCCTGAGTGTGCGCAATCCAGTTTATTGGGAGCATATTAAGCTATAAATGTATGGCTTCTAATTAGATTCTGGGACATTTTGATAAATGCAAAAATCAATGGTAGCTAGATAATTTCACACATTTTGGAAAAGTAAAATACAATAAAAATATCGTGGCATATTTTCAACCATGTCACAATTCATGGTTTTTTCATCGCTCTAATGGTTAAATTTTTAGCACAAAGTCCTGAGATGTACATATACATTACTGTAATTTAACTATTAGGTTTAAAACGTGAATCATTGCAATAGACATGCTTTACATGATAAACTAACAATCCTTTAAAACACCACTAAAACTTAGTGGCTGTGTCAATATAGGTACTAAGGTTGAGAGTTGAAATTTCCACTCTTAAAGATTTACGGCCGGGAGCGCAGAAGCTGGGTGGAGGTAATCCACAATATTTCCTAAAGCTAGGCTACCGAGCAGATAGCTAAAATATTCTGTCTAGATAGTTAGATCATAAATACATATTGGTTGAACGTCGGAAACTACTGACAGCGACTTCCTACCCAGAGGAATCGATGCGGGCGGGGCGGTCTCAGATAGAAATTGCTAAACTATCAAGTAATATGAAATTATGAAATAACCTGTTACGGTTTGTGCTACCTAGTGTAGCGCTGTTGCCTTTCTTCGTAGATTCACACTCACATATAAACGTTATTGGAAGCATAATTAGAAATCTCTTAATAAAATACATTTTTACGGAAATAACATAATAAGTGCATATGTAATATAAACTATTACAAGTTGACATTTTTATATCTTCAAAATTCACTTAAGTTTGAGTAATCCCACTTCCTTGCATGTTACTAGATTGAATAAAATTACCCCGTTTTTTCTCTATGAAATGTGGTGAAGGACATCTAACTACAATTTGAATACAAAAGTAGCATTTTTTAATATATCTTTAAAACCTGTGACAGACCACGCTATAAGCGCGCTATATTTTTGTGGCTTGGCATATTTTAGCGTATCGCTCGCCATACATTTGCATTGGTAGTGTATGGCGAGAGATATGCTGAAATAGACTAAGCCATGATGCGTACAGCGTAATGTGTCGCACACCTAAAGGAAAAGTCAGTGAAATTAAATATTAAAATTATTATTTTTAAATCGCATTTTCGTATTTTAGACTCATGTTCTTCTTTTTGTCGCACCAATTTTTCCTTTGATAAATATAGAAAAATACCATTCTAGTTTACTTGTCTTATTATTGTTGACATTTTATGCGAACACAATGGAAAATATGTAAGCATTAGTTGCGTTGACTTTCTAGACATAAAGAAAAACAGAACACATTTTATGCTTCATGCATTTGAAATTAATACATTCAGTGTTGTATTTATAATGCAACACATTTATAATCATATCGTAGATTTATGAACTTCATACTAAGAAACAGAAAAGAAAATATGCTAACGTAGAAATAAATTTCATGATTGTGTGCAGTGGGGGGAAAATTTCTAATCAATGCGGTATGGGGCATGGAACTGTACTCATGTACAGGTACTTTATTACAGCTCGCGAGTTCTAAATTATGTTACTTCAAATACAGAATCGGAGGAATAATGTAGACGAAATGATTTTCAGAAATTCACGAAACTCAAACAATGGTAATTGAACGAGAGAAAAGATTTTGAAACATGATTGGTGGAAACATAGAATATAATTAAGAATAGGGGTAGGTTGCTGTCAAAGGATTTATTTGTGTATAGGTAAATTCGAACTTCTAGCAACTTCTTTAGGGTAGTTTTCAATGATTTTAATTTTAAGTTAGGTTAGGAATTTAAATATTTTCATATGGTTGGCATGTTGACGACCTCCGTGGCAGAGCTGTTAAATTCCTCGGCTCCGTATCCAAACCAAACAATAAAATTGGGTAAAGTATATTAATTAGCGTATTATGTACTTTAAGGCTGGGTTGATTCACAGAATTTGAACAATTCATCGGATTTCAGTGAGTTTTCTATTCATGTTTTGTTATTATTTCATTTTTGTGAAGCCCCTGGCCAACAACGATAAAATTAATAGATCTTGAATGGAACCTTCACAGAACTTAATAATAAACTTTGAAATCTGATGAATTGTTCAGATTCCGTGAAATAACCTGTCTTTAGAATCATCCAAATGGAAGACCACCATTAATAATTGAAATGTAGCTTGAATTAAATTGCTCTACTCGTGTTTAATGACCAGATCTGAACAGAAAAGTTTTTGCCAGGCTTATTTTTTCATTATCTTTCACTTCCCAAGCCCTCCCACCTTACAATAAACTCTAAATAGGGATGACATTTATAAAAATAAAAGTTGATGATTGCTACAGAAAAATGTTATATATTGAGGATTTATTGCCAAGTGGAAATTTCTTATAACAGCACAAATATTCAATATACAAGTCGTTCGATTGCATTCGGCTTCGCCTCTTGCAATATTGCTTCGCCCCGGAGAACTCAGGCATTGGATACTATTCAATAATGTGCTAAGTGGTTTGAAACACTCCACATTCACAACACAAGTCTCCCTTTGTGCATTACGTATGCACAGCGGTTGTGACTGCGTAGAATGTGATTGTAAACGCCGAACACATCTAAATTTTCCTTAGAAAATTTTTATTTAATTTTTTAAATTATATTTCAATCCCCACAAGAATTCTGAGGGAATGCTTTTTCATCAGAGTGTATTTTCATCGAGAACTAATATGCAAGAAAATGATTTAATTTGTTGTTTCAGAACTTGTAGCTACCCACAATCATGCTTGACCCGGAAAACCGATCATTACAAACTTTTTTCTAATTTCTTAAATAATCTGAGCATTCATTAATTGAGATATTATATTTATTCCATTACTTTAAAACAAGTTTTTTTATGATTAACTACTAATTCTGTAAACAATGGACCTTTCGTCCAAAAAGTGGGTAAGTACCTACCTGTAAATTTGTAATACCTACCTACATAATTATGAACCGTAAATATTTTACGTAACACTCCTTTCATGTAAAGAATTGTATTGTCCAAAAAAAAGTCACCATATAAATGAAATATATATTTTTTTTTAATTTTCAGGCCGGTGGGTACCATAATATTGATTTTTCCGATATGACGACCGTAGGGACCACGATCATAAAAAGGTAGTATCCAACACGGCTAACATCTTGAATCGGAACCGGAACATAACAAAAAAATTTACAGACAGATAAAATGTCAATGGGTCGAGTTCAAATAGAAATTCTGTACACCCAGTCAATTAGATCTCCGAGCGATCCTTAAAAAACCGCATTATTTTTTTAGCAATATTGAAATATATGTTCCCAATTCACATTGTTTATGAAGCCATGGGATGTTTTACATGAATACATTTAAAAATAATATCGCCTATTTTAGCCCTCTGACACAAATATATCGACCATATAATAAAATACTGTGCTGAAGTAGACATTTTCGTCGATAATTTATACGGATGAAAATATATAAAAGATAGAAAAAAATGTTCTGCTTCTGCTAAAAATATGTTGCGCTAGTTACATTATGTATAAATGTTGTTGCTTTGGCTTAAAATATATTATGTATTACTTGTGTATTATGTATTACTATTACTCTATAAGTGTCTCTTTCTTTGCACTATTTGTCTTTTTTTATTAACACGTACTTAACATTTTTAAATTTTATTAATTCGTGTTTACGCCCAGCTGGGCTTATATAAATTTGTATTTTTATTTGTTTTGTTTTTGAACCTTTATTTAAACGTTTTTATAACTGGACGTGCTACCGTATATAAAAGCCCAGTATAAATTATAATCAAAATTTAATGTGAATTTCGCCTTGCAATTTTTGAGAAAATAATGTTACATACCTGCAAATAAGACTTAGAATCGTACGTTTTAGACGCGGTACTTACACCATAAATCATTTTTACATGGTGTCTAGTTACTACTTCATTTCATCCAGCCGCTAATGACGCCTCTAGGGGAAGGTGTTGAATAATATATACAATAGCTGAACCTTCACACTCGTTGAACTTGTCTACTTGGCGAACGCGCCGCCAAATTGTTTTATTTATTTATTTACTGTAAAAAAGCGTTTATATCATTTTGCTTGTTTGTGAACATACTGTTTTCATCCCATAAGGGGCATCTTCAGACGGTAATGGTATATAATCAATTAACTGACGGACAGCAAAGCAATTCTTGCTTCAGTCACATTCAAACATCGCCTCAGGCATCTGTTATTCTAACTCTTGGCATGAACGAACTAAAGTATTTGATTTACATAATGATGTCATGCCTCCCTGTGGATTTGTTGTACGGTGAAACCGGTCCGGTCAAAAATAAGCAAGTGGAAAAAAGTTATAAAAATGGTGAACGGAAAAAAAAACATATTTAGATGGAATTCCACCACTCTTTCAAAATTTGGTTTATTTGCTTTTTGAGTTTAGTGACACCCTTTTACTGCTTTTTAAAATAATAATTTTGAAATTTATTTGTGACTTTCCACTTGACGCTTTTGTGTCCACTAAATTTACACTATTGAACCTATCACCCGCAAAGTTAAGCGTGCCAGTCTGTAAATCAGAACCATCCATCATTTTACACAAGCCGGGAGATTGTTTTGCACAAGCCCACGCTCGGTTTTGATCGCATGTTTTAAGCACTGCGAGTATAACATTCTGAGTGACTAAAAGTAATTATTAATATGAAAATAAACTGACAATATAACATAAAAAATGAAAGAATCACCTTTCCAGAGCGATAAATTAAATAAAATTGACGGATGGCGCCTTCAATCACAGACCTTTCATGCGATGAGAATTCAACATTTCATGAAACGCGTTATGAAAAGGTTATAAAAAACACTTTGAGAATTCACAATATTTTATTTTTATTAAAAAGTAGCGTTACCGTAATATGGGGTAACTTTGATAGGGTTAGATTAGCTCAGAGCAAAGCCCTGGTAAGGCTGAGGTCCTAGGATCGATTCCAACGTTATTTCGACATTGTTCTATATTAAAAAATATATTTAATTTGTGTATTACGCAGTGTTACTTGTCGTTTGTCTATAGCTTCTAATTCTTCTGGTGTTTTCTTATATCGGAGTTTGGCTATCATCATTATGTAGGCTGCAGCCCTATACAATAAGGTGGAGCGAATTTTTTTTTTGAGAATTTCGAAATCGGCATAGTTGGGAAAGATGCTCCATATATTAACGATTACAAAAAAAATAATAAAAAAAATATATTCACAATACCTGTACATCGCCAAAGCTTTATATTTTATCATTTTCACGATTTTACCTAAGTATTTATAGCTCATATACGCGAAATAAAACACACATAAAATTAGTATGTTACCATTTATTTTACAGATACGAATTCGTAGATTGTCAGAATGGAACAAATATTGGAAATAAAAAATGTACATATATTATTTACCACATTGAAAAACTTGAAAATTACTAAAGTTACTATGAACTGTACTGCATTTTGGTGTTAAAAATAGGCATAAGGTGTCGTGACTCTAACCTTGATTTTATTAATCCATCTCGCCTCAAGGGTCCACAAACAACGGCTAAGGCTTCTGTTACAATTTTCACACATCTCTCTGTAGCTTGAGTGTGGCAAGGAAAATTCTTTATCATTGGTAGTATGACATCGTCAAATATCGTGTGTTCGGTAATGGCTTGTAAAATTGTCTCGTCGCTTACAAATTTGGTTAGTGATGGCTCGGTTATATTTTCCCACTTTATAACATCAATTTAATCATCTGCTGAAAAATCAAAAACAGGCACTTTGAAGGTACGAATAAAGTCTGATTGCATTTTCATTTGCCGAGCTTTCAATATTCTTCTCAACGCCAACACTCTTACGTATTTTCGGATGTCGTTTAACATGGCTAACAATATATTTTCGTGATGATTACTGGATCAATAATATCTTTTAAATCACTGGGCAAATACCGTGAAAGCACTATTGTTTCGTGTAAATGCCCTGCACCGGAAATACATAATGGTTTGGTCTTAATGTTGAACCACATAGGTGCGTAAACTGTTAAAACAAATGTCGTTAAAGTTACCATATTGTTTTATGGTTTTAGGGTAGAAATGTGAAGCCGAAGAATCCGATTCGCTGTAGTGAGCCACCTGGATTGTACAATTTTACCGGGATTTGTTTTTGGTAAATTTTCATTGCAGAATCCGGAGTCAATAGTTTTACACATTTTCAGTAGATACAGCTGATCTGTACTTAAATCCTGTGTATTTGTCATACTTCGTAATGAACATTGAATGATTTTAAATTTCACGACAGGAACAGTTCACACTTATTTAAAGATTTACCAATAATTCCAGTGAAACTTTGCAGTCCAGTCGTGGTTCCGTCGATGTTCTCAAAGAGATGTCGCAAAATGAGTTCGTTTGCATGTAATTGACAGACAATCCACTGTAAAGGCCGTTTGAGATGTGATTCAAGGCGCCGAATAACACCTCATTTGTACCCCGTATTAACTGCAGTTCCGTCGCATCCAATTGCAACAATTTTTTCCAAAGCAATATCTTTCGAAGACAGTAATGAAATAATTCCATTACTTATTGCTTCAGATTTTCCGTTTTTTAATGAAATGTGTATTCTTTTACTAAACTAACGTGTTCTTCAGTTATTATTTTTGCCGGTTGTCCTCCATGCTTCAAGTTTTGTCCTTCCGTTCGTCGAAGTATAAACCAAATTGAATGGAATCGATTACTAACGGCTTAATAGTAAGGGCAGTTCTTTTCTTCATTCGAGCTCGACGAATTTTACTCCTTACACAACGCGAGATGTATCGTTCTGTGAAATTTAGCCAACATCTTATAATACAGCTGAAACAATTGCAGCTCCTGCTCGATCTGAAATACAATATCTGTCTAATGTTCTGGCCACAACAGGGAAGTCTTTCACCTCATGGTGAGAATTATTTGGTTGTGCTTCACTTTGCATTATTTCTTGAGGAATTGAAGACGAAGCACATTTTTTGAGAGTCTAAAGTTTAAACTACAAGAAGGAATAGCGTCAGTTAATTTGTTTTTGCACTCAAACTCATCATGATGACGTTTTCTTGTCAATAAAATCATGGTTTTTTTTTGTAGCATCTCGGTCCAGACCTCCTATCATCATTTTTCGATCCGTTCGCTGATCCAGTAGGAATTTTTGTTCTTTGATGGGAATTTTTCGCTTCTTTTCACACGAACATAAGTCAAAAGATGTGCATCTTCATGTCGCTATATCAAAAAGAAACGGGGTTTTTTCTTTGAAATGTTAAAGTTTTTGACGATAAGCCGTAAAATTTTTTCTGCTTTTGGACGACTTATTTACTAAACTATAGTACTTATTATAAATACGTACGAATTCGTCTCGTAATGCTCCTGTGGTCAATAATGGGAATTGACGCTCTATTCCAGATATCCTCTAACTTCACGGAAATTTCTTCATATGTATCTTTAAATTGTTCTTTTTTAGAATGGTGCACCCACAAAACACATCGTAATACATCTTCACAAGTAGGCAAAACATTCAAAAGGTAAATGACTTCCAGAACCAAATACAAGACAAGTTAGTTCACTTCTTAACATTGCCATAATGTTTAACTTTCAAAGAACAGTCGATATAAACACAAACTTCGAAAATTAGTTGATTTATTCTACTGCAGCGCACAATTACAAGTACCCATAGTTTAACTGTTTAACTGTTCCTATAGTCCTACTTTATAATTATATTGTAAAATAATAATGTAATTATATCATAGGTAATAAATAAACACTTAATTTTTTTTACATAATTATAAGCATTTCTAAGAATCGGGAGAACATTATTGGTGTTTTCAGTGTTTTTATCAAAAATTCAAAGTGGTGGCGATGTCGTAATTATAAATAAATATTTTTTACATTTTTTTATTTAAGATAAGTACATAACGGAGCACCAATCCCGCGTATGCCGAATTCTATATTAAGAAAAAAAAAATTCTCCATACTAGACCGCTCCACCTTACTATACAACCTCTAAAAGAGTCTGCCCACATAACCGAAGCATACCATGACCGTGCTATGACTGAGCCGCGAATAATGGGAAAGGTACGAAGCAAACGCCAACGACGTGAAACACCGCTTACGGTTACCTTGTTCTTTTCCCGTAATTCGTAGCTCAGTCGTAGCACGGTCATGGTATGCTCCGGTTATATGGGCAGACACCTTAAAGCGTAATGGAACTACATAATACTAGTCACGTACGAAGCTAAGTGGAGATTCTATCATGAGTTCTACAGGGTTTTCCAATTAGAGGTGTTATTTTGAATAGCCCGCTATTTCGGTAGATGTTACTTTTGAAGCTGTCATTTTTTGACATTTGACAAGTAAAAACTACGCCATAAATAAAAATGGAACGATACACGCTTCAACAACGCATTGAAATTATTAAAATTCACTTGAGTGAATCAAATGCAAATCATCTTGAGTGATGAGGCCCATTTCCACCTCGGTGGCTTCTCAACAAGCAAAATTGTCGCATCTGGGGCTCGGAAAACCCAAGAGTTATTGTTGAAAAGCCTCTCTATCCTCAACGTGTGACTGTTTGGTGCGGTTTATTATCCGGCGGAGTAATTGGACCTTACTTATTCGAAAATGAGGCTGGAGCAACAGTTACAGTGAATGGATTGCGCTATCGAGAGATGATTAATGATTTTTTATGGCCGGAATTGGATGGTATTGATCTGGACAACGTTTACTTTCAAAAGGACGGCGCTACGTGCCACACAAGCAACGAAACCATTGATCTTTTACGATTGAATATCAAAATAACACTTATTGGAAAACCCTGTATTAATCTAGCCCTGGGTTTTTAGTTGGACGATTTACAGTGATGGAGATTGCTTTACATTTTTAAATACTGTATTTCTTTAAAATTATCCACATCCGTATAAATTTTAAAACGATAATTTCATAAAAGAGAGTTTCGAGAAAGACAGCTTTTATTTTGTGAGGGTTGGCATTTAAAAAGTAGGTAAACAAAAATACATTCTAATTTGATTGGAATAACTTTTCTTTAACCTTTGAAGGTTATAATTATCAATGTAATATTATATTACTTATATATATTTCAGAAGAATAAGAAGATAATATTAACAAATCTAAAGTAAGTTGTGACAGTTATCTATTTATTTTTTGTGTCTTGTTCTGTTTCATGTTTTTTTTAGATTTGTTAGTATTATCTTCTTCTTCAATGATACAAAATAAACTTTGCTAAATTTGTATGCAAAAAGGATCATAACGTAAATTGTATGCTTGTTTTACACTAGAAGATGTTTAAAATAAAAAGGTAATTAAAATCTTCCTAGATTTATTTATAAACGGTTTTTATAGAAATTTACTGATTTCTAAAAACTCTGTACAACGCCGGCGACTTCATCTACTTTTCTATAAAGAAAAACAATATTTACAGAAATTTGAATAAGTGCGATTAAATGAATATGTACATAGAGGGGTACCTAAATATTATTTAATACCACATTTGATAAACTTAAAACAAACGATGTTAGAAACAGCGCTTATAATTACCAACAGCCTTCATTTTCTGGGTAAACTTCCTCGTAGGGTTATTTGCTTAAGATTTCATATTTACGATACCCTAAAATTAGCATAAAAACCATGACAACGGATCGCAGAATCATTCGTTTATTTGATAGGTTAATGAAGAACTAAATGTTTGGTTATGGCTGGGAAAAGTAACTCCAGGCCTGAAAGGGATGGAGGCTGTGTGATTTTATATGAATTTATGATTAAAAAACCTTAATAAAGTTACAGATTTGACCTTCAATCGTTCTCTTCATCTATTTCAGAGGGAAACGTGCAGTTGGTTGCCCCGTGCTAAACCGATAAATAAATGTGGAGACGTCATTATATATCACCAAGATGAACATTAATTTACTTATAAGCAATAATTTCTCGACTAAAATATCGACACAAATTGAAAATATCACCGACGGGAATTGAACCCGCACTTTCTGATTGCCGGTCAAGTGCTCTGAACCACTAAGCTACGTCAACTTATTCCCAACTCGCCAAATAATTCAATATGTACTAGTATTTAAATTATCAATTATAACTTATTATACCGTGCCATGCATTAAAAAATCTTGTCTTATAAACATTAATTTATTATTAAAATTAATCAATTTACTTATAAACTCACTCTCAGATCTCATTGATGTTGTTGATATTATTATGTATAATATTATTAATTATTTTTACAAGCAATAATTATTAGCCTGAAACACTCATCCACATTGAAAAATCTCCCGATAAAGGATACATGACGCCAACAGGACTCAAACCCGTGTCCCTTCGATTTCCGGTCGACAGCTCTGACCACTGAGCTATGGCGGCTTATCTCTTATTCGCGAAATAATTCAATATATACTAGTGTTTCATTCAAAAATTACTGCTTGTTACATTTTTTCACCTGAAAACAACGAACTTTATTTTATATGAGAAAGGCATTGTAAGTGCTAACTCTCTCACTAGATGGCGTCGAGACAAATTATCTACATTTTTAGGTGAAATACTAGAACTTGTCAAATATTCATTATTATTTTTTTGGTAAACTAATGTTTCAGGCGAATAATTATTGCTTGTAAAAATAATTGTTACCCTTTGTGCTATGCATAAAAAATCTTGTCTTAAACATTATTTATAATTTTTTTTTTTTAATACCCAAAACAAAAACCAAATACGCATGCAAACCCATGTTAATGAATGCAGTTGCAATATTATGTTATATTTTTTTTCGGAAAAGCTTAAAATAAAACACTCTTAATATTAGTGAAAGAAGTGTGATGGAATTGTCAAAAGTATTTTGTTTCCAGATCACGTTGTATAACAATGACCAGATAAAAGCGCGGAAGGGTAATCCGTTGGGAAAGGTGGATTCCCTGATAAAATCGGATCATGATCAGCAAAAAATGTTTATTCAGTATAATTCCAACGTATTTTTTGGTTAGTATAATACAATTTGATTAAATTTTGTGCCATCGAAAAGCGTAACACGCGTAAATAGTAAGTATCCTATAATCAGCAGATATTTAATATTTACCCAATTCCAAGTTTCTACCAATTGTTCCTAAAAACATAATATGTATGTTGTTTTGGAAGCAAACATCTTTAAATGTTTAGAGCCAAAACGGCAATAACACGAAATTCCATCGTTAGAAAAATCTGTAGTAAATTATAAGTATGCTCCGAAAATTAAAAAAAAAACACATTTTGTTATCTTATTTAACATGTTACAGGTATGAAAAAAATCACGATGTATCTTTAAATGCAACATAAGCATTCGTAGAAAGATTTTTGCCCTATTTTAAATGAGTCTTGTTTCATTAAATATTTGCACAATTTTCGCAGCAATTATGGTTTTTTTTTTAATATGAGCTCTCTCTAACTTTCGAATTTACATATCTCCCAAAGATATTAGAAGAACGAGATATGCTATGTTGGCCGCCGGACCGTAGCCGGAGTACTACCTAATTAGGGTACTTTGAACGGTATCGGGACGTGTACGCACAGAAATCTGTTCTATGTATTAGTGCGGATACCTTAGCGATGCCTTAGCGTAAGCGAAGGTGTGCAGTAGTATTGGTGAACAAAACCGGCGACACTCGGCAAAACAATTCCACTCAGTACGAACTGCGCATAGCACATCTCGTTCTTCTAATATCTTTGATATCTCCCCTTGAAAGGATCTTTTTCTTCCTTTTAAACGCCTTCTATGGAGTCCTAATATTTCTTCAGTAGTCGAAAATTCACTTACAAATATTTATTTATATATAAAAAAATATTTCATAAAAAAAAAAAAAAATTATATTTTTAAGCGTCAATTTATATGTCAATTAATCGGTTAGTTGCGTTTGTGATGAATCAAAGATGATAATTATTATAATAAATTGTCATTATATTGAATCCAGAGTAGAAGATACTCTCAGTAAAACCACCACTCACAAATGAAACGTTGCTTGAATGGCTTTGGCCATGTTTGGTACCTATATCTGAACAGCCAGGTAGTTCTCCGCCTTCTTCTTTCCCATCTTTTTTCCCTCCCCACTACCTTCAGCCTCACAACATACCCCGATTGGGGATGCCATAATGGTGTGGTTTCACACAAGAAGCTCGTAGAGTAACTGAAATATAACTGTGAATTCCCGATTCCCGAAATCATAATATTAGTTAACCTCGCGATGCTCGTAATACGAAGCAATCCAATCTCCATATTACCTTACATTCCCAATCCTCAACAATACCCAGGACTTCAACCAACTACACCCATAATATGCCACCCAATGTACCACCCAAGAATAAAGATTCTTTAGTACGTACTACCTACGCCATTACACTTTATTATGCCCATCTCATTGAAACAACCCGTAACCAACACGTCATAATAATCAAACGTAACTTTTAGATCGGATCAAAACACTACAAAATTTTAGAATATTTTTAACACCAAACCAAACATAATTCAAATTATTATTATCATCAACAATTCGCAGCACATACTTTAACTAAAACATTTAAATTACTTAATTTGGGATGTGAGATGCGAGTATAGTTACTGTCAATACCTAACCTAACCTAACGTAACCTAACCAATATCCCTGCCATAGGTCGCACAAGTGAATCGCTGCGTTCGGCAACTTATCAGGGGTGCCCGGGTTCTTGGAAGAATTTCTTCCTGGCCTTGGCAGCGGATTTTTATTTATTTTAATTTTTTTTTTTTTTAATTTTTATTATTTGTACAATATTTTATCTTACTTAAATCCTACAAAACTGATCAATCAGTTTGATTGTAAGAAATCTCTCACTTTTCCCCTTTATTTGCTTATAATAATATATTTAAATCTCAACTTGATATCTTGATGCGTAATACATAATTCTAATATAAAAATACTTAGTAATTATTATAATGCTTATGATCATAATGTACGATAGTAATTGTTTTATTTTTAACAATGGTTAACAGTTCTAGGTATTTTTCACAATATTATTTGTTTTTGAAATTATTTGGTTTTCACAGATCTAGGTATTTATCCTCAATATTATTTGTTTTCATGTTTCACGGAGGTAGAACGATCTAATTTTCGTTTTGATTTTTGAATAAGATGTCTCATTTTTAATGTCTTAAAATAATGCGTTAAATAATTCCGGAATTTTATGTATTTTTGTTCTATCTCCGTATACATTTTGCGATATTTTAATAATAAACATTTGTGCTTCTCTATGCCTAGTAGGGTAGTTAGGTTTACAGGTTTTTTGTATTCTGTGTTCCAGAATTCATCTAGCGTTAGTTGGTAATCTACCCTCTGGCCACCAAGTGCATGGCGAGCCCGATCTGGAGAGGTCAGTTGAGGGAGACCCAGACCCATCGCCTTGCACTGCGGTGGGAGAGATGGATTCATACCTCACTCTTAGGACGGGTTGTTTCGGAGAATTTGAACAATTCATCAAATTTCAACGTTCATTTTCGGGTTCTGCGAAAGTCTTATTCAAGTTCTGTTTTTATATCATTGTAGGCTAGTTGCTTGACAAAATTGAAATAAAAACAGAACTTGAAAAAATCTTTCACAGAACTTGAAAATGAACGTTGAAATTTGATGAATTGTTCAGATTCTCCGAAACAACCCGTCCTTAGACACACTGACCCCCAGATTCCTACCCACCTCATACCCTTTCCTCCCCTAAAATTTTTCTCTTTCCACTCCTTCCTTTCCTTAAAAAGACTACCCACACTTCACACAGCATCTCTAAAGATGACATAAAGATGGTATAGTGGAAAATTATTTGCTTCGGGCATCCAGTGTGGATTTAATGTAATAAAAACAAGTTCTCCTAGTGACGCTTTTACAAAACACTATAATATAACATATGTTGGTGAGGTGTTCACAAAACACAAGTGTGAACCACTCCCTTACGTTATAAACCATTTACAGAACCCAACCTTGCACTTCGTGATATAATTGACTGATTGTAGATAAGTTCTGTTTTAACTCAAGCGCTTTGCATTTCGTCTGCCTGTAAATTTCTTTGCGTCCGGTCAATTCAAATTCAAAAAAATATTAATTGCACAAAAATACAGAGTACAAAGGGTATAGCTTATAGGTTACATCCTATTTCTTCCAGCTAACAAATACACATTATATTACATAACCCAATAATTAAATGTTGACAAATGTATGTAAATAAAAAAATAAAAACAGAGGTATTTAATTTATGTAATGTATTCATTTAAGATACAGTGACATTTGTTTAAAAGAATTGTTTTTAGTGATGATTTAAATTTTAGTATGTCGGTTATTTGTTTGATGCTACGTTGTTGCTACGTGAAGGTTGTGAACAAGTTTGGGAAGGTTCGATATGATTTTAATATGTTATTAAAGTTAACATTTATGTTTATGGGTGTAGCTTGTACTGGACAAAATTTTAGAAATTCTGTTTTTTTTTGTGTTAAGTGACAATTTTGTGATAACAGCCAGTTTGCTATTGATTGACAAGTCTCGTTTACACGTTTATTAAACTCATCAACGTCTCCAGTATATCCAGTACAATCCTGTGAAGGTGGTAGCATTCGCATGAGCTTTAAGCGCTTTTAAATCGGAACAATCAACATTTATTACGCAAGGTAATACTGTTCACAAATCAACCAGTTACTATGTAATATTTTTGCATTAACCTTGAATTCAATAAATCGGTCTACAACAACCAATAATAGAGCCTTTTTAACTAATGCTGCAAGAAATTTATTTTTGTGCCTAAATCCGAACAATCCAGACTCAGAGGCCAATGCGTAGACCACAACACAACGAAGGTTATCCATTACCGTTTTTTTTTATCGAATAGACTATTCATCTTTGCATAAAAGTTTTTAAGGGTGGCATATCACAATAGATTTATCACTACACTCTACAGAGAATACTTCATCCTCCCTACAAAGCGCGTCACATATTGTGTTCGATTGAAAAGTTCTTAAAAAGTTTCAGTACTTTGCACTCAACGCGGTTGTAAAGAGAACAATGCCATCTCCTCTGTTACTGTTGCTATTCTGGATCCTGGCGGGAGAGGAACCCCACTTAGAAGCTCTCAAGGCGGGATTACTACCACAGCAGTGTGCCCAGCTCTCCAAGAACGATGGATTCTGACAGGAGAGTGCAGAATCAACACGAATTAAAAATTCACGAAGAAATCAATGTAGCACGTATTATATCGCGTCGGTTTTATATATTTGGGAAGTCGCATAATCCATGTATTCTTTCTTCAATTCTGTTGAATGAAAAATTGAGTTGAAACTTAATTTCGTTTTTCTTTGAGGCAAATAGATTTAACTGCACTAAGAAAAATGATCCTGTTTAAAAAAAAATTACTACACTACAGTCAAATTAAATTTGTATATTTGAGTATTGGTTGAGAACAAATGAGTTTTTATTTGTGAATTCACACCTCATATTTTACATACCATAATTGTATGTGACAATACATAGGTATACAAATAAAAATAAAGAACATAAGTACCTAACTAGTTATTTATTACATAAGCATCTTGAGTTAGGGGCTAATTTATTAATAAATTCACCAAACAAAAAATATTAAAACCGTAAGAAAGTGAAATATAGGAGCAACCAAGTATTTTTTCCTTGGTTCCACGCTCCTGGTTTTATGGGATTGATGAAAAGCCAGTCAACTTGCAACTTGTATGGATTGATAAAATACGGCTGCGTTACCTTTTTTATACAAAATTTTGGATTTGAGGCCAAATATAATACACTTAACATACAAAACTTTAAAAAAATCAAAACGTAAAGCAAATATCTAGTACGGATGTGAGCTATATTATATGTTTGTGTTTCAAATTATAACACTTAGGCCATTAAATAATTCGATATTTCGTTCATAATATTAGAGGCAACTTTAACGGTTATTTTTGAGTTAATGACAGTAAATAATTTTTTTTTTTACCATACCTACTATTAAATAAAATGCAATAAAAAATTAAGTAATAAAAAGTATTCAGAAAATAATTTTGATGGGCTTGAATTTAAATTAGAAACGACACGATTTGAAATAAACCAATATAATTCAAACGACTGATTTAGGTTGAAACATAAAACTAGTTGTACGGAAATTAAAATTTTGAACCCAAAAACCCCATTTAAAATGTTTTAATTTTGTAGTATTCCCAGGCAGAGCGTGAGTATGAGGCATTCGAAAGGAACGTATGTCATAACTTGCTTCTCATAATATTGATGGGTTACAGTGACAATTCTTCTATAATTAATGAAACCTTTACACCATATGTCACCAAAAACCGAAATACGTAAATCAAAAACTTTAATAATTTTCTCTAAAGATTCATATATCAAATACGTTGCCCTTCATAATCTAGACCTGCTGTCGTATTATATTCACACGTTAATTAATAGTTCTGACATGACACAGCTGATGAGACAAGACACAAGGCGCTGAATTTTGTATGAAGCAGCTTGGTTGAGCGTGTTTTATGAAGTATTTGCCATTGGCATATCCCGACAGGAGTTAATATGACGTGCTTCCCGCGTACCACCCACCCTGGGGTGACCTACCGGGAGCTCTGACAAGTGAGGGTTTGAATGTTGGCAAATAGCTGGATAGCAACAGGCGAGGCGCGTCGATTGATCAACGTGATTGTAAAGTCTATCATATCGAGTGGTCCAAACAAAGGAAACGTTTGGTATTTTTGATGCGAAACATCTTGTAGTGCGCCTAGGGGGGGTAAAACCGACTCTGGCCTAGCAACCGTGGCAAGACGGGACGACGTTCTTGCACGGAACAACGCCTCATTCGTCGACTCTTCGCGCTCGGGCGCATTTTTACCCCAGCGATTACTTCCAAACAGTCGCAGGGGTTCAAATATTCTACAAGCATATTTACACGAACTTGAGAGCAGAAATATAGCAGGAGAATTCAATGTTGATTTGGCAAGGGATGCATCAATACCATTTCTTGAAGAAGAATTTCAGTTGCACATCAATAATCACATGAATGTCTCGATCATACAACGATATTGCTAAAACACATGCTTGCATAGATATTTTCGTAAATAATATAACTTGTTTCATCAGATATCTCCACGATTTCTGTACCTAAAAAAAATAAATATATATAAAACAAATATTTTTTGTTGATTTTTGGTGGTTTGATATTTTCTATTATATACCTAATTTAAACATATTTTTAAAATTATTATGTCTTGTAATTTCTGTAATTTTAGGCTTTGTATAAAAAAATAATAATATTGTTTTGATGGTGAATGTGGAAATGTAATTGCTGCAGACACATTAGTCTAGAGACATTTATATTTTTATGTAAATTTATTTTATACTAGGTACACAAGAATGTACTTTAAATGTCCTGTTTGTGTCTCAAATAAAAATAAAAAAAAAAAAAAATAACGATCCAAGGGAATCTACTACTAGATATGGAACAACAATAGATGGAGTATTCAGAAGATGCCTCGATAACATTACGTCTAAGATTTCGTTACATATTTCAGTTATCACAGTCCAATTGTCAATTTATTACCATCACAAACAGAATCAACGCTACTGTTACTGAAATAAAGGATGATACAACTTAACAGCTTTGTTTAAATGTATGCATTTTTAATCTGTAATTTATTTCTTTGTGTATATTTTAATCACAATAATTTTATTACTTTAGTTTCATTATCAAACATTTTTTTAACTTTCATTTGCACTACCTTCAATAAGAATTTATTTATTTATTTATTGCATCTCACTAGGACTGAGCCTGTATCGAGGTTAACAATTTACATTATAGTGAAGCAAAGATAAGAGTAATCACAAACATAAATTAATTCTACATACAAACACAAAATATTTCAAAATTAAAGAAAAAAATGAGTATTATTATTATGTGTTACCAGATGGGTAATTTGACAGTATATTGTAACAATATTTGAACCATAACTAATCATTAATCATTATTCAAAAGAAGAAGCAAAGTAGATAATAAAGACAGATAGGGTGAAATTCAGTTTTTAGTAAATGGGACTTATATAAAATCTTATTATTTAAGAAAGGACAAGGATGAAAAAATATTAAAACAATTGCCTGTCAATACAAAAGTCTTAATTAAATTTTTAAATTTAACTAAGGAATTGGTAGACTTAATATGATTTGGAAGAATATTAAACATAAGTGGTGCCTGATATAAATAATTTCTTTGACCAAAAGAAGTTTTAGTATGTACCGCGACAAAGTTCAATGTAGAGCTAATTCTAGTTGTCCGCATTTGTTGTGTTCTTTCAGCAAATTTAATATTGATAAAAAATCGACAAAGTATTTGCGTGATATACAGCTGTTTTATACACATAACATTACATTCCTTATAAAGTAGGTTGGATGGATAACAGAATTTTTTTTTGTACATTACTTTAAGGATCAATTTTTGAGTAATATTTAGTGGTTCAACATTGGACTTTAGACATGATCCCCAGCATACTATGTTATAAGAAAGTCAAGATTGGACTAAGGCAAAATAGACAGTTTTTAATTTCTCTTAATAATTTCGATATTTCAATCATAATCACCAGGATTATGGATTCCTGTTAGAATGTAACTATTTATATATTATGGACCTGATTGGCATCAATACGCCCCTCCCATGGAAGGATAACTTACCAGAAGCAGATGAATGATAAGCAAGTGTAGAATATTATAATGAAATTACTGTAAAGACAACTGTAGTAACAAATTTAATTTAATTATTTTCTGAATTTCACAATTTACTCACTAGAAATAATATAAGTATATTTGCGGTACGTTACAGAGTGGTAGATACTTTCAGTATCGCATTGGTGAAATACTACCATTAAGAATCGAAACGTTCTTTGAAATGACACTACTTGAAAAGTTTTCTTTGATTACCAGATTTAAAATCTAGGTACTCCCCTAACTTTCTCTTCCCCATTTCCTCCCCTCCACATAACAACAACATACTCAAATTGGGGTTGCTTTAGTCTCACTAGCTCCATACGGTTGGGAGCAGCTGGGGCTGGGAAAATAGGAATCGTAAGTAAAAGAAAAATAAAAGATGAGCTTTTTTAATAATATTTATTTTAAATAATCTTCAGAATGATTCCTAAAATGTTTCTTACGAATCAATTGGTTTTTCATCTTTCAATAAACAAATGCGTTGGTATTAGGTTTGTGGCTAAACACACTTTATAAAGAACATTAAACGTAAAATCTCGTGGCAGATTGAGCTATTCAAGACAACATTTTCCGAATTCACTTTGTGAAAATCAGTGTGTCAATTGTATTGAGATTTTCCTCAAGTCCTAAATCCCAAATAACCGAGTCAATCTTTCACGAAAAACATTGAAATTTTTTAGGCAAATATTCCAGTGATCATAATAAATTAAATTCAATATACTAAGCATGCATTGTTAATTATGATATTGATCTTATAAGAAAAAAAATCATTAATTTCGATTTGTGCATTAAGTGCTGGGAAGGCCCAAAAAGCAACAAGCACGCATAGAAGGAGGCAATTGAAATCCACAAAACTCCCATAAATATTAACGTAGTCGACACGCTACGGGGCTAAGCCATTTACTTCTTATTTGTCCGGTATTAGACGACTACACCTAAAATAAAAGCAGGAAACGACATTCACAAGATTAATGCTTGCAACACGGTGTCTCATCACTTCTAAACTTCGCTACAATCTACTCATTTGCCCTGTTGATGGGCACTGTAGAGCTGTCCGAAACATTGGCTAGACGAGGAGGAAGCTCATCATGCATAATACCCGAAAAATTGTCATAATAATACTCTTGGCGGTGAAAATTGCAAATATCGTTCTTATAATAATCAAAGTACATTATTTTAATTGAAGTACTAAGTACCTTCCTGGAGCAAGACCACTAAAACAGGCTTGAAAAAGGTTTATTAATTTACAATGAATGGTTCCAAATCGTCACATATTTCCAACAATTCTATTCCCCGACACTTTCCCCTCCTTAATTTGTTTCTATCATACAATATTCTCAAAGGGGGAATGCAATGGTTTCACATAAACAAACAAAAAAAAAGAAGATTTTATGTTGACTATTTATGTCCCACCTGATTGTACCTGCGCACGATTTATGATCTCCTGTACCAGAATTTTGTATCTGGGTTCGAACACTTTCCTGAATCAGGATGGAATTACGGCTTGACATTTGTTTAGACTCTGAAACAGAATCCAATTTTGCTCTAATAACATTATAGAATCAACATCATCTCGATGTGTAAACATGACATGTTATTTACGTTACGTTCAAATAATGTAATATGCTTAGACGATAAGGATACCATTTATGTATATTTCGATGCTGTGAGCGGCAGATCTTCAAAAATTATTTTTACAGAGGAAAATTTTATTTTATTGATTTAGTTAAATTTTAAGTAGGTGAATCAATTCTGTTTTTGTTATGTTCATAATATTATGAAAAAAGTCTCGGATTATCTGAAATCTTTAGTGTTATTAAACAGCAAAATTGATTTCATTATATCTCCAGAAATAACACAGTGTCGGCTAGATTGTATGTAACAAATGATACAAAAATGCACTATTTGAAACATGTTTGTCCATTGCCAGTAGTTAGCGGTATGTCGAATATAAATTGTGATATCTTCGTGGTCTTCATTCTTTGTTATTGTCGGAGGAGAAATTTCAGTTATTTTATTTTGGAATTCTAGTTTATGAGAAATGCGGGAACTCTAGGATAGACATTCTTTTTTATTTGTGCTGCGATCCATGTTAATATATAAAAATTCAGCCAGCGTATATTTGAGCTCGCAAATCTCGAAACAAAGTCGACCAATACCGATGAAAAATTCCAAGTTTGTTCTTATTAGAGAACCTATCCACAATTACTTATAAAACACAAAACTGCACCAATAGATAGATAGATCACATATGATTTAATTAAATAATAATACTAATCGACAAATAATATTAATTAAGACATTAATCTGTTTGTTGACACAACTAATTTTTGATCGCGAAGTCAATTTCATTATGAGATTTATAATATTATTAAGGTTGTCAGAAATTAGAAAAGATACCATAATGTCTGTATTATGTATTTTATAACGAAAACTGATTCCAAAAGGGATTCCAAAAAAACCTATCCATCTTACCAACACAACTAATATAGACGCTTACCATTAAATATAATATCACTCAATCCTCACCTTGTTCTACACTCACTTCTTTTCTTTCTTACCAAACATAGAAATATTATTGTTTCCTGGTTGCACAATATCTTAGATTTTTACGTAACATAACGTTTTAAAAATGCGTATGACAAATGTTAAAATATGATTTGAAATATGATTTCACAGTCAAAAGTATAATAGTGATTTGTTTTTTGGGGTATTATGCCGTGTTGCGCTACCTCCTTCTTTAGCAAACGTTTGTGTAGTAAGATAACATATCTGCCCTGATAATGGACACTGCAATGCTGTCCGAAACGTTAGATAAAGAAGGATAAGAAATACCCCAAAAACAAATCACTATAAATTTTAAAATAAGTTGCATTGTTACAATCCAAACAACTTGCGACTGCTATTTAATCGTGAATCTAAAACATACAAAAGTGAATGAATCAATTTTATGTCGTATTTACAGAAAAAAAAATATTATTTTGAAGTAATCATACTATCGACCAACATGTCAATGGTTAAAACATTTTATGTAATTTGTATAGACTCCGCGCGAGTTTAAATTATTTACTATAAATCTGTCAATTTGAATATTCCGTAGAATAAACCGCAAACATTATTCAGTCGTTCCTTTGGAATATTTGTTAGTTAAGGTAGTTATTGGCTATGTTTGTCAGTGTTCACAGCAATGTTCGTGGTAGGAAAAGTAAAAAATATATTTCACAGGGTGATCAAAAATTCTCCAGGTTAATTCGGCACAGGTATCGGCGAATTTTTTTCTAAATACAACTAGTTTATGATTGAAGAAGAAGATAATACTAATAAATCTAAACAAAACATGAAACAGAACAAGACACAGAAAAAATAAAAAAGAAAACGGTCACAATTTGATGTAGAATATATTTGATGTGATAAAATATAAATCATAAGATATAAAAATCTTTTACAATTATTCGTGATCCTGTTAAAAACGGGACTGCAGGCGCTAAACCAATAAATTGATATGTTTCATGTTAAGCTTTGAAGAACACGTGTTCATAAATATAATTATATTTTTTAATTTCGTTATTATATATTAACAGGCAAAAAGGCAGGTGCATGAACACCGTGTTTCGATATATGCGGAAATTACTAACATTTTATTAGGAAACGGCTTGCTGTCCCGTTTTTAACTGGATTTTAATAAATCAGCAATATTCATTTCTCCGTGGGTATTGCAGAATCGATATTTTTGAATTGAACCGTTTTCAATTGAAGAACACATTATAAAAGTCGGTATCCCGTCACGATTGTTATTGCCACACTGTAAAAATTCATTTCTTTCCGTACTCGTTTCAATATTTCCGTGAATCGAATGTTCCGATTCACATTTTTGAGGTTATGGTGATGGGTTTCGGATAAAAAAATAGTTTTACAGTACATAATTAGTACATTCGTAGTAAAAAAGTATACTAGTTATGTACTTATATGAAAATGTATTTATAAAAAAAATACATTAGTAGGAATACGAGTAGGAGATTTTCAAAAACTGTCAAGTTATTCGTAACCCGGGAATGTTTGTCTTTCTTAAAATCAAAAAAGGAGAATCTCGTAATTTTCTTTATTGTGACGTCAGAAACCACTGATCCAATGACGAAAATCAAACAGGGCGTTCAGATGTAATGGTGTTTCATTACTTTCTAATAACGATTTATTTATTGTACTAACGAGTGTATAATATCTGTAATAAAACATACATTTGGTATTCATAATCGGGGCTTGTTGATCTATTAATATATGTATGCATATATATTTAACTGAAGTTCAATAGTAAAAAATATATATTTTCAAATTGGAACTGGAACACCGTTACAGGTTGCTGAAAATACACAAATAAAATTGACTTTTGTTTATACTTTCTTGTTGCTGAAGTTCCAAAGTAAAAAAATATTTTCAAATTGGAATTGGAACACCGTTACAGGTTGCTGAAAATACACAAATAAAATTGACTTTTGAATATGCTTTCTTGTTGCTCATCGAAGTTTATATCAATAAAAAGTTTCCTTTACCATATAACTTAACCATCGACATTGATTCCCAATATATCAATATAATTTTGTTCTGAATTCATGTTTTAATTCAGTGAAAACAATCATGCACATAATTTATTACACATTCTAGTTACAACGCTTACCTCATACTCTGTAAATTTTAATATTTTATGTTACCAGGTTAATTCGGTAAATCCGATTATAATATATGGTACCAGATTAATTTTTTCTACTTCTCACAAAACAATGTATGTGTACTTATATTTATTATATACATTTTCTTTATTACACAACTTAGTTTCAGAGAAAAATGAAACTTTTTTTTTTTTTGGTTTTTGTTATGTAATTACGTACATTTCAGTAATAATATGAGCTAAACATGTCAATTTGTCTGTCCTAGAACGGGAAACTTTCCTAGCTGGACAGGCAAAGCATCCAATATGTAATATGTACTTTCTTTTGATAAAAAAAAAAATAAATAAATAAATAAATAAAATAAATAAATAAAATAAATAAAAATTTTGGATAAAGTTATTAGCAACACGCTGTGGCATTATTTGCGAGCCGGTGTTAAATTTGTGTGGTTTTTGGTTGAATTGCGGATTGTGGGAGTCGTAACAAACAACAGTTCGTTGATTATGCCGAGCGGGCAATTTACAGCTAGACTTTTGCAAGGGGCTAATGAAACGGCCGATTCATCGAATCGTAAATGCTAAATAAGCATCAAAACATAGATAAGTTATTGGTATAGATGGCGCCGTGTTAACAGAAATGAAACATAGAGGAGTAATTGGTATTGATGGCGCCGTGTAAATAGAAATGAAACATTTAGGCGTAATTTGTATAGATGGCGCTGTGTAAACAGAAATGAAACATACAGGAGTAATTGGTATAGATGGCACCGTGTAAACAGAAATGAAAAAAAAATACACTTACAGATTTGTCAGTGATGATGAATTTGTTTGCTTGATGGTAACACCTAACACTTATTTTTTTAAATTTAATATAGATATAAGTGGGTACTGTGGTGTTGTAAAAATTACAAGTCGGTACAAAATATATTTAAAATCGAAATCTTACCAAAGAAGAAACTGGTTCTTGTGCTTGGTGAGCGAGTTATAAGGTCACTAATTATAAGGAAAATAGAATAACATTATGAAATAGGAAAGTATTAGTATAATATAAATATATATATGTTCCCATTATATATATAATAGGAACAATTGAAACTTCTAGATCATCTAAATGTGTAGGTGTACATATATAGGATTCTGTTACGTACTAAATATTGAGCAATTAAGAGAGTCATTATAAACATCTAAATAAAGTAGAAATGAATACTGATAATAAATATAAAGAAAAGGAAAAACAGGCAATTATTTAGTTAATTATTCCACAAGTACCTACTCGTATAACTTCACTTTGAGTTTCAGTTTGTTGATATCTTTTAATTTCTTTATTTCAATCGGAAGGTTGTTGAAATACTTTATTCCTAAATAAATATAATTGTTTTGCGTTACTTTGGTATTTTGATGTTGTATTGATATCTTTTTGATAGGTGGTTTTCAAAGTTTTTGATGATATTATCTTTGTAAACTTGGATAATTGCATTTTTCTTGAAGATATCCTCTATTCGAGTAACATAACGTAATCGTGTAATTTGTTTTTGGATAAAGGTGTTATAGAGTTTCACGTTCAGAGAGAAAGAGGTAATTAATTGTTTTAGGTATTTTATAAGGATGTTAATGTATCGTTTTCGTTTATTTATTTACGCCCCAGTGGGGTTTTACATGAAGTAAATATTAATGTAAGTAATAAAGTTGTGTTAACTCGGTATTTATTGTACATTGTAATAATAGTAAATCAAGTACATGGTATTGATTTATAAAATAAATAAAGTGTACTATCAATTCTTTAAAATAAGAAATAGGATTAATTAATTTAATTGAATAGTGTTAATCATAAGCAAAAAAAAATATTTAAAAAAAATATTTTTGTAATTTCTATAAATAAAAAAAAAAAAAAAACAGGAAACATATACATTCACAACGGAAAAGTAAGCTCGTACATTTCTGAAAAGTAATTTCTGAGAAGAAAAAAAAGTAATTTTCATCACTAATACGGAATGTTTAAACATGTCTACAACATTCCTAAATCTATCACCAAAATTAAGCAGTCGATTTATAGGTGTCAAAAATAAAAATTGCCACACTATTAGACATCTGTATTCGTGGTTTCAAGACTTATGTTTTAAGAACTGTTTGAGTGTAGTTGAGTTTTATGGCCTGCAATCTATCTACTTACTAATAGTAAACATTGCCCTGATGATCACCAGATTTAGGTAGGAGAGGGCAGAAGAACAAGGTGTAAATGATAGCTCCACAAATTTAAAGCATTTCTCTTAACCTATAAAAGAACATTATTATATATGTGGGTACTTAGTGACTACTTACCTAAAACTCTGCTTCACCCGGGTTTTTGGATTGAAAAATATAAAGCAGTTTGGTTCTGCCTTCTAATATTAATTTCTTCGTAGTTAAATTGCTGTTAGTTCTCCTAGGGTCAGACATTTTAGACGAAAAAGCTGTCGGAATTTCAAAATTTTAGAGCTCACAGTCCACGAGTTTTCCTGCTACAGACAAACAAATTTTAAGCTTTATGGTAAAATTAATATATTTTTACCACACAATTACGCACAAAAGCAAATATTTGAGATACTTTATTTGACATGCGGAGCATTATTTTATCGTAAATAATCATTATCGCAGTAAATAGTTTTCAGATCATGGGCAAATTTCATATTAATTAAATAATTTCTGCCATTTGTAAATTAATTTGATAAATTCCTTCAACAAACAGAGAGCCATGTCACTTTATGGCGAGGAACAGTTATTTTGATTTGTTTCTTTTATAAACTGTGAACACTCAGTCTATTTATTGCAAGACACAAGCAAACATATATATCTATTTATTGCAAAACATAAATATATATTTAAAAAAATCATTTTGTGATTTAATTTAAAAAAAGGTTTTACGCAATCACTCTCTTAATCAGCATTAGTTTATCCTTTTGAAAAATATAATGCCAAATAGTAAGTAATATGGATTCTTGACTACAATACCAGTAATAACAGTAATAACCAGTAATAACAATTTTTGAAAACCTTGTTATTTTGTAAGTAATAAATTACAGTCGATGTTGGACACTAGACAAGCAGTAGTTTTAATTATAAATGGTGTCATTGTAAAAGATTCAAACTAAATGACTACCTTAATCATCCCATCCATCATCACAACCTTTGAACAGTTAAACTTTGATGGATGGATACCAAAAATAAACAGTTTAAAGTGATATCTTTCAAATCCGGATTTCGTTCATCCTTCTCGATTTTAAGACACTCGAGTTTAGGGATGAAAGATTGTTTGCTAAGGGCTTTTTGCGTTCCCACTCTTAAGTGTTTATAGGGGGGCTTCCATTCACTCACAGAATCAATTTATCTTCTTCCGCCGTTCATTGAAGAATTATATTTTCGTTAACATACATCGGGCGATCACTTAACCCTTTGAAGTGCTCTGAAGGTTAAGTCGATTAATCTACAATAGCAGGAGTTTTATCGTGGAAAAGCTTGCGATTGTTGTGGTAATCGAATTCTTACAAAAGAATTGAGAAAATATTTGTTTGTTTTGTAAACAAGTCTTGTAGGATAGGGATGAAAAAATGAACAAAATTTTCCATGAATTACCTGTACATAAAGATGATGTATTTTGAGGAGCAAAATGGCAACAGAAAACATATTTTTTTCATCAATTTTTGTATACAATTCATGTGTGGAAATCGTTTTTGATTTTTTGATTAATGAATATATAAAAATACACAGTAAAGTAGTATATTCACAGTCCTCCTTTTACGAATTCCTGGAGTTGTTTGGATGTTTTTAATTTTTTTTGCTAGACTTATGCCCGTACTATGGAAGTCATACATGATTTATGTAAGTTATGTTGCAAATAATAAAACATTCCGGGAAATGGAAATTACTATGGTAAAACAAAAAATTAAAAAATGCATATTATTATAGAAACCATATTAGAAATAAAAATAAAGATAAAACGATATAAAAAAAATGGAAATAAAAATATTAAAAGTAAGATTAAAATACATCCAAAATTGTATTAAATTATTTTATATCATTATTTAAAAAAATTTAAAACGGGTTAATATTGGTACGTACTTATCAAGAAATGTAACTATTTACGTTGCAATTATGATTTCCTCATCTTCATATATGTTGATTTTCATTTAAAAAAACGTTGTATTGATCTGTGTGTTTAGTTCACCATATGTTGATATCTTTTTATCTCCATGGTGTTTTTAATCTCACTTGTAAGGGCATTATATAATTTTTAAGCATGGAACTTGTGGTTTTTCTTGCGAAAAGATGTATTTAATTTTGGGATCTTCAGTAGATTTGAGGAGTTCATTATTTTTTTAAATTTTTTTTATTCAGTGTTTTTATTGGTTTTTACAGTTTTTGGGTATGTTAAAACTACCAACATAGGCGCATGCCCGTGTTATGGTGTAGGTGTGTTGGTCAGTAAGGTACTCATTTCTCCTTTAAATTTGAGTGGAGCATTTTTTAATAGAGTTTTATAATACTTAGACAGTAGTTGAATATTTATGCTTCTTCACACAATGATAATAATGGAAATCAATGAAACTTGAAATAAAAATGGATTTAAAAAATCATTAAAAAAGCACTTCATTTGAAGAAAATCGAAAAAAATGAACTTAATTGCAAAAAAATAGTAAAATTTATTAAAAGTGCGTTCCCTGTAAAACTCATTGAAATTCTATTTCATTGCTTTTTTACAACATCGTTTTTGAAACATCGACGTTTGTTCCTTTTCTTAAAAACTTAGTAAAACCTCTGAAAAAAATGGCTATTATAATACAATTTTAGGGCTCAAAAAAGCATTACTACAAGAGAAACTTGGTCGACCACTAAAATATTAATGAAACAAAGTTAATGTTTTCACCAATGGCGCACTTGAAGTAAAATGACACTAAATTGAGCTATATAAATGCCATGTTATCATTATTATTATTAATGAATAGCGCGGACCCGTAAAAATCGCGGAATATGTTTGTAGGATTTGTGAAATTGAAAGTATTTATATTAAAAATATCTGCTTCTAATAAATTACCTTTCGAATGTTGGTAAAATTACAAAACCTACACAATGACATTATAAAACTGCAAGGCGCGCTATATTCATACAAATCGAACAAACATTAGCCGTTAGAATAATATGTGTGTAAGAATGAAATAGCTACATGGATACAAAGTATGTCCACTGGACCTAGTTCAGTGAAACTAAGCGAGTTGTCACAGTAACGTATCTACACTCTCTTAATACATCTAATAGCCCGGCTACACTACTCGCGAAGTTGATCGAAGTTGACCGAATACGATAGTGTGGGCACGAACTTCACTTCGCTTCGGGCAACTTCGCTTCGCTTCGCCCGACTTCCGATTGTTGTCGGTAAATGCGCCCGAGTCAAAGGACTCGAAGCGTCACGGCATAAATAAACCAATCACTGACTGAGTTACTCGCGAAGTTGCACGAGTGTGTGGGCACGAACTTCGAACTTCGGCTAACTTCGTCGAAGCGTCGCAGCGAGTAGTGTAGCGGCCGCTTAAGAAAAAACTGTCAACCATTTAAAGAAAAGAAGTACATGTTTCAAATAAACAATTATTAATTTAAAACAAACTTTATAGTTTGTCTGATATGATTTAAACTCACCAGTTCCAATTGTGAAAATAAAAATTAAAAGTTCAATGATATTGAATAATTTTACGCCTTACGCAGGAATAGAATTTCAAATCACGCATGTATGCACCGACAACCGAAATTAGTATTCTTAATTTAAAAAAAAAAGTTGCGTTTAAAAACTGTCTCGCTTATAATTTATTACCTTTTTTATTTCAAATGCTATAAAATGTATCTTTTTTTTAAATGCTTTATTTTGGCTTTCACCCATTAGGGGTGATCTTGGCCATACACAATAAACATAACGTAACATATATAAACCAAACATAACATAACATACCGAACATAAACGGTACAGAGCTGGTAACGGTAGGTTATCACAAAATTATAAAAATAGGAACCTGTGTACAATATAAGTCAGCGCTTTTCGTTATTTAACCAATGATTTTTCTAAAATTAGTAGCGTTTTTTTTTTAAACAGAACTATGAAATTGACAATCTTATAAACAAACACAGCATATGAGAGTAAACAAATGTGATTATAAAACATAACACAAACATACCATGAACATAACAAAAACATATCATAACATAACATAACATACACATAACATATCATAAACATAAACCTACCATAAAAATAACATAAGTATAACATAAAAATAACTTTAAAAAAACAATACAGAGCTGGTAATAATAGGTAATTACAAAATTATTAAAAAAGAGGAACCTGTGCACAATAGTAGTGGGCGTTTTTTGTTATTTAAAAGAACAGATTTTTCCAAAATTATAAGCAATAAAATGTATCTCGCAAGATTATTAATGTACGTTGTCATGGTATTGAAACTAATTTCCCGACTTTAAAAACAGTTTTTCCCAGCACAGGTAGGTAATATATTTTTAATGAATTTTGTATCCGGAGCACAGCAGCCAAGCAGAGGTGGGCGAAGATTTATAAAGAGATTATCCATACATACCGGTCAAAGAGTATATACACTAAAGTAGGTTTACCTCGATAGACCGACATTTGCGGGCAAACAAACGTGACTGGCATGTAAAACGGGGTATTTTTCAAGTTACAACGAGGTAAGCCAACATCATTGTGGACGTTGGACAACTTTTCAGATCATTAATGTATGACATTTAAAATTTTGTATTTTTTGCCACGCGAATAGTGTATTCATTTTATCCGCCTATAAGGTCATGAGGATTATTAGATTATTTTCAAAATATGAAAGAAAGATGAACATAAAAAAAACTTAAATAGAGAACAATAATGTATTTACTGAATTTCGATGTTCGAAGAATATTCTTAATTATTCAATGTACCACATTTTGAAGCGTTAACTAAATAAATAGCGAAAGAATTAGAATAAATTAAACCAAATGCCCTATAATATTAATAATACTTAAAACTCTAGTGAAATAGTTGCCACATCAACAACTCTATCCGCTAGAGGCGCTAGTGTAGTATATTGACTTTGACACTTTGACATTCCTTCCAATGGCGGCCAAATGAATTTATTTAGTTTTTGGTGGCGGTGTTTTGCGCTTTCTTATTTGTATTTTGATTAATATTGATAAAAATATTTATTCAAACATTTCCCAAAAATTACTGTTCTGTGTGTGCATTTTACGGATGTAATAATTACAAAAAACGAAAACATTCTAAGTCGTTTTCAGGATGCCAAAAAACGTTGCTAGGTTAGTTGGTGAAATACACAGTTTTCCAATAAGAGGTGTTATTTTGATATTCAATCGTAAAAGATCAATGGTTTCGTTGCATGTGTGGCACGTAGCGCCGTCTTGTTGAAAGTAAACGTTGTCCAGATCAATACCATCCAATTCCGGCCATAAAAAAATCATTAATCATCTCTCGATAGCGCAATCCATTCACCGTAACTGTTGCACCAGCCTCATTTTCGAAAAAGTAAGGTCCAGTGAGTCCGCCGGACCATAAACCGCACCAAACAGTCACACGTTGAAGATAGAGAGGCTTTTCAACAATAACTCTTGGGTTTTCCGAGCCCCAGATGCGAAACTTTTGCTTGTTGACGAAGCCACCGAGGTGGAAATGGGCCTCATCACTCAAGATGATTTGCATTTGATTCACTCAAGTGAATTTTAATAATTTCAATGCGTTGTTGAAGCGTGACACGTAACATCTACCGAAATAGTGGGGTATTCAAAATAACACCTCTTATTGGAAAACCGTGTATAATACGAGTTCATTAAATCCTAGCAATTTATATGTTTTGTATACGTAAAAAGTGGATTATACCATGAAATACAATTATAAATTTTTTAAGGTTAATTCAGCAAAGCTGTGTTAGTTTCTTGTATCATTTTGTGTTCATTTTGAAGTTATAAATGATCCTCAACGTTGATGTTCAATTATTGAAGACATTAAATAGTAATGAAATCGTAACTTAATTTTCTTTTAGACCGATGTCCACGGATGTAAGTTATTTATATTTAAGATTAATAAAAACAGTTCGAAAGTTTTATAAAACGTTTTTCAACTATAACATTGGCAGTAAACACCACATTTAATTTTTCTAAATGATGAACTAGCAACATTTTGAGGTATTTATTTAGAAACGTCTGAGAATTTAGTAATACGTTTATCAGAATTAATTAAAATAAACCACGCGGAAAGATAAAATTTCTAGGCTTGAGAGGGCGAATGCTTGCCACACTTCGCATATTTTTGTACACGCCTTCTGTCTTACGTCACGTCGTTAAAGCTCCATAGTAAGTATTCAAATATAGTTTGAAAGGGAGATATGTAAATACGAATGTTTGAGGGAGTGCGCTAATAGAAAAAAAATACGAATACTATATCAATTAGAAAATATTAAATAAAACACGACTCGTTTAAAAGATAGCAAAAGTCTCTTGTCAAAGGCTTCAGTTGCATTTAAAGATAAACTGTGAATTTTTTCATGCCTATAACATATTAAATAACAGACCAAAACGTGTTTTTAATCATTTTCGGAGCTTACTTTTAGATTTGTTTCTGTCGAGGGAATTTCATATAATTAACGTTTAAGCATAACAAATGTACGGATATTATCTTTAAAAATATATTTTTTTTAAAACTTAAGGAGTTAACGAGAAACTTGTTATTAATCGGTATAAATTGGGAATGCAGGTGCTTAAGAATCCGATTTTATTTTAGGGTATCGTATGATCTTAAATGTCTGCCGATCACGTGAGAAATAAACTTATTAATGTATTAACTAATAAATAATTATTAATGCGTATTTAAGAATTGAAGTTAGAAGGATTATTTAACACCAGACATGTATGAATACAATAGTTTTAATAGTCTCATAATTGTAGGTATCGATCTAACTTTTATTAGGAATTTAGACATAATCGTACGCATATGTACGAGTATTATGGTTAGTTAGTATAATATTATGTTGGCAAAATAAAGTTATTTGAGAAAGGTTGGAAAAATAGGGGTGTCCAATATCTTAGAAGTATTAAACTTTATCACACATATTTTAATTTATTTTTCGACATACTGTTTACCGGATTACAGTTTACAAGTATTGATGAGTGCAAGTAATACAAACATGTTTAGGGCCTCACTTGTTTACATTATATATAAACGACACAAAACGTGTTATTAGTCATTCTTCTTTCCTTTTTTACGTGGATGACATGAAATTATATAAACTTATTGATTCCACAGATGACTGCAATCGTAATCGTTAAAAGAAGACGTAAGCAAAATTAAACAATATTGCGATATCAATCAACTTTATCTAAATACAGAAAAGTGTAACGTTATTACATTTACACGTAAAAAAACAGCCGATTAAATACACTTACAAATGAAACCATGTACCCCTACAACGAGTAGAATCAATCAGAGATCTTTGAGTACTGCTAGATTCTAAAATGTTATTTAAAAACCATATTGAACGTATTTTAGAAAAAGCTTACAAACAATTGAGATTTATTATACGCATTACAAAGAGTTTCATTATAGCACACATACTAATTCTGCTATATATGTCATATGTAAGGTCACAACTCGAGTTTGCCTCAGTCATTTGGAATCCTAAATATTAAACATACATTGATCGTATTGAAAATATCCAATCCAAATTTATTAAACACATATCGTATCGCTTTAGCGATCATCGGTATGACCCTACCGCTTTATATAAACGTAGAAAAATTTCTGATGCCCTATTCTTATACAAAATCGTGAACAGTCTTGTTGATTCATCATATCTTCTAGAAAAGATTGCATTTCGTTGCCCTGAACACAACACCAGATCGAACGACTTATTTAGAACACCACACTGTTAAGCCAAATATGCGCAAAACTCTTTAATAGGACTTATTTGTAAAACTCACAATGTCTCTAGAGATGTAGACATTTTAAGTGTAACTTGAAAACATATAAAATACAACTTACTAAACTGATAACTTCATTTTTTATTTTGTGAAATAATCCTATCATCTAAGTTTATTTTATTGTTTTTTATTATAATCATGCGAAAACTGTATAACTACTAACTGTCTTTAATTATTTTTATAACATTTTGTAATTCCTGATAATGTTTATTCATTATATTTCTTTGTCATTTATAAATATATTGTACAGGTGCAAATATTGAATCAACGACTAGAATTAATGGAACATTAATGGTCTAATATTGTAAATAATTGCTGTTTATGCCAAATATATAAATGACTGTTTGTTTCCTAAATAAAATAAAATAAAAATGTTCCTAATCTAATAAATGGTTGTAGAGTGTACAATAATCAGTAACAGTATGTAAATCTAGTCTCCTTCAACGGAAGCAATCTTCCGAATAGGCCTTCCATTGATATGCTTGGTATAACTATAAGTGACCAGCTCAGGTACGGGGGCTCCATCGAAGCCAGAGTAATGTTGGCCTCTCAGAAGCTGGGCGTACTGTACAGGGCCCGCAGATACTTTAATAATACACAACTGCTGACCCTGTACAAATCGCAAGTGCGCCCTACTGTCGAATTTGGCAGCCATCTCTGGTCCGGAGCCCCTAAATACCTGAAAAAAACCCTTGACTCTGTGCAAAAACGGGCGGTCCGTTTGATAGATTCCCCAATCTTAACAAACGGACTGCAATCTTTAGAGCACAGGCGTCAGGTAGGTATGCTGTCATTGTTCTATCGATATTACAATGGAAGATGCTCTGAGGAACTAGCGTCATTGATCCCTTCGGCACCGGTGCGTAGTCGGGATACACGCCAAACGCGCGCCCAAAATTTGTACACAGTTGACATTTGTCACATGAGAACGGGTCGCTTCTACGATTCGTTCTTAAGTTCAACAGCTCGGCTGTGGAACGAACTGCCGGCCTCTGTGTTTCCTCCCTCCTACAACATGGGACTCTTCAAGACCCATGTTCACTCCTTCCTCTCCACAAAAAGACCCTCCACACAGCATCCCCAAAGATGACATAGGCCCTGAGGGAAATTATTTTCTTCAGGGCCTCCTGTGTGGAGTTAATATATAAAAAAAAGATAACAAACAAGCAATAATTATTCGAATGAAATACCCATACAAATTGAAAATGTCTCCCGAGTAAAAACAAATATAAAAATAAATAGAGAAGCTGACCGGTAATCAGAAGGCTGCGAGTTCAATTCCCGTTGGCGGCATTTATTTTTATTCGAGAGATATTTTAAATTTGAATTGGTATTTCAGGCGAATAATCATTGCTACTAATAATTTGTTATTCTTTGTGCTATGCATAAAAAACCTTGTATTATAAAGATTAATTTCATCACTCAAAATAATTATGTAAATGGTTTAGAATTAATGTTTTGTGAATTAGGAGAACCAGTGCTGAGGTCTTTGCATGTTTTATGTATATATATTTATGTTATTATATATTAGGTAAGTTGTAGAAAGTTCAATATAATAGTATGTTATAGACATAGTAACAATGTAGTAATAATGTAGTAACTCAATCGGAAAACAGGAAAATTTGCAAACTTCATGTTTACCTCACCAATGAGAAGTAATTGCTGCTTTAAGCAATCGCAAGTTTTTGCCCCTGTCGAATATATATTTAATTTATCTCTAAATTCATAAGCCACTAAGCCTTACCAACCCCACCGCATAATTTCACCATAATCTTGAATTAATTCCCGCAAATTTCCGTTGCAATTCGCAGTGTCAAAGCGTAATTTTCAATTTATGAAATATCCGTTTAGGTGTTGCCATTTTGCAGAGAGATTAATCTTTCCAAACGGCCACTGACAGTGACAAACACTTTGCCGGAGGCTGTGCTCCGTATAGCGGAGGTTCTACCCAAGACATTAGAGAAATCCTTTACAAAATGTAATATTTTACGTGATCCTGCGTCCATCATGGTGTTTCCCTAAGTTCCTTTGGTTATCTCACACTGTCTCTTCCATTTAACTTCAATTTGGAAGATTAAAGCAAACAAATCGCCTTTAATGCAATAAGGAATGTAAATTCTCTGTTTTCGATGAGGAGTTACAGGTTACAAATTGGGTGCTTACAGAGACGTATGGATCACGTTTCTTGTGTGGATTTCGAAATATATTCTAGAGTGCTTCATTAAAAGTAACTGTAACGATCAAAGATTTCAAAGTATACAAGATAAAATAATATTGTATTATAATTTTTTTAACGCAAATTTAGAAAAAAAACATCATCATTTACTTATGTACCTATGCAGGAAGTAAAATGTTTTTAGCATCATTATATTTTTTTGAGAAAAATATTGTTGATTCAGAATGTTACAATATAATTTAGATAACCAATGCCTCTGCCATAGGTCACATCAGGTGATTCGCTACGTTTGGTGACTGAGCAGGGGTTCCTGGATTCATGGGGTGAGGTTTGTTCACTAGGGACTCCATTAAGCTAAGACTTTGGTGTTGATTCTTGAAGTTTGACCCAATATTAATACATAATTTGCAATTTAAATATCTTGATGAATGCTGCTAACATTAGCTTGAGTTCGTGAATTTAAAATATGAATAATATATCTTGAATAGTCGTCTTTTGAGTAGGGAGCAATTGCAGCCGTCCGGAGAGAGTATGGTTGAAATATATGTACACTGGTTACATATGTAAGTACTGGTTACTGCAATTTAAAATACGACACAGCTTTGATTAGTCTAGTTTGCATTAAATTTAAGCAAGGCACATACCAACTACCCATCTGAAATCACAAAACTTTCATCTTTATGGAAGAGCCGAAAATGGGTAGAAGTTATGTGGATTTTTATCTATTTTGATTTCCGGTCTATTTCGATAACTCTATTCGTAGATGTGTTCACAATAGTGGTGGCTACATGAATTTATTTCGCCTTCAGACCAATGTATTCAATACAATAAAGGTCGTGCTCTTTTCATCAAAACAACTGATAAAATAACATTTGAATTGAGCAAGCCATATGGATAGGGGAATCCACTTATTAAAATGTCAGCCCCATTTATTATAATAAAACAATGTCCTCATCTACCCCACCCATTGTACTAATATCAGTTGAATGAATAATATAAAAGATACTGTAAATTTAATTTGTAACTTGGTTTTAGGCGTGCAATAATTCTGTTCACTCCCTTTCTTTTCACGTACAGACGTGGATTGCAGTTAGAATTAGTACCGCTGTCACTTCAAGTTGTCTGCCAGCGGAGATAAGGCTTTGCTTTTACAATGGGAATTCCTTTCAATCTCTTACCATTGACGTATCCAATCTCTATCCCGAAGCTAAACCTCGAAGGAGATGAACTCGTCCACGATCCATGGGATAAATGCTACAATGATTAACAACGAAATGATTGATGGCGTACTTAAAAAAAAGTTATTAAAATGCAATATTACGAGAAATGAATTGGCTTAGAGCGTTAACAAGTTATTTGTTTGATGATGCGCAAATGCGAAAATTAGATTTCACAACGTGAAACTCTTATGAAATTTCAAATAAATTGATCAAGAGTAGTGAGACAATTTTTTTTTAACCAAACCTAACCTAACCTACCCTACTTAACCCAGTTAATAAGGTTTTTTTTCATCACTTTCCATGACTTTATATAACTTTTTAAAGATGTGATGAATTATCATTGTGATGATTTATCCGTTCACCACTATTTTGATTTCGTTATTGTTTTTAATTTTGTATTTTTATTTTGTAGAGTTCGATAATATGTTTTATACATTATATAATTCGATTCTAATACATTAATTCCTTAATTCATTAACAATTTTCATACCTTGGTTGGTATTCCTAGATTAGCTATGTACGTAGAAAGCTTTACGACAGTGTGAAAACGTCATTTGAAGGAAAAACAGCAGTCAAGCCTACAAATGACTATAGCCTACAGAATTTTAGAAATTGTATTTGGTTAAGAAGAAAATAGCATCTACGAATTTTCTACGACAACATCCGACAACATTTTGAACATTTAGAAACGTTTTGATTCTGCTGATCAGTGGCGTGTATTGCTCTATGGTCAACGGTAGGAAATGTGCAGTTTTTTCAGGTTTGGGTATGAATTATTTATTTATTTATATATTCATTTTTTTGGGAAATCGACAGTTTACATTTTTACAGATTGTACATAAGTAAAATAGCCAAAATAAAACCAATTACGGATTTCCTCCTTGTGACTTTACGTAAGACAGCATTAGAAGAAATAATTAAATTTATGAGAAATGTGAAGTTATAATTATATAAAATAAAAGAATTGTATAAAATAATAGAACAAAATAATACAACAAAAATAAAGGGGAAAAAAAAAAACTAAAATTTATATAAAATAAAATATTATCGATACATTGGTAACCATAAGAATACAAACAATATTGTGCATATAAATCATATCATAACCATAACCATAAGAAGACAATGTTGTGCATATAAATCATACCATAACAGGATTATAAATATATAAATACTAGAAACATAAACATCAGAAACATCAATTCAAGAAACATCAGTGAAATACTCTTTTAAGGTCATTTTATATTTAGTAAATTCGCAATTGAAGATGTCGATATTGAATAATATGTTATTGTAATTATTACATATTCTGTTCAGGCAAGAATTTTGTCTACAGTTCGTTTTACTTTGATTGATTTTAAACAGGATAGAAGACCGTGTTAAACGTGCAGGCACATTAAATTTAATATTATTTAGCAACTCTGGGCATTGAATATTATTATTAATTAATTTATATAGGAATAGAGCATCTGCATGATGCCTTCGTACACTTAATGAATCAATTTTAAAGTACGAAGCTGCCTCTGCATAATTATTAAATCTTACAAATGACCTGTAACAGAGATATTTTAGGAATTTGTTTTGAATTGCTTCGATTTTGTTTATGTGGATTTTATAGAATGGAGACCAAACAATTGATGTAAACTCCAGATGACTTCGTACGTAGGCAAAGTAGAGTTGCTTAATGATATTGATGTTATTAAAAAGTTTTGTGTTTCTAATGATGAAACCTAACATTTTAGCAGCCTTATTTGTGATTTGTTGTATGTGAAGGTTATATTGAAGTTTATTATCAAGAGTTATTCCAAGATCACGAATATTTGAGACTGTTGCAATGTTGATGTTATTTAAAGAATAATTAAATAATGTTTTATTTTTATTTCTGGAAAAGACAATGTGACGACATTTTGAAACATTTAGAAATAATTGATTTTGTTGGCAATAGGTAGCTACATTGTTTAAATCATGTTGTAAATTAATACAATCGTTTAGACTTTTTATTGGCTTGTATAGCTTAGCATCATCAGCAACTAATTCTATTTCAGAGTTTTTTACAACATTGACCAAATCATTAATATATAAAATGAAAAATAATGGTCCGAGATGTGAACCCTGTTGGATCCCTGAGGAAATTTGATTGAAGTCTGATACAAAGCCCTTTATTGCTACTGCCTGTGATCTGTTAAGTATATAAGATGTAACCCAACGAAATAAATTACCACGTATACCTAATGCCCAAAGTTTTCTTAGTAGTAATTTTTGATTAATTTTATCAAATGCTTTGGCAAAGTCTGTATAAATGATATCTACTTGAGTGCGATTGTCCATGTGACCAACAATGAATTCGGTAAGAAGAACGAGATTACTTTCCACATTTCTGCCTTTTGTAAAACCATGTTGTTTTGTTGTTATGATGTGATTGAGTTGTGGACTTAGGTATTGGTAAACAATTTTTTCCATTAACTTACTGAATATTGTTAGTTTTGAAATCGGACGATAATTTTTGACATTATTTTTTTCGCCATTTTTGTGGATTGGTGTTACATATGCTCTTTTCCATATTTCAGGTACCGTGCCTTCGTTCATTGATTTATTATATATAATGCAGAGAGGTTTAGCGAGTGTTTCAGCACAATTAACTATAAAGTATGACGGAATATCATCACACCCCGCGCTTGTGTTCATGTCAAGAGCTTTTATTTCTTTTAAGACTATTTCTCGTGTGAATTTAACCGTGGTGATATTTATGTTATTTGTGTTTTCTGGTATGTCAAATGTTGGTAGGTTATTATCTTTTATGTAAACTGATTGGAAATATTCCATAAAAATATTACATACATCTTGGCCATTTTCAGCTTTTTTGTCATTTAGATGCATCGTCCTTGGAAGGGACGATTGTGTTTTTTTCATATTATTGAAATGATTCCAGAAGAGTTTAGGATTACCATTCATGTTACTTTCAGCAGTATGTATATAATTAATGTAGAGTTCTTGTGCAATTCGTTTTTGTCTAGATCTTAAGAGTGAAAACGTTTGGTAGTCACGTGGATTTTGAAATTTTTTGAAATATTTATGATATTTATTTTTTTCTTTAATTATTGAGAGATGATGTATACCATGGCGGATAATTATAATTTTTTGCTGGTTTAGTTGGTATGTAATTTATTTTAATATTGTTCAATATGTTGTAGAAGACGTCAGTTGCGGATTGAGTATTCAGATGGTTCAGATTATGATCCCAATCAATTTCGTTTAGTTTTGTGTTTATCATTGAATAATCTGCTTTTCTAAATTGTAATACTTGCTTTGTGTTAGTTTTCAGGTTTTTATTTTTATTTTTAATAGGAATTGAAATTAGCAGTGTTTTATGATAAACATCTTCTGGTACTAATGAAATGTTATTGTGAGTAATTTTCAGTTGTATGTTACTTAGAATCAAGAATGCGATTATTTATATTATTACTCTGAGAGTTATATTGTTATTATGCATTGAATGTTTGAAAATTGTCATTGTATTACCACCCTTCGCTGATTGTTGTGGCTAAATGAATAGACGAGGGTACCAAATTCATGGAAAAACTACGTTTTTTGGTTCTCTTTTAATTTAATTTTATGGTTGGTTTTTATTAAGCTTTTTTGCCTTTATGGACGGCACATCACTGCTGATGATTGATCATTTTGAAATGAATATCTCGATCATGCACACCCCACAAATAATACATCAAGCGTGTTCGACACGGTCGATCGCTGTATCCGATATCATTTCGGAGTATATCTCCTACAGAATCGAAGGTAATGGAATATCTAATGTCTCCGAGGGGCTGGTTAGTAGTAACTGGAATACGCCTGCCTAAACATCCTATCGACCCGACTGTATTCAGTGTTGCCCGATTTACGCCTGGACAACTTGTCACTTGATGCGACGTTAAAGCATAACGATGGGCTTGGTGTAGACATGCTGCATATTGGATGTAAGCTAGCAGAAGTTAATTAATGTAAAAGCTTTATCATTTTGTGATGTTGTTATCAATGCATGATACCAAGAACAAAGGTTATAATTCAATTTCTGGTCAAGTGCAAAACTGTAATCACTGCCGTTTGTCTAAAACTAAAGTTAATGTAATCAAATCAAATCCGCTGCAGTTTTTTATGACTGCTCTTTGTTTTTTTATGTTTATATCTTAGGTGTTGAACATTCTGTGCAAAAGGTGTCCTTTTTCTTCTTCTTTTTCATGCGATGGGGGAAAGCTTACATGACGGAATGCACAGTCGATGGCATCAGGAGTCACTTAATTCAGCACGGATGTGCCTCCGGGAAACTTGTGGCGTGTACACTCTTCTACGATATATTCTGTAGTTTGTATGTGTATCATTTATATTTCACACAAATCAGATTTCTTAACCTTTACGTATTTGAAAGTAATAATGACGTAGTTATCACCTGAAGGGGGGGTCACTAGTGTCCCCCGTACTACGAAGCGACATAGTCTCCTAATATTACTTTTGCCTTTTCCAGTAACACTTATATATTAATTACTACCTACTGTTTTAACTGAACATCACTATTTTCATACAGCAGTCAATGCAATGGTAAAATAGTTGTACAAAATCGAGAGAAATTCAAAAACATAAAATTATTGTGGTCCTTTCCAGTAAAATGCACCTTTTACGACAGCACTCGCGGCTCGAGAGTTGAATAAAGGTAATTTCGATCCGGGGTAAGGGGGATGGGGGGATTATATAGTATATTTATGATGCAAAAAAACCAACTCTTGTTTGGGAGTGGATTAACCCCCATCCGGTGCGAGAGGGTTAAGGCCACATTGATTACAGATTCGCGTACGGAGGCTGATAGCACAGGAAGCGTGAGACGTAGACAAATATGAAAAGGAAAGTAGACTATAAAAGAAGTATATCAAGAAGAACATGACTATTTAGATCTTCTTGTGTAGCAATACCCATTTATGCTAATGATTCGGTCATGAATACCGATACTCAGTTTTAATATAAAACGTGTAAAAATTCCTCGATTCCAAATGGGTCGGGAGACATTCTGGCAGCTTGTTTTAGTGCAATCTTAGATTGATTAATTTGGGACCGAAGGTGTATATACATATAAAAGCGAACACAATATATGTATAAATATATAAGCGAAAATGTAAGATTAATCACGAAAGGAGCCAGAGTAATGGAGTTAACCTGCACATCTAGAGGCCCGCAACTGAAATAAACAAGGATGAATGAGTCTGGATAACTCACCCTGATAAATAAATTACATTGAGTAAGCAGGTGTACCTAAAGAAGTCTGAAATCAGTTGTTGATTATGCGGACCATAAATAGGGTTGCCACACGACCAGATTTATGGAACTGTTATTGGTTTGCACAATTCAGTAAAGTATTTTCAAAGTATCTGATTTTTTACCAGGCAAATAAATCCATTTTTATTTATTGTTATTAAGTTTAATTTGTAGAACTCCATTTTATTTTTTTTATTTTTTTATATATTCAATAATATTATTATTGGGTTTATAAAAACAGTTTATTTTTAAACAAGTTCTGCTGTGTAATTATTATTACGCGTGACAGCTGTTTCGCCTTCTGAATTCAGACAGTTTGATAATGCCTTCAGAAGGCGAAACAGCTGTCACGCGTAATAATAATTACACAGCAGAACTTGTTTAAAAATAAACTGTTTTTATAAACCCAATAATAATATTATTAAATATATAAAAAAAATTAAAAAAAAAAAAAATAAAAAAAAAAAAAAATCAATCCATGTTTTAGAAATTCTTTGACATGGATATATCAAGACAGCTATAAAAATTCAAGTTCATAATTCAGCATCCATTAGAAATGGACAATAATAGGTAATGTAAATGCGGCCAGATCAAATGGAGAACTTGGTAATTGTAAGATTCTTGATGAGATTTTTTCATAAGATTATTGATAATTCATCATCGCCCTGGTCTTTAGACCACCATGGATTTGGCCGTGATTGGTGGCAAGTTATGAATAGTCATGTACTTATTCAACTGCCCCTTCTCCATTCCTTTTCCTCCGCACTACCTTCAGTCTCATGAATCCCAATTGTGGTTCCACAGCAGTTGAGAGTCCTGTTTTGTATTTACTTAAAAAGTTGTAATGACCTTCTGTCGTCTGACTTTAGTACTGATGCATATAAACTATAAAAAAGAAAAGTTGTATTTAAAAGCTAACATTTGTAAAACGTAAAAATTAAAAATAAAATATTCTCAAATAATGCTCTCCCTTTATCAAAACTCCGTGGGCGTAAGCAATCTTGGCCCTTGTGAACCGAAATGCTTCAATTATTCTCTCTCTTTTCCCTTGCCCTAATCATGTTTCCCAAGGCTTCATCAGCCGTTCGCGCCTTTCTTGATTTATTTTATTCGAGGTAAAAATACCTTTGATGGGTATTTTATTTATTTTAAAGGACAAAATGTACGAAATAATATAGTTAATTTTCAGAAGAAAGGTTTTTGAAATATATTTGGCATTAATCTTTAAATCATTATAATTTTCAATTTGCAATCGATTCAAAATTTCAGATTTAAATATTAAAATTTTAAAATTCAGAATAAGCAGAAAGTTTATATTTTAATAATGTCAAATTTTAAAAGAAACCAGAATTGGGAAGGGTATAACAGTTAAATTTCAGATATGGCTTTTGCTATGTGACAAAATAATAGTCAAATAATATCCACGCCATGTATGTCCAACAACAAAGGACAGAAAAACAAAAACAGTATGTTCCAAATGTTACCAAGATGTGTGCAATGATCACATTTCTGTGACCTGTCAAAAAAGTGTGGGATAATTATTATTACTGTTTGCCTCTAAAAGAGTACTGTTAATTATTACTGTAAATTATGGAACAATAATGTTCGGTTCTCAACAAATAACGGCTCTAATTGTAGTACTGGACATTTACTGATCTTAAATTATTTCAAAAAAGGAATTTAAATTACTTACAAAAGAATTTTGTACAGGATTCTGCCGCCGGATTACCTTTTCCTTTTTGTTGAATTATATACGGGTCACCATTGATTTTTAAGCGTCGATAGTCACCAATTTTGGAGGAATTGTTATCATCGCCAGTTTAAATGGGTTGTTGGCTAAATGATTCTGCGGTTTTCCAATCCACAGAATCCAAGGTTGCGTGATTACTCTCAGTGTGAAATAATGAGAATTTGGATGATTCTAGTTTAGTTTTTTTTTATTTTAACAAAACTCACTTATAATAATTTTATGAACAAATAGATCGCGTACGCTAGAGGAGATTTCGGGCTAATCCGACGGCTAGACTGCTGGAGACAGAATAATATTATTTGCCGCGAGAGGTATCGCGCGCAGGTTTACAATGATACCAGCGTCATAAGAATTTAGGTAAAAATAATATTGTCGTTATTTTCGGGAGATGTAAACTCCCTATAATTTACTCTTAAGTAAGTAATCCTAAAGATTATCAACAGTAAAAGTCTTATTTTGCATTTATTTGGTGTTTATTTTCACAAAAGAAAACTGGGGTGCGGGGCACCCCATGCGAATACTTACGTACGTTTTTAGGCGCAAGTAACTAAGGGTTAGTAATTGAGTATCTATAATTTGGCAGATCTATAACATTATCAGAATCCATCGCAAGCGTGTCACTATATCTTATACAAAGAAGGTACAATGACATACTTGCCAGACTTAAAACGTAGTTATTAACACTTACGTAATTCAGAGAGGTATATGAACAAGCATAATAATATGTAATGTTCTGTTATGTATGTATGTTATGTTTTGATGCCAATTTGAATACAGCAATGCTCATAATGATCTCACTTTCGTAATGATGGATTTACACAACGGGAAGCCTAACAATTATAATCACAAAGCAACGTTAATTTTAAGCTTGAATAATTATTATTTACTACATAATTTGGCTGTTTTATTTGTTGAAAATAGTTTTGCATTTGCATAAAAAGAAATCAACAATAGTAAGTACATATTTTTAATGGCGTTAATGATATGTAACCAGGGGTAAATATGTGACACTCGTGTGGACATTACATATTATAAATATTGCAGAAGAAGACCAAAAATCCAAATCCAAAAAAAGGACCAAAGCCAAACTGGATAATATGAACTATAAAGGTATAAAATAATATATTACAATGCGCTACCCGATATCATAAAAAACAGTACCCATCAAAAATCCAAGAGAGATGATGCAAGAACCACCTGGTTAAGTTTAAAGTTAACAATAATGTATATCTCTAATCTCTAAATATTATAAAATAAAGTCGCTATCCGCGTCTGTCTGTTTGTGCGCTTAGTTCTTCTAAACTACCCACCGGATTTTGATAGGGTTTTAACTATCATTTAAAAATTTACTTAAAAAGGCCTACAGAGAAGTCTATTACGGTATATGTCTATCTCCCAAGGATAACCCCAAGTAACGCCGGGTACACGTCGCGTCAGCTTGTAATAGAATATCACTTTAAATTCGTTTATGGTTGACTTCTGCATATCTTTAACTAAAATATATAAAAGTAATTAATACATTATTATATAAAGTAAACAAACATCCATTTTAAAAATTAAAATATAAATATTACTAGACTCAAATATTTTTTTAAATAGCCATCCCTTAGATTTATTTTCTTTTTGATACCTATATTGATAATATTTGTTATTATTTTGATACCTGTATTGATAATATTTGTTATTATTTTATACCTTTATTGATAATATTTGTTATTATTTTCATACCTATGTTGATAATATTTGTTATTATTTTTATACCTATGTTGATAAGATTTGTTATTATTTTGATGCCTATATTGAGAATATTTGTTATTATTTTGATACCTATATGATAATATTTGTAATTATTTTGATACCTGTATTGATAATATTTGTTGTTATTTTATACCTTTATTGATAATATTTGTTATTACTTTGATAATATTTTTTATTATTTTGATAATATTTGTTATTATTTTGATACCTAAATTGATAATATTTGTTATTATTTTGATACATATATTGATAATATTGGTTATTATTTTGACAAATATATTGATAATATTTGTTATTATTTGGATACCTATATTGACAATATTTGATATTTTTTTGATACCTATATTGATAATATTTGTTATTATTTTGATACATATATTGATAATATTTGTTATTAATTTGATAATATTTGTTATTATTTTGATACCTAAATTGATAATATTTGTTATTATTTTGATTATATTTTTTATAATTTTTTAAAATGTTATTTAGACATTTTAGTTACTTTTTGATTTTGATTTGTTGTATTTTGAATTGTGTTTTTTGTATATACTAAAATGTCTATTCTTAAATTTGTTAATTTTCACTATACGTTGGTCGTGACGAAAAAACCATTGGTTTTGAAACATGTCGATCTTTTTTGATAAAATAGTAGTTTATAGAAAGTTATTTATAGTTATAAGTAATCAAAGATTAAACTAAAAATTAAGTATTTAGTATTTTATATTTATTTCAATTACATTATGATGTTCGCATCAGATAGCAAACCATTGTATGTAGGTATTACACATTCTTACCAGAAATCTATTTTTTTTTTAAATTTTTTGTCATAAAAACATTATTCGCTGGTTACCTTTAACACAGAGAGTACTCCACTGTAACCTGTAATACTAACGATTCCCTGATGCTTGATCCCCCGACAATAAAGTTGATCTCCCAACAATTCGTCGCTCGGACAGTTGATCCCCCGGACAGTTGGTCTCCCAGGTAAGAGATCACTCGGATAGTTGATTCCTACGACTTTTACTTCGTTACCGTCTAGGTAACGAAGTAAAAGTTCGTGCACTGATACCAACGATGCAACAGTGATTCCATAATAAAGTTACATATTTCTATCTTCAAGATAAACCATTAAACGTTTCGTGGAAGTCTATTTGCCGGTTCATAAAATGCATATTCATAAATAATTGAAGCATGTTTCCTACATTCTCATTCAGAGAGTTCCTCTGGGAAATCTCAAAACTCCAAGTAGAGTGCAAACTTGTTGCAATAAAGTTGCATAGACTTGCACTTAGAACCCGCAAATGCAATGCAAATTTTCTGGCATCATAACATAAATAATTAGCTAATTTGAATTCATAAAATTTCTATCATTCAATTAAATATCCCGAATCCTTTATAAATTTGTATACGCTCGATTTCACCCCAGATTGATATATTTCACGTGACTCAGAACCTTAAGCGAATAGGATTTGTGCGCCAACCACGTACAACGTACACGTACAAGATCGACTCAATACTAGATAATGGACCGTTGCACATATAGCTTTACTGATACCGATACATTAGGTGCCAAATGCTTGGAATATGAATTGCTGGCATGTCATTTGTGATAGCCCTGGCTCTGTAAGAATATATTATATGGATGACATGTTATATCGTATTCATTCGTGGTATTTATAACATTGACAAGTAAAAATAAAATTCATACTCTTTTTTAATGTTAAATATGGTGTATTTTATGTAATTGAAGACGTTTTATGAGAAAAATGGACAGAAGCAGAAGGTATTGTGCTTTATTATTGATTTTACCGTTGAACGAATATTTCAAAACTAAAGTAATGGAGATGTTGTTAGTTGTAAATAACCGCGTAGACCAAATATCATGACTAAGAATAGTTCAAAAGTGTTTGCTGCTTTACATAAGATTTCTGGTTTAAAGTTAAGATTAAAGACAGTTAAAGGTTGAACATCTACGTGACTTGTACTAGTGCAGTTCCGCAGAGATGTACCGATAACAAGTCTGTAGACTGCACTACGTTATATAATAGCCAAGTTCCGAACCTTCCGATAGAAGAGGGCGCCAGGAGAATAAGAATAAAAAACTAATGCTGTTTATTTGTCTGTCTGTAACTCTGGTGCAAAGAGCTCTATAAATCTGATTGGCTTTGAATTTTCAAAATTGGAACTGATTGTAATGAAGTAATACATCGATCGATCTCTCCTACAAAACAATATTTCAATCAGACAACATTAATATCAGGTTTTCACAGGCGCTAGTAATTGACGTGAACAGTGTGAACACCTTATGCTTGGTTTTTTCAACTTTTGATGGGTTTTATGATCTACAAATATAACATTTGGACCAAAAAGTTTTCTATACTATGGTACTAAACTATGCAACAAAATTCCACTCTTATTCAAAATTAACAACAATATTATGACATTAAAATCTCAAATAAAAAGCTGAACACAAAATATAAGGAAATCAGAAAATAGAAAATATACTGACTTTGAAACTACTTAATTGCACTAAAAAACACCGTATTACATATTCATAATTATGTCAGAAAAAACACTAAATAATATATTTATAATTACTCCATATTATCAATACTACTAAACTTTCATAATATGTAAATGATGTCCTGTGCACGGATGATCCCAGTGAGGATATCATTATTTCTATCAATAAAGGGAGATAATAACACATTTATTTTTATTATTATTTAAATGATAGTCACCAATGTTTAAAAAAATTATCGACGTTTATTGAAAGGTCCATATTTTTCAGTGATAAAACAGACAAGCTTTCAGATTTGAAACGGATAGTATTCTCCAATTAAACCAGCGCCATTAATCTAGCGGAGAAACGAAGCAATAAAAGTGGAGTAACCCAGGTGGTTTAGTCGGAATTTTCCTTCATTTAGATTGCAGTGAGCTATGGATGCATCATATTTATGATGCTGCATTGTAATGATTTATTATTGTATACAGTATGTTTCAAAAGTGATTTCATGTCAGTTGTTATCAGAAATGTTTCAAAACTAATTTGAATAATACACTTGAAAAAGGCATTAACTTTTTTTAGAAAAATATGTGATTCAAAAATAGTTCAGATGATAAACATTACAAAAATGGCTTCCCAAATCCCACATTTAGGAAAGATTTCAAAAGTGACACAATTAGGTTAACTGGATTTTTTATCATCAAATATACTAATTTCGGCTGTCTGTGATGTGAAATATTCCAGCGTAATGAACTCAAATAAAGATAAATTAGGTAACTATCCAGAATCAGAAATTTTTTAAATTTTGAGTAAATAATGATCATCTCATCGAACAGTATTAAATTTATTTTTTGAAACATTTTTTTCAATTTATTGACTTTTGGCGGTGACTTTTATAATATCCCGTGATTTTTCACGGGTTTACGGGAGTTAATACATATTTATAAAAACGAACGACGATTTTAGAAAGCTTTTAACCGCTCTATGTACGATAGTACTTAACGAAAATGTTTATAGACATTATTTTTAATGGCTTTTAGATATCGTCCCACGTCAACACAATGTTTAACATCATAAAACATCCTCCGAAAAGTTACCGATGTTAAAATTTCGTAAAACATGTGAGAGAATTTTGAGAAATAAACGGACGGAACTAGAAAACAACTAAGTACCTCATCATCATTATTTTCTTTCCGTCTCCTATTCGGGTCGGGGTCTCATAACCTCGAAAAGGTGCTTCCAGGCGTAACTAGTATGCGCTACTTAGTAGGACCAGCATTTCCTCAGAAAACCCCTGAGTATTTAGCACGGTCGATCGATAAAACCCTACATCAATACGTTATCGACTAAATCCGTCATCTATGGTTACTAGGCGGCATTATCCGGTATTCGTGATCAGCGTCATTATATGATCCGACAGCCAGTAGACAATAAATGATGGTTTGTTTCATAGAATTTGAAAATTTTATCAAATTTCAACGTTCATTTTCGGGTTCCGTGAAAGTCCTATTCAAGTTCTGTTATTATATCGTTATAGGCCAGTTACTTGACAGAACCATTTACATGAAAATATGTCTTGGTTGTCAACAAGCGTCGGTTAACTGTCAATATTCACAACAATGTCGTTCGTTATGCAAAATTACTGGCTTATTAATTAATGGAGGAAGACTAAAAACCTCCTCTAGAATTGAAATACATCGTATATGCCATCATTTGAATCTTTTCGCTGTTGGATAAACGGATTTCAGAAAGGTGTTCAAATATCACATACACAATAAATTAACTCACAATTTACTCTAACAAAACAGTAAATACGGACTGCCGACGTATATTAAAATTAAATTAAAGTATTTCAATTCGACATTTTAAACGCATTTGTATTTTGAGGTAGCTGTTTGACGTTTGATGTTCAGGAATAACGATACCTTGACCCGTCAGTGTTGCCATCGACGCTTTCTTTTTTATTTCGTTGTCAATATTGGCTTAGCTTTCGACACGCCGAATGAGCGCAACTGTGCTCGGGTTAAATTGACCGAGCTAGACCCTCTGGAGTTGCTTCTCCCAACTTCACCTGGGACGGCCCATTGGATACTATGCATTTAGTTCACAACTTTTAAATTAAATTTTAAGTTTTCGAAGTCTGAAAACAATTAAAAAAATACATAAACAATTTAAAACTATAGCATACGAAAACAACCACGCAAAGCGAGCATATATCTATTTACCAAACGGCACCATTCAAAATTACTGTCCAGTATTATTATTAAAGTAAATTAATTTAATGTATGATTATTCAGCCATACGGAAGCATAAATTGCTGCCTTAATTATTCACTTGGATATTAGGAACAATCGTTTACTCCGAGTGTTCCTTACTTCTACGTCCTAACATTCCTTTGCTAAGTATCAACAGGGTTGATTCGAATTCCATGGCTAATCCCGTCTTGGTATGTTATTTACCCTTGGTATTAGTTGTCTAGTGAACCCGGGTAGGTTGTGGACTTCTGTTTGTAAAGCCTAGGATCCTAGATCCTTCTATAGTTGATAATAATATACAGGATGTATAGAGACGTGCTCGACTTGCTTTAACCTGTGGTTCCTGAGGTTGTTCGTAGTAAAAAATATGGATGACATTTTGGTCTCCGGTGACTTTTATGTAATACTAACGTTTTATATAAATACATTATATCTGGGCTTTACACAGAGGTTTTCGAAATCAACTTCTTCTTAAGGTCAAGTGTGCAGTTTTTTATAGTTCTTTATAAGTAGATAGATAGGAATTATATATATTTTCAAACTTTAAAAAATCAGACTTAGGCTAAGGACTCACGGAGCGATTTTTACCCGCGCCCGCTGCGGTGGCGGAATGGAGTTTTATTTTCAAAACTCACGAGACCGCTCTTTTTTGCGGTGACGCAGCCGCCGCGGTCGCGGTTATCGCCCGCAATCTTGGCGGTTGATTACCGCAAGACGGGCGGTTGCAAGACGGGCAGTTGAGTTCCACTAACTCGCCCGCCAACCGATCGCAGAGCGCGCGGAAGCTACCCGCCGCGGCTGCGGGACCAGGCCCGCGCCCGCCGGTACAAGATAATCGCGGGTGCAGCGGGCCCCGCAAATAATCGCACACGCCGCGGGCGTAAAACGCGTCGTGAAATGTGCTTTAATTTTTTACATAAATATCTGCATTCTACAAAGGCTGCGGGCCCGCAACCGCGGCGGGCGCGGGTAAAAATCGCTCCGTGAGTCCTTAGCCTAAGTGACCACTGGTTAAAGCAAGTCAGGTCAGGTACTTTTAACATGCTGTATAGTCTGTGTTCTATGTTCGATAAACCAGGAATTTTATAGGAATTATTTAGTCTAGTCCGAAACATTCAACATTCTCTAGAACTAGGTTTTTTAAATTTGAATATCACATAAGAGTCTCAACAACCCAATGCCAGTGGGAAGATGAAATTCCCGAAAAGGTGGGGTATTCTGTGAGGTTAACAGGAGTGGGGAAGGAGAATGAGACAGGAAAGAAGAAGGTTTATAAAAATCTGGTTAATCAGATCTAGTCACTATACACGATTAATCCATTTTATGTAATACTTGTATTCTGGATTAGTGTATATACCATTCTTACATGCCGTAATTAGTCGTTATTATTTTGTATTACTTAAATATGAACAAAATAAATCAAATTTATTTGTGCACTACTGATTTCGGACTAGTAAACTATGGATCCACGACCAATGATGTTAACTACTTGGCCACGAAGGTTGTTGGAGTTGTCAGGCCAGTACAAGAGAAAACATTAAAAAGAAACAACTTTTACATTCGTCGTATATAATGTTTACTTTTCTCTTTTCTTGGAGTAACACTATTTATGATTAATTTATTTTTCCTTTTAAACTTTTCTGAAAATTATTTTTAAATGTTTATTTATTTATCTGTGCTACTTTATTCTGTGAGAAGTAGTTAGGATGCAGGCGAATTCTCCAATTAATGTTTTATGTTGTCTTCTTAAGCACTGTATATATCTGGATTTTCTCCCTAAATAAAAAATAAACAGTAAAACGGAAGGTTCATAAAATGATTATTTATTTTTAAGATTCTTAATTAATGACCAGAATCTACTTGTTACACATATGAAAAAAAATAATACCCACAATGAATACCAGCAATATAGTTATTTTCTCTGTGTTAAAAAACTCCAAAAAAATTGCGAAAAAAAGGCAAACAACGAATTTAGTTATGCTTTTTGATGTTTTACTTGACATTTAATCCAACTTTTGACATTTTGGGTTTTGCTACTTTTTAACTTGTGCTAACTTATAATGTATGTAACTCACCGTCAAATACATGTAGCAGTACAATGTGTAAAATTATTAATTCACAATAATGGCTTTTCTTTCAATCCAATACGCATTTTATCATACGTTTTTTGTTTGAAATATTTCAGTTAATGATGAATAATATCAAACCATGTTAAGTGATCCCAAAAAAATCTGATGGAATGGCATTTCACGCTGTTCAGGAATACATGGAAATCTACAAATCTTTGTCACTCAGATAAATATAAATAACAAAATCTTTTTTATTTGCAGCGGTCATCAAAAAGTCCAAACAAAAAGGTTTTTTATGTTAATTTATAGTTTCCTATGTAGAGTGTAATTAGAATGAAACCTTAAAGCCTAAGACACATTACTCTATACGCATAACGCATAATTTTGGCGTGGCCTATACGTATTATAAATTGAAGTGTCACACTACACTATAATCTTCCTTAAAAACGGGGGTCAGATAAACTGGGGAACTGCAGCGGAATATCATTTCTTTGTATGGGATCTGTCACTATGACAGATGACAGCCACGTGATCACCGGGATCCGTTAATTGGTCTGACCACCTCTCCTGCCGTCGAGTGTCGTATAATTTTCAAAAATAGCTTGATCACGACGCATCATCGTCGCCACGCCCACACTTATAGCACATCATCTGTCAGGTGTGATAGGTCTGTATGGGATTGTATGGAGAGTGAAATGAAGATATGTAAAACTCTTTGATGTGTACAGCGTAATCTGTCTAGTCACCCCCTTCAATTTTATTTAAGTTTTATTTCGACATGTTTTACGGCACATGGAGAAAATTGAGTAGTGCTGATTCATTAAAATTCTATTAAAAAGGTGATAGCAGGAAATTAATTCGTTAAAGGCCTGCAATCCCGTTTTTAAACGAAATGTTTTGAAGAGATTTTTAATTAATTAGCAATATTTTTTATCATTAAGTTTTCTCCGTAACACGGTAAAAAAGAATAAGTAAAAATTGGTAATAAATATAAATTGTGTTAGATCTTCCAAAAAATATTTTGAACTGTTGCAGGAAAATGTTAATTATTATCAATTTAAGTAAATGTTAATTTTATTAAATATTTTCTAAAACCTTCTCACGATCAGAAACAATCAATCTAAATTTTAAAAAAGTTGCAAAGTATCCTAGAAATTATATAACACCTAGGAAGTCACCATACCCTTTGATACAAAAGACGATTTGTCATAGATAACGTCGACAGTCCGTAGATAGGAAGCTCTTCGCTGCGGCTCTCGCTTTCCCGCCACTTTCTGTCACCAATGGCCGCCTTTTCCCGAGCAGACACGAGGCACAAACGCCACAAACGAACCGCAGAATAATAGGGAGGTACTGTCGAGTGTAATAATATTTGCCAGCTAGAGGTCTTTGACAGTATACGAATTAAGATACTTTACAGCTGTGAATTAATTGTAGAAAGAATGGGGTGGTTTTAAATTTGGTTAAACAATTAAACATCCTGATGTTTTTCGAAAGATACATTTTGAGAAGAGCAGTTTTAATGCGTTAAAATACATCTATTATTGTATCAAGAATTTCCTCATAACAAACTGTTTTGGGATGCTGTATGGATTATCTTTTTAAAAAAGAGTATGGAGTGAACCAGGGTCTTAAAGACACCTACATTACATAGTGGAAATACAAAAGATGGAAATCGTTTCTCAGTCGTGATTGGGCTTAGATTTTTACAAGAGTTTTTGCTGAGGTACACGGAAAAAAATGAGGATTGATAAATTATTAAGAATCTCTTCAAATCATCGATAATCCGGTTAAAAACGGGCTTTAATTAAATTCAAAATATATTGGATTACATGTCAGCGAAATCTGCATTATAATGACGAAACTCGGAAATATAAGGATTTTATGAACACGGGTTCCAACATCGTGATAATATATTCTCATTTTACTAAAAGTTTATCAGAAATCATTTTGAATCATTCGTTATGGGCCTGAAATCCAGTTTTTAAGCGGATTACAAATAATTTGAAGAGATTTTTAATACATTAGCAACACTCAATACTCATACAGCAATATTCACGTCTCCGTGTTTAATAAGATAACTACCGTTTATAGTAGAAACGTCCTCTTCAAAAGTACTGATTGGTCCATTAGTCATGAATTATCAGTCTAGTCTAGTGTGCAAATAGGGTTTAGTGTTACATTGAAATATTTCCCGATTAGTGGGTAGGTGATTAAATGAAAGTTATTTCCTCCTGCCCAAAGGTTCGGACTCTCATTTCCGCTCCGGAAAAGTGATACCTTATTCCATTTCCTAGGCATAGTTCACCAGTTCATGTACATGTGATCGTATTAGAAATCTAAAGAATTACATAAAACCCATAACATAAAAGCATATAAACTTGTTCTGAAATTTTGATAACCACGACTACGACCTTTTTCTAGAGACTAGTTCCCATGTAAAAATAATATATTCATGATTTGATTCGGAATGGAGAACAATAACTGAAGGCTATTTTCGCATTCGATAGCAAATTTTTGATATTCGTTTATATTATATACACTGGACTCGGTTACACGGTTTTGAAAAAACACGGTGTTACGTTCCTTGATGTTCGGGTTCTTATGTTTTTTTTCTGATGGGTTATGATGAAACGGGTTCGTGTATTATCTGATAGTATAGTGAATAATTTTTGTTACGATTTTTATAAAATCTTTTTAAAAAATAACAATAAGATACAGATTCTAGGATTAAGGCGATGCACTACGAAGTAATGCAAATACATGTGTTTTTGGTTTGAAAATTTGGTCGCCTAGAAATGTTTCAGATGTTTTAATTAAATACTGCAAGTAGAATACATCTTGGCCTTTGAACAGACTTATCTAAATAGTATTTTTTAGATAAGTCTTTTTATAAGCCCAGAAAAAAATAATGTATAAGGCCTATGAAAACTGCTTTAAAGTTCAAAATCTCTTACTAACGAACCCATTTTCGGTTATGATTTTATTGTATAATGTGGCAAATTAATTTATTTATAAAATGATCGAAAAAAAAATAAAAATGCCTGAACATTCACAAAATAAAATAAAAAGCAACTTTGGCCATGTTTTTTTCTTTCATAAATCAAAACAGGCGGATGGTGTTAAGCGGGAATTTAAACCTTATCGCCATCTACGTAAGGGGTGTTATTGATAGAGGCTCGATCGTAGTGAATCGCCTTAACAATAATTTTATTTTTGAATGTACTGAATTTATTTTTAAACAAGAAAACCTATCCACAATTCATTTTAACTTGTGGTTTTTTACTAGTTATTGGAAAGTATCCACAGTGTTAAAAAAGAGTTTAATGTACTTTGTATGTCCAATGTCAAGTGTAATTTAGTTTCTAAACACAGATTTTTCGTTTCATAGTAATAAAACTTAGTAACCCTTATCTAGGCAAGGTAAAAATTATAAGAGCAATTGCACGTTTTGTAGTTTTTTCGTCATATAAAGAGTTAGCTATGGGTAAATAAAAAAGAAAAATAAATTTAAACTTTCTTCAAAATAGCATAAATATCAGATAAAGAGATAATGAAGTTATGTGTTCGTTACCTTCCTAACTAAGTAATTGAGCAGATAAATAAAATATTTAAGTTTCAAGAAATATCTTTGTTTAAAAACTATTTAATCAAAATAATCGACATGTTTCACACCTTATACGTGTATCCTGACAACGAAACCGTTGGTTTTGAAACGTGTTGATAATTTTGATTAAATGGTGGTGTGTGGTGGTGATAATGTTATTTATTTTATTCAAATAAAAATGCGGCCACAAAGTGAATGTGCAATTATTTGATTTTTTACTGATTGCTTACCACATTTCCCGATACAAATCTTCCCCGATCAGCTATCTTGCATTATTCGATGGAACAAGCTACAGTTTTTTTAAAATAATAGTCTTTGGATGGCAAAAGGAAAGATATTTTAAAGCTTTAAAGGTTGGGCTTTAATAAAAGCTAACCTAACCTAACCTAGCCAAACCTTACTTGATTTTACCTGAAATTTTCACGCTTTGTTATGTCACCGTTCTGTTTTTTAGATTTCCAATTTTTTATGGCAAATGTTTTAAAATACACACTATTTCTATGTTGTAAAAAAACGTTTTAAGGTGAAACCGGTGTGTTCAGAAATAAATAAAACATTAAAGAAACTTATGAAGACGTTTTGAACTCCAAACAAGTCATATTAGAATAAAAATAAGTTAAATATTGTTTATCTTTACGAATCTTATTCATAAAAAAAGACTTTTTTAATTTATCTGTCCAATATACATAGGCCCAATAATAACTAAATGGTTGATTGGACTGGGCAGAGGAGAATCTGAAAGAATCTGAAAAAATGTTAAAAAACGTCACGTAATAAATAGACATAGACTAATCACACACTATATATATCTTCCATTATTCTAATTATTGTTCATACACAATTGAAACATACACAACAGCTCAAGTTCGACTCTATCATAAGATTGTAACGATTAAACATCACAAATTAAAACATTAATGAGATATATTATAGACATAGACAAATCACACACTTACTTTCACATATTTTTTGGTTTCTTGGAACGGGCAATTTGCCTAGTTAGGAATCAATAATTTCGACCTGATAAGGTACAATAATCAATAATCACAAAATATTTTAATTATATCTTGTATCATATTGTACTGTGTGTAAATTTAAATTAATAAATAAATAAATACACTAATCAACAATTCATAAAATGTATTGTGTTTCACATATTGAAAATTGTTGTACTTAAATGATTTTCCCAGAAATACAGGGTGATCAAGCAATATTTAAAAAAAAACATTATTTATCTAACTTAGATCGGTCACTAGGAAAATGTGCAAGTATCTTGTTATAATATCAGAAAAGAGATGTTACAAAGTCATTTGGAATTATACCATAAAACTACGAAAAGAGGTAGATTACAGGTTGCTATAAATAATAATACAACCTTCTTCAGCTTATCTATCGTTGGTTGAAAAGGTTGTGCCAGAATACCACCGAAGTACCTACGTGTAAAGGTGTCTTTTCTTGGCTGGGAGAGAATGCGGTAACATTTAATTCAGATAAATGATTTGACCCAACAAATTCCACTGTGTGGTCTATAAAATTACCATTTTTATTTTATTTTGTTACGTTGGTGTCATAAGAATGTCGGTAACACTTCTTACTTGTGGTTTATTTAGGACAAAATGCGCTATGAAAATGGAAAATTATTACATATTTCTTTTAATAATCACTGTAAACTTCAACAATTCACATTAACTCCTTTTAACAATTCATTTTAACTCTTTCAGGTTATTAAATATTAATAAATAAATATTAAATATTATAAATAAATATACCTGGAAGTCCCAACAACGATGATTCCTCATGGAATTTCAAAATAATTCCGAGGCTTTTTAAATGTTCTGTGTATTTATTATTTTTGAAGTTGTCATAAAAAAATACCCTTTAGATTTTTTTACTTGAAATAATCGTTGATATTTGTAAATAATTAAATTTTACTAGCAACCGGGAAAATTTTAACGAAAAAACATACAGAAATATTTTGACTCGAAACGTCCACAATTTTGAAATAATTCGTTATTAACATAACGCACCAATTTTGTTAGGGAGTTAGTAAGAAACTGTCACTTCACTTTTAATGCTGTTAAAAAAATATAAATATTAACTAAATATAAATTTTATCTATATATATTTGTATTATTACTCAGAAGAATAATTATTTATGTTTCCAACTATGAACAAATCACATAACTCCACATTACAGAAAAAATAATTTTATAATGTACACTAGACGCCCGGTCAGATCTGTCCCTCAGAGAATATAATGGAAAATTATGTTTGTGGCTAGTAATGTCCTTCCGAGCCTTGAGGGGTTAAACCACAAGCAAAAACTGACGCAGTCGTATTAAGATTGAGACTTATATTTGAGACCAGAAAGCAATAATCACTTCAAATAATTTTTTTAATTTTTTTTTTATTTATTTAAATTTAATTAGTAAGAACATATTTCTATATATATATATATATAGATATATTATTTAGTTTGTTTATTGTTTATTCAAATATGTTTTATATATTCGCGTTGATGTGTTTATGAAAAGTTAATGATAAATCGCTTGGCATAATTGATTTACTAATTACTTTTCATGAACACATCAACATGAATCATTGACTTTCCAGTTAACTGATTAATATTATTGTCTAGATCTTTAATGTCTGGAAAACATTATATAATGTTATTCATTACAGTCTAAAAATCATTGAAACAACATTATTTAATCTTTGTTGTTTAGATTTACGAAAAAATAGTTAAAATTGTAAAGGATTAAAGATAATTTTAATTTCGTTTATGAAAACATATTTAGGAAATTATGTAAGTATTAACATTTTTAGATTTTAACTTCACATTTAAAAATAACTAAGTTGAGAAAAACGCTTCATTTTAATGTATTCATAAAATGTTTATAACCAAAATATTCAAGCATTGTAAACAACATAGCACGTAAATGCTTTTTCATTTCAAAGAAACTCAGCACATAAGGTTTCCTAAGTGTTGAATTTATCGTACTACATAAATATACAAAATCTGAAAACTGCTGTCGAGAATGTACAAGGTGAAGATCTATGAATGTTATTTTCGTCGTAAATAATCCTATACAATTGCCTACAAGTACATTATCCTTATTATAATGTGCACAATGTAGTGTATATTAAATATTGCATATAAAAGGAGCATCTCGAAATCAAGATCTAGCACAATGTGCGTCAAAAGATACAGCCCACATACGTTCAGTGTTCAATGTTCAACTTTCCTTAAAATTTCGGAGAGAATTTGAATATAAAAAACTCTCTACAAAAGCTCTGCGTATGACTAAGGATGGCTTGCACATTTTTTAAACCCACCCTTAAATCTCGGAAAATTCTGCCACGGAGGGCGTATATGTTCATCAATCTGGAAACAACATTAAATAACATAATAATTTGGGCAGTTATATAGATCAGCAAATCATTGTCATTTACGATAAATCATAAACATACAACAATAATTGTGTAAAAGTGTCTTGTTGAGTTGAAATTTTAAGTTATTGGCGAGAAATTTGCGTTCAAACACCAAAGATACCGTTTTCTCAATTTTCGCAAAACTTATTATATTTCCAAAGTTGAAAGCTGATGTGAGATTGAAAAAGAACCCTATTATAAGAAATAATTTCGAAAGTTGCCTTAAAATCTTGAAGAAACCCGAAATTTCTTGTGGGCTTATTTCAAAATTTAAACAAATAAAAAAAAAATCTCCAGCCTGTAAGCTTAAAGTTCCACATCATTTGATTTTTAAAAGATAATTTAGTTTATTGAGGTTTATTTCACCTTTTTAAATTTAATTAAACTTTTAAACAAAAGTTTAGTGTAAAACAGATATCGCGTGCATTCTTCAAGCATTGAATTTGATAATTAAAAAAAAACTGTGATTTATTTTTTTCGCCAATGAAAATAAAATAAGTAAAAATGTGTTTCGAGATGCGCAAGCATGAATGCCCTTCGGCTGGTTCTGTGTTCTTGGAAAAGCTCTCAAGGCGAAGCAGTGCACACAAAAAGATCGGCACTGCGCCAGTTGGGAACCTACCCTCCCTAATAGACACTACCTCCCCACCTACCCCCTTTATAAACCCGGAGGCTGTGGTTCAATCGGCCTATCAAACCAAACACATACGTTTGAATAATTATAATCAATTTGAATCAGGAGAACATAAATCAATTGCGATATTATACAAAAAACGATGAAACTTTTGTCTGACTTATATTTTATCATTTCGCCTAAAGCTTCTTCAGGGCTACCCCACTAGTGTCAGAATTCAATTAAAAGTATTGCGAGATTTATGATTCTATGAAGGATCTAAACGTTAACATAAATACATTTTTGTTAGTCCGTCATGAAGTGCATCTTGTTATATCACATAGCAACGCCATTTCCTTCATTATCTAATCTATCGAGCTTCGAGTCAATTATTTAACTGTTAAAAATGGGACAACACGCCAGATTGTTTGTTAAATAGTGTTTAATGAAACTTCGGCGAAGCTATTCGTTGGTTGGTGAAAATTATATTTTTTATTGAAGCTTTTGCTGATTTTGCTTAACTGATTTTACAAGTATGTGTCATGAATATAAATAAATATTTTACATCGTTCAACCTATTTTTCAATCATATAAGAAGTTCACTCCTCATGAACTAGGCGATTTAAAAAATATCTTTTAGACGGCAAAATGAATATTCACGGACTCTTGAATTTTAAATTTGTTTTAATCTCCATTCTTGCGTTCAGAGGAAGTGAAGGAAATAAGAAAAGCAATCGAGAAGATTTCTTTACGAAAGTTTTCTCTCGTTTTGCACTATTTCCACAGACATTATTGGAAAGATCTGGAATGTAAGGACGGCGGAATAAATCAGAAAATTCATTGAAAGAAAAAATTTGAAATTCTAATTTATTTTATACTTTTATTAATACTTTTTTACGTTCATATTTCAAAATGTAAAAATGAAGATTAATCAAAAAAATATCGTTTTTTATTTGCCTGGGGTAATTGATCCAATGCTATTTGAAATATAATCGACAAATATGATGTAGGTATTAATTTTCAATGATGACTGATCTAGTAGGTATTTATAGACTTTTCAAACGGCAGTTATTGTATAAGAAACGAAACAATATGTTGAAGCTCTGACATTACAATTAGACAATACACAGTTTTTATGTGAAATTAAATAAAATAATTTGATCTTCCTTTTGTTTTCATTTAGCAGCACTACATATTTACTATTCTGGCCTTCTATTACCAACCCTCTATTTAAAATAATAAAGGTTTATTATTTACAAATGTGATTTACAACCAAATGTTCGTGTTTATTTTTATAATTATGTTAACAAACTTACTTTGACTAAGTTATTATATTACAATAATACACTTATCAAACTCGTTTGTAAGACTTTCGATATATATATATTTAAAAGAAAGACAAACATTCCCGGGTTACGAATAACCTGACAATATTTGAAAATCTTCTTCTACCACCACAGTAAGCTGAAAATGTTGCTTGTGTTGTGATGGAGGACTTAGCCAGCCGAGGAATTGAACACACTACGCCTGAGTGGGACCCAAGCGCGATGTCAACTCGGCCACCGACCGGTCGAATCATCTATATATCTTTCAAACTTCGTACTGCTTAATACTACACATTGCTCTGTAACTACTTTCATAGTTACTAAAGTAATTAGTTTGTACCCTTGTCATAATATAAAATTATTGAACTCTGTAACTACTTTCATAGTACCTAAAGTACTTATATTGTACTCTTGTTATTATATGAAATAATTGTACTCTGTAACTATTTTTATAGTACCTAAAGTACTCATTTTGTACTCTTGTTATTGTATAAAATTATTGAACTCCTTTGCACAACAGAACTTTCTATGCTTACTTGTATTTGTTACTTATTTATTGGAGAAAGATACTCGTACATACAGTAATAAATTGGAGAACTCGCCTGCATCCTAACTATTTCTCGCAGATTAACATAACAGCTGTTAAAAATAATAATAAGCCTTTGGGCCAAATATTTACATAAATTTAAGAGAAAAAAGATGTATATAATAAAATTATCTTATGCGATCAAATGGGAGAAAGTATACAATATCTATTAATAAATGTTTACAAATGATTTTTAAAGAATAGAGGGAAAATAATCAATTGATTCGAAAATGTTGTTCAACAGAAAAATGAGAATGTACCTACATAATATATGAAGGAACTATGTCTAGCTTGTTGTTTTTTATAGGGAAAATTTAAATTTTATTCTAAAAGTACTGCATGGATCAAAAAATATGTTGGAATCCTTCAGGTGATTCATTTTGATTAAGCATTTTGCACATACTTCTGATTGGATCCCAAACACCCGCATTTGTACGCGACTGGGTAATGTGGAATAAGTCGTTAAACCTCATTGTTCTGGGTGGAATTTTAAAGTGTATTAGTTTGAGTAAGTCAGAACAGTCAATAATGTTATTGCGGACTTTATACAGAGTCATGATATCAATGTATGTTCGTCGGTTAGAGAGATTGAAAGAATAATGTTACAATAATACGGCAGTTTCTAATATAAGAAAAAATATATATGAATGTAAGAGTGTTATATAGAAATGGCATAATATACTATAATTTTAGGTTGTGCATAACCTGCCTCACTAGGCGAACCTGTATTGAGGCAGAATTTTTAGTTAATTATTTCTCCATTTTGTCTATGGTTTGCTAATATGTAAATGTTTAATATGGGTTCCCATACAGCAATCCATTATTTTAGGTTACATTATTGTTTACATATTGAAGATACAGATAGAATAAGTTTAAACACAATACATACTATAATAACTCACTGTGACAAGGCATTTGGTTACTTTTCATTATTGTTTGCATTTACACAATACGTATGTAGTAAGTTTTAGCACCGTACATACTGCAATAACTGTCAATGACAAGGCGTTTGGGTGAGGGCACCAGTGTAGGCTCGATCATTGGAATAAATCCAAATTTTAACATTTTTTTTAAACTCTTTCCGTGTTTGACTCTCTTTAATATTTTCCGGGAGCATGTTGAAGATCTTTGTGGCAAAGTAGCCAAAGCTACGTTGACCAAAGGTGGAAGAAAGTGCTGGAACTTGCAACATGTCTTTGTTCGAATTACGCATAAATCTAAAGTTAGTTTTTTTTTTCGTAAAGCACGTGCTTGTTTTTAAAGAGATGTATAAGGATAGTTTTTACATAGATCTGTCGAACATCAAATACTCTCGTTATGTTGAAAATTAAGTTACTGTTTGCAGTTTGAGGAAGTTTGAGAATAATTTTCATAATTGTTTTCTGCGCCTTTTCAACAGGATCTAGAGCTGATGAAGTACCCCCTCCCCATGCAATAATACCATACTCAATGATAGATTGGGTTAATGCAAAATAAATCGTTTTTGGAATTTGTAAGTTAAGGAAGTTCCTAACGGATCTGAAGAAATGTATTGTTTTCCTAATTTTATTCGCAATGATCTGAGTATGTATATTCCATTTGAGGTATGGGTCAATGGTGAGGCCGAGGTACTTCATCTGTGGAGTTCGCTCTATACAGGGGCACTCATTGCATACATTGGAATTCGTACAGTTATGTATTTTTATGGAGTAATCATCATTAGGTTGGCCTGCAGTATTGATGCTTGAAGTGATATATTTTGTTTTTTTCGTGTTAAGGGTAAGCGTGTTTATATCTAACCATTTTTTAACTAAGTTATAATTTTTTTCAGCTTTTTTAAATACAGCTGACCAATTGTTGCTTTCAAACAGTAAGACAGTATCGTCGGCAAAGCTAACAATGCTTCCCTCAATTTCAAGGTTGCAAAAGTTGTTTATATACAGTAAGAACAAAGTTGGTCCCAATACGCTTCCTTGTGGAATTCCATAGTCAGTTGAGCGCTGGTTACTGAGGGTATTGTGTATTTTAACCTGTTGTTTGCGTCCATTTAGGTAGCTTTTAAAGAAGTTTAGCTCTTTGTCCGTGATGCCGATTTTTTCAAGTTTTTTAATTAGTTTAAAGTGTGATATTGTATCAAAAGCCTTAGAGAGGTCTAAAAAGATTGAAATACATTTATTTCCTTTATCAAGGCTTTTTACAATGAAGTCTGTCACCCTGGCAATGGCATCTGAGGTACTTTTGTTTTTTTGAAAACCATATTGATTTTTTGAAAGTATTTTATGGCTCTCGATGAATTTTAAAAGTTGTGTATTAATAAGGTTTTCAAAAACTTTAGACAAGCTATTCAGTAAAGTAATTGGTCTATAGTTATTGATATCTGACTTGTTTCCAGATTTGTAGATGGGAATTACGATACTTTGTTTTAGGTTAGAGGGGAAGTAGCCCTGTGTAATACTTAGGTTTATAAGGTATTCTAGTGGCAATGTAATCTCCGAAGACAGCGTTTTAAGGATTTTGGTTGAAATTTCGTCTGGTCCAGCAGAAGAAGTGTTTTTTAGAGAATTAATTGTTTTGAGAATTTCTTCCTGTGACACAGTTTGGAACAGAAATTTTGTATTTATGTTATTTGTTTGAACCACTGTATCGGTAGATTGGGTGATTCCGCTCTGGGCAATTTGAGAAGCAAGATTTGGACCGATATTAATAAAAAAATTGTTTACATGATCAGCAACGAGCTTAGGATTTTTTGTGGTTTCAACAATATGTCCATCAATAGAAAGTTTATTTATGCTCTGTTTCTCTTTTGTAGTTTGCGAGTTTGTGGCTTCTCTAAGTATTTCCCATAATTTTTTGGGATTATTGTTACTTTCTTTAATTCTTTCTGAGTAGTAAATTTCTTTTGCTTTTCTGATGACGTTACAGCACATGTTTCTATATTTTTTATAATAGTTGAATGTTAGTTGGTTATACGGATTTTCTTTGGTTTTTTTGTGTAGCGTGTTTCTTTTGTGAATGCAATTTATAATGGAGTGGTTAATCCATGGTTTCAATTTGTTACTTATATTTTTGGTCATCGTCAAGGTATGGTGGTGTAATTCGTTTTTCAAATAGTTAATAAAGTATATCCATGCGTCCTCCGATTGTTTAATTTGGAAGAGTTCTTGCCATGATTGGTTCTTTAAATTGGTTATTATATTTTGAAAGTTGATTTTATTGTATGCTAAAGGCAGGCTACATTTATTTATTTGGATAGCTGTTTGTAGTGCAAAGATAGTTGAATAATGGTCCGTGATAGTTGATTTGTAGACGATTCTTTTAGATGGTTTTTTTGACTTTACCATAATGTGGTCAATGCATGATATAGATCCATTTGTCGTTCTTGTTGGTGAGTTAACGGTACTCACTAATCCATGAAATTCTAGCATGTTGATATAGTCTTGGCTTTGGTGGTGTTGGTTTCTCGGTAGTATGTTAATATTTAGATCGCCCATTATTATGATATTTTTGGTATTGAAAAGTTTTGAAAGTGTGCAACTAAGACTGTTTAGAAATGGCGTGATGTTACGAGTCGATGGCGAGCGGTATATAGCGAGGATAACTGTATCATTGTTGTATTCTATTTGTGTGTAACTTGCATCCTGAATTTTTAGTTCGGTTACTGGGAAGTTTTGATCATTTTTTGTGTAAACAACAATCCCATCGTTCTGATTATCAAACTTAGTTGAATTGTGTGATGTGTAATTTTTTATGATTATAGGTGTATATGTGTTTGACAACCAGCACTCGGTCAGAATGATTATGTCGAAAACAATATCTATGTGGTGAAGTTGAATTAAGAGTTCGTCAAAGTTTTTATTTATGGATCTTATGTTTTGGTGCATAATTTTTGTATTGGCAGAGTTTCCAATCAGGCGTTTACACATATTAGTATCTGAAGTTGCGTAAGAAAGGTTTTGGTTGTGTAATTCCTCATCAAAAAATTCCATTGAGAAAGGCATGTTGATATAATAATTATACAAAAATTTAAAAAAATAGTTTATATGTTTATGGGAGTTCCACTTTCCGTGGCAGTTACCGGGAGTTTCACCCTAGTTGCAGATAGAGAATTACCGAAGTGGATAATTATTGTTGTAGTTCGAAACAATAAATGTAAAGTTTCTCCTTACCGTTTGATTATGAAGGGTGATCGGGCCAATAACTAACCGACGTTGGAGCTCTCCAGATGCATCTAAACAATTTTTAACAGATCATCAGCGTGTTTAATGTAGATGATTTTTTCTCCTTCTTTTTTTCTAATCATAATTTTTGAATCTTTGTACCACACATAATTATATCCCCTTTCTTTCGCCTTTGATTTTGTTCTCCATAGAAGGTTTTGTAATGAGGACTGAGAATTTCGCTGATGTAGATTCGTTGACTTTCTGGATTCTGCGCGGTGGCTGAGCTTAAAAGTTTCCTGTTTGTAAGAAGTTGGTATCTCTTTTGTCTATTGTTTAGTTTAATATGTATTTTTGGGGGGACTCCCGGTCGTTTATCAGGTATCCTCTTCACTTCCACTTTATCTTCTCCTTTTATATCCACTCCTGCAATTGAAGCCACCCGTTTTATAGCATCAGAGGGCTGCTCGTCATTTTTTGGAATGAGGCCGGCAAACTCCAGTGAATCTTCTAGTGATCTTTGATCAACTTCCGCCAATCTGACTTCCAGACACTTTATTTGTTTGTCCTTTTCGACGAGTGTATTCCTTAGAGACTCTACTTCGGAAACCAATTTAGTGATGGTTTCCATTTTAGCAATTAGATCGTCATATTGACGGCTGATGAAATCTCTCGAGTGTTTACTCTCTAAGTTTTCATCGTCAATTTTTTTTATAATTGCCGATTTAAAAGCTTCCAGTTTTGTTACCATTTTTTTTTCCATTTTCTCCATAAGTATGTCAATTTGTGAAGATACATCTGTAGCCAAGCTCGTTGTCGCGGGCATTTGTCCTTTGCTTCGAAGGTTTTTGTCGGCAGACATTTCTTGTTGTTGTGCTATTTGTAGTAGGAAAGGTTGGAAACTGGCTTTACTACTCTATGTGGATTCGCTGCGTTATCTGTGTTGTTATTGTGGCTGAGTGACGTTTGTTTTGGAATGTCAGCATGAAGTGTTAGGACACTATAAACTAACAGATCACTCTGGTTTCGTGCTACCATTTGAATAACGGATCACTTGTTAGGTATTTTTTTAGTTCGGTTTAAGTTTTGGCACTGTTATCAATAAAAAAATTGTGGATAGAACTTCAACTGTACTTTTCGATGTGTGTCCATAGACAATTCATCATTGGAGATGTTATATTTCGATAGCATATTTATGTATCTCCGTTTAAGTTCGCTCATTCTGATATTGAGTCACTGCAGAAATTTCTTTTGGATGCTTTCAATATTGTCTTTATAAATACCGTAAAGTGAAGTCTATATGGAGGAGAAATATTCATATTGCTACTGCTTATATCGTCTCTCAAGGCCTTTAAGGCGTGATTAAATAAATAAATAAATATTATTGTCTACATTAACACCAATGCTGATTTGAGAAGTGTTTATTTTTTTATCCCCTGTGAGCTTTGAACCTTGTAATTTGATATGAGAATCATCCCTACACGGAGAACATATTAGCGTGGCAATGAAAATTCTAGAAACTCAACAAAAGTACCTACATCGTATGTGAGTTAAACCAACGCCTCCTAAATCCCAATTCCAGTTGAATCAACTAAGTTTAGTAAATGGTTGGTTGCTTTTCTTGAATTTTGATTAGGATTATCGAATAACTTCTTCGAACAACTAACAAAGGAGCGACTACTGACTATAGACGGACGGTAAATTAAATTTTGTGAATCCTGTAAGCTGAAATGATTGTTTTTAAGAATATGCCATATCATTTTAGCGTTAATAAAGGTGTGGGTAAAACGTGTGTACGGGATTTGTGAAGTTATTTATATACATACAAAATAATATTACATTGTTTGTCTTTCTTACACGTGGGAACGGAGCGACAGATCGTCGTGATATTTTTTCATAAGGGTGGTTGAAGGAATGGGAAGGGACGTAGGATTCTTTTCATCGCGGAAAAACATTTCGTTTTTCAAAATGTCTTTGCATAATAATTTTTTCTTTATACCATGCGAGTGAAGCCGCAAGTAAATGCTAGACATAAAATAAAATATAATAAATATAAAGAAAGGAGAGACAAACAAGATGATCAAATTAGGGATTTGTGGTCGAGGGGTAACGCTCTCGACTAGTGATCCGGAGGTGAAGTAACTAACTAAATTTTGTTTGTTTTTTATTTATTTTTTATTTATCTATATAAAGTTTTTTACAAGTGGTTTTTCGATGCCTGTCTCACTAGGGTAAACCTGTGTCGAGACAGAAATAGAGTACATCGATGTATATACATATAGTTAAGTGAATATCAATACGGTAAATACAAAGTATAAAAATAATACAAAATAATTTCAATACAATCAAAAGAACGGTTGGGTTAATCCTGTTAAAATTGTGTTCATTACAAATGTGGGAAAATATAAATATATCATTTTAATTAAGTTTGAATTTGGTCGTGTGTAAATAGTACTTGTTGTCTATGTGCAATTTGGTTTACATATGCTTGCAATAGTGGGACACCCTGTGATTGCAATCTATTTCTTTATTTCGTGCTTAAATTTTGTCATTGTTTCTAATTGTCTGATCGTTTATTTGATTTAATTTGTGTTATTTCACAAGTTATCCATTTAAAATAATATATTGAATATTTGCTGCACGTTCCAGAGTGCAAGATACTCTAAGTATCGCGGGCTGGTGTAAGACCATCATTCCGATTGAAATGGCTTTAACTGTGTTTGGTGACTAGCTAACTGAATAGCTTTGCACTTTTCAACCTTCTTCTTTATAATATAATTCCTCTCTTAAGTACCTTTAGCCTCACAGCATATCCCAATTGGGGTTTCTATTGTCTCAATGGCGTCCCACAGTTGGTAGCTGTTGGGACTCTTATGCCGAATTCACATAAAAAAGTAATTATAAGAAGATTGTTGGAATAACAGGTTATAACCGAACAGTGACGGCGTAGAACCAGATAAATTTTTAGAAGTTTTTTTTTTTAATTGGTGTTTCTGTAGACAGCTAGAGGAAACATGGATTTACATGCCCTTCAGAGTGAATTACCATATAATATATGTAATAAATCAATTTATGTAATGAAAAATAAGAGTAAAAACATTTTAAATTATTACATTACGTATTCTACGATTACGATTCTATCTCACGATTACATTACGTATTCTAAATCCCTGTTTTGCAAAGTGTTCAGACAAGTCTGAGTGCACAATGTTGTCAATGTTGTTTGTGCTTCACAGGTGTTCTGTTACCACACGTAAAATAATACCCCCATTCTCGTAATCAAATAGTGACCCAGTTTTCAGGTAATACTGTTAAAAATATACTGTATATTATTTTGTTACAAACCACTTATATCTCGTGACTCCAGATAGAATGATTGATGTGATAGTTCATAGTAATATCTTTGTCATTTGAGGAATAAAAATAACTTACTCACTTAATAATAAAATAGAAATAGTAAAACATCAGCCTGAAAAAATATTTTCAAAATGAAACAACCAAATTTTTAGAAAATTTTCCAATTACTATGTAGGTACACTCATTAGTGCTTTACAATTAATCTGAAGGAACACTCATTGGTGCTTTATAATAACTATGTTGGTACACTCATTGGTGCTTTACAATTACTATGTAGGTACAATCATTGGTGCTTTACAATAATTATGTAGGTACACTCATTGGTGCTTTACAATTAATATGTAGGTACACTCATTGGTGCTTTACAATTAATATGTAGGTACACTCATTGGTGCTTTACAATTACTATGTAGGTACACTCATTGGTGCTTTACAAATACTATGTGGGTACACTCATTAGTGCTTTATAATTACTATGTAGGAACACTTATTAGTGCTTTATAATTTCTAAGTTCTTTACATATTAAGAGCCTTTTTACATTTACTCCAAAAAAAGCCCGCTAGGGAAATAAATTATCGCGGGGTCAACGTAATCTTTGGGAACACTAAGATCTTAGAGGAAAGGAAGGAGTAAATCTCGGCCTCATAGAGACTTTTGTTGTAGGAGGGAGGACAAATGGAGGCCGGCAAATCATTTCACAGCCGAGTTGTTGATCTCAAGAACTTGTCTCAACATTAATGTATTTGTCGTCTCGATATGTCATCTTATAGAATACATTTTCATTAATACTTCAGGCTACAACTATGCCCGCAATTTCTGCTTTTCAAGTGACATTTACCAGCTTATTGAAATGAGCTATAAAACTTATTAGACTATTATATATTTGCGGCAGTGTAAGTTAACACAGCCTCACCTCCGAATAAACCGCCCTTAACACTTTACCGCCAATTTATAAATTACCGGGAAAAGCTTTGTGAAAAGGAAGCCTTACAATCGAAACGCAGAAATGATTAATGCCTCGCAATGAGTTACTGTAATATTAATTCTTCGTTGTCATTCGATTTTCGTCTCTTTGGCTGATTGTTAAATTGTACCGATCTGATGTTGGGTTAAATTTTGGCAATTGGTTACAAATAATGCTGTGATTAACATGATTAACATGATTTCTATCACAAAGGGTATTGTAATTGCCAAGCTTATTTGATCTCAGTAGGCGTATCATAAAAAAGTCTATTTTGTAGGTAGTTATCGTATATCCTTAACACATCCAGCTTAGTTTGTTCAGTTCTTTGTAGGTGCCTATATGTGTTTTAGTAACTCTTAATGCCAAAGTAATAATATTTAAAAAAAAAAATTGTCCTAACAAAACAATAAACGTTTCACATGTATGAAGAAAATAAAAGGAATGCCGAATAAACCAACTAATACTGGAAGAGAATGAACTCTCCTTTATATTATAAAAGAAAGGTAAAATATCTATGTATTTAAATATACGGCGTAAAAGGCAGGATCAAAGAAGTCTAATAATAATTTACAAATTAGAATTAAAATACGATTACTGGAAGCCTTTGTATGATTTTAAGTAAAAGTTTTTATTAAATTTTAATAATTTTAGTACAATATATTTATAATTTAATTAAAGTATTATAATTACGACTAGTTTTATCTTCAATACTTCAAAAAAGTCAAGAAGAACAAACATTGCAAAAAAATGCCTTGTTCGCTAGTTTTATGATCTGTGTACCTACATTCCTACATAATATATACGATTTGCAAGATGTTATTAAACCCCTTAACAGGCTTCCTTGGTCGAGGGATAGGGCTCTCAACTAGTAATCCGGAGGTCGATATTAAATTTTATTTAATCATTTTTTTTTATCTATTTTAATCAATTTACAATTATTGAATTGAATAATATTAGACCACGATTCAGAAGTGAAACGATGCATGATATGACTTTAGCCGTGTTTGATGACCAGATCTGAATATCCAGATCTCCTTCCCCTATTCACTACCTTCAGCTTCACAACAGGCTGTTGACGGTTGGGAGCAGTTGGGACTTACAGTATTCACATAAAAAAAACATTCTGAATAATTGAAAAATAAGTTCAGATTTTTAAATTTAACCCAAATCTGCGTTGAAATATAAACAGATTCAATTGACGTATCATTAGGTTCTTCTTTACGCTCGCTTTGTTTTTATAGTCAAATAGCTTCACATTATTACAAAGATATTACCTTACATTTCTCAGTAAGAAGGAAGGTGCAGTGACCGGATAAAAACTACATTAAATTTGTAAAAATGTTTTATTATGCTGAATGGCGGCAGAATTCAACTTTGTGCATTCGTTAAAAAGTATTAAGAATACAATTTGGACATTCACTAAAATAGCGCTATATCATGTTCATTGGAGAAGACAGAATCAAAATAGCGAAAGTATTTTGTATTTGATGGTGATGCATGGGATGAAAATTATGCTAAGTGTGAGGCGGGATTAAGGGCAGTCAAAATTTGGCTTGATCAAAACCTGTTAACCTTAAACATGACCAAAACAATATATATTACTGTGCAAGAGTGTAATTGTCAATCTTTGAAAAGAGTACATCATAAAAATATCTTGGCTTAATAATTGATAAAAATCTAAAATGGAAAAATTATGTTATTACATTAACAAATAAAAAAAGAAATAAATTTATGAGCAATGAAATATCCATACAAATTGAAAATATCTCCCAAGCAGAAATAAATATATGTTTCAGGCGACTAATTATTGCTTATAATAATTTGTTATCCTTTGTGCTATGTGCTATGTAATACCAAAATTATATTAACCGAATTGAAAATATTCAAAAAAAATTCCTGAAACACCTGTCGTATCGTTTTTAAAATCATCACTGTAATCCTATTACTCTTTACGAACGAAGAAAATTTTTTGACGTACTGTTTCTGTACAAAATTGTGAACTGCCTTATTGACTCCCCAGCCCTGTTAGAAATGATTGCATTTCATTGTCCTGAACGCAATACCAGATCAAATACCTTATTTTATATACAACATTTCAAATCGAAATACGCACAAAACTCCTTGCTCGGGCGTATCTGCAAATCTTATAATGCCTTAAGCGATATTGACATTTTCCACTGTACCCTTAAATCGTTTAAAATCAAATTAACCTTACTATGTACCTAAGTTAAAAATATTACTTCTGTATTGTTTAGTATTCTCTTTTTAATCATTTTTCATAGACACTATGTACTTTATTACTTTTAATTAATTTCTAGCTATTATAAATATTATAAATGGAACTTAACTGGTTTAAATCATGTTCTATATTTTATGATCAATTATTTTTTTTGTAAAACTGCATGTTTCCTAAATAAACTAAAATAAAAAATAAAAGTATTAAAAACCTTGACTAATAAACTAAAAAAAATTAAGAAAGCTAGCCTACATCTTCAAGACTCTAAGAAATACACTGAACATAGTTACATTAAGGTCAAGTTTAATGCTAAATCACTATTATCGATTAATCTTGATAATGAATTGATTTACATTATGAATAAAATAAAAAATGCTTTAAATAAATTGAAGGTTTTCCTATCGTTTTCCTTGGGAAGAATACGAATAAAAATTTTGATTACTCAATAAAAAATATAAATGTACACTACTAATTTTTTTTTTCATTAGAAATATATGAACCCATATAATAAACAACTAAAATACAATATTATAATTACGATTATCTGCGACAGTTTCCCTTGAATATTTTTGTGATTTCTTATAAAATTGTTCACAAAATAAATAAAAACCACTTTTGTGCTTGAAATCGAATGTTTCTAGGCTTCGTTTATCAAGCAATTTTAATGCCTATTACCCATGTTTATTACAACATAAGGCATAGACTACCCTAGAGCCTTTAAATGTTCCAAAAAAATAGTTTCAAAAATAATTTTTAAGAAAAGATTTTTGTATTCGTCACAATCATTATATGTTGAAAGGAAAATTATGTCAATAAGGCAGTTGTACATAATTCAGGCTCTCTGTAAAATTTTCAACAACATTGGTACCGTCAAAAGATCACAACAAGTGCGCAACACTAGATTGAGTTCTTCTTTAATGTATCTGCCGGTGAATACCGAAACATCCTTTGGACAAAGGAGTTTTTCTTATAAAGCTCCGTTGCTTTATAATATGCCTGGTGAAAATATAAAAACTATAGGTTCGTTGAATCTATTCAAGAAAATGGTAACACATTCCATACTGGCTGAGAGTGGTGATTTTGGATTGCCCATGTCGTGGCTTCTGTCATGAATCACCATAGAAGACCCATATTCGATGTGATCCATCTGTTTATGTATTATGTGATTTACTTATTCGATTGAATATTATTGTAATGCTGCTCATCTCGACACAGAAATTCCCTAGTGAGATGAGCAGCGGCGGAAAAAAAAATAATGAAAAAATAATTGAATTGTCTAGATTCGAGACATTTTAGTGAGAAAGTTTCAACCATCATTAGAACCGAGCAGAGACATTAAAAAAAAATTGATAATTTTTTTATTTTTTTTTATTTTTTTTATAGTGAATACCTCACAAGAGTCCCAACTGCTCCCGTCTGGAGCCAGTGAGACTATCGCATCCCAATTGGGGGATTTTGTGAGGCTGAAGGTAAGTGGGGAAAGGAAAGAGGAAGGTGGGGAATAATGTTGTAAGCTTCTTACGGATTTTGTAAAGGTTAGTACTGCAGAATATATTCATTCAAAATGTTAACACCTTCACGTTAGTTAAAATGTGTGAACTGTTTGCTGGAACACATAAATAATATTGTATTCTTGGTGGTGAAATAAGGAACAAACAGAAGGCGGAAACACTAATGAGAATACTTCACGTCATTAGAACGGGGAAGCTTAGAGTTGGGAGTGGGGAGACAGAGATATAGGGGACTGTGGAGAAACTTGGGGTTATTAAAGACGAAAAACTTTGTCTTTAACTGATTGGATGAATAATATTACGTTGTTTTTTTTTGTATAACAGTGACTCACTACGTAACTCTTTTTGTAGTTCAGTAATAAATCCACGTTAAGGGCGCTTATCCTTTTTTTTGTTGATTTGTTGAATAAATCGGATGTTATATTTTGTCACAGTGGCTTCTAAATTGTATCATCAGGTCAACAGTATTTGAAGTTTTCTGAAGTGTGGAGTAAAAATATAGATCCCTTTTGTCAAATTTTTTTTATGTTTAAAATTATAATATTGCAATTTATAAATAACCAGCTGACATGTACCCGGCGTTGCTCGCGGTTATGAATGGTTTGGAGTAAAGTTTTGTGGATGTTAATTCTAGTGTACCTGAAAACTGAGAATTGAAAAACTTACTTTATTTGAGTTTTGGTTTCACTTGATCGTGACGCGTCTAATAATAAGAAAAAAACTTTTTAGCGAAATCGGTCCAGTAGTTTATAGTGGACAAACAAACAAAAATTATTATATATGTAGATATCAATGTTTATTTCTTATACACAATCTAAAATGTAATTTTATCTAGTTTCTAAAATTATATTTGTTTTTACGACATCTTAAAAAAGAAGATAAACATAGTACATTTAAAAAAACTTGAAGAGATTCCGAAATTTGATGAGAAATTTCAAAATTACACTACAACAAATAAACCAACACTTCAGCTGAATAAACAATGTGTATTCCTCTTTATTGCTGTTAAATAATTTTAGTTAATTAGTAAGGTTTTAAATGCACGATTGTTTATCAATTGTGTAGAATTTACACAACGTTTATTAGTAAGGCTGAATTAATTTAAAATTTATGTTACGATAAAACAAAACAATTTAAAAAAAATAAATTTGTTAATTTGTGAATAAAAAATTCAATACCTAAAAACAAACTCTCCAAAACCTCAATATTATTCTGTGTTGCCATTTATTACATATACATATTGTAACCAAGCACTCGTTAGAATTGTTTTCGGAATCCGAGAACAATATCTGTATTGAAAAGTATCTTGGGACATTTTAAACTCGACAGGAGCAGCCCCCATTCAAGATGTTGGCTGTGTTTGCTCATTCCTCCCGAGCATAAATAATTAAACCATTCTTGCAAAGAAAGCTGAGAGATTTGAAATAAATTATCATTGATGCATTCCAACATAAGCGTGTGGGTGAATTCCGATACGGGAAAGTAAAGGAAAACATTGCGGGAAACTTATTTTACTGAGGAAGATAATTTCCGTCAGCTTTTGGGAAGCTGTGTATAGGGTATTTTTTAAAGAAAGGAAAGAGAGAAGGTTCTGAGAGGGTTGGGTAGAAATCTAGAGATCCATTTGTATTCAGGAGTGATGGATATATGAACACATCCCTCCCACTGCGGAGTAACGTGATGGGTAGAGAGTAAGGGTATTCCTAAACTAGACTCTCCCGATCTGACACGCCACGTATCTGGTGGGCAGGCGCATCCCGAAAAAACTTCATCCGATGAACCGGGCATTTGGGGTAAGGTGTTGATTATCCGACAAATGGTTCCCGGGACGATGGTACCCAAACCCGTGACCCAAAGTGAACCTGATGTACTTCCACATTGAATGTCATCAGCTTCGTCCAGATACTCCACGCAACGCACGTGAACCATTCCCAACTAGCCACTTAGTTAGAACATGTGATGATTCTAATACTCACATGAATGAACGAGACGAACGTGCTCCAAAAAAATTTTGTTTAGACTGGGAGAAGATTTATTGACAGGCAGGTTTTATAAGTTAACACGTTCCCACGGGAAGGTGGAAAGAAGAGATCGCTGGGACAGTCGGGTTTTGAACTTGGATACGTTGACAGCTCCGAGAAATCGATACAAATCAGAAGTGTTGTGTGAAATTACAGTTAATTAGTGAATTCAGATTGTGTTATAAAGTTGAGTTGATTTAAGCGTGATTTCGTATACAGTTCGAACTAGATTGCTTGTCTTAAAAACATGGAAATAATAATGATAATGATTGCGTTTAAAACAGAGTGAACGTATTTAAAGGCAGGAAGTGTTTGACAGAGATTAGGGAGGAATTAATGATTGGCGAGATGGCGTTCTACCCACGGAGACCGTAAACCAGAGAATCAAACAAATCATAAAACTCGGGTTCGAATCCTGACAGAGATTAGGGAGGTACAATTGTATTTACAGAATTATTTAATTACCCTTTTATAGGCGTTGGGAGGGGACCAAAATTGAACAAATTACAAGGATTTCGCTAAAAGGAGGAAGGAATGCCGGTAGGGAGGAGACCGTAAAACTAAACTGATTTAGCTATTTAGTGTGTAACCAGGTAGACTTCACGCTGAGAGTGGGAGATGGCTAACTGGGTGAGTTTTTTTTTATTATTTATTAAATTTCAGAGGACCCTTAAGGACGGATGCAACAGAACAACAGAAACAAAGTTTACAGCCCCTGCCGCCCAAGTAATGTTTCAAAAGGGAATGTGTCAATCAGATTATCTATCAGCTGAAAAAGGGAGACGGGCCAATGACCTTTTCATATGTAGGCCGATAATATTTGTTTTAGGGGAATAATAATAATAATGATTGGATGACTTGTATGGCGCCGTTTTTGTGCAAAATCACCTCAAGGGCGCTTCGGACCGAGGGTCATATTGAGAATTTACCCAACCAATATAAATTCGCAGTATAAAAAAACACCTATCTACAAAGTACCTACCAAAACACTGGCGTACCATTTAAAACGGCGATCACCACCAGCCGGGACAAGGCGCGGTGTACAGTCAGTCGAAGGGGGAGTTTTGCTAGCGTATGACCGCCCGAATCCGAGAAAGCGATCGGATGCAACCAGACAGAACAAAAATGAATACTTTTCATCTGTTATTTGACTTTCTAATTTAATACTTTTTATCAATTGTTTGACTTTCTAATTTACAAATTGCAATACACAGGAACAAATCTAGAGTCAAAAGGGGGAGATGGTAATCTCCGAAATAAAACTACCATCCGAACAACTTTTCTCAACAGGTTCCTTTCGAGAGGTAGGCAGCCTCTTTAAATTAAATGCCAAAAATCAAACCAATTGTCCGTTTATACCTACCTGAGAGGATAGGTATTCAATAGAAGTTACCCATACCTAATACACGAGGATGCTAGTATCCTCATGAAATAATTACTGGAACCAAATATTAAAATACAGACGGTCCTCATCCTAAATTTGGCATTTCGAGTAAACCTTACATATATCTCACATGATAATTGGCTGAATGGGTAGGCACACAACCTATCGATAGAAGCGGGCTAAATGTCGACAAGATCGTCGTGTGTTATCTATGTTTTTGACCTAGAAAGGGATGTAAATTCCCGACGACGAGGAATTTATAGCGTTTTCTAGAGGTGGCATGTAACTTAGGACCTTACGTGTCACACTTTCGCGACTAGATTCGTGACAAGGGATGTCATGGTTTTCCCCTTCTACACTCAGTAAAGTAGATTTTCCTGGAGGTGCATTGAGGTTGGGGCAATTCTGAAATTGGTGAGGAGACCTGGTATTCTTTATTCTGGCGTGACGGTTGCCAGTTTGGAACAAGGGGAGACCCGGCCGGTTCGGATATCCAGACACGCAGATATCGATCGCCTTGTTCAAATTATCATCCATCGATTTTGTTTGGTAAAGAGGAGGAGCCAACATTAGTTTGAACAAATTCATTCCCGTTCCTCTCCCTTCCCTCCCAAAATATATAAATGGATGGCGCCGACAACTAACACCATAAATTTATCGTATTTTTATCACATATATAAAATCTAACACTTTATTATACTCACATTACCCTATGACAGGTAGAATCACGTAGCTAGTTGAAGAGCAGGCGACTCAGAAAAATAAGGTTTATGAAATGGCTTTAAAACACAGCGGTAATGGATTCAACTCACTCTATCTCAAAAGAACCGAGGGGTACCACACACATACAAAGATAACTAGGTTTCTATACCGAGAAACAAAAAAGCCAACACAACGTTCGGTGAAACCTTTTTATACTGAACCGTCGCGTGAAATGATTACGTTCAAGGCCGTAAACCACGTAGACAAATTATGATGCACACAGTTGAAGGGGTGTGTAATAAAGAGAGGAGCAAAGGCTTGTAAAGACGGCAGGGAGGATATTCCTACCTCGGATATATACATAATCAAAGCCTTATGGAAAAGTTACCTATGGGACTTAAAGAAAATTTATCGTAGAAAGAAGAGAAGGAAAAGATTAAAAAGGGCAGATCATTACAAACATTGATGGAAAGATTGTCGCAATTGATTCCATGCACTTCATTTTACTGCTTCGACTGCTTATTATTATTATGTTTATTTATTATTTGCTAGTTGTGTGGAGTGTCTTTTTTTTTTTTTTTTTTTTTACAGTAATACCGCACAAGAGTCCCAACTGCTCCCGTCTGGAGCCAGTGAGACTATGGCATCCCCAATTGGGGTATGTTGTGAGGCTGAGGGTATTGGGGAGGGGAGGGAGATGGGGAAGAGGAAGGTGGGGAAGTACCTGGCTATTCAGATCTGGTCACCAAACACGGCTAAAGCCATTTCAAGCAACGTTTCAATTCTGAATGGTGGTCTTACACCAGGGCGATACTGAGAGTATCTTCCACTCTGGAACGTGCCGCAAATATACTATATATTATTTAAATTAATTAATTGTGAAATAACACAAATTAATCAAATAAAATTTATTTGCGCACGCCGGGTTCGAACCCGCGACCTTCGGATCTGTAGTCAAAAGCGTATACCACTAGACCACGCCGGCCGTCTGGACTAAGCGAATTTCTTATTGGCGTGCGCATTTTGGCATGCTATAACTTCTATTTTTATTCAAAGGTCAAAATAAATGCGTTTAACCCTAGAAGACTAGCGTCAGTCGTTTTGACCAATATAGTACTGTGTGATTTTTATGCTGTATCTTTCTAGCGAATGCGCACTCCGTGCCAACTCAGTCGTCGACGAAGACTTGTATAGAATGACCGCACTAGAGTGGTAAGTGCCACCATTTTATATATACGACACCCCTGTTAGTCCCGTCTGTCTCTCTATGGAGAACACAAGGCACATACTATATATATGTATTAATTATATGGTTATTTTTTGTTTTATAAGAGAATGAACCCTTTTAAGTTAGTTACAGAGAACTAGTAAAAAATATATATTTTTGATAATTTTATTAAGATTTGCGTCACCGCTAATTTTGATCTCGAAAAGTTACAGCCTTAAATATGTACAGTCTTATATGTTCTTAGTAAATATCTAACTTATTTTATGATAATTTAAATTATTTTAAAACCTAGCCTACACGTCTAAAGAAAAGCATTTTTTTAGGCTTAATAATAGTGTTAGTCAAATTGATAAATTATTAATCTTTACATATCGACTCTGGTTTTGTATTCAAGGCATAAAATTAAATTTTACAGGAGATGATAGAAATGAATATTTACGGATTTGTAAATCAAATTAAAAATATGTGAGTTAAAATGAATGTCGTTATTTGTTTTTCAAGATTTTTATGTAAAATATTGGAATTTTATTTATATTTCTGAGAGATTTGAGAGTTGAGTAATGATTTTTTCGAAATGACCAACAAAACTTGTACGCATAAAATTATGAAAACTAAATTCTTTTAATGTGATGATTTTTATTATTGAAAAAAGCTGCAAATGTTGGGAGTACCGTGCGGTTAATAGCTGACTTGGATTAGCCATAAATAATGGGAATCCATCCGTGAAACTAACCCGTACGCCATTTTATTATTCACATTGCAAAGCTTTGTGTTTTCCACAGAAACTACTTTGAAGTGGAAAGTAGGGGATGAAAGATGAAAGCAGACGAATGCAGCGGAAATAAAAGTTTGTGGGATGATTTATGCGAGAACGTGAAAGACACGCTACAATAATTAGAATTTCATATACTAATTTACTCTATTAAGAGAGAGAAATGCTTTGTATAATTTCCTAAGTAAAAAAACTATTTTTTGCCTTAAAAATATCAACAGAATGGTTGTTAAAGTCTTGAAATGAAAATATTATTTAAATACAGCTGTAGAGATACATTTAAAGATATAAATTTCAATTAGGGTGGTTGGTGACTGATACACCGTCGCGTTTATACCTGAACAATAAAAATATTTATTTTTTAAATTTTACTATATTTGACATTCATTTATAAGAGAAACTACCCTGTAAATGAGCATATTAGACACCAACTATGTTTCATTTGTTATCAGGGTAAAAACTGTGTTAAACTATGTTTTGAATAGATTTAGTATTAATATTTAATGTGAAATAACCTGTTGTATAATGTAAGTACACACGAGAGTTTGTGATTTTTGGTAAAATATTCGGTAGAGAATTTTCTGATACTAGAACTGAGGCAAACGTTCCTTCTCCCTTCATCTCTTCCTGCAAATTTCCCCAGAGCTTCCAGTATTACAATGAATGTGGAAATGCTTTCAGAATAGTTGTTTTTCTTCATTGTATCGCATTCAATAATAATTTATGTAATGGCTTTTTTTTTTCTTCTTGATGTAGTCGCACTACTCTATTCGTGGAGGAAACGGTCGTCATAACTAGTAGTATGTACACTAAGTAAAAGTATAATTAGATGTATATTTTTTTTAAACAGTGTTGTAGCAAATCAGTATTTAACTGATAATTTAGTGACTTTCACAGCTAAAACACAAAACAACTATTTAACTCCTCGGGCCATGACAAAACAATATCATGTCATCAAATTCGCTGTTTTTTTATTTGTTTTGAAAGCAGATGAAGGACAAAAATTTTGAAAGCTTTTGAGTATTAATGTGGGGAAAACAGACATCAAAATACCCCACAGAATATAAAATCTATTGTCTCACTTATTTTATCAGTAAATCGTTTTTACCCGGTAATTAATGATTTTAGAAATCATAAAATTTGAATTGGGAGGGGGTAAAATAGAATCATGTAAATAAGTCGTCTAAACGTGGTTATAACCACAGTTTGAAAATGGCCTTGAAAGCCGAAACAGCTGTAACAATAACCCAAAAATACTTGTAGAACTTAATAATAATATTATAATAAATAAATGGAGTTCTACGAATTAAACACAAAAACAAAAAATAATATATGGATAAAGTTTTTAATGTCGCTGGCCGATAGTTTTTATCGTATAAACTCTACGTACCACTTAATACGAAACTAAAAAAAAAAATTTGATTAAAGGATTTATAAAAGTTATTTTCTCTTCACTTTTTAAAGTTTTGTATATACCCTCCTCCCCTCCAAAAGCTCAGAGGGAATTTATTTTATTTTGTGGAGTTAATGTAAAAAAATATGTATTTTTCAAATGCTAAATTTTGTTTCAAAGACTTATTTCGAAGCGTTGTGTTTTCTCTTTTTAATACTATATAAATGATATATCCCACCAAATTAAGTCCGTATCAGGCCAGGAGAAATATCTCACAAAAAGACTGTAGGGGTTAATAACGATGGAAACGATGTTTGACTCACAGAAGTTGTGTATTACTGTGAAAATAAAGTTATGAAGTTTATGAAACCATGTCACGAAGCATCTAATTGCATGAACAATTTCAATCTTCCGTCTTCTATGTTTTACGAGAAGTTTTAGCAAATGAAAAATCTTGTTTTTGTGTATTCGGTATAAATAAATAATGAATTATAAAATAATCTTTTGGAGTGATTCAACTATATTTGTATTACAATGGCATGTCAAAACCAGAAGACTGTATTTAAGTAAAAGATAATAAAACGAATTTAAGAATTCAGGTCATGTCGAGTGCACGTTGCTTAAAATCATAAACAATGGGAACTTAAGATTTACAATATTTTATAATTTAAAAATATCATTTTAGTCGAATCATTTTCATGAATGTTATAACTATAAAACAGAAAAATCTGTGCGCTGAAATTGTAAAAAATATCAAATGGTAAGAGGTGCACTGAAAAAAATTCAATCGGTATTTATTACAGGACCTAACCTAACTGAACCTACACAACCTAACCTAACCCAACTACGTTCAGTTCAAAAAGACAATGCATAAGACCAAGACACCGTATTTTTTCTTTCATAAGCAATGCCGAAGTTTTAGGTGAACAAAAAATGTTTAAAAAAAAACCTTTCCTTTATTTACCAACTACAATAAGTTTTTTATGTTTATTTTATTTTACATATTCATATAACGTATTGGGTACATACTAATTTTGTCACTTAAAATTAAGCTTAAGGACAGAACTTTTACACCACAAAAATTGTTTTAATAATCAATAGAATATATTTTTGTAAATAAGTGATTTTAACATGTTTTTAATTAACTTTGTGGAAAATCCTTTTGAGGCCGAATTACACCTGCCAAGTGCTCGACCGAGCTTTATCACTCGGCCGAGTAACTCATTGAAGGGTATAGGTGATCTCATGTGGAAGAAACAGTGGAAAAATCACTTATTTTCAAGTGCGATTAACATGGTTTCGTGAAAAGGGGAAAACTAAACATTACGACAACAAACGCCACACACTCTTCTATTCTTCACACTTCTCAATTTTTTTTTCTTCATTGACTGATACGCCTGATTGAGTAAAGAGCGAGTGAAGCGCTGAGTTGAGTCTGATATCTCAATCCTCACCTCAATCTATACAGATCACATCAGCCGAGCACTCGGCCAAATGTACTGTAACGGCCGAACACTCGGCACATGTAATCTGATAGTATTATTACGCCAGCGTCTGGACGATCTAGGCCCTCTGATTGGTCGAATTAAAATTGTCTGTTTCGGGTAAATTCAGCTAACTTGAAAATGAAGACACGATTTCATACTAAAATAGGATCGCCTCATAATAATACGAGATTTCTTCAAAAGCATCGTTACTGTTCATATAATTTTTGGATAATATCGAAGAAAATATGTTTTAGAAAGTTCATAATCCATTGGATTAATTACATTACAATGAAAATTATCCACAGTTACGTGATTATGTTTGACGTTTATAAAAAATCAAGCTTTCCTTATTCAATATGGCGGATACGCACGGCTATAGATGGACGACAGAGCGCACCTCTGGCGGTTTAAAAACAAACCAAATGAATGACGCGAATATTTAAATGTGCAGCTCACAATATTTACCATTAACAAGCATTTAAAAACAAGATTTCTTCTGGAAGCTTATCACTTTGAAATGGCATTTTTCATTATTATTTATTTTTTTTTTGCTTATTAATTATGTCTGATTTTATATTGACATGTTTTCTAATATATAAAATTTCAAAATTATTTATTTGCGATGCTTTATATCCTGAGTGAAGTATTTTAAGACCTGAATTTTTATCGAAAGTGTGATCATTATTCAAAAGATGATTTGCAAACTCAAATTCACTATTTCCATTTAGAGTCCTGCGATATTCTTTAGTTCTGACTTCAAAGTTTCTATTGGTTCTACCTTTGTAAAAGAAATTACAATCATCCCAATTGAGTTTTTAAACTACTGATTTTTTTGTTTGAATTTAACTATCTTTATTATTAAGAATATATTTCTTCATTGTTATTAGTGTAAAACGCCAGTTGAATAGTGCCAGAATTGTTTTTATATATAATTTTAGAAGTATCGTTATCCACAAGCAGAATTCTACGCCATTGTTTATTTCTATCTTTAGAAAGACCGTTTGAAGAGAATATGTTTAATTTTTTTATTTAGTATTTCAACTATCAATTTATTAGAATAACCGTTATTAAATGCTATTTGTCTTATGAATATATTGTTTTATGGTTATATTCTATTTGTTTTTTTCAGGTCTTAAAATACTTCACTATAAATAATTTAGAAATTTTAGAAATCAGGAAACATGTTAATATAAAAGCAGATATAATTAACAAGAATTTTTTTATAAACTTTCTTTTAAATATTTTCCCACTTAACTGGTCTTTCCCGTCTAACGATATTGTAATTCCTAATTATTATAAACCCAGCCTACTCTTACCCCTCCCCCCTCTTTCCACTTCTTCTATCCCAATTGCAATCCATATTTAATTTTTGACTTCGGTGTATACACAATAAAATGTAAACATTATATTTATTTATTGGACAATTTGCATAGCGCCGCTTTTGTGAGATATCACCTCAGGGGCGCTATATTGTAATAATCTACCTTTATATATACATTTTTACTCTCCTGATGAAGGTGTATATATAATCTAACTTTAAACTTTATTAGATACAGTAACAGTTGTAGGTAAAGAATTACCAAATGATTACCGAAAATGATTACCCTCCTTTTATTCATAAACACGGGTACAATTAATCAATATGTAATAATCTATTATTTAAGTCAACTTTGTTATAACTATCTTTAATTGTGACAAACTAAATGATATTGATTAAACTTATAGACATTGACGGTTGTAACACATATTTAAGCACTGCAAGTCTCCTATGAGCTAATTATATTAGGTACGATAACAGTTAATATCAGCTGTAGACATGTAGTCAATAATAGTGTTTCATTTGAAATAATCCATCACAAATACGTGAAATTTCATTTATTCAAACAACTGTCATTCTTATTATGCGTAAATTTAGCATGTTATTATTAATTAACTCCTTCCTGTTCCGTGTTTTAACAATATATATACTCACCCTCTCCCTGTGAATGTCCTAATATCTATCTATTAAATGTAACTGTTGTTAATATCACTTAAAATGGGCGAAGCCCAACTAAGAGCCGCCCACAGGGCCTAGCAGAAAAAACCCACGGAGCGGGTTTTTAACTGCTAGTTCAGACATTAATATTGCAAGAAATTAGGGATATTCACCCCATAGCTGTAAATGAATTAAAAATGGAATATGGGTACGTTTTTCGCAGGTATAAAATATTAATTTGCAAAAGTTGAGAGCAACTGCTTATAACCTATATTTTTTTTCCTCCCGGATGGTTGTGTTTATAGTAATAATAATTTACTATACTATATAAATACGCGGTGGTTGTGCTAGGTTATATCCCGGGATATGAGTAATGACCATCTCTTGGTGCAACAGTTTGCCGATCCTAAGCTAAATTAATTTTTAATACCGCGTCCCTTCACAATGTTATTAATTCCCAGCTGAAATGCTGAAACGTCAAAACTGGAAACCTCCCCGGAGAGCATATTTATTATTAAAATGAGAAGCTGATTCCAAAATATATATCCTCTTCCTGCAATAACACTGATTTATCATGGTACATAGCTGTTCATATTTCCACCACAGAAGCTCACACCTAAACACATGTTTTCACAAACTGGTGTTATGTTACTGCAATATACTTCTACAAAATCTATTTACAAGGAGCATCACATTCGCCATATTTTCGAACCAGCAGAATTTCTACATGTTCTGACTTCAAACATTCAAGCAAATCACATATGGTGTTCTACAACGATGCATACAGTTAACTACCTAGGTGCCGTTCAATAAAGAGAGAGGTGCACTCATTCTCTGCCTTACTTTTCCACCGACACAGAAATCACAAATTCTCCACTTGTTGAGCGAGTTTTTGACGGACGATCCCTTACTATTTTTAATTTAATTAAAATTATTTTATTTTTCTCTTTAAATGTAATAATTGTAAATATACCAAATTACATGGCAGACCGGAATATCACTATCTTCCCAGTGCTGTTGGATTAAAAACTTTAATAAGTATTGTTTCGTTATGTTATTGTTTTGGTTTTTATTATAAGTTTCGTTTCTAAAAAAAAACTTTTTAATACATACAAATTATAATTGTACATCTTTAAACCAATAAGAAAATTTAAAAAAAATCTGTATTCTCATTGTTCTCTCCGCTTCCCAAAGGACCCTGCAGTCTGCAACTTGTGGAATTAATGACAATTTCGTCAATGATTTTTCTCTTGGAATAACAAGCTATATCCATGGTGGAACATGGTATATCTTGTTATTTACAGATCTTCGAATCAGCTAGACACCATTATTTTGAACGACCTCAAAATAACATCGGCGGGTCTCTTACAGAGGTGATTAAATAATGGCGGATTGCAAACTGTGACAAAGTCACTGTCACAATGTCACTTTTAAGTCAAATTTATGCGACATTTACACATGTTAGATAAAACAAACGAACAGTTATTCTGTTTAGTATACAAAAAGCCATATTACTTTCATGTCAACATCTGTAAGTCCCAGCTCAACTTAAAACAATCACAGTTGAACACAACAAAGCAGCAAATCTGTTACGATTGGTAACTTTTTGTTGCGCTTCCAGAGATTCGGTCCTGCGGGCGCGAAATTTAAATTACCTTTTAAAAATGGAATGCCTCCCGCTCTGCATGCGGCTTATATGGCGGACCGAGAGTGCAGTAGTTTTTAATTATCACAAAGCCTCCGGGAGGGAGGTCGGAATGGAGAAGAGAAAAAGAGAGGGTGGGGATTGAGGGGAGTTCCAGTTGGCGGGAAATAACAGTGACGTAAGGAGGGAATTCTTTTTTCGAAATATAAATGCAAAATGCAGCGCATGCCGGAGGTAAAGCAGTGTTGCGCATATTTGTGAAATTGAGAGTGAAATTTGAAATAATAGTTATCTTTATGTTGGAGTGGGGAATAGCACAAAGATAAAGGACGTGCAACATCTGTGCAGAAAAACCGCAAATGCGTAAAACCGTCACACCGAAAGTAGTTTGACAAACTTCTCATTAAAGCTCTCATGTTTCTGTTTGAGTTTGTTCTACAGCTTTCGTCATTCTGTAGAACGGTGCTCAAAATTATCAGAAAAATTAAATTCCAGACAATTTCTCTTAGAAATTTCTTGAGTTACAAACACAAGTTATATAACTCATGTTACACCTACCACAAAGCTAATATATTTAGTCCCAAAAGGATTCGCACGCATTGCGAGAAGTTGTTAATTTACAAGAAAACTTTCTCCTTTTGGTATCACAACAAACAAAGTCTGTGTGCGCAAACATTTTGTTGTATAAAATGATTATATTTATTTGCCGAGGAATGCTGAAACGTCAAAACTGGAAACCTCTCCCACTGTATATTTATTCTTCGAGTTAGTTCTCGGAAGTAAGCTAGTGCATGTAAGTCGGTCTTAATTCTATTTTCACTCGGAGAGGAAGTGTGAATGTTCAGGTATTCTCAGCAATTTCTCACGGCGCGGCCGAGCCGTTATTTCAGGCTGTGCTGTTGAAACAGGAAACAAATTAATAATTTAAAATGCATTGTTGCATCACCAGTTCTTACAGAAATTTTACTGAAACTTTTAAAGTTATAGTAATTATGTCTTGGAAAATAACACAGATAAACAGAGTAAAGCAATTATAGTCGATGATTATTCATTAGCCCATGTGCCTTTATAAATCTTGCTAAATTGAAGAGAAATTATTTAGCCGAAATTATTTTTCGATGATCCGAAATTTTTGTTTTTGACAATAGTTTGGTTGACAATTTAGTCGTTCTTTTTTACTACAATTAGAACCTTCAAGAAGAAGGTGGCTATTTTAAGGCAATATTTGTGATGAATGCAAAAATTATGCTATATCCTTTTTTTGAAAGAATCTATTGAAATACCTACAACTTAAATACATTTTTGAAAGTAATCTACTAAGTTATGCGAAAGTTTCTTGCCATAATAATGTATTTGAACTTTTGACGATTTGTTTTGCTTACCCTCAACCACTTTTAATAAATGGCTTGGTTTCGTACCTATACCATTTAAAAAATATTCGACAAACATGGCCAATGTGATAGGTCTATGAAAAAATAAAACTTGCTTCTGAATGTTGATTATCAAACCTGCAAAAGCTGTTTTAAGTTTGGATGGATAAAAGAATTTATTATCGGGTAACAAGGTGTGTTCAGAATGCGCCTGTCCACCAGGTGCGTGGCGTGCCAGGTCTATCGGGAGAGGCTTGATTGGGGAGACCCTTTCGCCTCTCCAACTGGTCTCTCGACCCATCGCCTTGCCCCGCAGTGGGAGGGATATATTCATATGTCCGCCACTCCTGGACACACTAATCCCTAGATTCTTACGCAACCCTCATACCCTTTTCCTTCCCAGAACTTCCTCTGATTACTTTTCTTAAAAATGATCTCCAACAAAGATTACATAGGCCCAGGGAGAAATTATTTTCCTAAGGGACTCCTGTGTGGGGTTACTGTAAAAAAAAATTATAATTCAGTACATTTCTAAATTGGGTTGGAAATGGTATTCTGTATCTTTATACAAAAAGATTCGATTTCCTTGTAGGAGTTGTAACACAATAAATAATCAGAAAGCATTAATATTAATAGTATTTGCCATAGTTTTCTTATCACGTATCTCACTCTCGTTAAAACATAACAAAATCAAATAAAAATAGCAATTCACGTCTTTCAGGGTTTCTACTGTGGCTTTAACGGCGGTTTCTTCTCCGGTAGTAAAATAAATATACAAATCTTCTCACAAGATTAGATCTAACAGTCTAGCGCGAGGAACTCGAGAGATACACAGGACAGAGATACGAGTAAAAGCAATGGTAATAGAATTCCTTCCAGAGGTTCTTAGAAAGGGATGTGCAAAAATTGCTGTAATTATCTAATAGAATTATTTTAATGCACGATACAATGGTAGAGTGCTCAATTAAAATTATTTGGCGCAGTTTTATGTAAATGTAATTATCGCATTTATAGTGCATCAAGCTATTAATGCTATCAACACGATTAAATAAGAAAATAAAGGTTTTATTTGAATTGTGAAATAATTCAGATCACCATTTATTCAATATTAATATACTTATTTTGCTGCTCATGCTCGTTTAGCTTGATGAATGCCCTTTTGGGAAAGAGTTATCTTCAAAAATTCGCGAATATGTCAATGATGTTCTATGTCAACGATGATATCGTATGTCAAACCGACGCGTTGTTTACAGAGGTTACACCAGTGCATAGTTAGGCTGTGGAACGATTCGCAAACCTCTGTGTTTCCTCCCTCCTACAACATGGATCTCTTCAAGACCGGTGTTCACTCTTTCCTCTCCTCAAAAATACCTTGTTCACAGCATTCCCAAAAATAAAAAAGGCCCCGAGGGAAATGATTTTCCTTAGGGTCTTTGTCATTTTGTTTCGATCCTGCCAATCTCCACCAAAATATAAACAAACTAGACCACCTGCCGCTACACGTACACCACTAATTGCTCAGTTCTATTTATACAAAGCAGGTCAAAGTTAAACACGACACTCGAGCACATAAATAAATAATTCGTACATTTTCCTACGTTAAGAGTTCAAATCCGAATCGACCCTGGTTCATTTAATGAAGTTTTGAAAAACCAATGAACGATAAATGGTTCATTTACTGAAATTACAAATGTATATAAAATAGATCACCAAAAAATTCAGGCAAAAATACGTGTTACCGAATGCGTAAAAAAATACGTGTTACCGATAAGTAAAAAAGGTTCCATAGAATAGCAAATTGCTGAAGAATTGCATTGATAATAACTTTAAAGAATTCAAAACACAACTAAGAAGTACTAAAAAAATAATAAAAATGAAAAAAAAAATTTTTCACAAATATTACGAACCAACTGTCGTGTATCCGGCGTTGCTCGGGGTTATTAATAGTTTGGAGTGAAGTTTTGAGATTGTGAATAATTATTTGATTCATGTCTTACTCTGGTGTCTCCGACTTTTTCAACCATTCACTTTGTTTTTTTTTATCGATAAAATTTGCAATCCTTGACCAATATTTTTCAAATGATAATGTTGATTCAAGATTTATTTCAAAATTTTCGGGAGCGTCTATTGTATTTTTTACTCAAAGTGAAAGCGCGGTATTCTCTCTTTCTAACGCTGTTTAAATTATATTTATCTTATTTTACGAGACCATGTCAGGCTGGGAGATATATCTCACAAAAAGTTTGTTATCTCTGAAGAATCTCCCAAAATTGCCCAATAATAATATTGTTTTAAAATTTACCTTTCTTAGTAAATTTTCCTCTTTAAAAAAATTGTAACTTTTCTCGGTAAATGATACGTAAATTAACCTTAATCGATGTAGAAGAGTTAGTGGCCTTATCGTGTAACAGGGGGAGGTTTAGTTTGTACACGGTGTAGCCAATCAACCGTGCACCTATGAAAACAACTACGTGTTTGTGCAACCACAAAAGTTTGCACCGCCAAGTTGATTCTCTACAAAGTTTTAGTTTTTCTACTAGTTTTAATCTGATGTAAAGAGGAAATGAACAATAATTGTCAATTAATAACAAAAGTGATGAACCAACGACCATACATATGAATGTATATTTTTTTACACGAAAATAGCTCGCTATTTTTAATTTTAATTTTAATTTTAATTTTAATTTTAATTTTAATTTTAATTTTAATTTTAATTTTAATTTTAATTTTAATTTTAATTTTAATTTTAATTTTAATTTTAATTTTAATTTTAATTTTAATTTTAATTTTAATTTTAATTTTAATTTTAATTTTAATTTTAATTTTAATTTTAATTTTAATTTTAATTTTAATTTTAATTTTAATTTTAATTTTAATTTTAATTTTAATTTTAATTTTAATTTTAATTTTAATTTTAATTTTAATTTTAATTTTAATTTTAATTTTAATTTTAATTTTAATTTTAATTTTAATTTTAATTTTAATTTTAATTTTAATTTTAATTTTAATTTTAATTTTAATTTTAATTTTAATTTTAATTTTAATTTTAATTTTAATTTTAATTTTAATTTTAATTTTAATTTTAATTTTAATTTTAATTTTAATTTTAATTTTAATTTTAATTTTAATTTTAATTTTAATTTACGATTAAATAAAATAGTTTATATAAAACGTCCAATAACGGTGTACAACAATATGTGGGTAAATATAAAATAATAAGTTGCATATATAAAAAAGGAACAAAAATGTTTCAATCAAATAAAGTCAAGATAAAACAAAAGATTCAAGTAATTTTGATTATAAAATCAAATAAGTTCTGGGGGATATCGCTCAAGATGTCCGCAATTTCGCCACTTAAGTTTCTTGCGCTGTACATCTATACAATCATTTAACACGCGTAGGTATAAATTAATCTATTTATTGTTAATCTTATCAAGGTTAATTTGTAAAACTATTTCTAACATATGATAAATGTTCATATATGACCAGGCGTCCATTTTTATAACAGTATATTTATCTTTTTGTATCATACGGCAATACTTAATTTTTTTATTTTACAAATAAAAATAATAATTCTTTCCAGTTTGTCTCAAATATTTAAACTGGAATTTATTAATAAAATCCTAAAAAATAGATAAATAAGTAATTCATATTTCGCGCTGCTATCGTAACAATCGGCACAACTTTAAAAATTATTTCTTATTTTATATTTTATGAACGAGATAAAAGTGAAGGTACAGTTTTCTTACAAATTTTCCAAAAAAACGAACGTGTTTTCGAAATATCGAATTCTGTCAATTTTTCTATGATTGGAGTAAAAATTTAAACAAAAATGTGGATGAAGAATGCTGTTTTTAAGGAAAATAAGATGTTTAAAGCGCATTTGAAATACACAAACAAAAATATTAAATAATGCATAATTTATAGAAATCTCGCCAAGAAAGCACACAGCGCAAGAAGCTTGGCAAATTACTGAAATAAAGCTACCCATGTGTGGAAAGGTATTTAGTCTTGGTGTTATGATTTAGTTACTTCTCATACTCAGTAACATAAATTTGGGTAGTACATTTTGCACTAGGATAATGTACTAAATGTTTCGTAATAAATAAAAATTCACATATCTTGCAAAGGTTGAAACTTTTTTATGTAAGTGTTGCCAGTTTTAACCGTTTCATTTAACCTTTTAATTCCTGGGATTGGGCCATTGTTAAACGAGTAATTTGAATACTATCTCCGTGTCAAAAATTTCGAGCCAAAATATTTTATAAAAGAGTCACGAATAATTCCCTCACAGCTCTGTTTCTCTACAAAACAGCCGCATTGGCGCTAACGAGACCAACCTATCGATTTTATAACCCATTAATGTTCCTGGAGGTCTAGCACGGAGATCGATAAAGCCCTACGTCAATACAATGTTGACTAAATTCGTCGTATATGTTCAGTTAGATATTTTCAAGCACGGTCAACGACTGATAGAAATATTCCGACCGACGATGGACAAATTTTAGTGCAGCCTCCATTGTATCAGATAAGCTTCGGTTGACTCTCAATATACACATCTTTTTATAATGTCGTTCGTTACGCAAAGTTACTGGTTTATTAACGAATAGAGCTCTTAACGAAGCTCTTAGAATTGACATAATTCGTATACGCGGCAAGTTGAATTCGTTCGGGCCAATAAAGCTACATTGGTTCGGGCTAGCAGAAACGAAAGCTGTTCACATAACAAGTTTTGAATAAAGTCATTAACTAATTATTTATCTTTTTAGTGTGAAAAAGTAAATGCGCATAGCATATTTAGGTAAGTTTTTCATGTCAATTGCCGTTTGACTTTTCGAAATGTCAATTTCTAGATAATGCCTCGAGTGTCGCTAGCGTAGGTCAATTTATGATTTGTTGCGTTATCAATATCGGTCTGGCTATCAACAGCGCGACTGTGCTCAGGAAAAGGGTATAAATCCATCTGTAGTTACGCCAATAGATCAAATTAATTTTCTTACTTAAGCTACTGTACTGTCTCTACCAATTTATTGCAATGGCGTACAGTAAAATACCACCACACTGATTGAATAGTTGGATTTTTTTAAATAAGTAAAAAAAAATAAAAATAAATATCTATCACGTATTAAACATAACGGGCGGTATATTTAATATTATATTTCTCATGACGAGCCACAGCCCTGCCCCCATCAAACTTGCTGCAATAATAATATTTAGATGATTTGTCAAAATCACCGCAAGGGATAGTTTAGAGCAAGGCTGCCCAACCTTTTTAACAGTTGGGCTAAATTGACGATTTTGAATCACTGGCGGGCCACTGAATACCTGACGGTTCCTATTTCCATGGGGGGGGGGAGTTGTTAGAGAATTTCTATATAACATAATTCCCCACAAAAAATTCAAAATGAGTGCTCCCCACAAAATATTTGAAATCCATGGGGGGGGGGGTTGTTACGGAACTTCGCTGAGAAAAAATTCCGCGCACCCAAAAACATCATGTGTGATTCCCCGCAACAATTTTTGGAATTCCATGGGGGGGGGGGGGGGGGTGGCTACAAGATTCCATTTCGGACGCAAAAAATATTATATCAAAAACCGGTGTATTTTTGTTTAAAAAGTAAGTTCAACAGGTTAGATTTTTTTCGTCGCTGATTCTCGTTCTGAGTAGCCTAAATAGCGATAAATCGTTGGCAACACTGGTGACCGCGCGCAAACTGCATTCTTTGTTTTACCGCGGACCCGCGACACTTTTTCAAATTGGCGGATTAGCGGGTTTTTTGAAAATGGTGCACGCGGGCCACTTATAATTCGTTCGCGGGCCACATTGTGGCCCGCGGGCCTGGGGTTGGGCAGCCTTGGTTTAGAGCTATCTAACAATATAATTTTTTTATGTAGAGATCATGTATACTTTGACTGAGCAGATTTTCTTATTTTTTGGTAAATATTATATTCACTTTATCTGTGTAGATATTTGTAATTTTATTTTGTAAACTGAGTTGTTATAACTGATTTGTTCTATATAAAAATCCAGTATAAATGAATAAATATAACACCCGCGAGAATGATTATAAAAAATCACTTGAAGCCAGGCCGGTACATAGGGAATGAATTTTGAATAGAATGCTATGAGGAGGGTTATAAATATAAAATTGAAAAAAATAAATAAAGAATTCAATGAAATTAAGTGCCACGGCCTGGCTTGATGTGGTTTACAGGCAGTAAATTATTTTTTCTATTTTCGAGTAAGTTTATAGTTCATATTATGGAAAAAATTTGTTGAAATACGATTTAATCTTAAAATTGTCAATTATGCAGCTCTGTTCCTCCGTCAAACTTTCAACCGAAAAATGCATTTTGAAGAAATTCATACAAGGCGACATAACATTTTTAATTAATTTTATGAACAGGCCTGCCCTGTCTACTAAACTTGCTGCAATGGTGTCGAGCTAAGCATACCCGCCCTGTTGATTTATTAACTCTACTCGGTAGAATTTCCTCAGAAAACATTTTTCTGTGCGCTGCTGTAGCATATAATAGAATAAAATAATATGATATACTTGTTGTTGTTCATTGTTCCAACGAATGCGGCGCATCTCACTACAGTATTATTTTTGTTTATAATGATATTTGGAATGATGTTAACCCTTCACGCTAGCGACCAAATATGATATACTTGTGGTTGTTCAATGTTCATTGTTCCAACGAATGCGGCTCATCTCAGTACAGAATACTTGTTGTTTATAATGATATTTGGAATGATGTTAATCCTTCACGATAGCGACCAAATTCTTGCAAAATAGTACTGATGACTTAGATTCAATTATAGATCTCAAAAAAATGGAAATCCAGTTGGCAATAAGCTAATTAACTATCCCGCAGCCAAGTTTGTAAGTAGGTAGTACCCAAAATTACTATCCTCCTTATATTAGCTTAAATACTTGACATATCATTTTAGTATTTTACGTATTTCTGAGCAAATACATAAGTTGACATAAACAATTCACTGAATAATTGGGATTTCTATAGTTTAAAAGCCCATAAGAGAGAAAAATGCATGGTCGTCGGAAGACCCACTTGGTTACAGACGTTTTGTTTGGCATCTTGGCATATCAATAGTTACTTTGTAGCGGCTACGTCACGCTCCGCTCCCCTCGCCTCAATATTGTCTTATACCCTGTACTGCCTGCTTGTCACAGACCAGTTAACAAACGCATTAGCTTCGTAGCAGACGTGTCACACACATACCTATCCTAAGCGCACTGCTCGTACGCCTCCAAAAGTTAAACAAATTTTCTTGAGGTTTTCCATGTTCCTGTTTTTTTAATATATGATTTTAAATTAATATCATACAAAAGTCCCAACTGCTCCCTGTTGGCCGGAGTCAGTGAGACTACGGCATCCCGTGTGTTATGAGGCTGAAAGGCATGGGGATGGAAAGGAGATGGGGAAACAGAAGGTTGGGGTAGTACTAAGATCTTCAGATCTTGCCACCAAACATGGCTAAAGCCATTTTAAAGCAACTTTTCAATTATGAATTGTGGTCTTTCAACAGGTAATACTGAGAGTATCTACCACTCTAGAAATTGGCAAAGGTTTACTATATATAATTTTATATGAATAAAAAGTTAAATAACACAATTTGTTTCAATGAGTTTAAAACCTTCGGAATTTTTTTTTTGTAATAGATTTTCTACTTTGTGTTTAGTTAAGACTATCTAATGAGAATAATTATAACCAGATTCTTATGAATCTTGTTCAGTATAAAACTGAGAAATTCGTGAAATGAAATTTCACAAAAAAACGACACAATTTAGGTAGTTATCTTACTTACTACTGCATCTATAATATTATTACGCTAGCGTCTGGACGATGTAGATTGTAATTCTGTATGATTGTAATTCAAATTGTGTGTTTCGGGTAAATTCCGCTAACTTGAAAATTAAGACCCGATTTGATACTAAAATAGGATCGCGCCTTCCTTCAAAAGCATCGTTTCTGCTCATATAATTTTTAGATAACATCGAAATAAATATGTTTTAGAGAGTTAAATTCATTGGATTAATTACATTACAGTAAAAATTATCCACAATTACGTTTTATATATTTGACCATTAATTGACGTTTGTCAAGAATCAAACATTCTAAGGTTGCTTGAAAATGTCAATCCCCCCATTACCGGCCGCTGAAGTAGTTCCCTATTGGCCGACAGAGCGCAATAAGAGCGATCTACAAATACGTACAATTTAATTTATTCAAACAACTATAATTATTTACTTAAAACTACCGTTTTAATACGCATAAAACAAACATTTAATTCAACTTAATGACAATAAACAACAAATCTTTACATTTACGATTTTGAAAAATATTGATATTAATATTATTTCCGTAAATAATAATTTCGCACCATTTTGTATGAAGTTTACGCATAATACGCACGTGTTTGTAGGAAGTACAGGCACTGCCAACCCAATAAAATAACATGAAACACAATCGGAAGATTGTGTTTCAATTTTACAATCAACGCTTCGTTGATTGTAAAATTAGCCAACAAATCTCTAATCTGACATGTACTTACATGTTTAATAAAACAATCATTTTGCCAGGTATATATATTTATGTATGGTAATTATTTGGAATTGCTGGATAAGGATAATACAAAATATTTTAAAATAAAACCTTCTGATTTACCTTAATTGATATAAACGGAATCTGAATGCATTTGGGAAATTTTTAATTTAAGCATTTTAATTTTTAATTACGTAAAATGAAAATTCGCTTTCGTTTTATAGGATGACAGCCGGGATAACATTTTCGTTTGTTGGTATTCCTGATATGAGTGGCTAGAATTTTTACCATTTACTCTATGCAAATACTAGGTAGGTACAATTTTAGCCGAGCTCGAAAAATAAAATAAAGGTATTTAGGTTTGTTTTATAAATAAATAAATATTTAAAAAAGGTTATTATAGGTTAGGTTGGGTTATCATAGGTTAGGATAGTTTAGCTTAGGATAGGTTAGGTTGGGTTATGCTAGGTTAGGATAGGTTCGGTTAGGTTACGTTAGGTTAGGTTAGGTTGGGTTAGGTTAGGTTGGATTATTATAGGTTAGGTTAGGATATAGGTTAGGTTAGGTTGGATTATTATTGGTGAGGTTAGGTTAGGTCAGGTTGGATTATTATTGGTTAGGATAGAATATAGGTTAGGTTGGATTATTATATATTAGGTTAAATTGGGTTATTATAGGTTAGGTTAAATAAAATAATAATGATAATAATAGCCAAATAAATGATTTATGCTTTTTAAGTAGGCACTATTTTGCCGGAATATTGTATTACATAATATTTTTTTAATTTACGTTGTTCAATTGTCTCTAGCCGCTCATATCAGGAATACCGACAAAAGAAAATGTCGTCAACAGAAATTATTCTGGCTGTCATCCCATACAACGAAAACGAATTTTCATTTTACGTAATTAAAAATTAAAAAGCTAAAATTAAAAATTTCCCAATTTTTAAGAAGGTTTTATTTAAAAAAATATTTCGTGTTTTCCTTGTCCAGCGATTCCGAATATTTACCCATATTAATTTACCTTTACCCATTTAGGCAATTATTCGGAAAAGGTAAAGTTTTACCCGAACAACTGTCATCCTTATTATGCCTAAACTCCTTCCTGTTCCGTGTTTCAACAATATATACTCACCCTCTCTCTGTGAATGACCTAATATCTACCTGTTATCTATCTTAAATGTAACTGTTGTTAGTATCACTCAGTAAGTGCCGCCCGCAGGGCCTAGCAGCAAAAAACCCGCGGAGAGGATTTTTAACTGCTAGTACTAAACTACTAAAATAATTATTCTTTTAGGTTGTATCACAGATGTTACAACACCAACTCTGTATATTATGTAGGTATTTATTCATTCAATAATTTGAAATAACTCCACGATCAAGTTAATCAAATACTTGAATCGGGCCAAGAGTCAGAATAACAGAGCAGAGTATGTGTGAGACGATGTATGAATGTGAATGAAGCAAGTAGTGTGTACCCAGACAGATGTGGTCAATCCTCTAGTTAGTAAGTTACAAATAGTTTTTTATAAAATAATTCCAATGCTGAATGTCATGTGATTATTAAATCTGCCTTTAATAGATGCCGCTCGACTTCATCCCCTCACTGATTGAATTTTCAAATTATTTCCTGAGTTTAAAGCTCAGTAAGCGCCTATTTATTCAGAGTTCAACCCCAACCTTTGAATTTTGTCGCCTAACTTACCAAGTTATATTCAGAGTTAAATAGAATTATTTCGTTGAAGATTTGTTCAAGCAGAGTAATCAACGGGTTAAGTATCACTGCCATCTGTATGAACAATAATATGTTACTCATCCACGAATTTTATTACTTTAACACAAAGCAACACATTTTAGAGATACGGCTTTAGGTGCGTACCGGTTTCGCTTATAACTAGTTTTCTTATTGTAATTCTTTAAATATTTATCAATCATTAAATCACCTCTGCAGCACCATATTTAGTAGTGGTATTTTATCTTGATCAGGGATTGCGGTAGTCGATCTTCGTGCACGGACAGACTGACCGCCATACATATTCTCGTTGAGACTGCCGGTTGACGGGAGGAATACTCTCCGGTTAAATATTACTAATTTATATCTTACTTTGTTCTATTTTCAGATGCCCACAATTATAACGTGACTGTATGGAATGTGTTTCCCTTTATAATTTACATTTTGTTATTTCTACAGATGGCTTTGCCTTGAAGAGCAGTTTTCGTCCATTTTTCTTTTTTAAGGCCTATTTTACTACATGTACATATATACTATTGTACAAATCGTAATGCAATTAACAATGCTTCTGTGTATAATTTAGACACTCTGCAGTCTAACTACTATGGACATTAGTGGTCTAGATTCGTTATATAATAAATTTAGAGTCGTTTAATAACAAAAGAATGGAGTTCTTGCGAGAGTTCTGACAGAGTAACCATCTCACCAGGGAGGTTAAGCAATGGATAACCTCCAGTGTAGCTCCATAATTTTAAAAAAATAATAGCTAATTCCACTTGTTCAATCCACAAACAAGTCATATTAAAATGGAATTCCACCATGAATACTTTAAAGGTCACAGCCAGACTCTCTCAACCCATCGCCTTGAACCCTGGTGAGAGGGATGGAGTCAAACGTCCGTCACTCCTGGAAACACTGATCTCCAGATTAATATCCACTCTTTAAATCTTTTTCCTTCTACAACGTTTGTTTAAAGACCCTTTTTAAAGAACTTCCTTACAAAGACCCTCCATACGGCATCTCCAAAGATGATGTAGGACCTGATGGAAATTATTTTCCTCAGGGTCTTCTGCGTGGAGTTAATGTAAAAAAGGTTTCAAAATTAGAAATAGTCCCACAGTAGGTTTATTTCAAATAACCACTCGAGCGATGTTTACACTAATTTGGGTAGGCAACAAAACCTAAAAATACAGGATAAACGGTGAAATCTAGATAGATTAATTGGCTTTAAACCGCAGTAATCAGTGTTTCTGTATCAGTTCATAAAAATGTTAACCGGTTAATTTCTGAATTGACAAATGCATCTATCATAATTTTTTTTATCAAAAAACGATTTTAATTCTGTATTTGACGTGAGTTTTTCTTTTGTTCAAATTTCTTAGAGTTAATCTTGATAAAACAAGTCAGATTTCTTAGAGTTAATCTTGATAAATGAAGTCCTAATTCTTATGGTTAGTCTTGATAAATCAAGTCAGATTTCTAAGGGTTAATCTTGATAAATCAAGTCAGATTTCTTACTGTTAGTCTTGATAAATCAAGTCAAATTTCTTAGAGTTAATCTTGATAAATCAAGTCAGATTTCTTAGAGTTAATCTTGATAAATCAAGTCAAATTTCTTAGAGTTAATCTTGATAAATCAAGTCAGATTTCTTAGGGTTAATCTTGATAAATCAAGTCAGATTTTGAGATATTTCAAGGGTCTGCGCTTTTTAGCTAACACGTAACCATCAATCTTACAATAATTATAATATCCCATAATTTTTCACATATCCGCGCTAGTTATTACTATTATTAAAACATATCCATATTATAATTTTATTAATTTAAATGTAAAATAAATATGTAAATACAAAAAATTTAAAAACTTTAAAAATTAGCAGATGTATAGGCAATATCAATATCAATTAATTTATCATATCAATATCAATATCAGAAACAATAAAAATGAATTTACGGAATAATAAGTGTTATAAATTTACAGCCCTTAGTTCGTGGGACCTTCTATTCAGTAGACTAAAAAGGCTCCAATTATACGGCTCAAGAAATCCGCAAATCTCATTCATGATATTAACTATAAAGGCGTTTGTTCTAATCGTTCTTGTTATTTTATATTCTGTAGGGTAATTTATTCATGAGCTGAGCATTGTTGTGGAAATTTTCAAAATAAAAGGTTATAATCTTTGTCTTGAAAATTCATAAATAGTTGACACAGGTTCAAGGGAAGGATATTTACCCGACGATACTGTATAATAGGATCGCGGATATCATAAAGGAAGATACAGTTTTAGATAGATATAGTTTTTTTGTAGTATTTTTTTCACCAATCGTCGGACGTCTGGTTTTGGATAAAATACCTTCCTAAAATTTCACAAAGTTTGTCGATTTGTCAAATCATGTAACAGTACCTACACCATATATATCACATTACAAACCCATCTCTCGTTAGAAGCGTTCTAGAATATAAGTCTTACAATTTGGTCTGCTGTTTTTAATAATCATATTCAAGCAATAATTCTTAAATAATAAGATTTTATATAAGTCCCATTTGCTAAAAACTGAATGTCACCCCCTATCTGTCCTTATTATCTACTTTGCTTCTTCTTTTGAATAATGATTAATGATTAGTTATGGTTCAAATATTGTTAAAATATACTGCCAAATTACCCATCTTGTAACACATCTAGTACTTATTTTTTCTTTAATTTTTAAATATTTGTATGTAAAATTACTTTATGTTTGTGATTACTCTCATGTTTGCTTCACTCAAATGTAAATTGTTAAACTCGATACAGGCTTAGTCCTAGTGAGGTTGATTTTTATGTGAAAAAAAGTGTTTTATGTATAGTGAGTTGCAATAAATAAATAAAATAATCGGTCCAAAGAAAAATTTTGAGGTGTATTAATTTTTGACTTGGAATTCTTTTTATAATTTTTTTAAAACAATCCTGAAAAAATTGAAATAAAATGACATTGTTAATCAATATTTGGATAGCCCTGCAATATTAATTTTGATTCAGTTTGATGTTCCTATCAGGTGAAGGTTACCTTTTATGTATTATTGATACAATTATATTACGGTTTCAGGCTAAAAATCTATAATAAATAGATTGGTAACTCTTATGCTATGTTTTTAATATGCCTCTATTGCACTATAAAGCTGTACCAATTAAACATTTTAGCAGTGCATATTTGAACGAGGGTTTTTTGTATTTTATTATTTCTTTAATTAATTTTATACTCGTGTACATTATTTTTTCTTTTATCTTGTTGACTTATAATTTCATACTTTTCTTTTCATTCTTATTTCTATATTGTATAATGACTGTCAATAACTATCATGCATGTAAGGCACCTGTGGCGTTAATTTTAAATATATAAATAGTATCGAAGCTTTAATATTTGTACATGTATTAGAAAAAAAGCGGCAAGGTCGTATGTTAAAAAATATTAATTTTTTGATTTGTATAATTATTAATGTAAAATAGTGAAAATATTTCTCATAAAATCCACTAAAATGTACGAAAGAAAATCACACCCGCACAACTCGCGCCGCTAGGAGGCACTAGTATAGCTTATTGCAGTCAGAATGATCGGAAATGTCAGAAGTTGGAGGTATTTTGATTGTTCTACAATATTTGGTTAAAACACAAAGTGAAAAGGAAACGGTCGAAACTGAGAATTGAACCTAGATCTTTTTTTATTTTTATTTAAATTTATTGCTATTTTTTTGATACATACAGGTACATATATAATTATACAAAATATAAGGCAGTAACAAAAAAATCCCACAAAGGCGAAGCCTGTGCGTGGGCATTATAAGGTGACAATCAAAACAGTGGTGGTTACATTATCTATGGTTTAAATGAAAAAAAAGAGATATGAATAAAGAAAAAAAATATATACATATATAGTACATATAGTTATTTTTGCGGTTTTAATAAAAAAACAGTTTAAAAGAAGTTAAACTTTTTTTTTTAAATTTAGATGGTAACACATTATCATATATAGGTATCATATTCGTATAATTTATAGAAAAAATTCTCTTACTTCCAGATACTTTTTTACCCAGCTTTTGACATTTATTTTATACGAGTTTAGGTTTTGTCACATCTTGATGGAACTCGGCAAGGAATTAAACAATTTGGGGCCGATATAGTTAATGTGTCTTTGGGCTAGCCTAGTTTTGCAGTGAGGCATTGTGTACATGCATATGTAGTGTCTCTGGCTAGAACGATTTGGATTTTTACAGAAATTATAAGGACGAATGTATATAAATTTAAGACATTGGACACAGTAGATCCGTCTTAGTTCCATAATGTCAGTTTCCTAAACAATTTATCGGTGGGATATGTCTTGGTCTTCTGGTGCATTATCTTAATGATAGACTTCTGAATAATTTCTAGAGGTTTCACATGGTTATTGAATGTTCCTCCCCAATGTTTCTCTAGTCTGGGATACTACCGGGGTAACACTCTCCCAATTGAGCTATATATTTTGGAGGGGTTTGGGTGCCGCCGCACCGGTAACCATTTATTTGATAACCAACACCTCTGCCATAGGTCATCATGTAAGTTTGGTGATTAAGTAGGGGTGCCGGGTTCATCGGGTGAGGTCTTTTCAAGATGCACCTGCCCACCAGCTGGGTGACATGCCAGATCGAGAGAGGTAGGTTTGGGGAATCTCTTTGACCTCTCCAACTGGTCTCTCGACTTATCGCCTTAGGCCACAGTGGGAGGGAAATATTCATATATCCGTCACACCTGAACACATTGATCCCTAGATTCTTACCTAACCCTCATACCTTTTACCTTCCCAGAATTACCTCGCCTTTTTTTACTTAAAAAAGACTCTCCATACAGCATCCCAAGATATGAAAAATGTGGGGTTAATGTAAAAAAAAGCTTGAAAAGTTATTCCAACAAATTGAATATTCCACGTCAGTTCTTCTCCCGCCAAAATATAACAAGTTTTAATCTCTCTAAACAAGTAATCATGCTTAATCAACCCAGCTGCACAGGTAAGTCAACAAAATACCAGCAGCGACTTATATGGAATGAAACCTTCAAACAAAGGCTTTCCAACACCAACCCATAGCTAAGAAGGGTGATTAAATTTGATAAATTACAGGAGAGTACATTCTGTTTGAAGCCCATACAATATGGAATATGAACATTATTCAAATATTAGCTAAGCGGATCTGGGAGTATAATGGAAGCCTTAAATGAAAAATAAAGGAGAAAAGGCGAGTTTTATGATGGAAAATTGCCCTAAAAATAGCTACAGCTTTTGTGTGCATCATTTTATAGATTTTTTGAAGATAAATTAGATTTTAAGCGTTGTAGTTTGCACTACAGCATTTTTGGATTTTTTGTATTTAAACAATATAATTGATTATTTTTAATTATTCTAAAAAATTAATTCTTAAGCTTTCAGCAGTAATGGATATATTCGCAGTTCTTACAAACACGTGTTCCGACATCGTGAAAATGTATTCGAAATGTACTAAAAATATTTCTATCGTTAAAGGCTTGCATTCCAGTTTATAAACAGATTAACAATACTCATTTTTCTCCGTATAACTTTGCATCATGTTCAGTAAATAGTTTTCATTAAGATTATTTTTAATGTGTGGTAAGCAGGTAGAACGTAGTTTGGTTTCAGCGAATTTATAAATCATAATATTGATTTTTCAATTGCATTGAGGTATGCAAAAAATGAAATTCTCTTACAGAAACCGGACGAAAATAAGATACGCCGTATTCGTCCAATACAATCAGTACAGATAAATCAATTTAAAGAGACCCTTTCTTGTGTTATTTAATAATATATTTTTTTTGTTGGGAAACTGAAAAATGAAACAAAAAAATTTAAAAGGAATTAGTAATTATCGCTGCGCATCCAGTATCTTTGGGCACATGCGGGTAAGAGGGGACTGCAGGAGTATATTACTAATTAGTTCGAAAAAACTTTATGAAACTTTCGATACTATCGGAGTATACATTCAAATGTGGCTTCTTTTAACATGATTTTATTTTACCTGTCGTAAAACATGGAGCAGATATAAATAAAAAAAATGGTACTTACTCAGCCTCTTCGATGGTTTCCGTCATGGCCAGGAATACACAATTGAGCAGGATGGTTGCCATGACCACATAGTCGAACAGCTGATTGGTGCATAGGTAGATACAGGCCCTGCGCACAGGTGACCAGGGCGACCACCAGAAGAAGGAGCTGGTGGCCGTGAAGCGGTGGATGTAGTTCTTGCGGAAGCGCTTGGAGACGACGCAGAATGTCTGGAAGGGGTAACGGCAGATTAGAAAATGATTTTTTTATTTTTTTTATGCGACACAAGTTTTCATTGTCCAGAACAGGTGGACCTAAGTCACACTATTTTTAGGGAAATGTTTAAAAAAATATGAATTGACGGTTAGGTGAGGTTCTGATCAAAGCAGCACTCAGACCAAAGCATACTTTGTGACAAAGTGTGGTTGAAGATATTTTCATTCGTATACATTAATTCTCTTTATTTCATACAAAGAGAATTAATTCATTTGTTTTCACAACAACTGAAATAATTTGCTTTTCGTCAGGTTTTGAACCCTTGACTCCTCACCCAACGCTCTTACCAGTGCCTCTATTATCGACGAAGTTATTCCAATCGAATGACTTTTGAAGTTTTGTGTATGTAAGTATGTATTTCGACGAGACTCAAGAATAAGAATGTCGACCGATGTATGTCCTTTAAAACATACATATTGTGTCATAATATTTCAACATAATAAAACTAACAAAAATTAAAAGTAACATTCATCATACGACAACCAAGTTAGTGCAGGAAGTCTGTATCTAAGCAAATATGTAGTGAATTGTTAACAATTTCTTAAAATTACCACCGCATAGGCGCTTGCAGAAGTATGTATTATGTTAGGTTAGGTTAGGTTGATTAGGAACTGGTAAATAGCGGCGTATCGAAATTGAATGGTGGTTTTTCCCCAGAGCGATACTGAGAGTATGCACTCCGAGCATTGAAAACACTATATAGAATTTATAGATAAGTACGTACCACTATTAACCTGTTTTCGAGAAAAAAAATAATGATGTAAAATAATTTGGAATAATTTTTTTATTTATTTATATTTCTAATATGGTTTCTATAATAATATGTATTTTTAAATTTTTTGTGTGACCATAACATGTCCCTTTCCCTTAAGTCTTATTATTTGTTCTACAAAATATTATTTTGTTATTATGATATAAATCGTGTACGACTACCATAATAAAGACATCTGCCTAGTCTGGTAGTTGAGAAAATCACCAAAACTGTAATCTTTTAAAATGAATAAAATTTTAAAATAAATATATTTATTTTCAATTTTTGTAATTTTTACATTGACCATAAAAAAGGTAGAATTATTACCGAAACAGCACAATAATGGATAGCTTTTCTATTTTGTTGATATTATTGTAATCTGAAATAACAAAAAATTATACCATCTCATACGTAATGCTCACTTTAAAAGCAAGATTCTTTGAATTCTTTATTTTTTTATCCCCAGAGAGAGAAATAATTAGTCGTTAACGCAAAAAATTCTCACTTTTGAACCCGAAAACTAATCTCTCTCTTCATTTCATTTCCAGGCGTTCCTAACACCAAAGTTTGCATTTAAAAAAATTTTTAACTGGACAAGTCCTAAAATTAACCCCTTTGAAAAACACCTCTACAGAGTCGTAGAAGAATGAATTCATTTAAGTTTGTCTGCGGTTTGGATTATATAAACGCAAAGGATACTGCAAACGAAGAAATAACGCGACAAAACGTAATCCAGGCAGTTATTTTTAACATTTTAAATAAAAAAAGGTATTGGGTATAAGGTTTTAAAATCTCTGCACTTATTCCCTTCGTCGAAACAACTAATCCAATAATTTTAAGTCTTAACAGCTCAGTTTTAACAATTGGTGTACTTTACTATGATTTCAAACATGTACATCTTTCTATCGATGAAGGTCAGTCTTGAAATAAGATTTTTTCAATAAATGTTTCTGATTTTACAATATAGGAAGAACTCTGACGAAATTGTTGTTATTTTGGAGCAGAACTTCGAGCTGAAGTCTCTCTCTCTTTCTCTTTATAAATTTTAATAATTTGACTCCTTTGTCTTAGAAAGTCAAAATTCAAGCAGTTTTTTTGTATTACTACGCGGAGCAAAATTACTGATATAAAATATTGAATTTTTTTTTAAAATCTGGTCAAATTATTCATTTTCCTGGTAAAAACGGGACTGCAGGCCTTTAACGAAGGAATTGGCAGATTTCATAAAAATATATCGGTAAAACACAAAAATGTTATTGGGCTGTCGGAACACGCGTTCATATAAAAATTCTAATACTGTCGCGTTTCATCACTATATTTATTAAGAAAAGTGCTGGTGAACACATGTTCGGATGTGTTCTAAATAGATTAATATTTTACTAGGAAATGGATTGCAATCACGTTTTTAACAAGATTTAACGCGGAAGAAGTCAGAATTCATTGAATTTTACAGTCCAATTATCCAAAATGGCGGTATGCCCATATGTGATTTATGTAATATTATTGTAATATTTAGTAATATATTTATGAATGACATATAAATTACTTTCATAATTACAATTACATTAAGGATTTGCATTATTGAGAGATGAGTAATCTGCTTTGGTTTTGTTAATGGCAGAAATAGGCAAATATGTATATGTCATCTTTGTTTGCGCTAGTTCAATGATCCATAAGGGGTGCGTAAGAAAATTATTGCGTGCTAATACCGAAATCATAAGTCAATAGTTTCTTCCAAAATTTTCATTGCAAAATTAAAAAAGGAAAACCATATTTACCAATGTAACAGATCCTCTTGAGATCAATGTTCAAATTATATACCAAAGTATGAATATTCATAAGGCAAAATCAGAAAAAGGAAAAATCGTCGAAATACTTCCAACATGGAGATGTTATCTTAAAAGTCGCTTGGAATTAAGTTCAGAATGGTAGCGAGATTAAAAAAAGAAAAGAGAACGGAGTAGAAGAAGAAAAAAGTAATGTGAAAGAAGGTTAAGCCGTGGTCGAAAAGTTGCTCTACTTATAAGGAAAAATGAGTTTTCTTTTTTAGTCTTGGTTTTAGTTTAATAATCGTTCGCGTTCGAATTAAATACACTGGAGATTTTGTCGACGAATTTCTTTAAAATAGATTGACATATACAATGAAAGACGAACTTTGTTGAGTTTATTTATTTTTTATTTAATAAACATCTGAAAAAAAGTCTAAGAACTTGTATTCTGGTGTTATTTAATACTAGTTCATGAATTAATATCAGTAAAAGAAAGTTTATAACACGCCATGTCACATTGAACGTTCTTCTCAGTAATTTCTACGGGCAAATAATATTAATAAGAACAGACAGCTGAATTGAGCAAACAGAATTCTTATAAACATAATGATTTTGATGTATTTTATTAATATTTTCGTCTTTAGAAAAAAAAACTGCTTGTAACGTCAGCAACAACGATGGAAAGGTTTAGGAATCCGAGAGAAATGTTACGTACTTCTTGTACTATCACGTAGGCCCGTATTAGGAATGAAAATTGAATAATTAATGGAGGACTGAAAGCAGCAATCGCTAATAAGAAGTTAACGAAGTAGGCAAGGCTTGCAGTCTGCTAAACAGTTCTGATACCAACCCTGTTTATGTGGTAGCGAGGATTTGAACTGGCAGATGACGAACAAATGAAAGCTGAATGTTTCTGAAACTTTTTTTATTTATATATTTATTTGATCATGTGAGCGTCACTGAATACTTTACCCGTCTCATTTCACAAATTTATAAAAACAATAAATAAATTAAATTACTTTTTCAATAGTTGCAAAAGTATTTGGTGGCGTCATTTTAACTAAATAAAAATGAAACACTTTGTATACAGAACTTTTAATTATAATAATCTGCATGTTTCAAAATCAATGGCTTCTTCGTGAGGATAGTGAAAATTAACGAAATTAAAAATACACACAGATTTTGTTTATGAGCGATGATTAATTTGTCATTACAATTAAGTGAATTAAAAATAGTGTACAAATTCAATACATATAAATATAAACAAATAAACGCTGTAGTATATTTTATTATTAGGTTAGGTACTGTATATTGTGTGTAATGTATTAGAATATATATACATATTCTGCATATTATTTATACATATTTTGTAGGTTAGTTTTGAAATGCAATTTTATTTTTTAATATGTGAAATTTATATTATATCTCCTTTTTTATTCTTTAATCCAAATTTTAAATTAGTATGTGAAATGTTCCATAAATTTTTGTATCGAGTGTAATGCTAGTCTCACACAAATGCTAAACTCTTGTGAACTTTGTAGGCTTGGTCTGTTTCGCCATAAAAGTATATCTTGCATTAACCTTAAAAGCCCTGGACAGAACATTAGTGAGATTTTGTATGAATGGTGAGGGAAAATTGCCAGGCAGCAATCTTGTATGATACAATTTGAAATGATTTGTATGCAAGGAAATTGCCAGGCAGCAACCTTTTATGATACAATTTGAAATGATTTGTATGCAAGGAAATTGCCAGGCAGCAATCTTGTATGATACAATTTGAAATGATTTGTATGCAAGGAGGTATATCTATATATGGAATTATTTTCTCTTTATGTGTATTTGATGAGACAAGGAACGGGATACATCAATAACAAATTTATTTATTTAAAAGTTTTGTCATTTTTCATACACAATAAAACTAAAATAGCTTGCGTCCAGGGCCTTTTATGTTCATCGTTTTCAACTCGACCACGGAAGCCCACAAATATTATTTATTTCTATATATTAATCGCCCATATGGACTTTTACAAACATATACATGGAACAGTAATCAAAAGTAATATTTTTCTTTAAAATTATAAAGTATCCATGCAGCAGAAAAGTATTATTCCAAACTTGATAGTAATTATTACTGAGATACGTTATTACAGCCTTCTTGTAACTATATTACAGATCTGCAATTTCTGCGAAAGTGTTGGCAACTGCATGCAATCTAGGTATAAGCAAGTATCTAAATAACTCAGTCCTGATATTATTGTTGCACTTAAAAATAATTTTCCATCGAGTAGTTCTAGTTGGTATGTTGAAGGTGATTTGATAAGAATCAGGGCTGTCTATAATTCCATTAATCATTGTAAAAATAAAAGTAAAATCCGAAACAAGTCTTCTATCTGAGATTATAATACCTTGAATTATTTCTTCAAGTAGTTGTAATTTATAACTTCTATTGGTAGACCGAGTGTATTGTTTATACACGGTGTCCGGAAACTCGTAGTATGGAGTATATAGTCACGGGGAACCCAAATAAACATAAAGTTTTTTGATTTGAGCATTTTCACAAAAAAAAAAAAAAACCAAAAAAAAATATTTTTCGGCTATTTTAGGGTTAAAGTTTTTTCTGGTGTTTAGGGTTGAACAACAGATGTTTTAACCCTGCAGAGCAGAAATATTTTATGATTACACCGGATTAAATGAAGGGTGATTTCAAAATAATGCTTCAAATCCGAGTTTCTTCATTTGTTTTACTTTCAAATAGTTTTAATTAGTTGGGTACTTTGATCTTCAGTAATAATTTATAGGAAGATGATTAAAAAAAAAAAAAGAACTTCTAACTCGATTTACTCGATAACGAAAGCTCAAATAAAAAAAAAATATACTACAAAATCGACTCCAAATGTGATGTAGATTCACCAGTTTCCCGCTTGTACTACGAGTTTCCGGACACCCTGTATATCTTAATGCTGAATTCATCAATGTAATCGGAAAGCATTTTAAAATGAGAGAACCAGATAGAAGAATTATATTCGTCTTGACTTCGAACTAAAGAAGAACACAAGATGATATATTTTTCGAGTCTCGGCCATTACGGATAATGAAGCCAAGCATTTTTAATCCTTTGTTTGTTACTGTGTTCATATATTATGAGAGTTCTTTTATTGCCTGGTATTTATGGTATATTTTACAAAAATCTTGAGTTTAACCGCTTTAATAATAAATTAGTAGTAGGTTTAGAAGATAAGAATTTATAAGTCTGTAGCCATGCGTACTAGAATATTCTGGAATGTTCGCCCATGCAAAACGCATCGTATTAGAACTTGTGATGTTTTGAATATCCACATAAATAAACGATAAATAATAAACGAACGTGCTCCAAAAAATTTTTTATGGCAGCTAACAGATAAGATTTATTGACAGGCGGGCTTGAAGTGCATATGTTCCGACGGGAAGGAAGAAAGAGATCGCATGGCAGTCGGTCTTTGAACTTGAGTACATTGACAGCTCCGTGAAATCGATACAAATCAGAAGTGAAGTTGAGATTACAGTGAATTAGTGAATTCAGATGGTGTTAAGAGTATTGTGGAATATTGAATTAAAGTGAAAGATTATTGATCCGGTGTTTGTGTGCAGTGAAAGTGTGTTAGACTAAACGTGATTTCGTAAATATGTAGTTCAAACTAAGTGACTTGTCTTAAAAACATGGAAATGATAAAAATAATGATTGCGTTTTTAAAACAGAGTGAACGTATTTAAAGGCGGGAAGTGTTTAATCGGGCTAGATTATTGATTTGGCGAGATGGCATTTTATCCACGGAGACCGAAAACCAGAGAAACAAATATATCATTAACTGTGGGTTCGAATCCTGACAGATTAGGGAGGTACAATTTTATTTACAGGAATATTTAATTACCCTTTTAAAGTCGTAGGGAGGGGACCAAAATTGAACAAATTACAAGGATTTCGCTAAAAGGAGAAAATGATTAATGTAATGGAATGCCGGTAGGGAGGGGACCGAAAAACTAAACTGATTTAGCTATGTAGAGTGTAACCAGGTAAGCTTCACGCTGAGGAGGAGAGATGACTAACTGGGTGAGTTTTTATATTATTTATAAAATTTCAGAGGACCCTTTTAAAAAGACGGATACAACCGAGGTACAGAAACTAAGTTTACGACACCTGCCGCCCAAATAATGTTATCATTAAAAGGGATGTGCTAGGCGAACTGTCAATCAGCTGTGAGCGAGAGACGAGTCAACGACCTTTTCATATGTAGGCCGATAACTTTTGTTTTAGGGGAACGCCTTGGACCGAGGGTCATAATATCGAGAATTAACCTACCTGCCGATCTGTTATTCTTTTAAAACATTACGAATCAAATCATGACGTTGTCCCTGCGGTAGGTATTGAATCGCCGACGAAATATAAAATACCCATTACAAATTAGGCCAACCAATATAAATTTGCAGTATAAAAATACCTATCTACAGGGTACCTACCACAACACTGGCGTACAATTGAAACAGCGAACACTATGAGGCCGAGAGGCGCGGTGTACAGTCAGTCAAAGGGGAAGTTTTGCTAGCGTATGACCGCCCGAATAGAAAGCGTTCGGATGCAACCAGACAAAACAAAATGAATACTTTTCTTCTGTTATTTGACTTTCTAATTTAATACTTTTCATGTATTGTTTGACTTTCTAAGCTGCGAATTGGGATGCACAAAACCAATCTAGAGTCAAAAGAGGGAGATGATAATCTCCGAAATAAAACTACCAACCGAACAACTTTTCTCAACAGGTACCTTTCGAGAGGTAGGCAGCCTCTTTAAATTAAATGCAAAAATCAAACCAATTATCCGTTTATACCTACCTGAGAGGATAGGTATTCAATAGAAGTTACCCATACCTAATACACGAGGATGCTAGTAACCTCATAAAATAATTACTAGAACCAAATATTAAAGTACAGACAGTCCTCATCCTAAATTTGGCATTTCGAGTAGACCTTACATATATCTCACATGATAATTGGCTGAATGGGTAGGCACACAACCTATCGTTAAAAAGCAGGCTAAATGTCGACAAGATCGTCGTGTGTTATCTATGTTATTGACCTAGAAAGGGATGTAAATCCCCGACGACGAGGGAGTTACAACGTTTTCTAGAGGTGGCACGTAACTTAGGACCTTACGTGTCACATTTTCGCGACTAGATTCGTGACAAGGGATGTCATGGTTTTCCCCTTCTACACTCAGTAAAGTAGTTTTTCCTGGAGGTGTATGAGATTGGGGCAATTCTGAAATTGGTGATGAGACCTGGTTTTCTTTATTCTGGCGTGACGGTTGCCGATTTGGAACAAGGGGAGACCCGGCCGGTTGTGATATCCAGACACGCAGATATCGATCGCCTTGCTCAAATTATCATCCATCGGTTTTGTTTGGTAAAGAGGAGGAGCCAATCTTAACTTGAAAAAAAAATTTCATTTCCTTTCCTCTCCTTCCCCTCCCAAAATATATACATGGATGGCGCCGACAACTAACACCATAAATTTATCGTATGTATATCACATATATAAAATCTAACACTTTATTATATTCACATTACCCTACGATAGATAGAATTGCGTAGCTAGTTGGGGGAGCAGGCGACTTAGAAGATAAGGTTTATAAAATGGCTTTAAAACACAGCGGTAATGGATTCAACTCACTCTATCTCAAAAGAACCAAGGGATACCACACATACATAGATAACTAGGTTTCTAAACCGAGAAACAAAAAACCAACACAACGTTCGGTGAAGCCTTTTTATACTGAACCGTCACGTGAAATGAGTACGTTCAAGGTCGTACGTCACGTAGACAAACTAGGATGTACACACTTGAAGGGGTGTGTAATAAAGAGAGGAGCAAAGGCTCGTAGAGACGACAGGGGAGGAATTTTCCATCCCTGCGAACACATATGCAAAGCCTTATGGAAAAGCTACCTATGGGACTTTAAAGAAAATTTATCGTAGAAAGACGAAGGAAAAGTTTGAAGTAGAAAGGGCAGATCATTACAAACTTCCTAGCAAAGCATCGTAGGTACGGCGCATCTGCCTACAAGGCGGAAGTTTCTCGATGCACGGCGTCTATAAAAACGAGTAGCATCGAGAGGTACTTAGTCGTCCTTAGTACTACGTCAGTCGATAATCAGCAGTTACAAGTGGGCAACCTGCGAGCTCTGCGAATGCTCGCTGCCAACTTATCAGCCGGCCACCTGCTTCGCGCCCCGCCGTTACTGCACCGCGAAGTTACAGGCGACCGACCTATTATACCTGACGCTGTTCGGACCTTAAATGAGAGGCTACGGATAATCTTTAATTCCGCAGGATTATCATTAGCACCCTAGCCTTGGATATCATCCCTGGCCTGCGCTCCCACGCTCCTAGACCTCGCGACATCTTTGCCTGTCTGCGCCTCGGCCCTGCGACATCTTCGCCGACCTGCATCTCCTGCGCATCTGTCGACCAGATCAATTATACCGTCGGCTGCTTCCCAATGGAGTACCAGGAAGACTCAACGCCTTTGCCAGTGCTGAACAGATCCACAAGTCCGGTCTCCCCCAACGCCTCAACAATTCCACTAACTACGTCATCGTTCTGGAGTCATCTCACGACTGCGCTCGACTCAAATAAACGCTGTGTGATCACAATCAACATCTTTCATTGTCTCCTTACCACATCCTCAAAAGTTTATAAGAAGGAATACGATTTTGCAATATGACGTTCAAACCAGTAACAGTATGACAAAGATGATGTGTACCAACACAGAGCAGTGCGGCATTCTATCACCCAAGAAATGATTTGATGTTTGATTATTCAGTTAGTTCATTCAATCAATCTTACCGCTGATGTGTTCACTATTTATTTTGGTCTCGTCCGCTTTGAAATTTTCATCATAATCTGATATTCTCTTTTCCATAACTTTTTAGAAGCTTCTGCGAAGCATTAACTACATCAACGACTTTTAACCTTTAATATCGCTCTGTGTAGAGTGAGTTTTCCTGCTAACAATGTATGTGTGTATGTTCAGTTAGTACCTACTTTTATATTGTGTTCCTAAGCTCATTGTCTTTTTTCCCGATAACTGTAATTTTACGAAGATAACGACTGAAATACCGGGAGGGAATTATCCATTCAATTTTTTGATGAAGCGATATTTTCTACTCGAATGTATATTGATACATGTCAATCAAATGACATTTACACTCGCTTTAACCAGAACATATTTATACCTAGGTATGTACAACTGTGATATCTTTATGATTTATCAACACTAGAGCCATCTATGTCTTGTAGCTTGAACTGTCACATATATACATATAAACTCAATCTGTTTTATCATGAAAGGTCGTAGCCGTAAATATTATAGTCAATAATTACAATCGATTAGGGCCTGTTGTTTGACGGAAATTGAACAATTCTTGAAAATTCAAAGATAAGTTCTGTGAGAGTTCTATTCATGTTATGTTATGATTCAAGTAATAATTTATTTGATTAAATTGTGTTATTAAGCACGTTTCAGAGTGGAAAATAATCTAAGTATCGCCCGGGTGTAAGACCACCATTCAGAATTTAAACGTTGCTTGAAATGGCTTCAGCCGTGTTTGGTGACCAGATTTGAATAGCCTTTCCCTTGAATATCTTCCCCTCCCCAACCCTTCAGCCTCACAACATACCCCAGTTGGGGATATCATAGGCTCAACTCAAGACGGTTGGGAGCAGATGGGACTCTTGTGCGGTAATCATATTAAAAATATATATATATTTCCATAATTGGTCAATTTTATTGTGCTACTTCAATAGTAACTGAACTTTCAAAAAACTTTAATTTTTAGATTTAAATTTGATGAATTTTTCTAGTTCTGTGATCCTGGTAATCAATTTTAAATAGTAAATTTAATATATTGAAAATATATATAAAACCTTTGTATGAAATGAAACTTTAGGAAAACGCAGTTTGTCTGTATTTCCTGCTCCTTTGTGGTAAAGAGTAAAGAGCCCGCGTTAATGATAATTGCTTTACGTGCCGCACTTTCCCTTCTAGCATTTTTCAAGGATCACTTTTCCACGCCTCTTGGATATGGCTCGTAGCCTTACTTTACTCCGAAGCCTTTGTTCAGACCTAGCGCCCCATAAAAGGTTTACAGATCGCTATTAAAAACTTTTAGTTTCGAGTCTTCTTTACTGAATTTATCGACCATGTAAAAACATGGAAATTTAACAATATTTTCTTTGTAATCGGGGTCCATTAATCTTATAAAGGGTATATATACTTAAAATAATTAATAATCAGCTCTTTAATAGATGGCGCTAATTAAATTATTTAAAATGCCCGTACATACGCAATATGAATAAATGTTTTGGTCGGTGCACAAAAGTTCTTCCAAGAAAGGTATACAACTATAATATTGGATTCAATCACCGATACAATATTGTTTGTATATGGACACAACTGTTTATTCATATTTCGTATGTATTTATGTTGTTTACGCCCACATAAATAATTTATCTTAATGTTTTAAAGCATAACTAGGAAAATGCGTTTGCCCCTAAAATAATTGAATTAACTACATCTTTAAAAGAGCAGATTGTGAATGCTTTTAAGCATACCCTTAAATGATTTTATTATATAAAACTACAGGGTTATCCAATAAGAGGTGTTATTTTGATATTCAATCGTAAAAGATCAATGGTTTCGTTGTTTGTGTGGCACGTAGCGCCGTCTTGTTGAAAATAAACGTTTTCCAAATCAATACCATTCAATTCCGGCCAGAAAAAATCATTAATCTTCTCTCGATAGCGCAATCCATTCACCGTAACTGTTGCTCCAGCCTCATTTTCAAAAAAGTGAGGTCCAATTACTCCGCCGGACCATAAACCGCACCAAACAGTCATACGTTGAAGATTAAGAGGCTTTTCAACAATAACTCTTGGGTTTTCCGAGCCCCAGATGCGACAATTTTGCTTGTTGACGAAGCCACCGAGGTGGAAATGGGCCTCATCACTCAAGATGATTTACATTTGATTTACTCAAGTGAATTTTAATAATTTCAATGCGTTGTTGAAGCGTGTATCCTTCCATTTTTATTAATGGCGTAGTTTCTACTTGTCAAATGTTAAAAAATGACAGCTTTAAAAGTAACATCTACTGAAATAGCGGGCTATTCAAAATAACACCTCTTATTGGAAAACCCTGTACTAGCTGTACCAAGCCTCGTGTTGATGTCAATGCAGATAGAAAAACAATTGTAGTAGCGCGTTTTGCTTTTTGTAAGTTTGTTTTTACCTGTTATTTGTGACACATATATAATATGGGTATATTATAAAACACACACGTATCCGAGTGCAATTTCGTGTGCAAAATTTACAAGTAATCGGTGAAGAACTTTCGGAGCTTTTTAACAAACAATAGTCCAGCTGTACCTATCCTTGGCTCAGTCTATCTGTGCAGATAGGATTTCACACCCGTATTCGAATGAAACGATGTGTCAAAATTACAAAAGCAAACGGCGAAGAACTTTTTGTAGATTTAAGATTTTGAATAAAACGAATATTTAAATGTTTTATTTATATCGTTTGTCTTAGCAGATTATCCTGTAGGCCAATTAATAATAATGATACTTCTATTGAAAATGTCCTGAACAGAGATGGATTGTAGGGGTTATTTATAAAATTGACACAAACATAATACCTTGATTACATCACAAGGAGCGACAGATTCAGAACTAATCAACTGGAGATTAGTAAGAAAGTTGCCACACCATTATACATTTACGTTATGCGCCAAGAAATGCAGAAATTCCCCAAGGATTTATTGTACACCTCCCTTGTTTTTCCTATTGAATATGAACAAATGTACGGCTACACAAATTACGGCATTCTCAACTAATGTTGTCTTTGTAACGAGTTTTATTCACATCTGCGCACTGCGCTACGTGCAGAAAGCACAATCGCAATTAGTTTCTAATATCGACAGGATAATATCGGAACGTTCGTTTGTAAGAGCAAATGTTGTACCAACTTTAATGTCCGCATTGTTATTTTTCGTTCAGCGAAAAACACCGGAGAATATCTTGATTTTGATGTTTCAAATAACGAAAAAAACTTTAAATAAATTTATCAAAATAGGTTGAACACTTTACAAGATTCTAATCAAAACTAATGGTATTTTCCGTGTATTTCCCTACAGCGCTAATCGATCCACCCTCGGCATCTTGACTTCTGGCTTCCCGACCTTATCCTACATTATTTACTCGTATATCTTCTCTCCTTTCGTACATCATTCTTTTTTCATCCATAACGCCTATCCAATATCATTATATTCCACTTTTTCAAAAGACTTTGAGAGCGTCTTTTGGGGCGTTTTTAAAGGTTTTATCATCTTTGCAAACCATAGCCCCTTACATATTCCTAAAAAATTATTACAAAAAAAGGTTCTTAATACACACAATACGCAATAATGTGTTATTATCGCACAAAAGTGATAATCCAACTGCTCCTAACCCTCTAGATCAGGGCTTCCCTAACTGTGAGTCGCGACGCCCCGGGGCGCCGCGGGATCATCCCAGGGGCGTCGTGAGGCGATTTTTATAGCGTCTTCCACACGCACACTTCGGAGCGACTGAGTCCCGCGCCACTTCAGGCCGCCGCGCAGAAAATCTCTGCGACATATTTCAAAAATTAAATGATCTCAATAAGTCCTTGCAGGGAAATAATACTCACATATTACAACTGGTAGATAAAATCACTGGGTTTCAGAAGAAGTTGCTCTTATGGAAAAGAAAATTAGAAGAAGATCAAGTAAGTTCCGAATGTTTCCCTGCTTAACAAGGCATTCTACAAGAAAAATCGACAGAAATTCTCGATCCTTCTTTAAAAATAATATTTACACAGCACTTTTCATCTTTGAGCGAACATTTTGAAAAATATTTTCCCGAAAATCTGGAGCAATATGACTGGGTTAGAAACCCTTTCCAGTCGACCTCACCATCAACACTTTCGACAGCAGAAGAACAGTTAATAGAATTGTCCTGTGACTCCAGCCTTAAGCTGCAATATAATAAGGATCAGCTACTTGAATTTTGGAGCTCAGTTTATCAAGAATATCGTTCCATCAGCACTGCAGCGTTAAGGGTTTTATTACCGTTTGAGACATCATACTTGTGTGAGAAAGGTTTCTCTGCAGTTGCAGTAATTAAGAATAAGTACAGATCAAAAATAAATTTAGAGGCAGAGACGAGAGTGGCGATTTCGAAACATCAACCTCGTTTTGAGAAACTATGCTCAGAAAAGCAACCTTCTCATTAATACCAAAGAAAAAAATTGCTTTTTTATCTTTTTTGTTTGCTTCCATTTTTGTTTTTATGTTGTGTTCTTTATTTTCTAATAAAAAAATTAGATACTATTTGGAGTTTTTCTGACAAATTGTTATTAGGTAACGTACCCATACTACGTGACCCGTTCAGGGGGGGGGCTTCAAAATACTACGCTTGGTACTTTGGGAAGCCCTGCTCTAGATGATACTATGACATCCCTAATTGGGATGGATTGTAAGGCTGCAGTTGGCGGAGAGAAGAAAGAGATGGAGAAGATGGTAAGTAAAATAGAAATATGAAACTGGCTATTCAAATCTTGTCTACAAATGCGGATAAAGCCATTTCAAGTAATGTTTTGATTCTGAAATGTAGCCTTTCACCTGGATGACATTGAATGATATTATCTACCATTTTTTGTGCCGCAAATATACCACATATTATTTTACATGAGTATGTTACGAGATAATACAAAATAATCATAAGAAATTTACTTGCGCACGCCGGGATTTGAACCCGTGACCTACGAATTTGTAACCACGGGTCGCAGGTAACCACTCAACCGCGGAGACCGTTTGCTATGAAGGTATGTTTTTATATAAATTATATAATACACAAAAATATCAAATATCGAAAAAAGGTTATATTCACACTCACTAGTAACGAAATGAAAATTATCAAAAAAAATTTTAGAAATATTAGTTCGAATTAATAATATTTGGTTAGCTGAATTCCAACTGAACCCCACTGCAATAATGTCTGTCGTATTTATGAGTTGAGTACCCAAGAGAAGTTCCACGAATTTCTTAAATACATAATCGATGAATGATGGTTTCGGCAAACTTCTGTTGACAAATTGACGAAATCATAACGCCTAATGGATATTTGACGATGATACTTTTTTTATATTTATTGAGCAAATTGTGAACTTGCGATATATTTAGTAAACTTCTATGCGTGGGTAAACACATCAGAAGTTTTTTGAACTTTATTAGCGATGAAGGAAATGATGTTAGGCAAAGGGGGTGTCATTTTCTTGCTCATTGATTGTTGCTTACGAGATTGTGCTGTGAAATTGGTAAAACATGTTTTGGAATGAACTCATCAATGCTATCTTATATAAAATTGTTCTCAATATTCGTCAATGTTCTTGGCAGAATTCTTGAGTTCGGTTGTGTGTTGTGTAGTTTGGAGTCCAATATACCGTATTACGAGATTCTCCTCTATTTTGACGGCCTCCGTGGTTGCGGCTTTTGACTAGCAATCTGAAGGTAGCGGATTCAAATACCGGCGTGAGCAAGTCAATTTTATTTCATCAATTTCACAATTTATTAGTTAAAAATAATATATAGTTCATTTGCGGCACGTTCCTGCATGAAAGACACTTTCAATATCGCCCTAGTGTAAGACCACCATTCAAAATTAAGACATTGTTTGAAATGGTTTTAGCCGTATTTGGTGACCAGATCTGAATGGTAATGTACATCCCCACCTTCCTCTTTCCCATCTCCCTATCCTCCTAACTACATTCATCCTCACAAAATTCCCCGATTAGTGATGCCATAGTCTCACTGGCTCCAGACGGTTGAGAGTAGGTGGGATTCAACTTGTGTGGTAAAAATATCAAAAAATACTATCTCGAATATTACTAGAACTAGTAAGGATTCGAGGATTTTTAAATTTTTTTTTAATAATAATTTTTCTGGTACATACATTGGTATAATTTTACAATAAAGGAAACACTTTTTTTATATAAACAGTTAAAAAGTAAGGAATAATACATTTAGCAGATTAACCAAAAGAATCCCATATAGCCATCGCCAGTTCGTGGGTATACTTGTGTTTATTAAAAGTTAAAATTTTACTCACATACATACATTATCTTTGTAGAAGATTAGAAAAAAAAATTGAAAAAAAAAATCAGTCTTTATTTACTAAATTACAATTCAAAAGACATGATTGAAAAATATAAAAAAAAAATTAAAAATGTTAAGACAGGTCAGATGTTACAGCAGGTCGGATGTTACGGCAAACAGTTAAAAAGTAAAGTAAAACTCATTTAACAAAATAACCAAAAAACCAACAAAAAAACCAACCATTTGTTAAAGTTAAAAATTTTACTCACATACAATACATTAAGAAGATATATTGTATGTGAGTTAAATTTTAAAAATATAAAAAAAGAAAAGAAAAATGTTAAGATACATCAGTTCAGATGTTACAGCAGGTAAAATGTTACAGCAGGTAAAATGTTACAGCAAGTAAATGATTGTATCAATGATATTTATCGAAGAGTTTATTACATTTTTATATTTTTTGTAGGAGGATTTATTTTTACATTCGATTTCCGTAGTCTTATAGAGAGCATTATACATTTTTGGTGTTATAAAATACGCATGTCTTTGCGCAAGTCTAGTTTTACACAGTGGAACTTTAAAAACATTATTTATAGTGATATTACAATGCGAGTTGCCTGTATATTGTCACACCATCTCCCGCACTCCGCGCAACTTGGATTATCCAACTTTCGCTGATTGGCTGGTCTATCAATTTGAATATTAATGATTTTATCGAATGCTGCATGACACGAAACCGTAATAAGTAATCTCAGCATTCCTAAACTTATAAAATTCATCAACTCTCCAACGATACCAAGAAGATGAACACGTTACTAACGCTATTTATCATCATTATAGCACCATCATTAACGAGGGTCACAAATATGTACAGTAAAAGTAAATGAAGCTCTAAGAAGAACAGAGGATCGAATACAAAAGAAATAGAAATTTTCATAATCAAACAAGTCACAAATTCAACCAAACCTTGGGCTATAAAAGGTAGTTTTTTTTCTATACAGACGGGAGGTGCCTCTAATGTGAATATTGTGGTTAAAATGTTCATTCGTTTGTTATTTTACCATTGTCAGTATGCACAGGTACGTTTGTAAATATGTATCTGTTGGTACATGTACATATTTGTCTGCACAGGTACGTTTGTAAAGATGTACCTGTACGTAAATGTACATATTTGTCTGCACAGGTTCGTTATTTTACCATTGTCAGTATGCACAGGTACGTTTGTAAATATGTATCTGTTGGTACATGTACATATTTGTCTGCACAGGTACGTTTGTAAAGATGTAACTGTACGTACATGTACATATTTGTCTGCACAGGTACGTTTGTAAAGATGTACCTGTACGTACATGTACATATTTGTCTGCACAGGTACATTTTTAAAGATGTACCTGTAAGTACATGTACATATTTGTCTGCACAGGTACGTTTGTAAAGATGTACCTGCAGGTACATGTACATATTTGTCTTCCAAGGTACGTTTATAAAGATGTACCTGTAGGTACATGTATATATTTGCGAACTTAACCGTGCAGACGTAGAAGCGCCCACATGCTACCAAATGCAATATAAATGTTCGTTCATTCATAAGTTCATCTTTTGAATCTTTTTGGTAAAATGTCAGGCAAAGCCATCTACGATTATGTCAGATGCAAAATGCAACGTAGACCGTACCTTACAATGAGCAACACAGCTTATTTTTCCCAGAATATTAAAGTCTTAATTACAACCTTAAAAAATATTCTCCCGTCATGTAAACTGACAGGTGGTATTCGGCTAGAAGCAGACAGGCGTAAGTGACACGAACTTTCAGCCCTATCGGCCCATCCGTAGTTTAATGCCGTCACGAAGGAAACAGCCTGAGCCGTAAAAGCTCCGATACCATCACGAAAGCCAGACTATAACTTACACAAATACTCATCAAAACAAAACTTTAACATCCGCCCTGAAAAGGTTGTTTATTGGGCTTTTTCAACAATGACAAGATTATTTTTACAGCGTATTTTGGATGAGATTTTTATCATTATAAAATTGTCTGTTGCAAAATGTAGTACCTACACACTGGCCTATTGATTTACTAACGACCCTTTGTGAGAGATATGAAAATCAAAATATGTGTATATTTTCTTCACTAGACATAATAATATTTGAAATTTTTACATTTTAGGTTAACGCGTAAGGTCATAGCGTTTTAATGTTTAAAAAAGATGTATTTCAAGAGTAGAAAAGATGTATCTCGACAGAAGAAATTCGGTTGATTGAATTGTATAAGTAGTCATTTTTGAAGAGCAGCGTTGTTATTTACACGAGACGTTTCCTCAAGTTTAATAGAAACTATGGTAATTTAATTTAAAGGAGAAAGCTTAGAAGAAAAGGGCGAACGTGAAACAACCCCCAACGAGCTTTTGAATAGCAGCCTTGTAATGTTAGCAATTCAATGGCTTTCTCACCGTTAACGGTGATGTTACGTGGTGCCTCCTCTGTGAATGCAAAAATATTGATATATTGGATGTTTTCGTTTATTTGAACATTACACTCCATTTACCTTAGGCAATAATCAACTCAAGTGTTTTACAAAATATAATCTCGTATAAAAATAAATAATGTATATTTGTCTAATAACTGTTTCATTGGAAACCAAAACGTTTCACGCTAATGCTTCCATCCAATATAAAAGCACATATTATTTGATTTTCGAATAAACGTTTAATAATATTACTACACTGTATTCCATTTTTTTTGTTTAAATTTTTTTTTTTTGATTAAAATTTTTTTTTTGATAAAATTTTTTTTTATTTAAAAACATTTTTTGATTAAAAACAATTTTGGTTTAAAAACATTTTTTGTTTAAAAAACATCTTTTGTTAATTTTTTTTTTTAAATATTCCAATTTGACTTCGTATTTATTAGTTATTTTAACTGAATCACTAGACAAGATAATAAATCAATTTAAAATTGAAAATATTTTGGAAGTTAATTGGAATAAAAATGACTTGAAGCGATGAAATTATAATCAAATCAAATATCAAATATCAAATTATAATTATATATTTAATGTATACTATAGATAAGGTAGTAATTTACGAATATAACTAGAGTATGTTACACGCTGCAACCATTACATCAACAGTGTGTAATTTCGGATATGATTTGAAATTTTCACCATCAAAAGTAATATCCCGATTAAATTTTGGGTTATGTCATGTTAAATTTTCTCATTCTTTAGCCAACGTCTCGGAAAGCATTACAGTGTTCACTGTCCGCAACGTTGACTAAAAAAGAAGGAAGCAACACGGTATAATAATTCAAAAAATAATCACGTTAGTGTATTAAAAAAAAAAAAAAAAAAACTAGTCAATCTTTTGTTCCCTTTTCTTTTCTACCATTTTCTTCCGCCTTATAACACTCCTGTAATTTCTCGTATATTGTGTCACAGCTTCACAACGAAAGAGAAAATCTGTTCTGGAACTTCATGAAAACATCATCGCGAATTATCAAAGACAACGTTAATATTTTCTACATATTGTATGTAGATAATGTTAACTGACATTTTTGCGAACATCGTTTTTTCCGTGTAAACTGTGTTTTCTGATGTCTTCTATCGCTGGAGATCACTTAGGACGGGTTGTTTCGGAGAATTTGAATAATTCATCAAATTTAAACGTTCATTTTTGGGTTCTGTGAAAGTCCTATTCTAGTTCTGTTATTATATCATTGTAGGCTAGTTGCTTGACAAAACTGAAATAAAAACAGAACTTGAAAAAATCTTTCACAGAACTTGAAAATGAACGTTGAAATTTGATGAATCGTTCAAATTCTCCGAAACAACCCGTCCTTAGTGAGCATAGCTTAACGGACGATTTGAGGCATGTAATCTATGGTATCTGACAAACCGTTTCAAGTAAAGAATGGTAAGTAACGCAGAGTGTTGGATACCACGTCATGTGTCGTCACAATCAAATGAAGTGATTGCAGACATCGTAAATTTTGTGGGATATTTGGATTGGGATTGGATTGTAGGATTGTCCTCATCAAGATTGCTCATTTTGCCGTCATTATTTTTAAATTTTTATTAGTCATTATTTCAAATTATTCAATAAACTACTATGTATATGTGCATGATTAAATAAATTTAATACATTTAATGGCCGAATAAAAACTTATTTTTATTTTTATACCTATTTTTCCGAGTGCCAAGTTGGTGTAACCCTTAATTTATTAACCTGATTTACTGCCTAATCACCTTCGATATACCAACTAGAACTACTCGACGTAAAATTATTTTTAATTGCAACAACAATATCAGGACTGAGTCATGTAGATACTCGCTTGTACCTAGATTGCATGCAGTTGGCAATACTTTCTCAGAAATAGTAGATGTGTTCAACTGCACGGAATATGGTTACAAGAAGGCTATAATAAGATATCTTAGTAATAATAATAATTAAGATTCGGATAATACTGTTAATCTGCATAGGTTTTACAAAATTTTCACAGCAAATTTTACTTCCCGATTCTGTTCCACTAAATTATTAGTATATCAAATGTTTAAAATTTCACAAAAATGAAAAAAAATTTCATCAAAATTAGAAATTCAGAATTTGAAATATGAGATCGACAAATGTAACGTATAATAATTAGGTCCCAATGGTCGAGTGAATAAATACGTTGTTCCGGTAAGACAGAGGTTCTGGGTTCGATTCCCATTGGAGACAATTTTTTTTTTTATATTCTGTGTCTTGTTCTGTTTCATGTTTCGTATAGATTTGTTAGTATTATCTTATTCTTCTTCAATGCTATATTATATTGATGGCTGTAATCTTTAAAAGTTAAAGAAAAGTTGTTCTAATAAAAATTAAATAATTATTTTAGAAAAAGTCGATGGGTTGTTTCACGTAATTCAAACATTTCATCAAATTTCAAAGTTGATTTTCAAGTTCTGTGAAGTTTCTATTCAAGTTCTGTTTTTATATCATTATTGGCCAGTTGTTTCAGAAATCTGAAATAATGACAGAATTTAAACAGAACTTTCACAGAACTTGAAAATCAACTTTGAAATTTTATAAATTGTTCAAATTCTGTGAAACAACTTGTCCTAAATTGTTGTTTGTATTAACTTCTTCTTCAAGAACAGATTATTTAGTCAAGATAATGGGCCGTACGAATAGACTCGCGGCCGTACGACATTATTATAGAATTCTCAATAGAAGAAATAAGATATCAGTTTTGAGGTTAAAAATATTACCCAAGTTATGAAAAATTACGACCGACACGTAACCTTTTTATCAGCTTTTGACTAAATTTATCTCAATTGTTGTTGAACCTCGATTTCTGGATCCTAATCGGATTAATTGGACTAGTAAAATTGGATATAAATACAAATTATCAACGTTTATAATTTAGCCTACATCAGAATAAAGCACACACATTTGACAAGGGTAAGTTCTTGTTAAACTTGAAATATGAATCTTTCCGTTGACGGGGAGCAAATAGTCATTAATTTATGTTGTCAGCGAGATGTTAACGGGCCTGTATTATCTAATCTGGGATATATTGTTGTCAGCGAGATATTAACGTGCCTGTATTTTCTATTCAGGGTTATAAAGCTGTCAGCGGAAAAAAAAACTTACTTGTACTTTCTATTCAGGGTTATAATGTTGTCAGCGAGATATTAACGTGCCTGTATTTTCTATTCAGGGTTATAATGCTGTCAGTGAGATATTAACTTACATGTACTTTCTATTCAGGGTTATAATGTTGTCAGCGAGATATTAACGTGCCAGTATTTTCTATTCAGGGTTATAATGCTGTCAGCGAAATATTAACTTACTTGTACTTTCTATTCAGGGTTATAATGTTGTCAGAGAGATATTAACGTGCCTGTATTTTCTACTCAGGGTTATGATGTTGTCAGCGAGATATTAACTTACCTGTATTTTCTACTCAGGGTTATAATGTTGTCAGCGATATAGATATTAACGTGTCTGTATTTTCTATTCAGGATTATAATAATGTCACTGAGATATTAACGTGCCTGTATTTTCTATTCAGGCTTATACTATTACTATTAGAGGGGGGTTACATAAATAGTAAGGTATTAAATTATTTTTTTTAGTAAATGAGTGAGTGAGGATATGAAAAAATATATATTTGAAATCTTTAAAGCACAGACGTCACGTGGGAAAACTGTCCTTGTTCTACTGGTATTTCAATGGAAGATGCGAGGAATTAGCATAGATGTTCAAATCAACACCGGTGCTTTGTCGTGAAACATACGAAACGCGCCCCCAACATTATTGTATACGGTTGACATATTGTTGTAACATGAATTCGGTCGTTCTTGTGTTTCCTCCCTCTTACAACATGGGTCCTTTAAAGACTTATGTTCACTCCACCCTCTCCTCAAAAGGATCCCCCAAACAGCAATTATATATTTGAATCGGTTTTTCATATAATTTTAAATAATATTATTCCATAGATTGAATAGTAAAAAATTATTATAGTGTCGGGAGTGACAACTACTTAAATATTGTTAAAATCTTTAAAATGTACATTGGAATTCTTTATTCCACCTCTTACTTTGAAAAGGTCTTCGCTCAGTAAAGTCGTTTATTTACATCCCACTATCGGTTCGTCCTCCCCTGGTTAGTTTCAATGGAAATGCATTTTCTTCACTGAAACCTGAATACTCTCGATAGTGCAATAAACTTTACTTTTTGTACCCATTTCCTTGTCAAGAGACACAATAAAAGTGAACAAATACTCAACAAGTAAGCGGCAAGGCTTCTAGACAGTATATAATTTATTATTTCCATATCATTTCATTTTATAAGAATATAACAAAGGTAAAGGGGCGAACGACAAAATGACTTTTGAAAAATGACTGTTGTAGTTTTAGTTTTTTTTTTAAATTTTTATTTATTTAAAAAAAAAAATTATGCATAATATTACCAGTTATTACTATTCTTCTGAAGTAGAAAATAATGTTAATATCCCCTCGATGTAAGACCACCATTCAGAATTGAAAAGTTGCTTGAAATGGATTTAGCCCTGTTCGATTACCAGATCTAAATAGCCAGGTACTTCCCCACCATCCTTTTCCCTATCTTCTTCCCGTCCCCACTACCTTCAGCCTCCAACATACCCGAATTGGAAATGCCATAGTCTCACCAGCTCCAGGCGGTTGGGAGCGGTTGGAACTCGTGTGCGGTATTCACATTTAACAAAAAAACCTATTGTGGTAGCTTCACAACATCTTAAAACAATTAAATGGTTTAAATGCCTTTGAAATACTTGATTCTACATGGTCGATGGCTGAGTATGACATCGCATTTGGGTCCCACCCAGGCGTAGTGTGTTCAATCCCTCGGCTGGCTAAGTCCTCTATCTCAATACAATGAACATTTTCCGCTTACTGTGGTGGTAGTAGGAGATATATTTAAATATTTTCAGGTTATTCATAACCCGGGAATATTTGTCTTATTGAAAATACATAGTTTTTATGAAACAAACAAAAGATTTTCTTTTTACCTTTTAAATGTCAACTTTTGGCATTTTTACAATGGTTGCTATTTTCACTTTTGAGGTGCTATTACAAAACCAAGAGAAATCATAACATCATGGTAATCATCTTATTAATGGCAGTCCCAGTCCAGCTCTTATATTATAGGATAGGCGTGATTAAATCACCGGTTTCCAACCTTTTTTGACTTTCCTAAGTTAGAGCAATACGCTAAATTATACCTTCAAATTACTTCACATTCGAAATTTGATTGTTGAAGATTTTTGAAAAAACCTTATTGTGGTAAATGAAGGGAACAATAATAAAGACGTGTTTTGTATAATCTACATTTCCACTGTATCTTCATACTTATGTCCACGTAAATAAATTATACAAACCATCTTTGTTTTCCACGCGTAATTTAAAAAACCGAGTTATAGACTAATATTTGCTGTAAAATTCGGAGAAAAACAATCTTCGTGTTCCAAATGTACTTAAAAATAACTTATTTAAGAGCCTTGTATTCTGAGTGTTAAAATAATCTAGTTGATGATTCGTATTTTGAAAAATTATGAGGAAAACCCCTTTCATGTTCCGAATGTAACAACATTTTTTTATCGTGTGGGTATTAACTCACATGCAGGTATAGCCGAACTCTAATATTAAAACATGTTCAGATTGTAAAAAAAATCTGGTTGCTAACTCAAATGCATAAAATCAGAGGAACCATTCAGGAGGAATCACATGCAGAATCACTCTTAGTTAAAACCAGTATTGTATTCCGAATGCAATGATAATTTATACTGGAGGAATCACACACAGAATCATTCTGAGTTAAAACCAGTATTGTATTCCAAATGCAATGATAATTTATTCTGGAGATTCTGGAGGAATCACATACAGAATCATTCTCAGTTAAAACCAGTATTCTATTCCGAATGCAATGATAATTTATACTGGAGGAATCACATACAGAATCACTCTTAGTTAAAATAAATAGTGAATTCCGAATGCAATTATAAAATTCATTTGACCTCACAGCTGATCAATTTAATTTTATTAAATAAATATTTTTAGTTTATTCTCACTACTTCCTTGTAACTTTCTTGTAAGCTCCTTAAAATATTAAGCTGTCCCCCCCCCATCCCCCTGGAACCTTCCAGAAGCCGGGGATAGCGAAGCCCCTGACTATTTAGAGAGATGAGTTTCGTTCTGAGTTATAATATATTTTATCAGCCTTATCCAATACATATTTTATCAAAGTAATTTTATTGAGGTTTGCAAGATTAAATCTAGTCTAGTCTTCCCGTGGGACTTCTCTTTAAATCATCATACAAATCTTTTTTTTGTTATTTGTTTTTGGGGTGTTATGCCGTGTTGCGCTAACTCTAATCTTTAGTCAACGTTTCGGACAGCATTGCAGTGTCCATCATCAGGGCAGATGTGTTATTTGCTAGTTAGCGTAACACGGCATAACACCCCAAAAACAAATAACAAAAATACTTTTGGTCGTGAAAATCTTAAATCATATCATACAAATCCTTCATAAAGGGTAAGCAAAATTAAGAATAGCATATTTGTCTCAATTTTGCTAAGTACCCGATATCAATTAATATATTTCATTTTATTTTCTTGACAATTTTCAACAGCCCCCGAGTCTAAAGACGTTTTGAATGAATTTCTAAGCTTTGGTGTTGTAAGGAAAGGGCGTGTTTTAAACTGACTGTTGGAGAGCTCCTTTGAAAATTGTAAACACGCCCTCAAGGTGAACCTCTCACAACGGTGCGAGAGGTCAACTTTATCATTTTAAAGGATGCTTTAAGACATTCATTATTTGGTTGTAAAACGTAAAATAAACCAAACGAGAAATTCAGCGTACAAAATGGTACAGATTTGATTTTTTTTTAATCACTGTAGTGATCGTATAGATAGTATTGTAATACTAGAATACAAACGAGAGAATTTAATATTAATTTGGGAGGTGAAGATTAGTACCGCCGCCCGTGAACCACTTTATGAATAACTAACCCCTCTGCCATAAGTCACCCCAAGAGAATCGCTACGTTTGGTGATTTCGCAGGGGTGCTCGGGTTCATCGGGTGAGGTTTGTCTAGATCTTGACGGAGGATGCATCATCGTACCTATTGAGATAATAAGGCAATTGAGAGCAATTATTGTGGGAGACCACTTGTTCTCTCCAGCAGGACTCTATCGAACTGCACCACAGTGGGAGAAATACATCCGTTACTTCTGACATCTGCCCACCCCTCATACCTGTTTCCTTCCCTGAGCTTCATCTACTTTATTTCCTTAAAAAGACCCTCCACACAGCATTCCCAAAGATGACATAGGCCACGAGGGAAATTATTTGCATCAGGGCTTCCCGTATGGAGGTAATAAAAAAAAATTGTGTACATACTGTACATATGAAACACGTCAATATACTTCGGTACAACCGTACCTTTATCATGTAAGATAGAATAACAAAATATCTGCTCTGATGTAAGCACAATGCGCCGAAAACTATATGCATGTAATTGAATATGTAAGCAATGCACACACAGTACCAACTAGAAAGAGATAGTTCCAAATCTAGAGGTTAATAGATTTATAAAATCTCTAGCCACAGTTTGAAAATGGCTTTGAACAGCTGTCACCAAAAAAACACTACGCAAACTAGAAGAACTTTATAATAACATTTATTTAACCACAAACAAAGACAGATTGATTCATCTTTCTTTCATTATTGCTAAATTGAATCACTCCCTTGACGATCTCAATTTAGTATGAAAATTGAAAGATATAATGATTGAATCACCTTTCCAGTTATTGAGTAGGTCGACGAGTTTCATATTTGTTTTAGAAAACCAATATTTTGTACAAATATAAGATCAATCGGATAATTTTACGATTTATGCAATGTATTTCATCATAAAATCTTCTTCAAACAGATACTTTATTATGCGAAGTGCGTCGTAAACAAAATGAATACAGCCGTTTGGTTTGTTTCGTGATCAAAGTCTGAGATATTATTAATTATACACGGAACAAAATAAAACAAAAAAATACCGAATATATGTTTGAACTCAGTGGACGCTAATGTCTAAATCCGAAGTTATGCATATACATTAATTACATTATGCATATACATATATACCCTTCACCAGGGGTCCCTGTTCCTAGGCGGCCTGTAGTTTTAAGTCTTTTGTATCTAGTTTCAAGTTGTCTTTACATCGTCTTTATAATGTTTGTAAGTTGAATATCACTTTGTTCTCTCAGCCATGTTTTATCCCGTTGCTTTTGATTTAAGTGTTGTTAGTCACACCAATCATCTTCCTCTGCTGTATCTAAGTATATGGATAGCTTGTGGCATTATGTGATTAGTGTATATGATTTAGTAATATTTAATATTTGGCTAATTTATATAGCGCCGTTTTCAAGGGCGTTGGAATTACTCCGCTTACTCCGGAATTACGAACCAAAATAGCCCATCTATACCATTTTCAAAGAAATGATTCAGGCAAAAAAACATTCGACATAATATTTTATTGTGTATTTTGAAACTTCTGCTTTGAAAATTTCAATTCGCAAAATCGGGCAAAATTTTATGGATGCAAAAAACAAAGAGACAAATATCACAAAAAAAAAACAAATTGTAAGACAGAAGCGTACGTCATTATGTCTGTTAATATTCTGTCGGAGAGCGACAGAATATTAACAGATTCCGCTACATGCAAAGGCTCTTAAAAAAAACAACACTTGTTTGAAACTTTAATATCTAATGGAGAAAACTATTTAAGTCGGGGGTTTAAGTAAACATGCCCAGAACACGTTTTTAGAATGTTAGTTTGGGTTGTTTTTAATAATTTATACGTACTTCCTAACCTTCTAACTTAACCTAGATTGAGTAGAAATAGAGCTTTAATGCATCTTTACCATCTTCTCCCAAAAAAATCGTGTTTTCTTTATAGTAGAGATTAAGCGTAAATATATTTTGTTTGCTTATTAAACGTGCGGGCGAAATTCGACAAGTTGATCAAATTTATTGATGTTTATTTATTTTTAGGGAAAAACACTGATAAAATCTGCGGATATAAATCTAAAGCATGCAAGGGTTACCCTATTTAATTACAGCGGAATTCGACAAGTTTACTAAAGTTTCTTTGTGCAAAAATTTCTCAGCTATAATAAAAAAAAAGTCGTTGTACCGAGAAATGAAGCTGTCAGAAATTCAAAAAACCAACAGAACTTTCAATAACAATAGTGATTCTCAGTTTGCAGATCATTTATTCAAATGTGATCACACTTTCGATATAAATTCAGGACTTAAAATACTTCATACAGGTTATAAAATATCGCAAATTAATAATTTTGAAATTTTAGAAATAAGAAAAATGTACATTCCAAAGCAGATATAATTAATAAGCAAAAAAAAATATATACGCTCTTCTAAATATTTTCCCCCCTCTTCTAATGACATTGTTAATTCCAGATTCTTTGTAACTCTCACCACTTCTTAACCCTCCCCCTTCTTTCTACCCCTCCTGTCCATAGGTGATCTATAATAAATTTTAAACTTTTGAATACATTTACTCCTGATGATGTGATCATCGTTCACGAAACATGTAGAAGGTGTATAAAAAAGCGTTTTTCTTTTAAATTTTGACCTTTCTGTGTTATTATGTAAAAAAATAAGGTGGAATTTTATAAAAATTAACAGACCGAACATTTATATACAGTGACGTCACTAGCTAAAAAAACGGTTCTGTTTTTTATTATTAAATTAATTAATTATTTTTTTAAACGAAAAAACTATCGGCACGATTTTTTCAAGTCATTCGAAGTCATTATAAAATGCAAACAAGTGTTCTATTAATGTTCTCAGTTATTGAAACATATTGCATTAAAACCAATTGATTTACCGACAAATTATTTTGTACATCATCGCGAATGTGGAATTTTTTATCAATATTTTATATCAAAACCATTGGAATTTGAATAACTATAAAGATTCTCACATTGGAATGCGGTTATTTCTCTATTTCTAATTTTTTTGTTTGGATTCCCCCCACATTTCTCTAATCAGCATTCCAGCGATAATTTTTGATACCTTCAACTTTTGTCTCCTTCGCAAATCAATAATTTAACAGTTAGTTTTCAACTATTTGGTTTAGCGGTGATTAAAGCAATTCGCAACTAATTAAAGATACATTCCGCACAAATTGGCTCATAATAATAATTGAAATCCCTTAATTAAATTATGGAAACTCTCATCAATTCCAGGGTTGATAATGATTTCTGCGGGAGGCTTAATCGAGTTTGGTATAGTTCAAAGTAATTTGAATGTTGACATACAACTAAACCTAAGCCAATTTACAAATCTTAGCCAAACCTTACCTTTAATTATTATAAATCTACCAGTATACCAATAAAACGCGACGATTTTTTTCATTCTATTATTTTCCAAAGTGTATAAGGATTAAACTAACTATAGAAAACTGATTACAGGAAAATTAAAAAGGGATGATTCTTGGTTTGTTTGTTATGTTATCATATATGGGTGGTTCACAAAGTCAAATGAACAAAGTCCAAAAATATTCTATTTGAGGTCACTGCATGATGTGCGAAAAGCTTTTATCTGTGAACCAAATTCTCAGTCGACTAGTTTTACTATAGATGGCGGGACAACAATTGAATTTCCTTCGAAATAAAATAGGTAACCAAGTCCATAAAAAACTACAGGGTTTTCCAATAAGAGGTGTTATTTTGAATAGCCCGCTATTTCGGTAGATGTCACTTTTGAAGCTGTCATTTTTTGACAATCGAGAAGTAGAAACTACGCCATTGATAAAAATGGAAAGATACATACTTTAACAACGCATTAAAATTATTAAAATTCATTTGAGTGAATCAAATGCAAATCATCTTGAGTGATGAGGCCCATTTTCACCTCGTTGGCTTCGTCAACAAGCAAAATTGTCGCATCTGGGGCTCGGAAAACCCAAGAGTTATTGTTGAAAAGCAATTATCTATCTATCTTCAACGTGTGACTGTTTGGTGCGGTTTATGGTCCGGCGGAGTCATTGGACCTTACTTTTTCGAAAATGAGGCTGGAGCAACAGTTACGGTGAATGGGTTGCGCTATTGAGATATGATTAATGTTTTTTTATGGCCAAAATTGGATGATATTAATTAAGACAACGTTTACTTTCAACAAGATGGCGCTACGTGCCACACAAGCAACGAAACCATTGATCTTTTACGATTGAATATCAAAATAACACCTCTTATTGGAAAGGCGTTGACCTCACGCCGGGCGATTCTGGTGACAGCCGTCTTACCAAACATTGGTGTTTTCTACGTCATAATGATGCTGTAGCCAGTTGGAACCGTTTCAAAACGTGCAGTTTTAGATCGTTTTTGAAATCAATAATTAATTAAAATTATACGATTTTAGTACGATAGCCATAATAAGAAAAATTAACTTTAAATCTTCGACACATTTTCAACGGTATTCATGGTTAGTGAAAATACCCCGTTCTGATACAAAATCCCTTACAGACTTAGAAACACTCAAATATTCAAAACTAACCAAAATGGACTAGGTTCATATATGTGATGAAATCTATCCCAAATTAATAAAATTAATTAACCAAAAACAGCACGGTTTTATCAAAGGAAGATCCACCGCAACTAACTTAACGGTATTTCAAAACTTCATTATACAATCATTTGCAGAAAATAAACAAGTCGACTGTATATATACAGACTTTTCGAAGGCATTCGACAAAGTATCCCATAAACTACTAATCCAAAAACTATTTGCTCTAGGAATAAGGGATAACGTGCTAAAATGGTTTAGTTGCTATTTGTCAAATCGTAAACTGTTCGTTAAAATAAAATATTGGATGTCGAAAGCTTTCCGGGCTACCAGTGGCCTACCGCAAGGTAGTCACCTTGGCGCGGTTTTGTTTCTCATTTTCATCAATGATATAACCAATTGCTTCAACGATGTCGAGGTATTGCTCTTTGCAGATGACATCAAACTATACAAGAAAATAACTGATATAAATCATTGCCATATACTACAGTCAAATATTAGTAAGTTTAGAGATTGGTGCGTTCAAAATAATTTATTTTTAAATGTAGTAAAGTGCAAAACCTTGACTTTCTTCAGAAACAAAAATCCTGTTTTATTCGAATATTCCATCAATAACATAGCTTTAGAAAGAGTCACGGAAATGAGAGATCTTGGAATTATTTTGCACGAAAAACTAAGTTTCACCAATCATATCCATCAAATTGTGAACAAAGGTATGAAAACACTAGGCTTCGTATTAAGAACAATTAAAAACTTTAATTCTTTACAAGCCATTAATCTATTATACGCATCTCTAGTAAGAAGTCTAATTGAATATAACTCAGTAGTTTGATCTCCATCTTACAAAATTCACATTAACAACATTGAGCGAATACAAAAAAAATTTCTACGTTTTATAAATTTTTAAATAAATATCCCTGTCAAAGACTTAAAATACAATTTCTTATTAAATACTCTAAAAATACATACATTAGAAGATAGACGTAAAATAAACGATTTAACGTTCTTATTAAAATACTTAACTCTAAATTCGACTGTTGTGAACTCCTGCAACTTATAAACATACATACACCCACAGTAACAACACGACAAAATACAATATTCTACAGCAGCACACATAAGCGTAACTACATTGCCCACTCTCTGATACAACGACTTCACACCATGGGAAATCATTACTTGGGTGATGTTGACATATTCAATAACAACTTGGCAAGTTTTGTGGATCATTTAAAACATTTATTTCAACAATACTCCTAAACACATCATGTAAACCTACAAATAGCTGTAATTTTCTGTTTTTGTTTCTTGTGTTTGTATGACTTGTCGCATAGCTTTTATCAAATGTAATTTTATTCTTATTTTTTATGTTTCAAAGTATCTGTCAAATTAAAATTATACTACCAACCATGTAAAAGCCCTCTGGGCGTTAAATAAATGAACAAATATGTAGATGTGTGCTTGTTCAACAACATCATCATCATCTACTCTTGCAATCTCGACTCCTAGCGGTCATCTGCAGTCTCCCGGCAGATCTTTACTCCAAGGATGTGATGCTTGCCTGCGCACAATCCAACCACTTAGGTTCAAATATTCAACATCCTGCAGGGACACAGAATCATCTACGCATCTACGGAAATAGTTTCTTTACATCAATGCCTGGATATCTTAATAATTCAAATAATTTGCGATTTTTCAGACTCTGCTTCTTAAGTATTTGACAGGAGAAGCAAAGAAAGAATACCGATGCATTGAAGTGATCAAATATCACAGACTTCTGGAATGTCGGTGACCGCGGCTCTTCCCGGACTGTTTATTTCTACAGCGCACTATATAAAACGTTTATCTGAATACCGTGATAATTTGTGAAGTGCGTGCACATTTCTCCTTTGACGGCCTCCGTGGTTTGTGGATTGTGGTTTCCGGGGATTGTGGTTGTAAATCCAATAAATTGCATGTGATTAATTTGTGTTGTTTCACAATTAATTTATCATAAATAATATACTACTATATTTACAGCACCGACACAGACCACCATTCAGAAATAAGAAATTGATTGAAATTGTTTTAGTCTTATTTTGTGATAAAAATTAGAATAGTACTTCCCCATCTTCCATTTTCCCTATCTCCTTCCCATCATCACAACATACCCCAATTATTGGAGATGCCATATTCTCACTTGCTCTAGACGGTTGGAAGCACTTGGGACTAGTGTGCCGTATTTACATAAAAAAACCCGTGTTTATTAATTTATATAGACAATTTTCGGCCAATTGCAATTTAAAAAAAGTTTACAGCAAGATAAGAAACTTATACAAAGTTATCAAATAACCCGGTTTTACAACCCTCGAATCAAATATTGAATATTGGTTATATTGCGTCATAACTCCTAAATGGGGAAGAGTTTCGCCACAAGCATACCCCTTTGCTGACTACCCTCATACTATTTTGTTCTTGAGATTTTCACAAGTTCTAGAAAGTGGAACCAAACTAACATTATTTAATGGTGCGAGGTAGTACGGATATAGAATTTGCTCTCGCTATAGAAACATTCCCATGGGAAAACAGAGTAAAGGCTAGAAACAGAGCGGCTCGTGACTCTTGGGTTTTCTAGAGTGCTAATATTACAAAAATGGCATTATTGATGTTGTTGTAGCTGAAAACGATTTTTAATTTTTTTCGCAAATTGATTTTTTGTGTGAAGATTTTCAGGAAATTTCAGTTTGGTCCATTTGGATTTCCCGGAAATTTTTATACAAAACATCGAATTTTTGAAAAAATGTTTTTCAACTAAAAAAACATTAATAATGCATTTTTTTGTAAAATTACTATTCTAGAACACCTAAAAGTCACGAGGCGCCACTGACTAAAATAGAACATCGAAAATAAGTTAAAACTGAAATTTGATTTGGAGAACGGAGTAGATAAGTAGTGTAGCTAGCGACATGATTTAAAAAATTGAGTGAGAAACAGAGAGTTCAGAAACCTCTAAGGTAAAGCATATTCTTGTGAACTCTAAAATACCCACCGCAAAAGCTGATTTTTAACAGATCTAAAGTTAAAAGATTAAATTAAATACTTTAAGTTATCAATTTGGTAATGTATATTTTTTTTAGTTAAATTAAAAGATTACATTAATACAGTTTCATCTCATCTCTGAACAGGAGGTTCTGAAGTGAACTAAAGGTGTCATCTTGAGGAAAGCTGTGCGGATGTTCTTTCTCTTTGCAAGTGTGTGAAAAAAGAATCTGGGATTTGAATTGAAAGTAAAGTAGCTGAATTTCAAAGATGGTCGAATGTTGGATACAGGTTTGGCGTGCACATGTGTTGCAGAGATCAATGATACGATTTCTTCGGATAATTGGTCTTTGAAGGAAAAGAACTCAGTATTCAAACCCTTTCTGAGTATTTTAACATATGTTATACGAGTACTTTTACGAGTCCGTCCGAAAAGACATATTTATAATTTTCTATTAACGAAAAATGGTCAGAAGAATGGCTGAAAAATGAGGAGTATTATGAAAATAGGGCCTTTTTGATGATTTTTAAAATTTATTTTCAACAACTTTAACCCGCTCATCTCCTTGAGATAATCATCTTTATTTGAAGTAAACAAAAAACAGCAAACTCTATCTCTCTAACTACAGAAAAAGGGACGGATATTGAAAAATTAGGAGTATCACTACGAAAATAGAGCCGATTTTTAAGATTTTTAAAATTTATTTTCCACTACTTTAACCCCCATATCTCCTTGAGATAATCATCTTTATCTCAGAAGCAAACAAAAAACAGCAAACTCCATCTCCGAACCATAGAAAAAGGGACGGATGTTGAAAAATGAGGAGGTTTCAACTATGAAAATAAGGTGGATTTGTATGACTTTTAAATGTAGTTCTGCAAATTAAACTTGATAACAATGAAATAATAAAAAACCTCTTATACTTTTGACTGAGTATACTAGAAATTTTAACATGGTCGACAAAATGTTTACAATCAATTATACTATTTGCTAGCTACACACAGAACTTATGAGAGGCTAAAAGTACTCTGGATTCAATGGAACCCCCGTAACTGGTCACTTATAGTAGGATTGCTACCATTGAATGATAATATTGAATGAATTAATGAATAATTATTGGTTCAACCCCTTTGTGTCGTAATCAAACGCTTTCGGGTTTTTAAAACTTGTGTAGATATATTATATATTCGTCGAGGTTAGTCATTGAGAATTTCTTCTCTCAAGAAATAATTTCCTCTACTATCAAAACCACACATTTGACATCTTTCTCAGATTTCAAACGATGTAATATAGCTCTATTTCAAGGTACATTTATGGGCTAATGCCAGCAGAGGCGGCTCTAGGGATCCAGTCGTTGTAGGTCATTTGAAAAAAATGTGTGACTAATCTTTATTTGATATTGTGAAAAATGCCCATATATTATTATCTTTATCAATTTCTTGTAGTATTTAGAGACCGCGCCTCTAAATATATAATTATATTAATACAGTAAATTGTAAATAAATACACAATCCATGTACTTACGGCAAATTATTTTTAAGCTATCAAGTTTTAATGTAGTTGTGAACAACATTAAAGCAAATAAAATTTGAATTTGAATCTATTTACATTTTTAAAATGCGTCAAAGCTTTCACTTTCCCATTGTACCACCAGTTTCCGGACATCGTATATATATGAAAACAATTTTGTTGCGTACGTCAGGTTTCGAATCCGTAACTAACGGGTCCGGAGCTGAGTAGCTTACGACGAATATCGTGAAATGATAGCTGCGACGAATATCGTGACATTGCCGTAAAATCTACAAAAAAGCTTAAAGATTATTCGACCATTTTGTTATAACAGCAAACATGTATTACTTATTCTAGTTGCTCTAGTCAGCAACGTGTACTATTATTTCCAGAATAAATCGAAAGCCTCGTTGGTATTCGAGTTTTTCCATCAAATGCTCCGGAAGCAAAAAAAGCGTTGGTTTTGCAGTAATCATCCCTGTTTTTTGTTAGTTCGCCAGGAAAAGTACTTATGATTATAATTTATTCGTCGACATGTCCCCGGATGCAGGGATTGCGCTAACGGGATTTTAATCTGTTAATTTTGTGCTAAAACACGACCAAATAACGGGAGTTATGCCACTGTTCAAATTCCAACTCGGTTTTATATAATTGTGATAATAAAGTGGGTCGGGTCTACATGTGCTAAAGTCTCTACGTACTAGCGACAAAATCTTGCAAACTTTTTACGAAATCTAAGATTCGATCAACGATGTAAGTTGAACATTGTTAACATGTTAGACCGGTCGGTGGCCGAGTTGACATCGCGCTTGGGTCTCACTCGGGCGTAGTGTGTTCAATTCCTCGGCTGGCTAAGTCCTCCATCACAACACAAGCAACATTTTCCGCTTACTGTGGTGGTAGTAGGAGATTTTCAAATATTGTCAGGTTATTCGTAACCCGGGAATGTTTGTTTTTCTTTTTAAAAAAAAAAAAAAAAAAAATATTCAAATTGCAGCTCTATTGCCATAACAACATTGATTTGTTTTATTAACAGGTTGTTTATTAGTTTATGTATAAATATCATCGTTTGCAAAATACATTAATTTATAACGTATGTTTGATATGTTTGACTTTCTCGACTTAACGGAATCTATTTGTTTGTAGGTTTTAGACATTCTTGCAAACTTAATTTAAATTACGAACAATTAGTCCAAAATTCTGTGGTTAAATTTTTAGTTAAAAATATGTAAATTTTAGGTCACGAATCATTTCATTGTTGTATCAGAATTTATTTCCCTTGCCAGTGCAGGCATTATGATAGAATATTGATTCAGCTTATTGTATGAACACGCACACATTTTCTAGATTCACATAGAACGAAGGCAAGCTTCTACAAAAATATACCAATAAATACGGACAGCAAACCCTAGATATAACGTGCCTAAAATATTCACAAATCTTTAGTGTGATTGCAAGATTCTACCCGTACTAAATGCAATTAGATAGTATCTTGGATATAAAACAAATTACGAAATGGATCCTTCCTCACGGAATACATTAACAACTACAATACCCATTCATTTTACACTCTATCAATTTAATCACCTTTCAGACAAAACATAATATATCCATACTCCCTAACTTAGCGGTATAGTATGTATATAATTAATAAGTGTGATCTATTTACTAATAATTTCTCAAATTTTTCATCTTCTTATAATTCTCTATCTTCTCCATCCTCTTATTGCAACCCAAATTAGTTATACATCATTTATCTTTTTTTTATATTATAGTAATATATAGATTCTATGTCCGCAAACTGTAAAATTCACCCGCCATAACACAGGGTCATCCCTAGCATGGAGGGTGAAATATCACAAAAAACCACATGTATCAATAAATTAAATAATTAATATATATTCTACGAGTCTAGTATGAATATTTGTTATGGTGGGATAACTTAATGAGTAAAAATAACTTATTGACAACGAGTTTCAGCTCAATCGGATGTCGGGAAGTTGGTTATTTCCGATTCCGAGATTTGCGTTTATTCATCACCTAAAACTAAAGTCAAAATTTAAACAGACAGCGACTGGTATAGTGTTGATTGCCAGAGATTATATGTAGTCAAAAGGAATGTTTTAAGCACATTGTAGGTTAAAAAACACATACTGAAGGTAAAGCTTTTTTTCTCTTAGAAAAAAATGTAAATAAAATTAACAGTTTTCATTTCTACGAATCACTTCAAGAATAAGTGATGTCATCGATTCTGTACATCGCTCTGGGTACCCGTGGCAACAAATTAGACGGAGAAATCATCTCAAATCTCCTAAGACGTACGTGTACTATGTATTCATTATATAATGGCCCCACATACCGTTTGAGAATATCATCATGGGAAATAGCACGAACCTTCTTTTTCCAGTTTTAAAAAGGAATACCTACCATGTATTACACATCATTTGTAAGATTGGGGGAGGAAATCAGTTTATTAGTAGGTTCCTAATGAACGATAAAAACGAAATAGTTGTAAAAGCGTTCAACAAGTCAATCACTCGATCGGTTTAATTTAAACCTGGAAATAAATGTAATTTATGAAATTAATTTAAAAATATCAGAAAAAATATTGACACTTTATTTTGAACGAGGCTAAGCAAAGCCATCTTGCATTTAACACCTTTACTTCAGTAGAATTTGTGCTTCATTTGTCATTTATACATATAACAAGACGACAAAAGCTACAATTTTCAATTTCCTTTCCGAAAGTTTGAGAGTTACTTTGTCAATAAAGCGGAAATCAAACAGGTTTTACATAGGTATCTGCTTTTACAGGTACGAATGAACTATTTAGTACGCGTTCCGTATCATAATAACATTTTTATAACGTTAGATATATTATGATCAACATATTGAAAAATCAAACCTTTAAAACAAACTGTAAAAAAATATGATTTAAGATTTTCACGGCCAAAAGTATTTTTGTTATTTGTTTTTGGGGTGTTATGCCGTGTTGCGCTCACTCCTTCTTTAGCCAACGTTTCGGACAGCATTGCAGTGTCCATCATCAGGGCAGATGTGTTATGAGACAATAACACATCTGCCCTGATGATGGACACTGCAATGCTGTCCGAAACGTTGGCTAAAGAAGGAGTTAGCGCAACACGGCATAACACCCCAAAAACAAATAACAAAAAAAATTGTAAAAAAATTTATGGGTGTTCACCGTTAGCTGTATAAGCATTATAACATTTCCCGGAGGTATTGGCAGAGATAATAAACCTCCAAACATCCTTATCTTGAGATACGCAATACTTGCTTTGCTTCCTTGACTTTGTTTGTTGTTTTGACTTCCTATTCAACGCTACTGAAGCATTTGATTAACTTGATCTTGTCATTTCCAGATTAATACTTCAACTTAGAATGTATGGGCCTTAAATACCTATTATTTGTTCCATTTGATAAGCATGAACAGAAATTTCATGTGTCCCACTGCAAAACTTATTTTATACGTACGTACTACAAACGATGTTTAGAACACTCCTTATAAATATCGCTGAGCAAGTTCAAGCATCAAAAAATAATTACACAAAAAATAAACTGTGAAAAATAAAATGCAAATTTGTTCCCAACCCTCGCCGCCTCCTCCCGATTTAGATGACCGAGCTCCGAGGCTTTTGCTGCGGACAAACATGACTCAGCGCTCCCGTATCGGCCTGTTTTGTTTACCCTTGGGCGGGCCGGGCAATATATAGGGGAAGCGCGCGACTGGCGGACACAAAGACTTGTTGAGTAAAGTTTAGGACTGAATGTTTCGGAGATCGGAGCACCAGTGAATTTTAATGGAGTTTTGTGGTAATGGATTGCGGAACAATTACGGATTAAGGATTCTGAAGTGAGAACTAGGTTTTAGATATTGTACATAGATAATGAATATTTTATTTAAATTTCACAAGTTTTTATTTGTTTAAAATGTCATTTAATATAATAATGTACAGCATGACAACAGAAGACAGTTAAATTGAATCTCAAATGTTTAGATGTATAATATTGCAAAAAAATTTACTACGAGTTGTGGCTTAAAAGACTTTGTTTAGTTTTATGCTTTATTAATTAGATTTTCAGTTTCGTTCCTCTTTTATTTCATGAGCTATGGACTATTCATTTGAACTAAAAAATACGCCAAAATGCAATAATAACTGATTAAAAAAAATGTTAACCCGTTAATTATTAGGAGACCAAATTTGGTTCCTAATTTATATGAATTTTGTTTCTTAATATTTAAAGGGTTTAATAAGTAAAAACGGTGAAGATGGATAGCATCCATGAAGCTTTTTGAATTAATAAATATTTTATATTAGTCAGTTTTTACCACCAATAAATCAATTAAAACGGTGAAAGGCATATATGTGAAACCATAGGCAAAACGGGTGAGAAGAACAAACCAACTTGACTGGACAATAAATGAATCCGACAGCTTACAGGCAACTCGTATTATATTGTGACCGGTCGGTGGCCGAGTTGACATCGCGTTTGGGTCCCACCCAGGCGTAGTGTGTTCAATTCCTCGGCTGGCTAAGTCCTCCATCACAACACAAGCAACATTTTCAGCTTACTGAGGTGGAAGTAGGAGATTTTCAAATATTGTCAGGTTATTCGTAACCTGGGAATGTTTGACTTTCTTTAAAAAAAAAAAAAAAATGTCTTTTAAGGCTTCGAAATAAATTTTGCCTACGAATTACTAGTCCTGTTTCTTATGTCTATGGTGAAAAGGAAGAATCGTGGTTAGATTGTGCTAAATTTATTCCTAAGGTCCTGGGCCTCGATTCTCGTCAAAGTCATTCCACTCGAACAACGAGTGCTTCGACCCACTCGTGGAATGACTTTTGACGTTTGGCGTATGAACCTTCGACGAGACTCAAAAATAAGAACGTCTACCAATGTATGTACTTTAGACGGCGATTGCGAGCATCCTGGATTGGAGAATCCATACCCATCCCTGCGATAGGAAGAAAAAAAGGTATAAGGGAAAGGATTTTTATTACTAAGTTCATTACAAAGAATGTTAAAAAAATGAGACAAGAAGAATGAAAATTGAAATTCAAAATAAGTTGCCATGTTTATTTGATGTGGCTGTTGGTTGTTGGCAAAACGTTAAATTAGTAATTTCGTTCGTTAGAATGATTTTTAATTGAAATTCCGAGTAGGCTTTATTCATTCATCCTTCAAAATAATTGTAAATAAAAATGTAAATGTTCGTTTGTTCAAAATGTTAAATCTCCGAAAGTTTTTCACCGATTTCGCCGAAATTTTCAAAGTTTGTTCTTATTAGTGCTAAGATTTTTTATATAATGGTTTGAATGGTAGAAGAAGTCGGAGACGCCCTAGGAATACTCAACACAAACTATCTCTGCACTGGAATGAGATACGGAGTCGAATTTAAGTCGATTTAATGTAGTTTTTTAACAGTTACATTGTGGTATAGTAGGCTTGCGGCACGTTCCAAATTGGAAGACATTCTTAGTATCGCCCTGGTGTAAGACAACCATTCAGAATTGAAATGTTGCATGAAAAAATGGTTTTATTAGTGTTTGGTGACCGGATCTGAATAGTCAGGTACTCCCCCACATCCTCTTCTTCCCCTCCCCATAACCCTCAGCCTCACAACATACCCCAATAGGGGATTCCATAGTCTCACTGGCTCTCGACGGTTGGGAGTAATCGGGACTCTTGAGGAAAAAAACGAACAATCCGAAATGCATGAAAAAGGGCTGAAAAACATTGAGAAATTTTCAAATAGCGAATTTCGCAATCTTAATATTATATACTCGTATTTTAGTATTCTCTGATAATTCGAAATATCCATATAAGATAGTTTTCAATGTATAAGATCTTGTCAAAGACATGCTTCTTCTAATGGACATCTCAAGATTCTATCTTTGGACATCTCTAGATCTACTCTCTAGAGCAACAATGTAACAATACATCTTCTTTACACGTTACATTAAACAGATTATGGCACTTTTAAATCTGCATTCATTAGAAAAAATAGACAATATTCTATAATAGATAACCGGACAAAACAGTAATGACAAAACACAACATGATGAAAAGATAGGTTAGGTTATATTAGATTACGTTAGATTAGGTTACATTCGGTTAGATCAGGTTTGGTAAGGTGCATTATTTCTTCTTTTCTATCACTTTTCTTCATATTTTTTCTATGTATAGTTTTTTCATAGAACCCTCTAATTTAGACATTTTTTTTTATTTTTTTTTATAGTGAATACCTCACAAGAGTCCCAACTGCTCCCGTCTGGAGCCAGTGAGACTATGGCATCCCCAATTGGGGGATGTTGTGAGGCTGAAGGTAAGTGGGGAAGGGAAAGAGGAAGGTGGGGAAGTACCTGGCTATTCAGATCTAGTCACTAAACACGGCTAAAGCCATTTGGAGCAACGTTTCAATTCTGAATGGTGGTCTTACACCAGGGCGATACTGGTAGTATCTTCCACTCTGGAACGTGCCGCAAATATATTATATATTATTTTAATTAATTAATTGTGAAATAACACATATTTTCTATGTATAGTTTTTTCATAGAACCCTCTAATTTAGACATATTTTCTATGTATAGTTTTTTCATAGAACCCTCTAATTTAGACATATTTTCTATGTATAGTTTTTTCATAGAACCCTCTAATTTAGACATATTTTCTATGTATAGTTTTTTCATAGAACCCTCTAATTTAGACATATTTTCTATGTATAGTTTTTTCATAGAACCCTCTAATTTAGACATATTTTCTATGTATAGTTTTTTCATAGAACCCTCTAATTTAGACATATAATTGGACATTGCTCAGTCCCACTCATCTTTTTAAAATCACGTGCTTGACTCCCCAAATCGTATTTTCTGTGGCCTAGAAGTGTAATTTTTGCTTCTCCCTCTGTAAATAAATTTTACTCTCTTTTATCATCTAAAATTGCCTCCCCTACGCTCAACATCCCATCTCTTCTAAGTCTGACCTCAACTCTAATCTTCCATTTAATTATGAAATTTACAAATTTAAATAAAAATGAATATGGATAAATACACCTTTTAGAAATGTATTATACATTTGTACAGCGCCCTTGTGGTGATTTTGACAAATCATCCAAATATTATCACTATTATTCTATCTCCATAATTTAAATTATTGGCTTAGAATACTCTTGAGGGGTTAAAGCCAGAAACAGTGAAAAAATAGGCAAATTTAGTAAACTCAATCATGTTAATATTTTGACTAATATGTACATCGTGTACAGGCTTGGGAATGATCACGTACGTCTTAAAAAATACCGCATATCACAAACGACTATGTTATTACCAAATATGTAGCACAGTAAACCTCATCACGCCCACATTGGCATTCGTTAACTTTGAAAAAACGCGCATTAAACATTGAAACAAAGTACCTACACATTCAGCAGCGGAGTATGAAAGGTCTTCCAGCGCTGGGGCATTTGGGGGGGAAGTAGCAGAGAGGGGGTGGAGGGTACTTAGGGGCTGTGTGAGGTAGGCCAGGGGGGAAACTGGGCGAAACGGGGGATCGGGGGAAACAGGGGGAAACGGAGGGAAATGGTGAGAAAGTGGGGTTCAGGTGGGGTGATGGGGGGAATTCCAATGCGGCAACCGAAACGACACCTGTGTTTTACCTTCCAACCACCCCCACATATACGACTGCATTGAAACTAGCATGTTGCTGGAAATAAATGAAAAATACACAAAATTATACACTTTAGACTTTTCGGAAGAATTGATTGAAATAATGAAATTTTAATTGTAGTTGAGCTCTATTGAATTTGTTTGAATTCCAGCTTTTGGATTTGAAATTGAAACAATACGAGACAGGACTCTCTCACAATAAGAGATGTATTGATACTAGCCCAGACCCGCGAAATATCACGGCATATTATAGTTATAGCAATTGTGAAGCTGAAAGTATTTATAAAAAAAATTGTGTTTGCCTCAAATTTGAAAAATTACAACACCTATATCGCACGAAGAAATTATTCGTTGCTACTTTATCGCTTGTCTGAATCGTTCCCATAATCAGTTCCAATACTGAAAATCAAAGCAAATCCCTGTTCTAGAGTTCATTGAACTCGAATTTCACAAAGAAACAGAGACACATCACTGAAATTATTATTTTGACCGAAATAATATATCGTTCTGTGAGTATGAATTCATTTCGTGGAACCGTTTTTGTGGTCAATAATGTTATTATATAGCCCAAAAAAAATTTCATCCGGTTTCGTCGGTATTCTGATTTCTTGCACGTAAAGAGATCATGAAATTCGTTATGTTTCTGAAATCAAACAGCCAATTTGCTTTGTCTGGCAGCAGATTTTATCCTTCTTTTTTTCGAAACCCGTGAAATAAAATTTTTTGAACAATTTTTTTGTATTTATCAAAAATACAATGGCTTAATCCATTTCTATAGCTGCTGATGGAAAAAAGATTTTAAGCAGCCAATAGTTACAAAGAAGTAACTACAAAAAATCCATGACGCCAGAGCTCATCGTCGGAGAATAAAGGAAATCTTTCCTCCATCGTGTGAAGTTATGCATTTGTTTTTTTTTTAATTATTTTAAAGAGAGTTAAAAAAACCGAGTTACTGACAAACTCCTAGTATCATCATTTTAAGTGAAAAATGTTGCTTGGGCAATGATTTATTTATTTATTTATTGGTAAAGGTAAGAGACAAACAGCTTATACATAAAAAATAAATATAAATATATACATGTTAAATACAGTCAAGCCAAAAAAGTCTCCTATATGATGGAGGACTTACATAGGAATTGAATTGTCCACACCATGGTGGGAACCCAACGCATTTGTACACTTAGCTTTCTAACCAGTCTACCAATCAGTATTATCACAGTTTTTCTGCCATAAAGTTAGGAGCATAATAGGGGTGTAAAATATTAAGGGCTAGTTGTTTCACAGAATTTAAGCAATTAATCATAAAATTTCAAAGATAATTTTAAATTTTTGTTATTATTCGAACGAGCCTGTTTTTTCACCGAACTGAATTTATAACAGAACTTAAAGAGAATATTCACAGAACTTTTAAATTAACTATGAAATCTGTGAAGCAACTGACCCAACAAATCTTCTTTTACCTCTGGGGTAAAATTGGTAGTAACTAGGCTACGTAAAATTTGATTTGAATTTTATTAAAACCATTGGAGTATTTTTTTTACGCAATCGAAAAAAACAATTTTTGCTAGTTAAATTACTACTCAAAGAAGTCTTAACAGTCCCCTTTATACAGCATATAAAAGCAAATTCTTTCAACTGATAGAAATTCATGCGATTTTATTTGAAAACATTTCTCAGAATTTTTGTCAGGAATGTAAAAGGTGTCTTTTCTCCACCGCATAATGAAAAGATACCTTTTGTCGTATTTTCTTTTCAGGTTTCCTGCATGAATATTTTATAAGCTAGTTCTCCGTCAATTTTCAGTGATAAATTGATATATGAGTAGGTGGTTGAGTAAAATATCTGCACAGTATGATTTAATGTGGTCCCGCTTATAAGAACTCCGCTGTAAACTTTCCTTTTGATGCATTAAGAGGGAGAAGGTACAACGGAATTATGAACAGTGTATCTTTACCTATTTGCAGTGAGTTCGTACGTGGATCATATATAAATATCTTGGTGCCGATCATTGTAATAGAAACAAAGTGTATTAAGTATGGAAACGTGCCGAAAGCCGCCGAGTTACAACCCAACTGCACTGACCATCAAAGCGGCGGAGCCTATGAAAGAAAAAATATGGGAAAGGTGTGTTACGGGAATAATATCCCTTCAAAAATATGTCAATTGATGTCAACAGTCAACAGATGGCAGTAAATTACGTGCGTCAATTTGGGAGGCGGGTATGGGTACTGCCGCACCGGGAACCAATTGTTGGATAACCAAACCCCTCTGCCATAGGTCAACCCACGTGGTTCGACACTTTTGGTGACTAAGCAGGGGTGCCCGGGTTCATCGACCTGAGTTTGGTCCAGGACTTGACGGCGGATGCATCTGCACACCAACTGCGAGACAGGCGGGATCGGGTGGGGCCGGTTGATACTTTTTGACAAATTCAGTCGGACTCTCTCGACACATCACATTGCATAGAAGTGAGAGGGATGGATTCACACGTCACTCGTGGACTCAACATAGTCAATAAGCTAGCTAGAATTAGGTGGTAATGCGAATGGAATGGAATGCTAACGCCCTAAGAACGGCATCCATTGTCCTGGTTTTCTCATCAACTGAAGACTATGCTCCAGCATAGCATATCCAGTGCCCAAACTTCCATGGTCAATGTTCAACTTAATGCCACAATGCGGACCATCATCGGGGCAAAAATCTACACCTCTCTCGAGGCTCCCCGTACTTGCACATATAACCCCGCCAATTATCAGGCGAGATATTGTAACATTGAGGGAATACGAGAATGCTCTGCAAACAAGCGTAATACCTTTGCACAATGACGTCGTCTCTCACCCTGAATGCCGCTTGAAGTCTCGAAAACCATTCTGGATGGAAGAAGAGAGGCTCCTCCAGAATATAGGTGGAAACTTGAATTGCAATCGGCGGACGTGAGAAATGCTCATCTCGTGCACGACCCCACTGAAAGACAGCCTGGACTCTCACTACATCGTTAACTCTGGTTCGCCATACCAGGGTTAGGTTCTCCCACTGCCGCTGTGCCCATATGATGAACAGGTGGAGTCTTAAAGAGTCGGCGACGTGTGAATGTGGTCAAAGAATGCAAGCTGCATCTAACCTAGATGTTCCCCTCTGTCCTCTCCGCCATAAGAAAGAAGAAGAAACAGAATTTATACATGTATACAGTATTTATTTTTTATCAACATCAGCGTTATTTCCGAAAGTATTTTACTAGAAAAAAAAATTAGGGCCACATTTGAGTTGATAACAATATGGATCATTTTTCGCTTGAAAGGATCATTAAATTTATTTTTCAACGTGTGTCGCAAACGCTCATAAATAATGTATAACTAAATATCGGAATTCGATTGGAAATCTTTACGCAAAAATGTGTATTTCTCACAGTTTCAATCTAACAAGCGTACGACAAATATGAAATAATTATTAGTTCTGTTAACAATATTTTATAATTTTATGATAGATACAAGCGCAGATCCATGAAAAATCAGAGGATATTATAATTCCAATCAAATTAATTTTCTGTTAAAAAATGTAGGTAGGTACTTTATCGCTTGTCTGAATTTGTTCAAACAAACACTTCAAATTTTGAAAATGATGACACTTAATTCAATGCAAATCCAAGTTCAAAAATTCATTGTACCTAGGGTTACAGACATAAAACCTCAATTGATATATTTAGTAACTATCTGTACCTCACCACGCCTTGCTGTGGCTCAGTCTGTCTGTGCAGATAGATAAATAATAGCGCGTGTTGCTTTTACGTCCAACAGATGGGGCGGCTTAAAAAAAGCATGTTCGTACAACAGTTGGCGTTTTTTTTTTAAAAACATGTTTTTACCTGTCACAGGTGATATTTATATAATATCGGTACATAAACATGATTTTAATTTTACATTAAAAAATATATGCCTTGGTATTTTAGCATACCTTAGGCCCCGTTTAAAACTTTAAACATTACTATCTGTTTACTTTTAACTTTGGAATTAACGCGCCTTATGATCCATAATTCTTATGTCCCACCTACAACCACACCTGTTTAGATTTTTATTACCGCCCGTAAAATTTAGAGAAATAATAGCAGACTGTGTCGCTTTCTTCCCCTAAGAATTGGGGCGGGCTTTGTTCACATTATTTTCGGTGCTGTTTACAAAAAAGTGGAAATTGCGCCGTCGTATTTCAAACCTAAGTCGGCAGTCGGGCTACATTACAGAGAACAGACCTACGGAAGATGCGGAATACACATTACCTAGCTTGCGGAACTCATGGTCACATTAAAAGTTTTTTTTATTTATTTTAAAAGTAAGCATTATTACAAAATTTGTTGTAATAAATTTATACGTGGGTTCGAAAATAAAGGCTTTTATTCAGTACTGACAACATAATAATAATATAATTTTACTTGCGGGAAAGACGACACGGCGCACCATCTCCGGACTAGGTACGAAAGATAAATAATTTTTCAAGGCACTCTTTAGCTTTACTAAAAGGGATGATACATATCAGTATTAGGTATTCAGCATAGGATTTATCTAAGACCTCACTGGATGTGACAACACATATCGCCGCCAGGATCGTGTCTTGAGCCTACGAACCTATCTCCGCTATGTTCAAGGCTGTGTACTTGCTATTATAGGCCGTTCGTGGTACATCGAGAGCGAGCTACTGATTGGTAAACTGTGAGCTGTGTGCTCAATTAAAGTTCTAATATGACCTACGTTTAAGTCAGAGATGCCATTGGTGAAAGTGGGAAAGTTTTCGAGTTAGTGCGGTTTCGTCCCGTTACAGTATTAGGTATCATCTAAGTTGTAATTAAAAACAAATCTATTAAAAAAAGTTCTGCGAGGTAATTATTATTATTATTACGTGTGACAGCTGTTTCACCGTCCGAAAAAATAATGAAATGTGAAAAAAATTGAAAAAAATATGAAAAAGTGCAAGAATTCCCAAAATGCTGGTAAGAACCCCTGCTTCTTCAATATAATAACTTAAATAGGGAAACCTTACAGGGTTTTAACGATTTCCGACAATTTATTTATTAAAATTGTAGCACCTACATGGAAATAACATAAATATATTAACAAAGTGAAAAAGTTTTTTAATTTTAATTCTATAAATATATTGTTTGTAAGTGGCTTCATCACAGTTTGATAATGCCTTCGGAAGGCCAAACAACTGTTAGGTATAAGAATAGTTACCTAGGAAATCTTTTATTGGTAATTAAACCGTTTTTTAAGTACTTGTAATTAAAAATAATTAAAAAAAAAAACTTTAAAACAACATGGTGTGTTACAAGTTAAACTTGAAAACAGTAAATCAGAGTCATCTCTTGTTGCAAGCGGATGAGTTCGCGTACTTGGAAGTGTGTGCCATTTAGTACTTGACGGTTGATGAAAACACAATTGACAGGGGACTGATTTGAATTTTCGTTAATCACAAGTTATCAAAGAGATCGAGCCTAGTTCAAAGTGAATTTCTGATTTGAACGCTTGCTGGGAAGTTTGGAATTGGCAAAATGTGGTAGAAAATAGAATAGTCATTGTTATGCATACTGAAACAATGCAGTTAGAGATATACAAAAATTACACAGAATAAGGCAGGTGTATTTAATAAAGCTTGGATACAGTTACTAAGATGTTTTTTGAAAAAGTTTCAGGAGATTATAAAGCTGTTGCAGATCAACTTTTTTATCTGGTAACTTTACATTTCATTAATTTTAATGCATAGCACAAAAGATAACAAATAATTATGAGCAATAATTAATCACTAGAAATACCCATACAAATTGAAAATATCTCCCGAGTAAAAATAAATATCGCCATAGGTAATTGACCCCGCACCCTTCTGATTGCCGGTCAAGTGCTCTAAGCCACTTAGCTACATCGGCTTATTCCCAACCCGCCAAATAATTCATACGTACTAGTATTTCATTGAACAATTATTGCTTATTACATTTTTTCATCTGTAAACAACCAACTTTATTTTTGAAGAAAAGGTTTTTTTAGTGCTGAATTTATCGCTAGATGGCGTCGAGACAAATTATGTCTATATTTGTTGGTGAAATATTTTGATTTTTGTATAGTATTATTATTTTTAATGATAAACTTTTGTTTATAAGACAAGTTTCTTTTACATAGCACAAAGGATAACAAATTATTGTAAGTAATAATTTTTCGTCTGAAATACCCTGTTATTTAACCTGTAAACTGTAATTATTAGTATTAGTAAATTAGATTTCTGAGATTATTTAGAATAAAAAATATAAATGACATTTTAGTCTTTGGTTAATTGTTTATTGATTATTAGATTTTTTTTTTAAATTAAAACAAACAAAGAAATTTTTTGACAAGTCGGCACTGGTCACTCAGCCGAGTAACCAACCAACTCCCCGCTACGACAATAAGGTCCAGTTGTTTCACAGAAATTAAAATGAAATCACAATGTTTCAAAGTTCATTTTCACGTTTTGTGAAAGTTCTGTTATTGCTTCAGTGATATGAAGCAACTGGCCAATACTGATATAATAATAGAATTCGAATAGAACCTTTACAGAACTTAAGAATCAACTTAAGAAATTCGCGTGTGACAAAGTCATCAATGGCCAAATTATCCAATATAGATAGTTGTAGATTTTTACCCAAAACCCTATTTAATCATTTTTCAGCAAACTGTGAAATGAAAAGAAGAACCCACGCTTATTATTTCAGTTTGCCAGCGTTGGTAGAAGAAACGTTGTTTTTAGGAATCCTGTTTTTATATAGTATCCTTGAAACAGGTGCTGGTACCCTGTGTACGAGATCGTTTTTTGTCAACAGCAACAGTATTTTTTACTGTTGTTTTAGCTTTCATATACACGCATCGTTTTTTTGTAAACGTAAGGTAACTTTTATACAGGTGAACGAAAATCGTGTGCCATTTTATATTCATATTGGTTTACGCCAGCTGGCACCATCTGGGCATTTAAAGAAACAAATCATGATTTATTGACATTTAAGTTTATAGTGCAATACGAAGAACCGGAATTCTTTATTTAGTCCATAACATCCAATAAATTAGTATCGTTGATAAAAGCCAGTGTGACTACGTCAAGCAATTTCATAATTATCAAAATAAATAAAAAATTACCGACCAATTCATTATTATATTTGTGTTTAGAAAGAAACAGCGATGCACAGTACTTTTTACTCAAAAGATCTGTTGGATATCGCAACTAATTAATTAAAACGGGACCTATATTTTGTATTATTTCTGAATTATATCAATCCAATAATATTTATTTTTTATGTTTTTGTGACAATTTCTGCATTCAGAATGTTTTCTTCGTATCGTGTTCTGTCCACCTCTTTAGCAGAATTTTCAAATTTCTGTTCAATCGGAAGGAAAGAGTCGGAAAAAACGGTTTTCCGCCCCCAAGTCTAGCATTGTAAAAATAATGTTGTGCTAAGCCCATATTTTTAAGCAGAAAATCCAATATTGGCTCAATCGGTGTCATAGTGTCTAAGAAAACAGCATTTATTTTTAATTCCATAATATTTTTGTAACAATATTTGCGTTTCAATTTTTTTTAATCGTAAATGGTATTGTGCTAAAATTTACTTGATTTAATAATAATCATATTTTAATTTTCGTCTTCATTTTAGTGTTCAGTATATTCCAACATGTATCATTTGCATTTAATTTGAATCACTCTGTTTTGTAGGGTTACGTTGATATTCTTCTTGCATACGAACAATTTATTGGAAGATTTGAATTAGCACAGTAAACTAAAATGACAATATAGTTTTATTCAGTATCGGTAAATTTAAAAATATGTAATGAATATTAAATTTTGTATAGATGAGCCTTAAATCTACCATATAATGTAGTCAGATTTTATAAACCGTTTTTCCAGGATAAAACTTTGATGGATTTTTTACTATCACTGAGTTAGGAATACTAATATCAGCTGTAGGCCATCAAAAAACATTTTGCGGGCAGTGGATATTCACAAAACTCAAATCTTAGTAGGTAAATTTTATAAAGTAAAACAGAAGAAGTTTTGTAAAACTTTTTCAATCTGAGTTTTATTTAAATTCTGATAAAATTTTGCCCAAGAGGGAAATAAAGCACGATTTCAACTTGCTTGTTTTTTTTTGTAAAATAAGCAGAGTTTTTTTTATTCGGCGCACGTGCTCATAGAAAGTAGAGTAAAGTAAAATAAAAGATAAGTTATATAAATGTGGTCACTCAATAAATAGCGGAGAACTTGTAATTAAATAGGAGAAACTCAAACTCAAAACCGAGTTATAACAATTGCATTTAACATCGGAATTTAATATCTATATCTTTACCGAAATTTAATATCGGAATGTAATATCTATATCTGTACCTAAATTTAAGAACGGAACGAAATGGCACGTGTTCATAATAAATAAAGTGAAAAAAAAGAAAAGTAATGTAAATGTGGTCACTCAATAAATAGCGGAGAACTTGTAATTAAATAGGAGAAACTCAAACTCAAAACCGAGTTATAACAATTGCATTTAACATCGGAATTTAATATCTATATCTTTACCGAAATTTAATATCGAAATGTAATATCTATATCTGTACCTAAATTTAAGAACGGAACGAAATGGCACGTGTTCATAATAAATAAAGTAAAATAAAAGAAAAGTAATGTAAATGTGGTCACTCAATAAATAGCGGAGAACTTGTAATTAAATAGGAGAAACTCAAACTCAAAACCGAGTTATAACAATTGCATTTAACATCGGAATTTAATATCTATATCTTTACCGAAATTTAATATCGAAATGTAATATCTATATCTGTACCTAAATTTAAGAACGGAACGAAATGGCACGTGTTCATAATAAATAAAGTAAAATAAAAGAAAAGTAATGTTAATGTGGTCATTCAATAAATAGCGGAGAACTTGTAATTAAATAGGAGAAACTCAAACTCAAAACCGAGTTATAACAATTGCATATAAGATCGGAATTTAATATCTATATCTGTACCTAAGTTTAATATCGGAACGAAATATCTATATCTGTACCTAAATGTAACATCGGAATGTAATATCTATATCTATTCCTAAATTTAACATCGGAATGTAATATCTATATGTCTACCTAAAATTTTCAAGTAGATGTTTGGGCCATTTTCAGTCATCTAGGTGAAATAAAATAATACTATTTCTACCGTCACGTTACAAAAAAGTTTGGCAAAAATTTATAGCAACGTTCATAAAAAAGTAGAGTAACTTAATATTAGTATATTCCGGAATTCAAAGAAGTCTACGTTGTATATGAATGTGTAACCGGCGCATGCAATAATAGTGCACTGTCCGGCAGTATACTAGCATTTGTAAAACTTTTGTTTTTTAGAGAATGGTTCTTGCATTTTTACTGCATAGCATGCATATTTTAACACTTTAGTGCACCATTCCGATTGTCTAGTTACCACGCTGGATTTTTGGTACCACGATTACTGCAAGTTCCTTTTACAATAAAACACATAAATTTGTTATTGACAACTTCAATTTTATTTACACTCCACCGGTTTTAGAAGAACCCTTCCTTCATCAGGAGAATATTAAGAAACTAATCTATGATACAAAATATTGACAGATTAATACAAAAAAATGGATGTTTGAGGGAGAGGTGAACAAAGTGGAAGGGTAATTACGGGATTTCCAAGAAAAATAGAGTGGGTAACTGGAAATATATCTAGAATAGGACTAAAAGACAGATTAATTTGGATTTTCATTATACTTGAGTTATTGTTTAGGGATTTTCTGTTTTGAATGCTTTTAAATTATCTAATTTTTAGCCTTTATTATTACGTTGAAGAATTTTAACTCCTGTGTCTTTATTAAAAGTATGATCGGTGGAAATGAGATGATTGGCAAACTCTCAAAAGTTATTGTTATTTAAATATCTTAAATGTTCCGTCATTCTAATTTTTATATTTTTAGTTGTATTGCCTATGTAGAACGATGGACAATCATTGCAAAACAGTAGGTAAATGCTTGAGTGGCTTAATTTATGATCTCTATATTTAGTATTTTCTCATATTGTTATCAGTATAAAACGCGGGCTTAATGTGCGCAGGCAAGTTTTTTGTAAGAAAAGTTGGATTAAAATAAGATTTTATGCCATTGAAAACTGCCCAGAAAATTCTCATTTCTGAGCACAAACTGCCTCCTGTTTTATATTATGTTTTAGTTTTAATATTCTTGTTTTGTCCTGTCCTGCTGTTATTGTTATTCTAAGTTTTGTTATCATTTTGTATGAACAGTGTATTAAGTGTTATAATATTAGATTTGCATTGGGTAAGGCACACTGTAGGAATAATTTTAAGAACCACTAATACTGAATTACCATTTTTTAAGTTTGTTATACGAGTAGTTATGCGAACTTGAAGTGAAATGAAACTAAACTGCGCTATATAAATGCCATGTTATTATTATTATTGAAAGGGATTTATGATTTAATTATTAGTTTCAGGTGTACCAAATAAAAAATGTTGTTCCTTTGCCGTTTCGTAATATATCAGAGATTTATTGGTTTTATTTTGCAAGGCCCGAGTTTTTGGATTGAAAAATCTCATATATTTCAATAAATAAAAAACTTCAAATCCTGGCAATATTGGAATTTCACTACCCAAAAACAATTTTTAGCCATGGGTTCCGTGCACTTTTCAATTGAAATTAAATACTGCCTGCATACGAAATTTTATAAAATCCCTTTTATTTATGGATAAATGAATAATGTGGTGTAGTATCTATATAATAATACATACCATTATGTGTTTCATAAAATTTTCAAATTCTCTACTCTTTCTATTTAACAAACTACTAAAGCTGCTTTTCATAATTAGTTTGACCTCTGGAATCAACGTCAGTATCGAAAAGACAATCGTATGAAAAAATAGGAATATAGTATTAACGAGCAGTTTATGTAATTCGTTAATATAAAATTTAAAAACGCGACGCAAAAGGCGAACTACGGTTAATTTGAAAAATGAGACATTTTATCCGAATTTACACATCAAAGGAACATGCATAAATTTGTTGCGATTTTCTTGGAACGTTTTTACTCATAAATAGATTATTTGAATTTTTCTCAGTATTTCAGCACAAGCTTCTTAAAAAAATACAAGAAATAAAAACAAATTCGACACCATCTATTAGGAAGGTGAGACATCTGTCATACCTAAAAAATAACCTTATAAAAAAAATTCCGACATTGTTTGAAAAACACTGAATCACGTACTGTGTAAATTAAATACTTTGCGTACTTTTCCACGTTTTTCACTCCCGTCATGATAATTAATAAATTAACGAATTAATTCTAATCCTTTATTTTTTTAATAATAATTATAAATTAGCCCTGACCTGGTGAGTACGAATAAATTATTGCGTACCCAATAAATACAACACTAGACTCCATACTCCATTTAATGTATTTGCTTCTCGCATTTATTTTATTCTTGTTCACAGAGATTATTACATCGCGCAGGTAGTATTGAATACATATTAGATTAAGAAACATTCTCAAGTAAAATAATCTAAAAAAAGTCTATTATACACTAGTCCAATCATTAATTCAGGATGGAATCATTGGATGGGGAGGTGCATATGGAAAAATTATAAGTCCTGTAAATGTGGTACAAAAACTAATGATTAAAGTAATTTTGAAAAAACAACCAACATTTCCTTCAGCAACATTGTTCAATATTTTTAAAGTACCAAAAATTGAAGACCTTTATAAAAAAGATTCAATATTACAAATTTTCAAAGAAAATGTAATAAAAAAATTTAAACTTAACTCATCAGTAAGGCATAAGCATAACATCCAAATTCCTCTATTTTCAACACAACAAATGCACAATAATTATTTTTAAAAAGGCATAAAATATTTCAATGGTCTTCCCGAAGAAATAAAAAAAAAATAACAGATTTGGGTATCATTTAAAAAAAAGATCAAAATTATATTTTTTTAAATTAACAACCATAACATCACCAATCACTTCATTTCATGCCATATTATACATTTTTAACGTTACAACATCCTAGTATTTAAGATTATATTTACTGTTCACTATTTTATAGTATCATTGTACACTAAAATGTAGTAAAATTATGAAAAAACTCCTACACCAAGTTCAAGAGCTAGCTCTCTTAATTGGCATAGAATCCTTGTTAATGTATTTCACTATTTTGTTTTTGCAATATATTATGTGTATTTGTAACAATGTTATAATTAAAGCAATAAAAAAAAAAAATTTATAATGTTTATTTAATTTTAATAAAATTACATCCTTTAAAAGCAACTGCACATGCAGATATGAATCAATATTTAACTGTATCAGTTCGATATAACGTTTTTGTAATTATGATTATAAGATTATTACAACTAATATGTAGTTGCATTATTCATACTTTTTTAAAAAAATTTCTGTGCATTTAAAATCCCAACAGGCATTTAAATAAATAAATTAAGGTTTAATGAATTTTATTTAGAAATCCCCTTTACTAGGCATTTCAGTAACAGGTGTTATTCAGAAAGATGGACATTTATCCGGTCCAGATCGAGCTTATAGCGTAAAGGTCCCATTTGGAACGTTTGAAAAGGTTTTGGCTGACTCAGACATGTACTATAATAATATACCCTTCACGCGCTGGGCTTATAACATGTATTACAATATGATTGTTACGGGATCGCAGGATGATAACAAAACCTTTTCAGAAGTATCCATTGAAATTGAGACGAATTTAGTATGAGAATACCTCAATGAATTATCTAATAAAAGATTTTTAGCTTGAACTTGTTTATCTATCTCCATTTGCCCTTTGCCAAAAGCAAAACTTTGCAAACTTTGCAACTTTGTTCTGTTCACGAGTTTTGTCGGGTTTCATGTTCTTTTAGGGTGAATGTTTGTTGTTACGTAAGGACATTAAGGATATTAAAAGATTTAATGGAGGTATGACCCTTTAAAGTGGTTTTACGACTGCTTTAACAACATTGATATGTAATCAAAACTATGTTATGAGTAATTCTATTAAACCTATTCTGCTAACAAGTTTTGATGGGTTTCATATTCTTTAAAGACAAATGTTTGTTATTACGTTAGGACATTTAGCATATTATAGGATTTGAGGGGGTGCCACCCTTTAAGGCGGTCTTACGGCTGTTTTAGCAATATTGTTACGTAATTATTATAAAGTTAATTTTTTTTAAATCTTGGTTAGATACTATTGGACAGTTTTCTTCTTCTGATACCATTTCTATCGAAAATTTTCCATCAAGGAAATCTTAATAATACAGTAAATAGGCACTTTTTCTCTTAAGTTTCTCATTTTTATCAGATCAAAGGCATTTTTGCGAGCGTGTAAAAAATATCTCATTGTAATCGGATTGTTTACGAGCTTCAGGGCATTTGCAAAAAAATTAACTTTGGTAAATTGTAATACTTAATTGGTTAACACTCGACTTTTTTCTCGATTAAAATAACGATCCATGGAAATGAAATTGTAAAAAAAGGAGCGAAATAAAATACGTATTTTTAAAAATTAATATTTAATTTGGAAAATGTATTTTTTTTTATTTAAAATTCTAAATTAAGGTAGGATCACTCACAATCTACGCGAACACAACATCTGAATACCGTCTTGTGAAGTTTACCCTCTTCATAAAAGGTTGAAAAAATATACCTGGGATAAGGATGACGTGATTTGGGTACGACAGATTAAGCGAATGGGTGATTCTTTACCCGAAAAATATATCAACCCGAAAATACCCGACTTTGGGGAAACATCGGCTGGCCTTAAGAGGAACAGCTGAACGGCATTTTTCATACAAACTAAAATATGGATTTCAGGCCAAAATACCCAACAAAACATTTTTAATAATTTTTTAATAGCTTATATTTTATAATTTGAAACACAAATAAATAAGGTTGCACATATCTGCACTAGATATTTGCAACACCTTTGGAATAAAAAATATTATTTAGTTTGGTTCCGTATTTTGACCTCAAATCCAAATTTATGTTTTGTATGAAAAAGGCCGTGCGGTCGTTCCTCTTAAGGATTTAGATATAAATTTGCCTTTTAACCTTTACAGCCCAGTGCGGGTGTATTGAAAGCTTATAACCTTTTTTATTTGATGACCCAGCAATCTGCCTGGAGCCAGTCGGACTATGGCAATCGAAAATGTTGACAATCCAATCCAATAAAAAAAATATTTCTAATGATAAAATAATATTTAAGAAACAATGTTTTTTTATATATTGCAAAATGGATGGTATATAATTTTTAAGCAATTATTATAAGCCTGAAACACCAATTACCTTGAAAAAAATCTTCTATTTAAAAAATACACGGTATCGATGGGAATTGAACCTGCAGCCTTATGATTGCCGGTCAAGTGCTGTACCAATTGCGCTACGTCGGTTATTCAAAACTCGCCAAATTATCCAATATGTACTGGTACATTTCATTCAATCAATATTGCTTATTAGTTTTTTTTTTACTACAAAACAATCAACTTTATTGGTAGAGAACCTGACCGGCAGTCAGAAAGCTGCGAGTTCAACTCCCGTCGGCGGCATGTATTTATACTCGGAAGATTTTTTCAATTTATATAGATGTTTCAGGCTAATAATTATTGTTAAAAATTATGTAATTAAATAAAAATATCAATTTTTTGTCTACTCTATTGATAATGCTTGGATATTAAGTGAGTGTGTGTTATACTGTTTGGTATCTATAATACGAATGAAATCAAACACCAAATTTGATCCAAATTCGAAAATCATAAACACGCTCAAATTAAATTTGATATTGTGGTTTAATATCGGGATTAATGGAGTCGAATTAATTTAATGATTGAATAACTATCCACTCGGCGTGTGGGGTGAGTGGGGAAGGGAATGAGTACAGTGAACACCGAAGGATACTAATTAGTATGATTCAGAGAAACATCAAAACTCAATTCAATTCGTACATTTTCTATGTGAAGTGCTGCAGCGAGAAATTGTTTAAATTATTGAGGTTATTTTTTCACATTATGTTTCTTTACATGTAAGCTGGATTTCAAATTTCGTTTTGAGATTATAATGCCGACTAATATTACCATCACTTATTTCCAATATTTTTATTTTATTTTGTGTGTATTTGTTTACTAAATATTTCGTTGGGAGTTTCTTGTTCACTGATTAACTAAAAAAATGTTATTTATTTAAAAGGGACTTCCTAGCGGCTTTGTACGGACACAAAATAAGAGCAAATGTATAGTTTTTGAAAATTCACACAAGTGGGCATTACTAGTAATGAGAGGCGTTTCCTTAGTATATGAATTTGTGCATTGCACTGCTTGTCTTCAGTGTTCACATCACTTACAACGACATCTGTCCCCAGTCGTCGATACTCGAAAGTACCTAGGTACCATTTAGTTCTCGTTGAATCTTGCGATTATACATAAATATAGCAACCAATAAAAATGAGAGAAGGAGATAGGTTTCCATTAAGTCAGTTAATAGAGCAGCTCCTCGGCAAGGCGAAGGCAGGTTCCTGATGCATGTTCATTTCCTTGATGCGACGGTATCTTTTTCTAATTCTTCTGTTTTAAATTTTCGTCTAAGCATCGCTAATATTGTCTTCAATAATTAAACAAAATATTGTCCTTAAGATTATTGCTTATCAAAAACATTTTGTCATTTTTCTTTACAAAATAATTTTTTTTTCTTGATAAATAATAAACATTAGAAAGACGACCAGAATTACCTGTCGAATGAACACCAATAGTAAACTTTAGCCATAAGAAAGACAACAAGAATTACCTTTTGAATGAACACCATTCGTAAACTTTAATCTTAAGAAAGACGACAAGAATTACATTTCCAATGAACACGGTTAGTAAACTTTAACCACACAAAAGACGACAAGAATTACCTTTCGACTGAACATCATTAGTAAACTTTTATCATAAGAAAGACGACAAGAATTACCTTTCGAATGAACATCGTATATATAATAGATAGAATACATAAAAATTAGATAAAGTTCAGGATTCTCATAACTTGCCTCACTAGGCTAGCGGCTAGCCTGTGTTGAGGCATTCATTTTAATGATTAATTTAAATATTTGTGAGTATGCCTACACTTATATTATGATATAAACAATCGATATTTTTGTTGCATCAATAGTTCAGAATTTGAATGAAGGCACAGACTATAACAAGGACAACCAAAATTACCTTTAGAATGAACACCGTTAGTAAACATTAATTATAAGAAAGACGACCAGAATTACCTTTCGAATGAACGCCGTTAGTAAACTTTAAAAATCATTAGTCATTCAAATTTAGATCTGTCAAAAGAAATAAATCATTTCAAATACTAAATAGGATTATTATTACATAAAAATATTTTGGTATCTACTTTATCGCTTGTATTAATTGATCAGTTCAGGTTTTGACAACAACTTTTTGAATGTTGATGCTTGCAATACTTCATTCTCTTTCCTTGTTTAGCTTACGTATTTATAATAAATAATCCAGAGGTGTCTGAAACTGAGACAGAAAATGAAAAATTACCGTCCTAATAAATTCGATAAATTATTATCGTTTGAACTACAAATCCTGCGTTGAAATCTTCAATTTCTAATCCAGACTTTCATTAGAAAACTTATTGCCAGATCATAGGTTTTCCTGCTACTGGCGTACTAATTTCCGTTTCAATCTAAACTATAAACACACGAAGTTTTCGCCAAACAATCAATTCAAAGTTCAGAATTTATGAACAGATCTGCTGTGACGTTAAAGATACGGTTTGTTAACGTAAGAACTTTAGTGGTATTAATAACTCTATTTTATGCTAAACCCGAACAAAGTATTAATTATTGAAGAAGAAGATAATACTAATAAATCTTAATACAACATGAAACAGTACAAAATACAGAAAAAATATCAAGATAAAGGTCACATCTAGGAATCGAACCCCGGATCTCTTGTCTTACCGGCGGGACAGGCGTCCTACCAACTTCATTCCTAGTTGTAACCGTTTTTTGTTTTCTTTGTATTGTACTGTTTCATGTTTTGTTTAGAATTATTAGTACTACCCTCTCCTTCAATTTTATATATTTCATCGATAGGTGTAACGTATAACCTTCAAAATAAGTTAAAAATAAAAAGTTGTTCCTAAAGAATTAATGGTTCAGAATTAAAAAAGAATTTCTCGGTTCTTCAAGAATAATTTGATGCCAAGTAAAAATAGTTTCTGATTTGAAGTGGGTTGAACAGAATTAACGTTGACATGATAACTATACGGTTAAATACTTAATAGGGGTGCCTCGGTTCTTGGGGTTAGGATTGGTTAAGAGAGATAAGAAACTGGTTGAGAGAGATCTTTTTGTCTCTCTTTAGCAGGATTCTCTCGATCTCGCCTTACACCGCATTGGGAGGGATGCATTCAAACGCCCGTTGCACCTAGCCACATAGAATCCTCAAATATGACATAAGCCCTGAGGGAAAGTAAGTTCAGGGATTCATGGACGAAGCTAATGTTAAAAATTGTTATTAGCGATAAAATTAACATTTTTCGCGTTCGCTGAAGTCGAATAACAGATTTAAAACATGACGTATGCAAGCAGTGACTCTATATGAGTAGGTATATTGTTCGAATCAAGATGTTTGTTACATACTTTTGCCGTCCTGGGCAGTAAGGAATTATTAGTTAGTAAAAATAATACGAAAACGTACTTCAAATACAAAATAAATAGTAAGCGGCAAAAATAGTTAAACCGTTCATCATAAAAACTCGAGAAGAATAATCTTATGATAAGCAACAATATTTAGATTTTTTTATTGCTAAAGAAGCCTAAAAGACATTCATGATACGGAACTACTTGAAAATTAGTCAATATAATATCCTATCTACATTTGAATTCAGCTACAAATAGGCACACTTCTGGAAACTCTGTTGTTACCTTACTATTTTTATTTTTTATTTTACCGTACGACAGATTATTTGTACGGTGATGCGTTAGCTAGCACCACGAAAGAGTCATCCCTTGCAAGGATTATTTTTTCCACAGCGTTTACGGTGGATTATATCAGTAATTACTGATATAGAACTTTCAACACTCTACCAGCCATACATTCTTGAATTCCTACGTCATGAGAAGGATGAAGCCCTTAGCCAACTCAGCGCAGACCTAGTGCCGGGGGCAATTATTCGTACAGTAACGCACAGAACCAAGCTATAGGTTTGGGTCATATCTCTGTCATTAGCGGAGAGCAGAACGAGGCTAATGTGAACTGACGGCGTTAGAAAACATTATTTATCCATTTACAGTACAAGATTTTTTATTTTAACGTTATTAACTTTTGGGAAGATGGAATATTGTATTAACAAAAAAGTTTTTTTGGTTATTTAAAGATTAATAAAATATACCCTGTTTTGGAAATGTCATTCAATAGCACCGTACCACTGGGCTAGAACGTCTTTTGAATAAGTCGTGGTGACGAATCAAAATTACTAAGTATTGCAAGATTTGCATAACGTTATGTTTCTAGGCCCCAACCCACCCCCCCCAAACCCGAACCTGGCTACGCTCGTGATATCGTTTAAAAGTACGAGAAACAACTAACTTGACAATACGTGTAACAGAAATGAAGCTTACAACCGAGCTTTCAGCGGCAGGACCATATCGTACAAAATGCCTTTTTAATAAAGTGCCAGTTGAAACGAACACGAAATGAGATGAATTTCTTTTAAGATTGATGAAGAAATTTCTTATCTCTTTTAAGATCGTGAAAGTTCGATAACATTTTATGGAATCTCATAAAACAAGTGGTTTTTTGTCCACGAAAAGTTTCTTTATTGACTGAATTTTGAAAGTTCTTCATATTTCTCTCGTATTTTATACTTTGTTCGTATGCTACGAAAACCCAATTTACATCTTTCATGACTGTTCATACAAGCTTACAATTATTTTTAATATAAATATCGTGATTATGACATGACGTCTCCGGATTTGCCTACTAAAACCGCGGCACCCAAATTCGTCAGCCAGCAATAAATGGACAACTGCTCCGATCATGGAACGGAGATGTCGAATAATTGGGTAAGTTTTTAGATTCTCACGGCCAAAAGCATTTTTGTTGTTTGTTTTTGGGGTGTTATGCCGTGTTGCGCTAACTCCTTCTTTAGCCGACGTTTCGGACAGCGTTGCAGTGTCCATCATCAGGGCAGATCCGGTAGATCCGAAGATGTGTGAATTTTGGTTGTCGAGTTTGTGCTTATTTATTTGTGGCCTGGGCCCATCCAAGTGCGAAATGCCAACGGAAGTGGCGACATCTTGTGGCGAATTCTGAAAGCTCAGTATTTATGTTAGCCTGGGTCCCGTCCAAGTGCGAAATGCCAACGGAAGTGGCGCCATCTTGTGGCGAATTCTAGAATTAGAAAACCGATTGACAGCGATTAGAGTAGATGTACCCAGTATCAAGGTATAAATGCAATGGTTTTATATTGTGTTATTATATGGTATTGGAGTATACTTAGACAAATAACATGTCTAAGTATACTCCAATACCATATAATAACACAATATAAAACCATTGCATTTATACCTTGATACTGGGTACATCTACTCTAATCGCTGTCAATCGGTTTTCTAATTCTAGAATTCGCCACAAGATGGCGCCACTTCCGTTGGCATTTCGCACTTGGACGGGACCCAGGCTAACATAAATACTGAGCTTTCAGAATTCGCCACAAGATGTCGCCACTTCCGTTGGCATTTCGCACTTGGATGGGCCCAGGCCACAAATAAATAAGCACAAACTCGACAACCAAAATTCACACATCTTCGGATCTACCGGATCTGCCCTGATGATGGACACTGCAACGCTGTCCGAAACGTCGGCTAAAGAAGGAGTTAGCGCAACACGGCATAACACCCCAAAAACAAACAACAAAAATGTCGAATAATATTTTTTTTTGTTGTTTTTAGAGTATTATTAGGTTTACTACATATGCATTTATCGTATTATTGCTATTATATTATTCTTAATGGTATTACGTTACCACCATAGGGCGGGCATTTGACTAGTTTGTTTTTTTTATACTAGTTGTACACAGGAAAGGCCCTGAGGAAAATAATTTTCGTCATGTCCTATGACGTCTTAGAGAATGCTGTGTGAAGTGTATTTTCAAGGATGGAAGTAAAAGGTATTTCAGGAAGGGAAAAGGGTATAAGAGGTGGGTAGTAATCTGAGGGTCAGTGACGGGCGTATGAATCCACCACTCACACTGCGGTGAAAGGCGAAAGGCTGCGCAGTAATTGGACAGACGCACCAGTCAACAAGACCTAGAAAAACCTCACACCATGAACCCGGGAACCCTTGCTAAGTCACCAATCGTAGCGAACTACTTGGGGCAATCTATGGCAGAGGTGTTGGTTATCTAATAAATGGTTCCCAAGGCAGCGGTACCCATTATCTCCTTTTAAATTGAAAATAGTATTTTAATAATTAATTAAATTTAATTTAATATTTTGGGTTACTGTGCCGTGTGGTATTTCCTCCTTCATTAGCTTTTACGGATAGAGTTACAGTGTTCATCATCAGGGCGAGGCATTATAAAGTGAGTGTTTGTTTATGTAGAAGTGTTTAGAGTCAATCCTCTTTCAGTTCATCAATTTCAGTACAATAATTAGTGAAATTAATGTGGCTTTCAGCGTTTAGTTTTGGTGTAACCGTCAAACACCGAATAATAATAGGGTTTTTGTGCATATCGAGCTTTATTCTGATTAATAGTCGTTACTTTAAATTAGTCAAATTCGACCATTTTTATAGGTCGTCATTGTCCTCTATCACAATATGTGTCGTTTACTAAGAAGTGTTAATCAATTTACTGTCAAACGCACATTGACGGATTGCAGTATTTGACAAACGTAAAGAAAACATTAGCGATGTAACGTGATTACTGTAGAACATGTTGATCTGATTTAACTGTAGGTCAGGCTGTTAGCGATTGGCATATCATTATAATATTTTATAAATGAACTATTTCTTTTAGATATCCTTAAATAAAAAATTTGGTTCTGAAACAGCAGAAATTTCGCAAATGGTGTGATTTGACGTAAAAAAATGGACAGATTTTAGATCTGCAATTTTTCTTTTAACTCGCACAATAACATCCCATCATTAGTTTACAGTTGTACGAAACATAAATTGAACTGAAAATGGCATATCGCTCGCGTCAGTTGTTACTATTAAAAACATCTGTACCTAATCATTTGAATATATTTTAATGTACGAGTATAAGTTCTCAAAACCGATTCTCATAAAATTTAAGCGATTCTTGCCACTAATCTACCGTACCCTAACCGCACCGGTAATTAAACGGGTTTGAATGGTGGCATTAAATAAAACAATTAGATTGAACGGTTTTACAGCGAAGTAAAGAACCTTTTCATGACAACCACTGACACATTGTGAACCCTTGACTTTATAATTGTCAACTATGAGTTACGATGACCTCAGTGGTAACAAAGAATCGTTGCATCTTATTATGTTTTATTGATTAATATAAATATAGTACCACAGTCACCGCACGGAGAGAGTTGGATGTTAGCATTAGCTATTGGGCTTATTTTTATATGCAATAATACATTAATTTACTGTTTGTATCGACTGTGTTTTGGTAAAACCTTTCAAACTAAGTTTTTTGGGAATGTTACTTTTCAGTGGTTTCATATAGAATTTTTTGCTGATTTTTACTTTTTTAATAGTACAAATTAAATTTATGTGAACATTTTTTAAATATTCTTTCGATTAAACTGTAGATGAAATCGCTCAATCCTTAAAATTTTCGTATTTATAAATATAATAAAAAATATTTATAGTAAAGTTTTGAAAATTAATAACCATTTTCATTTAAATTTCATGTTTTATAATTAGATACACGAATTTGAAAAAAAAATCGTTCCCATTGTTTCCATTGAATTTTTAATTTTTTCAAATAATTTCCCTCATGGCCTATATCATCTTTTGGGATGCTGTGTGGAGGATCTTTACGAGGAAATGAAAGAGAGGAATATTAGGGAAGGTAAACGCTTTGAGGGTTGGGTTGGAATCTAGGGATCGGTGTGTCCAGGCGATGAGTCAAGAGACCAGTTGGAGAGGTCAAAAAGTCTCCACAAACCAGCCTCTCCCGATCTGGCACCACGCAGCTAGTGGACAGACGCACCCTGGACACACCTCACCCGATGAACCCGGGCACCTCTGTGTAATCACCTAACATGGCGAACCACTTGGAGTGACCTATAACAGAGGTGTTTGTCATCCGCCTTTCAAATTGATTTTGTGGCTAGAAGTCTTTCTTTTCTTTTATTCCTTAAGCTTGACCACAGTTGAGATTTATGATATTATGTATTTACTTATCATCTCCCGAAACTCTCTGACAACATTACGCTCGACCACCTGGCGTGGACACTTAAAATTCCGTATGGGTAACTGACCCATTGTTTGCGTACAAAATTTGGCAAAAAATATTTAAAAAAAAACATATTAAAAGCTTTTCGAAAAAACTTTATAAAATAAATAAGTAGCTTTTATGACAAAACCAGTAATGAATACATATATTTTTAATAACATTGTGTTTTCTTTTGCATATCAGTAGAGTAGATAGATATTCCCTTCACTTTATATTTTCTCCGCTACTTAATCATAATTGGTGATCATTAAGTTATATTTCACTTTTATACAAGTTCCAAATACACACGTACCAATCATTTAAGCTATGAAACCTCATCTTAATGTCATTTGTAATCTTCCAGCCCAAACAAAAATATAAGTCAAGGCAGAGATAAAACATGAGAATGTCGTTCAGAAAAAAAATCATCAATGCCTAGAAAATTACCAAGTTAGTGATACTTAATTTCAAGAAGAAAGTATTTTTTCAAAATCTCGAAAGTTAATCAAATTTGTACTTTGTCTTCAGGAATATTTAAGGGCTGTATTATGATACATACTTGAATGCTTGATATATGTGTGTACTACATACAAAAAAAATAGTGTCTAGTAAGTAAGTGGTAAATTCTTAAATTTTTATGAGGTACAAAATGGTCACAATTGATTTCATTCACCATGTTTTGCTCTTTTGACTGTTGAATTATTTATTTCTTAGTTGGGAGCAGCTCAGTGCGTTTTTCGAAAAAATAAAAACAATAATAAAAAACAAACAACAGGGACTGACTGAACCTACAAACCCACAAGTTCTTTCTAAGCCTCTCAGCGAATATAAACTTTAAAAAAGAACTGTTAAATTAATATAGGTCGTCAGTCCCGAAACAAATGAGTTTCTCAACAATAACTGACGCGTGAGAATAAGATGGCGCCTTTCAGGAAGTCCCGTCTGCTGGGCGCGAAACTGTGAGGCTCCTTTTCCGGGGGAAGCCGTTACAAAGCTAGGAAGATAAGGCTTCGCGGGAACACGTGACACGGGCGCAACAATAGGCAGGGGAAAAGAAAAACAGATAAAGACTGTTAGAGGCTTCTCGCTTTGGCAGGTTTCAGAGGAACGAATGTCACTCAACCACTTCTTAAGTTTTTAGTGGTTCTGTTTCCATAAGTATGACGCGTTGTTTCTGAGATAAAGCTCTAGTATAAAATCAAAGCTTTTATATAAACTATGTCGAAAGTTTATTTACGACTCTACGCATGACGTCAGTTCAAAACTAAATAAACTAAAGACATTCTGAATGTTTTCGATATAAACATATATGGATAAAAATATACGTATCATGGATTCATCAAAGTGATCTGCATTTATATATATTTTTTTATTTGCGTACGAAATTTTGCAAAAATCATTTTGCCCCTGAACAAAAATCTAGTATCACACCAAGGCTCACATTTTGGTATTTTATGCGTTGGTTGATGTGACCTGTAAATGTGCTTGATATTTTTTGGGTAGAAAACGAGACCATTTCATACCGAATATTTATTATATTAATATCGCCAAGCGGAAACTTTGCTAGTTGATGAAGCATTGTTAATTAGTAACAATGACATTTCAAAAGATAAAAGTACAAAAGTTTCAGTAGAAAATAAGCTTTCTTGTAAACCTTCTGTACTAAGTTTTGTGTTTGACTAGTTATCATGCTTGCCACCACGCCGTCTCAGGAACGATTGATTGGATATAACAACACCTCAGTTATAGGTCATCCCAAGTGGTTCGCTACGTTTGGTGACTGATCAGGGGTAACTGGGTCCATGGGATAAAGTTTGTCTAGATCACCATACAATGTAATATGGAAAAATTGGTTTACGGGGCCCTTTTGACCTCCTTTAGCAGGACTCTCTCGACTCGTCGCCTTGCACCGCAGCGGTAGGGATGGATTTATACGTCTATCACCCTTCGATACACTGATCCACAGATTTTTACCCACGCTTCAAAACTTTTTCATTCCAGAACTTGCTCCCCATTTCTAACTATCCAATTAGCTGAAGTCCCCGTCGTTACCGGGGCTTTACACAGAGTTTTTGAAATCTAATGTAGACAATGACTTTTTTTTGTTTTGATGGTCAGGTCTGCAAAATGTCATAATTTCTAAACAAATCAAATCCACGCCGCCCGCCCAGTGTCCCGCTTTCTATAAACAGATAAACTTTTATCAGTTTTCAACAAATTTTTATTTGCACTTTGCCAGGTAAAATCCAAAGCTTTAATCATTATACTCCACGACAAAGGCCATCAAAATGACTATAAAATTTTATACCTTTGGTTACGGAGAGATAAATATATTAATGTATAAATAAACAACAGCAAATTATTGCCAGACAATTTTCAGCAACAAGTTTGCAGCAATAAATACATTATTTGAGGGTTGTGCCTCAACTCAAAGTACTTATTTTCAAGAGGAAGGAATGAACAACGATTTCCTTTGTCTCTTCTTCATGTTTCGGTTTCGTATTGACTTGTACACAAAGCGAATTGTTTTCCTAATTGTTTGCTTCGAAATAATCTTTCTTTTAGTTTTTTTTTTACAAAGACACCCCTTTGATCATGAAGGCAATTGCTGATTGTTTTTAGTCAAACCTTTACAAAACTCTTGGAAGTCAACTTTGGAAGTTATGCTCATAAAAAAACTCTTATTTACGCCCTAACGCCTGATTTTTAATACGCTATGAAAGCTCTCCAGAATTATACCCTTATATAAAACTTGAAGTTTTAATTAATGTGCCTACTTTTGAACAATTTAATACCTTTATTTTTTTGACAGCAACAAGGAATAATTACATTCTTTTCAGTCTAATTCTATTCTAAGCCTGAGTTAAGCTCAAACTCTCATAAAATTTGAGAAAAGTGTGTTTAAAAATCTATTGCGATATTTAAATGGATATATAGTTAACTATGTCCTAATACAAGTCCTTTAAAAATAGAGGGTTTTCCAATAAGAGGTGTTATTTTGATATTCAATCGTAAATGATCAATGGTTTCGTTGCTTGTGTGGCACGTAGCGCCGTTTTGTTGAGAGTACACATTGTCCAAATTAATACTATCCAATTCCGGCCATGAAAAATCATTAATCATTTCTCGATAGCGAAATCCATTCACCGTAACTGTTGCTCCAGCCTCATTTTCGAAAAAGTAAGGTTCAATGACTCCACCGGACCATAAACCGCACCAAACAGTCACACGTTGAGAATGGACAGGCTTTTCAACAATAACTCTTGGGTTTTCCGAGCCCCAGATGCGACAATTTTGCTTGTTGACGAAGCCACCGAGGTGGAAATGGGCCTCATAACTCAAGATGATTTGCATTTGATTCACTCAAGTGAATTTTAATAATTTCAATGCGTTGTTGAAGCGTGTATCGTTCAATTTTTATCAATGGCGTAGTTTCTACTTGTCAAATGTTAAAAAAATGACAGCTTCAAAAGTAATATCTACCGAAATAGCGGGTTCAAAAATATTCAAAATAACACTTCTTATTGGAAAACCCTGTACATACTTGTGTAATTTTTGTATTTGATTTTAATTGAATTATTTTACAGCTCCGTACAACATCTACGACTTTCTTATTTCCTTATTTATTCACAGGGAGTTATATTACTTCGTGTCATGTGTGTAACTGCCAACATTTGAAACATTTGAAACCCCTCAAACTACTTGGTTTCATCACTAGAATCACTTCGGACTTCAAAAACGTAAATACCCTTAGAACTCTTTACTGCTCTTTGGTTCGCCCCCATCTTGAATATGCTTGTGTAATCTGGTCTCCTTTTTATGCTGTCCACATTCGACGCATTGAATCTGTTCAATATCGGTTCTTAAGAGGGATTGCTAGGAGGCTAGGATTAGAAAAAGGCAAATACTCATATGATGAAATTGAACTAACTCTAAACCTCTCTCCTTTGGAAGTCCGTCGGGAAAGAAATGACCTCATTTGCTTCTTCAAAATTATAAATGGTGTTATTGATTCACCTACTCTACTGCAACTCATTCCCTTCAATATCCCCTCGCACAGACTAAGAAATAATGAACTGCTCTTCCTCAACCATCATTCGACAAATTTTGGATATTATTCACCATTGTCCAGAATGTGTAGACTGGTCAACTCAAGTCAAAACCTTAACTTCTTTGGAATAAGTCTGAATGATTTTTGCCGGTCGCTAAACAAGTGACGGAATATTATAAGTGTCCCGTGGTCCTGACCCACGGCGTAGTCTTGACTTTATTCGACTTGTCACTTTATTTTCTTATATTATATCTGCCTTATGTCTTTGCTTTCATGTACCTTTGTCTAATCCTGTATTTTTTCATTTCATTGTTTTCGTGTTATTATTTTGTAATTTGGACGATGTCCGTTAATAAATAAATAAATAAATTTGCCGCTTACTGTGGTGGTAGTAGGAGATTTTCAAATTTTGTCAGGTTATTCGTTAGTATTCGTAATTCAAATTGTAAACGGAATTGCAGGCATACGAATGAATAAACAGGTTTTCTGATAAACTTTTAGTATTTACTCTCATATGGTGTGTTTGTTTATAAGATTGCCAATATCATAGTTCTGTTTGAAAAAAACGCCACTAATTTTAGAAAAATCTTTGGTTAAATAACGAAAAGCGCACACTTATATTGTACACAGGTTCCTATTTTTATAATTTTGTGATAACCTACTGTTACCAGCTCTGTACCGTTTATGTTAAGTATGTTATGTTGTGTTTATGTTATGTTTGGTTTAAATATGTTAAGTTATGTTTATTGTGTATGGCCAAGATCTCCCCTAATGGGTGAAAGCCAAAATAAAGAATTTAAAAAAAAAAAAAAACTTTTAGTAAATTACGAAAACATTTTTATGATGTCCGAACAGATGTTGAAGAAAATCCGAATATTTTTGCGTTTCGTTATGATATATTATCAAGGCAAATGCACGTTCATGAATTTGAAGAGATTCTCAATAAATTATCAAAAGTCATCTTTTTCAATGTAACTGCGTACGGAAATACTGAATAATACGTTGAAAACATTAAAAAAGCTTGTGGAAATGATAACCAGCGTACAGTTAATTGGAATGTTTTCAATACAATTATGTCAATAAAACAATTTAATAATATCACGCAACCTGAGTGGAATAAAGCCCGCTATAAATTCATGCGGTAAGTCAGATATTGAACAGCAGAATCATTAAAACACGACAAAGTTTTACAGAAAAAGCTATATAACAGAAAGTTAAAACATATTTGGGGTATACTTGTACAATATGTATGTCTTGCAAAGTGAATTAAATAATTCGGAACCACATGACAGGATCGGGTGACTCAAAAACTGAGAATGGGTAATGTCAATATTGTGATATGTTGCGTTCCATCCTTTCTGCGTAATAATTGGCTAGATTATTTTTTTAATTAACCCTTCAACACTTTTCTACAGTTTGCTATGTTTTCTGAGTATTTCAAATACGCTATAACATATTATTTTTTAATATTTTAACAAAAAAAATACTATTTTAGAAGTCAGATAAAATTATCTTTTCGTTGTACGCATTTAAAAAAAAAATACCACTAATAATTAATAAAAATTTTATATCAAACGTGAAAAATGTTAATACTAACCATGCCCAGAGTTGCTAAACAAGATTCCATTCAATGTACCTGCGCGTTCAACACGCTCTAGTGTCCTGTCAAGGGTTGATCAAAGCAAAACGAACTCTAAGCAGAATTCTTGCCTGAACAGACTATGCAATAATTACAGTAGCGTAATATCCAAGGTTGATATTTTCAGTTCCAAACTTAACAAATACAAGAGGTCGATAAAAAATATTTCTCTGATGGTTTGTGAATAATGTTTATGTCTCTATTGTTTGTATCTCTATTATGATTTGATTTATACCTACAACCTCTCTCCATGGCTATACATGTATTGTTTTGAAAATTTTTCGTTTTATATAATCTTTTGTTTTGTATAAATTTTTTAATTCATATTCCTTTCTCACAAATTTAAATAACTTATTCCATATTATGCTGTCTCAGTTAAAGTCACCATTAGGAAATCAATAATTGGTTTTATTTTACTATATAATACTTATCTACAAACTGATTAAATGTAAACTGTTGATTTCCCAAAAATGAATATCATAGACACACATAATCATAATCATAATCACAATCGTAGACAAATTGAGAGAACTCGAAATTTCAAAAACACATTCGTTTTGTTTGAGTAAGTTGTAAGATAACTGTGATTTTGCTTTCATCTCGTTCATATAATAAATAATATTTTTTGAAATTAAACCGTTTAAACTGAAATATGAATTATTCATTATGGCTATTTTTTTAAAGATTTTATTGATGTCTTTCAGTATAAATATTTGAGGTAAACTGGAAAGAATTATTATTTCTCTTTCTTAAATCAAAAAAGTTACGTATTTCCGTTTGATAGAAAAAAAAAAAATATATTTTTACCAAATATTTAAAAAAAATCGTAACAAAGATTTTTCACTATCAATATCAGATAACAGACGATCCCGTTTACGCACATTTGGTACGACATCGAGGAATGTAGCACCGTGTTATTTTGAAACCGTGTAAAAAGGGAGTTATGCGTAGTGATATCTTATTAAGCCTAGCGTTTGTTGTTCATGTACTTTGTAAAAAATCAAAAACCAACATTGGCGACAAGAATTTTTATAAACTTTAACAAATTGATAAAGATGGTCAGTGAGTCATTATTATGGACCGAAATTTTGTAGTATATTAAAAAAATATATTTTATTGAAACATTCTATTATGGACGAATAAATAAATTTTTATCTGACAATCGTTTTTTTATGTACTGTTGCAAACTTAAGATTAAATAAAAATACACGACTTGAATAAGAAAAATAAGTTTCAATGGAAATACAAACTATATCTTTTTTAAGTCATTTAAAATTATTTAAAAAAAGGATACCTACCTAATAAAAAAATAATAAATTATAATTATTATTAGGTATAATAATAATAATTAATTTATTATTATACCTAATAATAAATTCAAACACAAAATTACAAAATGGATTAAACAACAAAAAAGACAATATTACCAAAATGTCATAGAATAAAATAAAAATAAAACCTACACGTAACACACAAAACCAACATAAACACACATCACTCACAAACACACAAGATTATTTTCATTGTATTATTTTTTAATTTTAAATGTATTATTATGTATTTTTATTTTTAATTTTAAATTTATTATTTTCTTTTCAAATTTACTATCTTAGATTTTCATATTATAAAATGAAGGCCTCAGCACGGGCAAGCCACCCAGTGAGGCCTACATTACTGGAAAACATAAATTGTAACAAAATAATGTACCAAATAAAAAAAAAAAAAAAATACAAGATATAATGTGAATAAAATATTATCATTCCCGATTATACCGCTATTTTTTTACTCCTCACTGTAATAGGTATTCACAATAGTTATATAAAAATATAGGCATGTTAAAACGCTTACCATTCAATAAATTATATTTTTTAACAAATAAATGTACAGATACCGAGCTTTCATAACTTGAAACCTCAACCAAAAAAAAACAAATGTTAAATCTCAAAATATCTTATTTAGACAACTCGCTGACATCTGAATATTTACGTGAGTTAGACACGGAACATACAGAGAGAAGAGGAGATTTCTTCAAAATTAGTATTCCGAGTCGCCGATGGTTAAATGACTCACGGATCGGGGTTAAGGATCACAAATGGAGAGGTCGTATAAGTCGTCTGACGTCGTTAATTTCATTGCCCCATCTTGCAGCAGCTTTGTACGTAGCCAAAAGCCAACTGGTGGAAGGGGGTCCGTACATTACCTCTTTTTGTTTACTGAGGGGTAGTTGAAACAGATGAAAATTGATTCTACAAGTTTGGGAAAAAGTATTGCCATAATATGAGTGTGCCATAATTCTTGCAAATGTCGTCAAATATCATTGTGCATTGACATTTATGTTGTTGAAAAATAGAGAATTAGTTGACAATAAGCAATGGAGCGATACACACCTGAAGAACGAGGAATTATTGTTACTGCTTATTTGACCAATTTCCGGTCTGTTGTTTTAACGCAGATGGTGCAAAAGTAATGTTATAATGTGAATTGGCTCCCATTTTATTAGAAATGAAAAAAATTAAGCTCTGTTTTGATGGAAACTTTATTTAAAGGTTTACACGAGACGCTCAGCCAAACGCTTACTTGTTCGCGCACGTGGTACGGGACGTCGAGGAAAATGACGACAAAACTGCGTTAAAATAACAGACCAGAAATTGGTCAAATAAGCAATAAAAATAATTCCGCGTCCTTTAGGTGTATAATGCTCCATTGATAATTTTCATCTAATTTTCTATCTGTCTACAACATAAAATCACAATAAGCGGGCTGTGAGAATTATTCATGTGGTAAAATAGCGGTAATTGTGGGTAAGGGTGGTTGTGAACTAACGAAGAATACAAGTGATAAATATTATAACCTTAAACTGTTCAAATAAATCTTTTAATTTTATTATTAATACTTTATTTTCCTCGGGGCCTATCTCATCTTTGTTATTGATCTGTGGATGGTCTTTTTGAGGAAAGGATAGAGAGAACAAGGGTCTCGTCTCAAATATACCCACTGGACTAATTTTTGGCATATTATGGCAAGTTTGCAAAAACGTTTTGAGCAATCGCTGGCCATATTTTGCCAAATTTAAAGAACCTAAAAATATGGGATTAACGTGAAATCTAAGTGGATTCTTTGGATTTAATCCGCAGTATAATTTTATTCCATTTTAATATTTTGAGGAATAATTTTAATTAAATAAAATGTTATTAATTAATTATAATATTTTAACTATTGAAGGATGGAAAAAACATGGAAGCCAGAAATTCATCGCCGTTGAAACAACCCATTCTCGTATGGCATACAGAACAACAAACGTTGGTTCTGAATATTATGAATATTAGTTTCATTGCATTTAGCCCGTTAGTACGATTAATACATCGATTTAGAATTAGAATTAAAATCAATAGATTTCAATCATCTGTCTTGGATATGACGTCATCTGAATCAGATATAGACGTCTCTGAAGAGAGATTGACAACCATAGTGAGGTTATTTGATGGAAATTGCTATTTAAAATTTAATATCCCACCCGTTTAGAGGAGATTTTTTGATTTATAACTTAAATACTAATAAAGAAAACGTGCTTTAAAAATGCAAATTGTCAAGTGGTAAATATAGTTATGATAGATAGCATGTAAAATCATTATCATAATAACATAGATAATCCAATAACGACTTAAATCACGCGGATATAACATATGAAAACACGAAAATAATCGATGAATTGCGACTTGTAGTTGCGTACTATTTTATCACTAAATTAAATAAGTAAATTGTAAATTCGATGAATCACAAATCTCGACAGCGATCGCTAATTTGATTAAATATTTATAAGTATTATCTTTTACTTTTATGATATATTCCATTGATGGGTTAACCTTCAAAATAAGTTTAAAGAAAAGTTGTTCCTGAATATTCACTTAGACTTTTAAAAAAAGTCAAAAGTTATCCCATATTAATAAAAATCCGATACGTTTATCCGATTCTTTGTAATCATTTAAAAAACTTAGCTGCTAAAAATATGGGAAAAATTAGTTTCAAGATGTTAACTCTGAATTTGACATATGATATCGACAAAAATGACGTTTGATAAATAAGTCCTAATAGTCGAGTTGGGTAATACGCCTGTCCCGGTAAAACAAGAGATCCTGGGTTGGATTCCTAGTTGTGACCGTTATCCTTTTATTTTTCCGTGCCTTGTTCTGTTTCTTATTTAATTTAGATTTACTAGTATCATCTTCTTCTTCGATGATAAATATTTTATGTCCCTTTCAGTCGTTCTAGAATCGAAAGCTTTCTAAAAGAAGTTAATTATTATTACAATCGAAATACCTTCTAGTTTTTACCTGCTTCGATTATTCCTTCGAAAACCTGTAAGAGTACTTGACAACTGCTTTTTCTGACTTACAGCGAAGAGGCTACATAAGTGACGCGGGCATAGGTTAGTGCTCAAGTGTCACTTTAACCTCCCATTGACCGGAAAATCTTGCACCATTTTTGAACCCTATTTTTAACGATATTGTTACAACGGCAAAAATTGCTTAACTTGTATAAGCTCGAAAAACTCTCCCGGTGGTGTTGTAATTCTGTCTGAATGCAGCATCACGTTTTTGCGATCGTTACATCGTAATAAGTTCTGTTTTGCAACGGTTGTTGCAAATACTTTAACAGTATTTACGATTTATCTATTTACGATTAATAAATATTTATTTCCCAATACAGGAATGTGTTGTGATTATTCTGATTAAAATAAAACTCCTTATTCACTTTTCTATGATACTTAATTACTCTTTATAGGGTGACGAGTGTACTGGACAGCCGGGAGGCTAATGCCCGTTGTATTGTAATGTAAAAATCCCCCTTACCTTGAGATAGCCTCGTACGCTCATTTTAATTGAAGAATTATCAAATCTTTTTAACCAAATAGCTACTAGCTAGTCACCAGAGCCGTCTAAGCACAGTGAAGGAGAATAAGATCAAAAATTATATCACAAAATGGATTTCTCTTAACTGGTCAATATGAATTCCGAAGGAGTATATGACTTCCAACTTCCTTCATAATTAGAACTTAAAATTAGGAATAAAACGTCTAGTTCCCGATGAAAGACCTGCATGCAGAATCTAAAAGATACATTAAATGGCTTTAGCCATGATTGGTGACCAGATCTGGATAGTTGGTTTCTTCCCGACCTTCCTTTGTCCCATCTCATACACCTCCCCAGCACTCTGAGCCTAACAACGCACAACACTGCCGACAGGGCCGGCCCTGAGCCAAACGGCGCCTAGCGCTAGTATAAACCTGAAGGACGCTGTATTAGGTGTTAGGTATTATCAGCCCCTTCGTTCTTTGGCGCCTTGGCAAGTCGGCGCCCAGGGCGGACTGCTCCAATTACGACCGCACAGAACCGGCCCTAACTGCGGATGCTATAGTCCCATTGGCTCCAGACGATTGGAAGCAGTTGGGGCTTTTGCGCGGTATTCACGAAAAACAAGTACAGAATGACATCAACAGTTTTATAATTTTATATGTTATGGAAACAAATAATATGATATGCTTGTAAAAACCTCTCTTGTACGTTACGATGCCTGATACCTAAATGAGCAAATAAGATTTCTTTCATGATACAGTTATTAATTGCAATGTTTTGTCATTAAAACCGTTATTTTAATATCTAAGTCAAAAAAGGCCCAGGTCACAGCACTCAAGACTGACTATAATAGTTATTAGATTATTATTTAACACGATTTACTGGTGCTTTTTTCAATTTTTATTATCTTTTATTAATATTTTATGTTAGCTTTCTGAAGAGATGAGCATTAATTTTCAATATATTTTTGAAGGACTTGATTATTCTCTATGAGTTTTATTCACTAAATGCTACTTACACAATAAAGGTTTTATCTAATATATAATACTAGGAAAGTTTGATCTCGGAACTCTCAATGAAAACATAAATTAACAATGTTTGGTTCTCTAAATCTTGACTGAGTTTGATATATACTATTTGAAATATATGCAATGTGGAGAAGTAGGAATACGCGACCTTATCCTCTGGCATGGCCTCATAATCATTTGTATAAATTATAAATTAATGATAAGCTTTTATACGAGTTCCAACGACGGTTAAATTTCATGAGAAATTTAACCGTCGTTGGAACTCGTATGTAAAAGCTTATCAATAATTAAATGCGCTATATTTTTACTATTTTTGAAGGTGTCGTAAAATCAAAAACTATTTTAGAAACTAGATGAAATTATCTTTCAGATATTTGTATTTGAAATAATCATTGATATTTCTAAATAAGAAAATTTGAACATCAAACGTGAAAATGTTATCAAGAAACCTTACCGAAACATTTCGAGTCGTATATTATGATAGTTTTGATATCATATATATTTTTTTAAAAGAATTAGTAAGAAAACAGTCACTTAACTTTTCATGCCACTTATACAATTAAAAAAATGTGAATATATTTTTAACTTTTAACAGTTGACGAAAATTCCAGCACTACTTGTAATCATTCACTTTGACAATTTTTAGGATTTTATCATGGAATCAAGTTAAAATATTTGATAAAAATCAAGAACAATTTTTTTTTCTCTTTAAATTATGAATATATCGAAATCTTCATATTTTAGAAAAAAAAAGATAAAAATACTTTTATAATGAATGGACGCCCTGGTCAGATGTGTCCTTCAAAAACTCTATTGGAATAAGATGTTTGTGACCAGTAATGTCTTTTCGAGGCTTGAAGGGTTAAGTTGAAATATAACAAAAAATATTGTACTTATCAGTCAAATTTTGAATAATTATCCATTTTTTACACATAATATGGGACATTCTCAAAATAACCAGATTGTAACAAAATTTCCCCGAATACTGAAAGGTTATTATTTGGTTTAAGTGTCGTTGAACTTTCACCCCACTCTGCACATCCCTCTTCACACCAGCCGAGAAGGAAGTAAATCTGAATTGTAAAATAGATACAAAAACCTCATTCTCACCATCAACCCTTAGTATCACAGACACTTTAGAGAGGCGTTATTCAGACCAACATGATAAAAAAATATATTTGAATTGTATATTTCTTTAAATTAAAATAAATTAAGATGTCAAACATACGGTGTTATTTCAATTGACGAATCTTTGATACCAGTCTAGGTACAAGAGTTCTTAGAAATATTTTGCATACCATAAAATTGTATCAAACGAAATGATTTTTTGCGTTTGGTGAAGCTTAATAGTTTCATAGTTCAATAAATTTACAAAATATATTATGATTTCCATAGGCCTTAATAATAAACATGTTAAAATTTAAAAAAAACTGACAAACCATGAATGTATCGGAAATGGTTGTTGATCAACTGATCAAATAATAAATGTATTTTTTAAATTTTACACAACTGCATAAAATTTAAAATACGTTTATAAGTAAGACTGGGTGGTAGACCGGTAATGCAGAGAGACATTATTTTTTTTACTTATCATCAATGTTTTTATGTAATGATGGGTTTTATTATTGCTTTGTGAACCAAACAGAATTATCGTGGGAATATTATTTTGTGGCCCCATTTTCGCATGTGTGTTTCGCATTTTTAATGATAAACTAATGTTTATAAGACAAGGTTTATTAGGCATAGCACAAAAGATGACAAATTATTATAAGCAATAATTAGCTGCCTGAAATATCAATACAAATTGAAAATAACTCCCGAATAAAAATAAATGTTTACAGGTGAAAAAAATATAATTAGCGGTAATTGTTGTGTGAAGTACAAGTACATATTGCATTATTTGGTGTATTGGAAACAAGCTGACGTGGCTCAGTGGTCCAGTGCATCTGACCGGACATCAGAAGGTGCGGGTTCAATTTCCGTCGGCAGAATTTATTTTTACTCGGGAGAAAATATTTCAATTTAAATTGTCTTAAAGTGTGGAAGGCAAGGAATGGGGAAAGCAAATTAATAGATTTAAGGAGGATGGAAGAGGAGCTTAAACCTACTGGGAAGCTATTTTATCTTTACGGGTATTTACACAAGAAATTTGAGAGGGAACCCGAGGTTGAGGTTTTATTAAAAAACTGTACCTATCCTAAGAGTTCCGAATAGTTTTTCTCACTGAACAAAATGTAATCGTAGATAATTTAGCAAAACTTTCAAAACAGACTTCAGTCATTTTATTACAACATCTCAAATCTTGAGCTCTGGCTTCTTGAAAAGAGCACTATTTTTCTATCTAAACACTCGGCATGCTTTTGAGTTCAAAAAATTATTTTCATCACAAGCTGTAGAGTTTTCAAATAGTATTTTTTCCAATAGAATAGGGCCGTGTGCTTTAAAGTAAAAAATCTGTTCACAAAAAATGGTTAAAAAAATATTATAAGCAATAATTATTTTCCTGAAATATCCAGACAAATTGAAAATATCTCCCGAGTAAAAATAAATGCCGCCGACGGGAATTGAACCCGCACCTTCTGATTGCCGTTCAGGTGCTCTGAACCACTAATCTACGTCGGCTTATTCCCAACCTGCCAAATAATTCAATTTGTTCTAGTATCTCATTCAACAATTATTGCTTATTACATTTTTACACCTGCAAACAACCAAAATTATTTTTGTAGGAAAAGCTTTTTTATTGCTGAATTTTCTACTAGATGGCGTCGAGACATATTATGTCTTAATTTGTTTGTGAAATATTTTTAAATACTAGTACAAATTGAATTATTTGGCGGGTTGGTAATAAGCCGATGTAGCTTAGTGGTTCAAAGCACCTGACCGGCAATAAGAAAGCGCGGGTTCATTTCCCGTCGGCGGCATTTATTTTTACTCGGGAAGTATTTTCAATTTGTATGGATATTTTAGACAAATAATTATTGCTTTTAATAATTTGTTATCCGTTGTGCCTTGCATAAAAAAACCTTGTCTTATAAAATTTATAAAAAATGTTTCGGATTAAACGGTGTGTTTTTAAAAGGCAGCTTAATATCTCGTCATTTGAATAATCAATCAAACCAAAAAACACGATTTAAATGATTTAAGTTAGTTAGTGAATTTTAATGAAACAAACAAAACACTGACAACTTTGGAGTAAACGCCTTTACTGCTTTTATAATGTGCCTCTAGAAACGCGTAGAAAATTCCGAACATCAAAACATATCCTTGGGGAGTAAGTATTCGTTTGGAAAATAAATTCTTTCTAGTAGTGAAATAAAGTATAGTTCGGTCCAGTTAGAAGAGTTCGGGGTTGAAAAGTTTTAGGGAAGAAATAGATGTTGTGGCGGGGTGGATGGGAGCTAACAATTCACAATCAGAATCCACAAAATGTCCGCAGTTTGGAGAAAAAATAGTGTCACGTACTAAAGTAAAAGATACGACGAACATATTTGCTACCCAATTTTCTTTAACTTTAACCCACGATCATCGAAAAAACTTACACGTATTCAGAACATTTCTGAAGTTAGAAAATGTTCATTTTTATATATAAAATGCTTTTGAAAAACAAAAGATTGCTTTCATGTATTAGGGAGCTAATAAGATCATGTGACAGACTACACAATATTTTCGTGGCTTTTCCTATTTCAACATATCGCTCCCCATTAATTCCCATCCGTAATATATAGCGAGCGATATGCTGAAATAGACCAAGCAGCGATGCTTATAGCGTAATGTGTCGCATACCTTAATGAAGGACCGAATGTAGTAGGTATTCGCAAGTGCAAAGCTGTGGATGGATGTTTGAAGGACCGATAGTTAATGTTAATTAAGTGTTAATCTCAAGTGACCTACCAGGTAAGTATTGTACTGTATATTATCTCCATATATAGTTAGTAATAACATAGATCATTTTAGTAATGTATTTTAAATTTGTACAGTGCCCTTGAGGTGATTTTGCACAAAAACGGCGCTATAAAAATCATCCAAATATTATTATTATAATGTAGTAGATATTCGCAAGTGCAAGGCTGTGGATGGATATTTGACCAGGACGAAGCAATGATTGTAGACAATTTTAGAGTTACGTAAAATTTTATCTTCTCTGCCTCCCATGGAGAAATTGTTAGATTTTTTACTTCATTTTTGGAAAAGTAACGTCCAGTACAAAAAATATATAACTACCTACTTATTGTGAAGTGAGAATGGAAATCTGACAAGCACGAAGCGAAGATTGTGGACAGTTATAGAGTTATTTGAAATTTCATCTTCTCTGACCCCCATGAAGAAATTGTGAGATTGCTTACTTCATTGTTAGAAAAGTAACGCCTATTATAAATTATTTTATTTTATTTTATTTTTTATTTTTTATTTTTTTTTATTTGGGATACCAACAGTTTACATCAATAACAGCATAATAATAAATTAGTTTCAGTAAATAAACCATTTACAGGTTTCCACATAGGTATTATATACAAGTGTATCTGAGTGTGATTCCGAGATATTTAATGAAAATTACATTTCAGGAAACAAGTTATTTAGGGGGGAATAGGGAGGGGGTAGGATGAGGAGGGATCGGATAGGTTGAGGTATGTATAAAGGAAGTTAATAAAGTGGTGGTTGTATTAGATGGTATCTGTAGTTATTGTTATTGTAATGTATCGAGAGAGTGTCTGTGGGATTTTAAGGAGTGTGGTGCAGAGTTAAATATGTCAAATTGTGAATAGTGTGTGTTAAAAGTGTTGGACGCACGATAGATGAAAGAATTCTGCTTAGAATTAGTGTTGCATTGGGGGAGGCTAAAAATCATGTTTGATCTGGTTCGTCTGTTAGGAACTCGTATCTGAATTCGTTCTAGGAGTTCTGGGCAATCAACAACGGACCTGGCTATTTTTTGAAGAAAAAGTACATCGGCCGAGCTTCTTCGAACTTCTAATGATGGTATATTGAAGTACGCTGCTGTATCTTGGTGACTTAGATGTGGGCGGTAGCTGCGGAAATCCAAGTATCGTAGAAAACGATTTTGAATACGTTCTAGAATTTCCACATACGATATGTATTGCGGGTTCCAAACTTGTGACGCATATTCTAGTAAGCTGCGGACATAAGCAAAATATAGGATTTTCATTGTTCTAAGGTTATTGAATTTTTTACATGTCCTAAGAATGAATCCTAACATTTTAGAGGCTTTTGATGTCACTAAGTCTATTTGAATATCAAAAATTAGCTTAGAGTCCAATGTCACTCCCAAATCTTTGATTTCTTTTTTGTTGATTAATATTGAGCCGTTCAGATTATATTCATTGATAATGATATTTTTATTTCGTGTGAAATTCACAACGAAACACTTTTTAACATTAATTTTAAGGTTATGCTGTGTACAGTAAATATTAAGACGGTTTAGGTCCTCTTGCATTTTTTGACAGTCAGCAGTACATCTGATAGGATAAAAAACCTTCATATCATCTGCGTAAAGTAATGTTTTGGAGTATTTGAAGCATTGGCCTATATCATTGATGTAAATGTTAAATAGTAACGGTCCCAATAGAGATCCTTGAGGCACACCTGATGGGACGGTTACCCAGTCCGATTTAAAGCCACCCACAACTACGACTTGACTACGGTTTGATACATAAGATGAGAGCCATCTGAGAAGATCACCGTGGACTCCGATTTGCATAAGCTTGCGTAATAATATGTCGTGATTCACTAGGTCAAAAGCTTTGCTATAATCCGTGTATATTGCGTCTACTTGTACACGTTGATCCATATAATCTTGCAAGAATTCCGTGAATGCTATTAGATTGGTTGTTGTTGATTTTCCACTCATAAACCCATGTTGGTTAACATTGAGTGAGGATTTCAAAGCGGGAAACATCTGATCGTATATTATTTTTTCAAACACCTTGCTGAAGACACACAATTTTGAAATAGGACGATAGTTTTCAATGTCAGATTTTTGCCCAGTTTTGAAAATGGGTGTTATGAAGGCAGTTTTCCAAGTATTAGGTACCACACCTTCTTTTAAGGAACGATTGAATATAATGGATAACGGCTTAGAGAGACTGCTTGCGCATTTCAGGATGAAGAAGGGGGGAATTCGATCTGGGCCTGCGCCTTTATTTAGTTTTAAATTTTCCAGATATGTCTGCACCAAACGTTCGTCAACTTCAATACAATGAATAGTGGAAGAATTATGAATGTTGTAGTTGTCTGGCATATTTTGAGAAGTTTGAATGTCGTTGGTGTAGACAGAACTGAAATATTTGGAGAATAAGTTAACAATCTCAGATCCGTTCTCAGCTTTTTCATCCCTTAGGAATACAGTGTTTGGCACACCCTGTGATTTGGAGTTTAATTTAACATAATTCCAAAGATTTTTTGGAATTATCAGAGGATATTTTGTGTTCAACATTAATTAGGTATTGATTGTGACATTCTCGTTGTAGTTTTTTATGGCGTGATCTTAAGAGAGAGAAAATGGAGTAGTCAGATTGATTTTTGTAAATTTTGAACTTTTTGAAATAGTTGTATTTTTCCTTCGTTAACTTTATAAGAGCTGAGTTATACCATGGAGGATATTTTGAGTTTTTACTCGATTTTTGCGGAATGTGAGCATCTATAAGTTGGTTTATTTGTGAGTAAAAATTTAGTAAAGCTGAATTTATATCACCAACTGAGAGAAGCTCGTGCCAGTTTACTTTATTAAGAAGAAAATTTATAAGTTCGTAATTACCACGTTTAAAGACGCGAACCTTTCGTATTTCTTCCCTTAATGCAACGGGTTCTGAGAATGCTACATCTATCGTTATGGATGCATGGTGAATATCTTCGACGATTAGTGAGTCATTACAGGCTGATACCTTAACGCAATCGTTACAGAGGACGAGGTCTAGAAAATGGCCGTTGGAGTTTGAAATCCCATTATATTGACAGAGACCCGAAAAATGCAGGCAATCAACAAATGCAGAGCTGAGAGGAGATAAACGATTGGTAGGTGTGTATGAAGTGTTGTTTGGACTTTTGTTCCACAGAATGTCAGTGAGGTTGAAATCGCCTAAAATAAGAAATTTTTCACAAGGACATTGTAAGGTTAATCTTGAAATTTCGCTGAGAAAGCTTTCCATGTTTTCATTATACGCTGGACCTTTGGGAAGGTAAACACAACATATGTTTAAAGTATTGCACAACGAACTCTTAATTTGTAAGGATAACCATAAGTCTTCCGCTTTTGAGTGCCACTCTGGACGCCCGCGGGCTACCAGTTCGCGTCGAATAGCGAGCAAGACACCTCCGCCCAAGCGTTGACCAGTTGCACAGTAATTTCGATCTCGGCGGAACACGTCATAACGATCGTCGAACAGTTCTTCGTTACGGATGCCATCAGTTAGCCACGATTCAGTTAAGGCGATAATATCGTATTCGTTGGATCTGACAGCATTTATCAGTGTATCAGTCTTTGTGCGTAAGCCTCTTACGTTTTGATAATATATATTTAATGTCATTTTATGGGTGGTGTTAATCTGTATTTAGGTGTAAGATAGTTAGCTAGTTGTATGCCTGATTTCATATGGGAGGTTAAATTGATTTTAAAGTAATTTGTAATACTCATACTCTTTTTTTTTAAAGTGTAGTGCAGTAAGGTAGAAGTGTGTACATAACATGTAATGAGAGGGGGGAGTAGGAGGTGAGGAAAGGTTGAGGAAGAGGTGCATAGTAGGTGCGGAGGATATAAGGGAGAAAAATAATTTGAAGTAGAATATTCAAAAGAAACATATCCAAAAGAAAAATAATTAAAAGAAAAATATATAAAAAAAAAATATTTCAAAGAAAAACATTTCATAAAAAAATATTTCAAAGAAAAATATTTAAAATCAAAACATTTAAGCGAAAAATATACAGAAATAAAACATCTAAAAAGAAAATATTTAAAGAAAAAACAATTTAAACAGTAATCTTTAAAGATAAAAACTTTAAGAGAACCATAATATCCAAAAGAAAAATATTTAAAAGGAAAAAATTTAAATGAAAAATATAAAAAGGTTAAACATTCAAAAGGAAAATATTTGAATGAAAAATATTCAAAGGAGGAAAATTTATAACAGTAATCTTTAAGAAATAGAATTTTAATAGATAGATATTTGAATGAAAAATATTTAAATAAAAAATATATGAAAGTAAAGAAAAAAAGAGAGAATAGTTTTCGCTTAGGTCTCGCTGATTTTATGGTTGGCTGGGACGAGGGTCTCCAGCGTTGGATCCAGAGTGAGGAGAGAAATTCCGCTGGACCTCCATCTTGTTCAGATCTTCCTCCTTGGATATGATGATTGGCGGGGAAGTTGAGTTGCGTCGTGCAAAGATTTGACAGTTTTTTAGCCAAACATATTGGAACCCCCGTTCCTTAGCCAGAACTCTCGCCCGAAAGAAAAGATTTTTATTTACCTTAGTGAGGTGGTCGCTGACGTAGATATTTTTTGGTGCTCCAGCGAACCCGATGTCAGCCGTGGTTAAGCCTTTCCTCGCTTTAACCGCCTGAAGAAACTGGTTCTTCAGGCTTCGATTAGAGAGTTTTAAAATAATAGGCTTTATCATATCAGGGCGGTTTCCTTTTGTAGCTACACGAGTCACGAATTCCACATCACTTTCGCCAATGTTAATGTTGTTTACGTTTGATATTTTCTTAACTATATTCATCAGGTTTTCATCATTTCGGTGAGGTATTCCCTTGATTTCCAGGTTTTGTAACCTTGCCCATTGGTCGCGTTTATTTAATTCGTCTGCAAAAGCGCGCACTTCCTTTCGTAGATGTGTGACCTCCGTTTCCAGATTCTCAACTTTTTCTAAACGTTTTTCGAGTGTGTTTATTCTCTTCCCGAATGCTGCTACGTCCATGTGACAGCTCTCTACTGAATTTTGAACTCCTTGTACTTCTTCGCGTAGGACTTTTATCTCTTCGTGTAGAGACTTGAAGGATGATAAGTCGCTCTGGATTCTTCTGATATCTGCCATAATAGTACTTATATCCTGGTGACCGACAACAATGTTTGAGGATTTGCAGGAACTGCATCGCCAGGCAGATCTCAGTTCTAATTTCAGTTTTTTAAAGTTTTCTTCCGAAATACCTCCACATTTGTAGTGGAAGTATTCTTTACATGATGAGCATTGAGGACCATGTGAGATTGTAGATTTGCAAACTCCGCAGTTATTCATGATCAATTAGTAATGTTTATTGTTTAAATTTATTAGGTTAATTCGCACCAGCGCCTGATTGCCGCAACCCGTTGAGCACAAACGGGCAATGATGACACTTTCCACCAATGGTAGCACTAGGTGATGACACTTTCAGCCAATGATAGTTCAAATGTTTGCGTCTGCGCGTTATTGATTGTTATTGATTTCAGGTAAATTTTTAATAAATAATTGTGATTTTAAATTCACAATACCGTACAGCACTCACTATTATGCAGAAATCTAACTGACTTAAAATGTTAAACACGAGATGATTTATACTGAGTGACACTTTCTGTTGTATTTGCTTGCAAACCGACCTCGTTTATGTAAATTTAATACGGAACGTATTTCACTATTATACACTGTGTTGTATGTAAGATGTTGTAATGTAATGTAATTTAATTAGTTGTAATGTAATTTATATAAAACCTACAATTATTAAGTCTGCAAAATTTGACCAAAAGTTATCTCTTTGTAAAATAAACTAAAATCACAGTGAGAACTATTTTAAAAATTCTCAAATTATACCAATACGCCTGCAGAGATTGCCAATTCGTAATTAGACTCTTTCAAAGTTATTGAATGATGAAGATTTAAATTAATTGAATTTGAAATTTCTTGTTTAAAGCACCCGTCAATCTGTCCCCAACCTGAGAAATGCGTGAAACAAATTATTCACAAACTTTAATTAAGTCGAATGAAATTGAAATGTTATTAGGATTCAAATTTATGCATAATTAATTATGACAAACTTTTAATAAAGCTGAAATTCGTTAATGGCATTTCGTCCTGAGAAAAAAAATATCTGTCAATGTTGAAATTATTTTCAGATTTTTGAAAGCAGGATGTATTTACAAGCGTACTATCTATCAGTTTGTTGTAATAGCTTTATTGATTTCATGTCTCGTTGGACGCATACTAACTAGGTAGAAAAAAAGATAAAGATAATTAAGTAGGTACTACAATAATTAATCGTTTATCTGATTAACAATGTAGATAAAAATTTTTAAAAAAGTTTATTTTTTAAGCAAAAAAAAACGTGTTCCATAAGTTTTACTATATTTTCGCCTGCCACGCTAGGAAAGTCTTTGTGTTATGTCAGACAAAATTGAACACGTTAAATACAGAATATATTGTCCACGACAATAGGAATTCATTTATCAACTAGCTAGTCTAATGCAGTCGCAAAGTGTCCCGACGAGAAATTCGGTGAACAAAAGTGAATCACCTGTTCACGGACAATGTCAGCAGCATGGAACAAAGAGTTTTCTAATTTGATTTCTTTTAATGTACGTCGGCTCTCTTGTGAAAAAATTCACTTGAATTTATCGTAGCTCTCTCAACTGAATTTCGAAGACCATGGAAATTCTCATAACGTTATTTAAAAAAATTTATATCTTTATCTCAAACATTTAACTTTAATCTTTTTCCAACACAAATATATTTACAATATAAACATATTAATTGGTTTTTGCGTTTAAGATTGACGATTGATTTTATTCATAAATTTCATTCAATTAACATATATATCCAGCTAACAATAAAAACACCCTAATATAATAGAACTTCCTTCTTCTTCTGGCGTTAGTAAGATTAGATAGTTAATATTAATTTTAGTTGTAAGTTTCTAAATATGTAAATACTCGTATATATGACGTTAGATAGTAGTTATAGGGCTTAGTAGTAAGTCATTAGATATAAGTCTTAGAGATAATTCAGTAGTTCTAGTATTAACTATTTAAGAAATATATTTGTACAGCGCCCTTGAGGTGATTTCTCACGAAAACGGCGCTATATAAATTAGCCAAATATTATTATTATTATTTATTAATATTGAAAATTATGGTGAGCCACAAAGTTAATGTTTTTTACAAATATGTAATATCGGAGAGCCAACAACGCGAAATTGCATAAAAATTAATTAAAAACATTTTTTTCATTTTTTTTATAGAATGCTGATATAGATTTGCACCACCGCGACCGGTGTATAACGTGCTCCCAAATTATATTAATAAAGTGGTCAAAAACAAATTTATGTGTTTATATTGTAAATTATGACGAGCCACAAAGTTAATTCTTTTTACAAATATCCAAATATCTTTTAATTTCGAAAAGGGTATCTGAAATTCAAACATGCTATAAGTATTACAAAAAAATATTAAGGGAATAATTTGTCAGCGCAACGTTCATTTTTTTTCTAAGATATGACAAACACTTTTCACGCAAAAAAATAAATAAATTACCTTCATAAACAGATAAAATTCTTCCCCTATCGAGACTCGAAATAAGAAATAGAGCGTTGACTCAATTTTGATGCCTAGTCGGGTGGAAGTAATGCGTAGATGTGTGAAAATGAAAGTTACACAGAAGAGAATGTGAGATAAAAACTTTTTTCGCCATATAAATGATGGAGGTTGCCAAATGAGTCTATCTCTCTTAAGTTGAGTGAGTATTTTGCTTATCCAATTGAATTATTATTATATCACACGAATAACGGAAGAAAAGAGTAATTTGCAATAAATAAGTTGGACTCAATGACTTCGAAGGGATTGAAGTATTTTGAATTTCCTGAGAAGTGAAGTGTTTGTTTGCATTTCACAGAAAAAATAACCCAATGAAAAATGTAGATTTTTTCGCTCACATTCGACTCATATAAATTAAAAAACGGTACTGTATTTGTATCTGGGCGTCGATTCTCGACAGTTATTCCACTCGAATAAAAGAGTGGTTTGAATGTGTGAAATGAATTTGACGCTTGACGTATGCAAGTATGTACCTTCCAAGAGAGTCAAGAACAAAAATCGATAATAAATAGAATCGCTGGTAAAAGCTGTGTGTATATAATTTCATTTGTTTTTTAGTTGTTTTCCTTTTCTATTATCTTCTTAAAAGTGAAATGTTATTTATTTTCTTAAAGATTTCATTATTTTATTATTAATAGGAACAGAGCGGTTGTGACAACCTTCCAACATTGCTCATCGTTGTTTACTGGGAAGTAAATTATGAAACATTTATAAAAGTGTCTTAACTAAATACGTAAACAAAATATTCGACTCTGAAAATAGAAGAAATTTACTTTGACGAATTTGGACTTCGCAAATTTGTTCATAACGTGGCGAGTAATTTGCGCTCCCATGTAAAAATGTCTATTCATTCAAAAGCAGATTTTACTTTTAAGAACTAAATGGTGATATTATAATGCGAGATGCCTATATACTGTCAGATTTATTTATTGACGAATCACAGTCAGCTTTCCCCTCTGCGTTCCCCAACTGTTGATTTTACCCCTCGCCTTTAAGTTCTAGTATTAATATTCATATGTCTGTGTATATCAGTTAACTTTAGATTTTTATTAATTTGTGTTCTTACGTCTTCTATTATTTTTCATTTATTATTTACAATATTGTATTTTTTGTAAATCTCTCAGGCCACGGGTACAGAACCCTTAGTTTAATTTTTTAATATTTTTTATTATTATTATAATTTGAAGTGAAAATCTGTTATTGTATTTTATCTTTATTATTTAGTTTATTCTTATATATGTAAATAATCTGTTGATTTTCCCAAATAAATAAAATAAAATAAAAAATAAGAACGTCGACCAATGTATGTACTTTCAACGCCGATTGCGAGCGACCTGGATTGGAGAATCGATACCCTGGTCGTTAATCTTTTTTTCAACAGTTAACGTACTCACAATTAATGTTCAGTAAGCTTAATTATTTCGTGAGACGATTAGTAGAGGAGCGGACAAATGCATTATCGCTGAATCGCTGGTTCAAACAACTGCTAGCTAAGTCTTCCTTCGTTGCACAAGCAATATTTTCCGCTAATAATGATGGTCGTAGAAGGAATTAAAAAAAATAACGTTATTCGTAACCCAGGATGTAACAGCAAAACTAAATGATAATAAACCTGTCAAGATGCATAATAACACGAGATATACTATAGAAATAACTCAAATGGGTGTAAATAATAATTCAAATTTTTTAGTTTATTTCTAATCACCCTAATCAAAAACAACATTCAACATTTACTTAAAATTTAGTTGGCAAAATTTATTTAATTTTATCAAAATTTCCAAAACAATATTACGATTTACGAGTAGGTAAAATAAATTTGAGTTTTTTGTTCCAACACATAAATGGCCCCTATCCAAATGCACATACACAACTCATTCAGTCTTATACCAAATCAATTTAAACGAATTTAAAGTTTCCAAGTAGATTATATTTCCAACCTATCATTATATAATATTTTATATTTTGGTAGGCGGGAATGGGTTCCGCCGCCCTGGGAACCATATATTGGCTGACCAACACCTCTGCCACAGCTCACCCCAAGTGGTTTGCTACGTTTGGTGACTTAGCAGGGGTGCCAGGGTTCATAGGTTAAGGTTTGCCCAGGTCTTGGTGGCGGGTGCGACGGCCCACCTTCTGCGTGGCGGGCCGGTTGGGAGATGCTGGTTGAGGGAGACCCTTTACAACCGGTTACCGCTGTCCGGGCCGCTCGATAGTACAGGGGCCCGACCCTCAGGCTCACGACTAAGGGTGGGCTTCCCCATCAGCGAGTGAAAAAACCCCGCCACTGCTGTTGTGCCGGTTCGTGACCGAAGGGGACCCAGCAGCAGCGTTTGGGGCGCTTTGGATGCCCTCTCCAGCCGGACTCTCTCAGCCTATCGCCTAGTACCGCAGTGGGTGGGCTGGAACCAAACGCTCATCACTCCTGGACAGCCTGAACCCCAGATTCCAACCCACCCCTTATACCTTACCTTTCTAGACCTTCCTTTCACCTCATACCCTTACAAAACAAAAAAACAAAAAATAAAAAACTTAAAATCATGAACACACAACAAAACAAATTTAACATCTTTACAGCGGCGAGTAGCAGGCTCCCGGGTGCGGGCCAAAACTGTTAAATTTGTAATGTTGGTAAATTTTGCCAACATTCGGGGCCTGCACACAAATTTAAATTACGTTCATCACCATCTTTTGTCACAACGTCCCAACCTTCTTTTCCTATCCGAAACTCAGATAGCCGAGCCACCAGACTCCTCCTATCTGGACTGCCCGGGCTTTACCCTTGCAAGCAAGTTCCGACTCAAAGGAGGAGTCTGCCTCTATAGTCGAGCTGACGTCAACTGTGTACGACTATTGAGTCTGGAAAACTCCAGATTCAACGTAATGTGGGTGCGCGTCAATCTTGCCAGTACGGCAAGATTCTACGCATGTCTATACCGCTCGCCGAACCATAGCGAATCAGACACTTCCGAGCTCTTCAAACATTTGAGAGATACTATTGATGATCTTTTGCCCCGCTACCCTTCGGCCGAGTTTATTGTTCTGGGGTACTTCAATGTTCATAACAAACCATGGTTGAAGTTCTCAGGCCCAACGTACACGGCTGGCCGACAGGCGGAATCCTTTGCCATTTGCTACGGACCTATTCTTAACTACTGAGCCACACGGTTATAAGATTGACGTCACAGCGCCTCTGGGATCATCCGACTACTGCCGTTAACCTCAGACCAACCAATGAGAGGCTGAGGAAAAAAGTGTGGCACTATAGGTCAGCAGATTGGTTCGGTATGCGGGCACATTTCAACGCTTTTCCGTGGTCAGCTGTTTGTTTTCGGACATTGGACCCTTCAAGATGTGCCCAGGAGATTAGTGAAGTCATCAAATCGGCGATGGATAGCTTCATACAATCGACTACTAAAGAAACTGGTGTGGGCTCAAAGCCGTGGTTCAGTCGATAACGCTCCGAAGCAGTTCGACGAAAAAACGCGGCTTACCGAACCTACAACACATCTTGAACGCCCGCAGCAGATCAGCATACAACAAATCGGCAAAGGAATGCAAGAGAATCATTAATAGGTCAAAATTCGAACACGACCTGCAGATCAGCAAGAAGCTGGCTGCCTGCCCGCATGGCAGCAGAGCATTCTGGTCGCTTGCGGGCTGAATAGGTCGGAATTTTTGCAAACTCAGTTTGCCACCTCTTACCAGACCTGACGGCTCACTAGCTAACACCGCCACCGAAAAGGCTAACCTTTTAGGGAAAATTTTTGCGGAAAACTCGACCCTCTATGACGGAGGTGCTGTTCCGCCGTCGGTTCCTCACTGCGGCTTCTATATGAAAAAGCTGAGGATCCGGCATCGGGATATACTTCACGTTATACGGGGGCTCGATGTTAACAAAGCAAGTGGACCTGATGGAATACCTGCCCTGGTATTGCAGAGGTGTGCTGCGGAAATAGTTCCAGTTTTAACAAAGCGCTTCAAAATGTCCCTGAAGTGTGGCACTGTGCCCTCTGGTTGAAAAAAAGCGGTCATTCACCCTATTCCCAAGAAAGGTGACCGCTCCAACCCGGCCAACTACCGCCCCATAGCGATCACATCAGTTCTGTCCAAAGTGATGGAACGTGTGATCAACGACAAACTACTCACATACCTCGAGAAGAACAAAATTATCAACGACCGTCAATACGGATTCCAGCGGAACCGCTCGGGCGGTGATTTTCTCGCGTATGTGACACATGTTTGGGGGTGGCGGTCCTTTAGTAGACCCAAACGGTCGCACTAGACATATCCAAGGCCTTTGACCGGGTCTGGCACCGAGGACTTGTCAACAAATTGCCTTCTTACGGACTTCCCGCATCCCTGTGTACTGACTTTTTAAGGGATAGGTCGATTCAGGCGGTTGCTGACGGTTTCACCTCTTCCTCGCACTCTATAAATGCTGGCGTCCCACAGGGATCGGTTCTGTCTCCGACTTTGTTTTTGTTGCACATCAATGACCTTTTGACATGTGCACCGATTCATTGTTACGCGGATGACAGTACAGTTCATGATAGCTTTTTGTTTGACAGGCCCCCAAAGGGCACACAAACTCCAACGGCTCGGAGGGCTTTGAAGCAGAGAATGGACGGTTATCTCGAGAGTATTTCCTCCTGGGGTAAAAATAATCTCGTCGAATTTAATGTTTCAAAGACCCAATCCTGTGTGATTACGTCTAAAAGGGATCCAAATGATAATCTAGTCTCCTTCAACGGAAGCAATCTTCCGAACAGGCCTTCCATTGATATGCTTGGTATAATTATAAGTGACCAGCTCAGGTACGGGGGCTCCATCGAAGCCAGAGTAAAGTTGGCCTCTCTGAAGCTGGGCGTACTGTACAGGGCCCGCAGATACTTTAATAGTACACAACTGCTGACCCTGTACAAATTGCAAGTGCGCCCTACTGTCGAATTTGGCAGCCATCTCTGGTCCCGAGCCCCAAAATATCTGAAAAAAACCCTTGACTCTGTGCAGAAACGGGCGGTCCGTTTGATAGATTCCCCAATCTTAACAAACGGACTGCAATCTTTAGAGCACAGGCGTCAGGTAAGTATGCTCTCCTTGTTCTATCGGTATTACAATGGAAGATGCTCTGAGGAACTAGCGTCATTGATCCCTTCGGCACCGGGGATACACGCCAAACGCGCGCCCAACATTTGTACACGGTTGAAATTTGTCACATGAGAACGGGTCGCTTCTACGATTCGTTCTTAGGTTCAACAGCTCGGCTGTGGAACGAACTGCCGGCCTCTGTGTTTCCTCCCTCCTACAACTTGGAGTAGACCCATGTTCACTCCTTTCTCTACACAAAAAGACCCTCCACACAGCATCCCCAAAGACGACATAGGCCCTGAGGGAAATTATTTTCTTCAGGGCCTCTTGTGTGGAGTTAATATAAAAAAAAAATAAAATTAAATCGAATAGAAAATACCTAAAAACAAATCCAATAGAAAATACATAAAATAAATCGAATAGAAAATTCCTAAAAAGACACCGAATAAAAAAAAAAAACCTAAAAGAAATCGAATAGAAAATACCTAAAAAGAAATCGAATAGAAAATACCTCAAACCAAATCAAACAGAAAATATCTAAAAAGAAATCGAATAGAAAATACCTAAAAAGACACCGAATAGAAAATACCTAAAAGAAATCGAATAGAAAATTCCTAAAAAGAACTCGAATAGAAAATACCTCAAAAGAAATCGAGCAGAAAATATCTAAAAAAGAAATCGATTTGAAAATACCTAAAAAGAAAATTAGTGTTTCACTCGTTAACATAATGTCATGCGAAGTTCACTCGTTAACATTATGTTATACGATTTTTAATATCTTTAAAAAAATTCCCTTTACATGTTTATTTGCGCCTCACATTATTAAATATTACGTATATTAAAAAGTGACATGTCCCAAATAAAAGGGCACGTACGCAACCCATAAAGGGACGTTCCCTTTAAAGGGTCTTAGGCATGTTCGCTGTTCACCTTATTTAATCAGTCTCCTGGTTAATTAGCCAGAATATGACTCAAGTCACGTCAAAATGTCAGACAAATTAGAAACGTTGCGAAGTAGAGACAAAAGCTTTCTTACTGAAAACATTAGTAATTTTATTTTATTTTCAAGGTTGACGTGGTTTTCACAGAAAAATGCACACATTCACAATACAAAACTAACAATTTTTTTCCACTCTCATCTTTTTCAACTCATCTCTTCAAATTTGCGAAAGTTTATGAATAAATCCTTAAGGCCCCGTAGTTAGCGTACAAAGATGGTTTGAAAGGTAGATATGTAAATACGAATGTTAGAGGGAGCGCGCTAATATTAAAAAAACGATAATATTTAATAAAACACGACTCGTTTGAAATACAGCAAAAATCTCTTGACAAATGCATGAAAAGTTGCACTTAAAGATACACTGTGAATTCTCATGCCTATAACATATTAAATAACAGAAAAAAATGTGTTTTTAGTACTTTTCAGAACTTATTATTGTGTTTTTTTTCTATCGAGGGAAATTCATATAATTAACGTTTTGGCAAAACAAATGTATAGATATTATCTTCAAAAATAAAGTATACGTTTTTTGGAACTTAAAAACTTATAGAGTTAACGAGAAACTTGTTATAAATCGGTGGAAATTTGGTATGCGTGGGCTTAAAAGATATCATTGACTGAGCGTAGAGAAAATTTGCTTTAACTGTAAATTTGTTTGTATGTTCCGTGTCCGCTCAATACTGTCAAGATGGAAACCGTTTTTACTCCACCCGAGTTCTAATGAGCGATACGAGCTGTCAAGTCGGAATAATTTATATTACGCAAGGTCTACTATTCGCTGAAATGTTAGTTTAAATAAATATACAAATATTTTTAAACAATATATAATATATGTTAAGTAAACTACAAAAATAAATACTCTAAATGGCTCTAAACATTTGGCAATTTACTTTACTTAATATTTGGAATATAATTGAACCACAGAATTAAACCTGTGCGATAGAGATTGATAATGAACTCACCTCATAGCATACGACAAAAGATGCACAATACTCGGGTTATTTTTTTTGTTGTTTTTTACTGGTAATTAAGATATGCAAAAAATAATAAATATTAACTTAGATATTCAAAAGTAAAACTTAGCACGTTTATAAGGGGGTATTTCACTAACGTCCAAGTAAACTCCGAGTAACAACTTGTCTGATTAAGATAATCGAATGATTAAAATGACAAGTAAACAACAAACTTCCCACGACCTACAAACATCTTGCAAGCACCTACCCGACAAATATTCGATACTTCGTGTGGCAACGCTGCATTTATCCCGTCTGCGTTCACGCCGCTCTATCGCCCCGCCGCTTGTCTATGCATATTTTCAAAACACCGGAATGTTGTTTACGTCGCTGTCACCCACATTCTTCCGCCAAGCGCCCGAGATATAATTGTTTAACTGTTTTTACTTTTTAATTCGTTATTTACATAGTTTATTTTATTCGTCTCCTGTTTTAAATAGTTAATACGTTTCTTTTTTAAATTCTAGTAGTGTTTTTTGCTGTTAATATAGATAATAATTGGTCACATAGGTTTAAGGTTATAATAAGTTTTGTTCATAAAAACAATATTCCGTGTATTTGTGTTATTTTGTTAGTTTGGTAATTATTCGGAATCGCTGGACAAGGATTATATGAAATATTTTTAAATAAAACCTTCTGATTTACCTTAATTACTATAAAAGGAATGTGACTGCATTTGGGATATTTTTAATTTTAGCATTTTAATTTTTAATTACGTAAATCGAAAATTCACTCTGGTTGTATGGGATGACAGCTGGAATGGTTTCTGTTGATAAAATTTTCTTTTGTTGGTATTCCTAATACGAGTGGCTATATTTTTTACCATGTGCAAATACTAGGTAGGTACTATTTTAGCCAAACTCGAAAAATAAAATAAAGATATTTAGGTATGTTTTATAAAATAGAAAAATTAAAAAAGGTGAGGTTATCATAGGTTAGGTTGGATTATTATAGGTTAGGTTGGTTTATTATTAGGATTTAGGTTAGGTTAGGATAGATTGAATATTATAGGTTAGGTTGGATTATTATAGGTTAGGTAGGATTATTATTAGGATATAGGTTAGGTTGGATTATTATAGGTTAGGTTAGGTTTGATTATTGTAGGTTAGGTTCAATTATTATAGGTTAGGTTGGATTATTATTAGGATATAGGTTAGGTTAGGTTAGGTTGGATTATTATAGGTTAGGTTGGATTATTATTAGGATATAGGTTAGGTTGGATTATTATAGGTTAGGTTGGATTATTATTAGGATATAGGTTAGGTTAGGTTAGGTTGGATTATTATTAGGATATAGGTTAGGTTAGGTTAGGTTGGATTATTATAGGTTCGGTTAGGTTAGGTTTGATTATTGTAGGTTAGGTTCAATTATTATAGGTTAGGTTGTATTATTATTAGGATATAGGTTAGGTTGGATTATTATTAGGATATAGGTTAGGTTAGGTTAGGTTGGATTATTAAAGGTTAGGTTGGTTTATTATTAGGATTTAGGTTAGGTTAGGTTAGGTTGGATTATTGTAGGTTAGGTTCGATTATTATAGGTTAGGTTCGATTATTATTAGGATATAGATTAGGTTAGGTAAGGTTGGATTATTATAGGTTAGGTTAGGTTGGATTATTATGAGTTAGGTTAGGTTAGGATTTAGGTTAAGTTAGTTTAGGTTTGATTATTATAGGTTAGGTTACTATAGATTAGGTTAAATAAAGCAATAATTATAATAATACCTAAATACAAATAATTTAAGTTTTTTAAGTAACATAAAAATATTTTATTTTTCGAGTTTGGCCAAAACAGTACCAAACTAGAATTTGCATTCTGAAATGATTCAAATTCTAGCTACTCGTATCAGGAATACCAACCAGAGAAAATGTCATCAACAGAAATCATTCCAGCTGTCATCCGTGATTGGTTTATTTATGTGTCATCCCATACAACGAAAGTGAATTTTCGATTTACGTAATTAAAAATTAAAATGTTAAAATTAAAAATATCCCAAATGCAGTCAGATTCCTTTTATAGTAATTAAGGTAAATCAGAAGGTTTTATTTAAAAATATTTCATATAATCCTTGTCCAGCGATTCCGAATATTTACCGTTAGTTTTTTTGTATTTTAGTATAGTTCAATTATGGAAAAACGGGTGCACTGGTAGTAGGTATTAAAGTAAGAGCTATTCGCAAGGATTACTTCCGAGTAGTTTATACAGCTATTTACTTGACGAACAGCGCTCTTCGAGGATGGTGGGATGGATTTTGTAATTTACTTGCCGAGTATTGCTATTCGAAACTTACTTAAAGTTGGTGAAATACCCCCTCGTCCACAGTCTTAAAAATAAATAAAGATAAGTAGGTACAAATTGGTAAAAAATTACTCGGCACATATCCCAAGGCTTGTGGCTTCTTTTACGGCTTTTGGAAGGAATTTGAGTAGAACGATGCGAAGTGAGGTATTATTTTTATTTTATTTTTTGGAATAACTTAATGAATAATACTTCAAATTGTAATATTTAATTATTAGACAATAATAGCGATTCCTAAACATAAAAGTCAGAAAAAGATATGATCACATGTAGAACGTGAACTCAGCACCTTGCCTTGCTCTACCAACGGAGCTAATGGGACCCTATCTCCTTCGGTCATATTTAACTGTATGATACTTCAAATAAGAACTACCAACATTGTCTTCATTTTTTTCACCGCACATTTTTATTGGATGTTATCTTTATGTTTGATCGCAAGATTTAACTAAATGCAATCTAGACAGTGTTTCAGATAAATTTATTTTATTTTTATTTTAATGTGCGACATCTATTGACTTTTCTGCAAGTCTATGATGAATATTTTATTTTTATCCCAACATTATTGTTGTAGGTATTCGAATATTTTATAACGCTGGATTTTCACCAAAATATGTGTACGGTTTAATTATTTTTTCTAAATTTGTATTTGTTTCAAAATTAGATACAATTATTTTTTATACAATTTTTTTCTTGTTTTAGACTTTTTATTTTAAAAGCTTTCGTGTTTTTGGCTCTTTTAGTCTACATATTGAATGTAAAAATAATTAAAGTGCGTGTTTACCTTTTAATCGTGATTTGTTGTGAAGTGGGCTTAATTATTTTGAGTTCGTGAATTTGGGTGATAATATTTTCCTACTTATTTGGTAATGTGAATTATTTTCAAGCGCCCTAAAACACAAAATAGGTACAGAGTCTCAAACACTTAATAAGAAACATTCAAACATTTAATAAGAACCTGAAAATTATGGACATATTAAAAATGTGTTTTTTATAGAATAATTACAAAATCATCAAACATAATAATAGGAAAAGTTAAGGAAAAGCAATGTTTTTTTCTAAAATGAAATTGCTTTAAAATATTTACATACCACCTTAAAATGTTGATAAAATCACTTAAGCAAATCTATTGGCAATAATTAAAAACACATTCAACTAGATACATTAAATCAATTTTTATTGAGTTTGGTATAAGCTCTATAATAATGACGTACAATAATATAAAACATTTAATCGAAAGTATCGATTAAGTTTGAAGGATTAGAAATTTTGTCTTCTAAGAATGATCCGCTATATATTTATATGTTTCACCTACTAGCATTTGTTCTTAATCTAAGATCTTAAAAAGATAATAAGAATTTATAAATACCTTTTATCATGCTGCGTTCGAAGCGACTCATTCATATAACAAAGTAATACATAATGTGTACAAGTTAACTATTGTTTATAATAAATGCTTGGTTATTATTTGCCACTAATATTAATTATTCATAACAATTACAAGCGGAAAACAATGTTCAGCTAGTAAAAAAATAATTTATAAAATCTTTTTATTTTCTATTTCAACTATGGGTGAAAATTATGCGAGTATATACTACAATCATCTAGTATATAATTTCAGTCAAAAATAGTGATTAAAACAAAACTTCATACTGTGTTAGTGGCATACAGTAGAGTAGTTATACGTACATATCTGTTATACGAATGCTTGAAAGAGAGAAAACACATAATATTAAACACAAAACACATTGACAAAATAAAATACATCGACACATAGACACAGTAAGCGTAAAATTATTTGTGATAGCTTTTTTTGCTGCTCGCTACTCGCAGCTCCTGTGACAGCTTGGCATAAAGGCGGTTTTAGAATGCAACATCGATATGTATATCACTTGAATATGTGTCACTTACTTTCTTTATCTGCATGCCGCTTTGGAGAAGCTTTATTTTGAAAAGCCCCTAGCTTATGGAATTAGGATCAAAAACAGCAAAACGACATAAATACATTTATACAGAACGAACATAGACAGAAAAGAGTGGAAGAAAATCAGTGAGCAGAGACATCGCTTTTTAAACATATTTCTTGGTAAAGTGCATAAATTAAATAATTTGTTTATGTAGATAAATAATGGGTAGTTGTTAATTAGTTTGTAATTTATACCACACTTCATAAACTCAAATAATATGTATTATTTAAAATAATAATTCTTACACATTTATTATTACACATCATACACAAAATTTAAAAAATAAGATGCTTTCCTAACTTATCTTTTATATTGTAAATATAAAAGTAATTTCCATAATGTTATGAATTTAATGTTATGTAAAAAGTAAGTTCTCCAATGATTGAATTTATTGTTATGTATTTTTGTTACATTACTTACTTCATGTGAACTAAACCTATCAATTTGATTGTCCTGAAACGGTAAACTCTCCCAGTTGGACCGTCAATGATATTATTCTGTAATTGTATTTTTTAGTATCTAAAAATATGGTAAAACAATGAAATATGAAATGGAGGAACCGGTGTTAGGACGGGTTGTTTCAGAGAATTTGAACAATTCTTCAAATTTAAAAGTTAGTTTTTAAGTTCTGTGAAAGATTTTTTAAGTTCTGTTATTATTTCAGTTCTTTCAAGCAACTAGCCCATAATAATATAAAACAAAACTTGAATAGGAAATTTGATGAATTGTTCAAATTCTGTGAAACAACCAATCCTTAGTTTCACAACATAATAAATCTATCCTATATCTTAGTATAACTCAGAACTTAAGATATATATCTTAACTCTAACATTAACATTTTTTCGGATTCATTGTCCAAATTCAAACGTGGCATCATGTCAATAATTTAAACTGTTCAATGCGCATTCATACAGACACACACACGCACACAAAAACTCACACATACATTACACACGTCAAACACACACACCTATATATTACACACGTCACCTGGTAATTAAGGAATAAACATACCACTTAGCAGACATTACAAGGAAACATATCATCAACATGAAGTATCTTATTCCTGTATATTGTTTCATATCTGTAAATCATGTACTGTTGTTTCTATAATATAAAATAAAATAAAATAAAAATGTATGTACTGACTTGAAAATAATTCATGACATTCTTAAGATATTCAAAGTAACATATTTATTATGTAGCGAGGTATTAACATAACATTAAATAGGAAGTAGACAAGAGTCAAGTAATTTATGAAAGAAAAGTCAGAACACTTCGAAACCAATAACCATATCAACAATTATGCAATAGGCTGCATTTGCCAAGTAAATACCTCAGCTTTGATAATTGCCAATAATTATTATTTGCAACTTCTAGTTTGAGTATTTTCTTGGAATTTGAGTTTCAGTAACTAAATGTAGTTTATAAGTTTATACAACCATTTACAAAACTGAACAAAAAAATTCTAGGCATGATATTTACTACGTAATATCTGACAGTTTTTTATTGGTAAACTTATTGCATATATTAACAGAAATATATTCAATATGTTTGACCGGTCAGTGGCCGAGTTGGCAACGCGTTTGGGTCCCACTCAGGCGTAGTGTATTCAATTCCTCGGCTGGGTAAGTCCTCACAACACAGGCAACATTTTCCGTTTACTGTGGTAGTAAGAGATTTTCAAATATTGTCAGGTTATTCGTAATCCGGGAATGTTTATGTTTCATTTAAAAAAATTTGATATTAAAATATGAAAATTATAAGAAAGGATAAATTCAACATTTTTAAACTAAATTAATCCTTATAAATATTCCATAAAAATATAAATACATTCATTTTGTACCCACACAGAAAATATCATTTATTTTCATCGAGTCGTCTCGCCCCGTTTTAATTTACAACTTTTTCATTCAAATAAAATCCTTTACTGGTGACCGCGACGTGTTTATCACTGTCGTTCAGTATGTGTATTACTTTCGCAAAGACAAACAATCATAATATTGCCTTAGGACATATTTTTAAATACTCATTAAAGAATTTATCACATTTTAAAAATAAATTCAAAAAACATGTCGTAGAACTTTTAAACATTCTACAATGCATTCATTAGTCTCCGTGAAAGTGAGCTTCAAACACAGGCTTTTAAAACGTTTTAAGCGTGGAAAACGATAAAGCATTTTGACAGCTTAAACTTGTCTCAAAGAAAAGACAAAGCTAAGAAAACGTAAAGCTTTCTACCAAATCTTTGGACTTTGAAATAATTTTAAAGTTCACCTATTATTAGACCTCGGCTTCCGTTGTCGAGGGGTGAGATTCTTGACTATATGGTATATTGACTATATATATGGTCATGGATTCAAATCCCGGCATGCACAAGTAAATTTTATTTAATTAATTTGTGTTATTTTGCAATTCACCCATTTAAAATAATTTATATAATATATTTTCGAAACGTTTCAGAGTGGAAGATACTTTCAGTATTTACCACCATTCAGAATTGAAACATTGCTTGAACTAGCTTTGGTTTTGTTTGGTAATCATATCTAATAGCCAGGTACTTTTCCACTTTCCTCTTCCCAATCTTCTTCCCTTCGCCACTACCTTCAGCTTCATATCGTAGCCCAGTTGGGGATGACATTGTCCCACTGGCTCCAGAAGGGTTGGATGCAGATGGGGCTCTGCTGTTTGCCATAAAAATAACATTAAAAGATTTGACAACATTCATTTATTGTGTTGCAATATGCATTTCTTTATTTATGCTCACACGCTTTACAGAATGAACAAAAATATGAGTAGGTACAACAGATTTTAAAATGTAACGTAATTAATCACCATTCACGGAGAAAAATGATCCTATTAAAAAGGTGATGATGATTAGAAAGGCATGCCACTTTCCCGATCAAATATTAGTAATTCAGAATACATCGTTCCGATGTACCGGGTTCATGGGGTGAGGTTTGTCTAGGTCTTGCCGGCGGATGCATTTGCCCAACTACTGCGTGGCGGGCCGGATCTGGAGAGAGTGGTTCAGGGAGACTTTTGGACTTCTCTAGCAGGACTCTCTCTATCAATCACTCTGAACCGCAGTGGGTACCCTTATTTGTCCTTCTCAGAGCTTCTTCGCCTTCCTTTCCCTAAAAAGTCCCTCCACACAGTATCTTGAAAGATGGCATAGGCCCTGAGGGTGTTTTTCCTCAAGGCCAGAAGGCCACACAGAAGTGTGGAGCTAATGTAAAAAATATCGAAAACACGTGTTCTTTTCCTATTAAATATCACGATGGAATGCGACAATGTCAATATCAATATAAATATTTTAATGAATACGTGTTCCACCATCCATATAAAAAATTCGCCTTTAACTGATACTTTATTAGGAACTATGTCAATTCATTTGTTAAAGGCTTGCATTCCGGTTTTTAACAGGAAAACGAATAATTTGACCAGAGGGCCTACCTGTATCTTTCGAAAGTTTCCTACCGCCGATTTAGCCAAGTCACAAACCCGTATTAACCCTTCCCTTACGGTGTTAAAAAAATCCACGACCTCCGGTGTTATACACTAGATAAATATTTTTACATTGTAATTACTAAATGCAAGACTTTTAAATGTATTGCGGAGGAATACCATCAACTTTGAACCTTTGTTTAGTATATTTACAGAGATATTTTATTAATTAGAGACAATGTTCACTCAGTTGACAGCACCGACAAGGAAATGTTAAAACACGAACTTAATGGTTTGTTAACCCGAAGATACAGAGAAGGCCACCATATTATTAATAAATTAATAGTTTTTTATATCAGTAAGTTTTCTCTGTGAAAATATTTAGTACGAACATTGTAGATGGTGAAAAAGGTATTGGGGGATTTTCCTTCATCATCTCCCACCCGTTCCGTGAAACATACGTGATGTTAGCATGTTAGTTAAACAGTTAGTAAATCAATGTTAGCATGTTACTTAGACAGTTAGTAAATCAATATTTCCATGTTAGTTAGACAGTAAATCAATATTAGCATGTTAGTTAGATAATTAATAAATCAATGTTATCATGTTAGTGAATCAATGTTAGCATGTTACTTAGACAGTTAGTAAATCAATGTAAGCATGTTTGTAAGACAGTTAGTAAATATATAAGCATGTTTGTAAGATAGTTAGTAAATCAATGTAAGCATGTTTGTAAGAAGTTAGTAAATCAATGTTAGCATGTTAGTTAGACAGTTAGTAAATCAATGTTAGTGCTGTACGAATGTGTTTAATATTATTTGTTGTGTAACTGGTTTTGTAAATACTGCCGGCTTTGAATGGAGATGGAGAATAAAATACTGTTAAAAACGTGACTGCGTTCCATTTCCTATTAAAGTAATAATTCATTCAGAATATATCGAAACACGTGTGCAATAAACAACAGGTTTGCTTTTCCTGATAAATATAACAAAATGTGACAATATTAGAATTTTTGTGAACACTTGTTCCGACATCCTAATAACATGTTCATGTTTCACCAACAGTTTGTTAGGAAATTTCTATCAATTCAGTCGTAAAAGGCCTGCAGTCCCGTTTTTGACATGAATACGAATAATTGCAATTGATTTTTAGTAAATTAGCAATATTTTATATCAGTAAGTTTAAAGAATCTATAAAACTGGATAAATGTGGTCCATTGTTCATAGATGCCTGAAGGCTCATTAAGGAAAAACAGAAGTAATTGACTAAATTTGAAAATTAAATCCATGAAAATTATGTCAACCATCATCTGATTGTTGGTTTAAAAACTAGAGTTGTAATTCTTTCATTTTAAGAATTTAGGCACAGAATTTCTGCACAGGTGAGCCATGAAAGGTGTATGAATAAGTAGCCACCGTTAAATTTGTATATTTTCAAAATTTGTGACTTGTGACCCGTTCCACCTGGATTAACGATACTTTATTTAGTGGCCACTAAATCCAAAGTCAACGGCATAATTAACTATGTCGTGTGCTCGAGGGTTTATGATAAGACGCCTTCGCTGCAACTTTATGGCCAAACTCGCGGTAGCAAGTGGATTAATGGTAACTTCAAAAAGCGGCAACAATATCAATGTATAGGTACTCATATAAAATACTAGGAGATAGTGGGGGTGGAGGATACTGGATTGAAAGTCTATTCAGATGTTGTCAATAGAGAAAAACATGAAAAATTATTTGAAGCAACGCATTTAGATTCTGAACGTATTAACATCACCCACTCTGTAACGATAATAGTAGGTATATTATACACCTACAATATAGCTTTATTTTCAAACCTACACTTTTTCATGAGAATACTGCATAAGAGTCCAAACTGCTCCCAACCGTCTAGAGTCAGTTAGACTCGGGATCTGCAATTGGGGTATGTCGTGAGGCTGAAGGTATTGGGGAGGGATAGGAGATGGGGAAAAGGAAGGGGGGAGTACCTTGCTATTTAGATCTGGTCACCAAACACGGATAAACCCGAATATGATTTAAGATTTTCACGGCCAAAAGTATTTTTGTTATTTGTTTTTGGGGTGTTATGCCGTGTTGCTCCTTCTCCTTCTTTAGCCAACGTTTTCGGACTGGGGAGACTTAAAACTTATAGAGCACGGCTGATTACAGAGGCCATTGAAATTCATAAAAATCCCGTAAACATTAATAGAGACGATGGAGCTAAGGTCAATAGTTTTTGGTATCCTGTAATTGACGGCTACACCAGAGCTAAACGAAGAAAACCACTAAAATTATACGTTAATTTTAGCTCAGAGGGTTGGAGCTGGCAACACGGTATCACATCCTCATACATAAGCTCACATTTCACCACAACCTCAAATAACACATCTGCCCTGATGATGGACACTGCAATGCTGTCCGAAACGTTGGCTAAATAAGGAGTTAGCGCTATATGGCATAACACCCTAAAAACAAATAACAAAAACGGATAAACCCGTTTATAGCAACGTTTCAATTTTGAATGGTGGTCTTTAACAACGGAATACTGATAGTATCTTAGACTCGAAATTCATCAATTAGAATTTATATGCGCACGCCGGGACTTGAAACCATGACATGAGAGCCTCACCCCTAGACGATGGAGGCTGTCTTAGATTAGATAGGCTTTTGTTGTCTTAGGGTAGACAAATTATATCTCAATTTTTATAAGCTTTGATAAGGAAAACTGATATATTAATATAATGTGTCTGACAGTCCAAAGAATCTCTTGTTTAAACCATTTGAAGAGTTACCATTATTAAAATTCAACAGAAAAGAATTTCGTCTCCATGAACACCACCCGTGCTAAAAAAACGAAATTACGAGTGTATTTTTTGTTCACGTCAGGTTTTGATCCCGTGAGACCCAGAATGCAGAAAAAAGTAACTTACCACTCTAACATAAAGGTCGTAATATTTTGTATTAATTAATACCTGCATTTATTATAAGCTTTCGGTGATTAACAGTTACTGCATGTGTAACTCGTTTGGCTTAAATTTCCATTTTGAATAATGAACCAGCTATAATAATTTGAGCAACAAACTAAGGCGCGGGAAAAGTCGCAAGTGTTGCCCGGAAGATAACAGCCGCAGTGTTGCCACTATAGAATAATTCAAACTTTATAAGTTCTAGGCAGTTACCTACAGTTCCTGGCCAGCGACGGTAGTTATAGCTAAATATACTACCTCATTTGACAAGGCTGAATTGAGCTTGGTTGCGATTACTTCGCGTGTTGGAACCTACGTGTTCAGCTTTCTCTTCAAATAGGTACACAATGACGTGCTTTTTAATCGAAAACATAGTGTTCATTGACTTGGCAATGTGGGTTATAGAAAAAATATGGGATCAATACTGACATTTTGACCATGGACAGTGTGTATTATGTAATATCTTTACTAAACGTTACAATTTCGAAAAAGAATTATTCATCTTTTTAACTTGTACTATTATGTAGAATCACATCCCGAAGTTAGCGCACTTTACCTTCAGACACCATGCATGTTATATATGATATTTTGATAAACTACCCACCGTCCTAAAAAGTCGAAACAATACAACGTTTATCTGGGTTTTTGCGTGAGTTTAGTTTTGGTAAATTTTTTGCATTACTGATGACGTTCTGAAAATTCTGTATAATATTCTGTGGTCAGGATAATATCACGCAAGGTCGCCAACAAAGGCATTTATTTTTCACATGAATCAATGTACCACTTTTGATGCCCCTGAGAAGACTAACTAGAATAAATACTCGTGCGAACAGCCTCGGAGGTAATATGGAAATTTCAACAGAACTCCAAGCCAATTTAAGAATGAACTAATTAAGTTTTAAGTATTAACATAGATTTTTTTTTGTTTTGGTCAAAGTATTACCCTTAAGTAATTAACTACGCAAAATTGTTGCCCATGGGAATACTTACTGGGTTATTTAATTCCTCGAGAGAAATGTGGATATTATTTTCCAAATGACCTGTAGAAAGTTTAAGTACGAACTCTATAATAAATTTTAACTACATTATTTCCTATTTTTTTAATCGTTTTTAAAATGTTATGCTTTATAGTTATCTGTGTTTGTAAAAGTAAAAAAAAACGATACATCAAATATCACGCGTAAAATCGTACACTTGTGGAAGCTGCAGAATCCACTTCAATGTAGATATAATACAATATAAACAGGATTAAACTAACACGTAATCCAATTAAAATTAATACAATGTTAGTTTACATTAACCCTGTCGCCGAAACTGCAACACATGTCTCGCCCGAGGATAGAAAATCCACTTTGCGCATAAGCATCTTCCCTATTACTTGGGTTAACGGGATCCTTTCCGCAGCCCAACTTTGGGGGAACCCCCTAATGAAATTATGATTAAATAATCCCCGAAGTGGGGAGGAATCAGTTGTCTACCTTTAATGGGGTAGGTAGTAACAGCCAGTCATCAAATATTTCTAACAAAACTACCTATCAAATTATTGAATGCAACAGTTACAAGACGAATCCCATAGACGATATTTGCGGTTGGTTTATGGTCGATTAATCGTAATTGGACATGTGATATAACTTGGTTTATTGGGTCCTTTAGAAGTTCTGTTAATTTGTTGTTGTTTGTTTTAGGGGTCAGAAGAGGGTTGAAAGGAAGCATCTGCGGTCTCAGGCTGTGGCTGGGGGTAACAAATATGAGATCAAACAAATTTTAAGCTCGCTATTATTTAAAGCTTGAAGATAATGAAATAAAAGTGTTTGAAGTGTAGTTTGAGTGGTGACCGTTATCTTTTTTTTCTGTGTCTTGTTCTATTTCATATTTCGTTTAGATTTATTATTATTATAATGTTCTTCTTTAATGAGTTTGATGTGTTTAAATTAAGGACGGGTGGATATGAACAATTTTTCAAATTTCAAAATTAATTTTCAAGTTCTGTGAAAGATGTTTTCAAGTCCTGTTATTATTTCAGTTATGTCAAGCAACTAGCCTATAGAAGATATAATAACAGAACTTCTTCAAATTCTCTGAAACCACCCGTCCTAAGAGACGTGGGTATAATCAAAAACAGGTATTTTTCTATATAATTTTTTATACATTCAATGATTTTACTTTAAAAAAACCTCTTCCAGAAATCTCTTTCAGAAAGATTTTTCAGAAGCAATGAAATTTTTTTAATTATAATTCATATTTTTAATAATGCATCTAATCATTAACCTGCAGAATATATAACACTGAGGGGTACTTCACAAGCCTCTTGATGGCTTATCCATATGATGAGTATATTAATAAATACTCTCAATGGGTATAAAATTTGGCTAACTTGTCCGTTAAATAGCCACTATTTTTAGGTTAGAATTCCACATAATAAACTTTGAATTTATAAATAAATTAATCGCAAATTAAATAATTATGTTATCCTATGGATAAACTTTCAAGAGAGAGGTGAAATACTCCTGACTACAGCAAATTCATAACATTATTATTTAGGTGAAACGATAAAGCGTTTTGAACAGGCCGCCCTAGATCTATATTTTTTAACGTCTAAAGCTATGTATACACGTATATTCATGATCGACGGTTTGGCTCTATCGAACATGTTGATTTGCGTCCACATGGTCGAGCATCTCGACACAAGACGTAAAATATATACCACCAAGACGCTCAGTGAAATCGTAAATTTCTGTCGAACATCGAGCATGAGTTACGGTCCTTCGATCTTTTTCACGTCGAACAAAAAAGTATCCAGCGAAAAGGTAAACACCTCGAAACCATGAACTAGCGTGATACATTGCTTTAGAATTACAAAAAACGAGCATTTTGTGGCATAAGTAACTAGCGTCATTAATCTCTTCAGCACCGGTGCATAATCGGGAAACACGGCAAACTCGCGCCAAATATTTGTACACGGTTGACATTTGTCACATGAGAACGGGTCGCTTCTACGACTCGTTCTTGAGTTCAATAGCTCATCTGTGGCCTCTGTATTTCCTCCTTCATACAAGATGAGTCTTGAAGAGACATTGTTTAATATTATCCCAACACTTTTATGATTATCCCATCAATCTGATTCATACATAAATTGCCCTCTCACTTGTTTTATTCCCACCTCAAAAGAAAACAAACAAGAAGATTTGAAAAATAGAAGCCCAAAGCAAGTGTCATTTGTTTATGCATTGGAATTTCGGTGCCTTCGCATATAGTTGCATATTTGTCGTCCCCTCGTAATAATTATCGTAAAACAGTACATATCAGCCTAAATCATCATACACTGAATAGATATTTATTGTTTTGGTGTTTAATTTGTAGAACTCCATTTAATTTTTTAAAATAAATTTAAGATAAATCAAATTCAGTTTGATAATGGCCTCAAAAGCCGAAACAGCTGTCACATTAAAAACTGTAAAAATAACAGAAATACTTGCAGAACTTAATAATTATTATAACATTATTAAATTTGATTTATCTTAAATTTATTTAAAAAAAAAATAAAAAATGAATAGATATTGTATAATGTCGTTTGTGATCAAAAAACAGTTCGTGTTGTGAAACATGTACATCTATAAACTATGGTGTCCATAGAACTTTCATGAAAACATCAAAACTTCCAAATGAAGAAAGATTATTTTTTAAGAAAAGCCTCCTCTTCCTACTCCTATTTTCCTTGTGATAAACACGATCGTTTGACAGTCCATTTGTCCAGTACCAATAGTCAGTACACCCATGTTCACTCCATCCTCTCCTAAAAAGACCCTCCACACAGCATCCCCGCACAGATGACATAGGCCCTGAGGGAAATAATTTTCCTCAGGGCCTCCTGTGTGGAGTTAAATAAAAAAAACGGTATTTGGATTTATAACTGAAATATATTATATAGTTTTATTATTAAATTTACAAAAAACAGTTTATTATTAAACAAATTATGCTGTGTAATTATTGTTATGCGCGACAGCTGTTTCGCCCTTTGAAATCATTATCAAACTGTGGTGAAGCTACTTACAGACGGTATATTTATATTATTATCTTATTTGTACTTATAATGAAAACAAATAGATTTTTAGTAAATTTAATAATAATACAAATTAAACTTGATAACAATAAAAAAAAAATACTGAAAAAGTTTAGCAATTTTTAGTAGTATTTCTAACATGGTAAGTATCCAAAAACGTATATACTGTGTTAAATTGAATTCAATAATGATGAATCATTAAAGTGAGATTCTTGGTAAAAGTAATGACCCTTTTTTAATCATAAACATAAAATAACCCTTTTAACCAATTTACATAGCATGCCTTAATTTCATGGTAAATAAGCAGAAATTAATCTACGTCGGGTCCCTACAAAATACGCCCCTAAGTTAAGCCACAAACCAGTGATAAAGGAAATAAGGTTTTGTGATTAATTATTTCAACACATTCATTTCGCAGTGAAACTGAATCATAAGAGAGATACCCTCTAATGCAGACTAATGAAGACGAAGTATCGTTTGTATTGTGTTTATACAAACACGGGAAAATTCCTGCTTCGTTTTGAGATACCTATATTTTTTGACCCAATTTCTCATAATTACTTTCATTAGTTAGGGACGTTAATGGAGGCATATATAAAAAAACATATTTATAACGGTTTTTGTCTCAAAATCAAGGCTTTACTTTGTCAACTTCTTAGTATGATATTAATTAATAATATATAATTATCAATTTAAATGCCCTGAAGGGCTTTCACATGGCAAATATTTTAAATGATTTTCTGCATAATACACTGCCAATAGAAGGGTTTTATTTTTTAAATAACAACTACATAATTAACCAATAACTTAAACAATGAATATAATACATGGTACATATAATTTATTAGTAAGATAAGAGAAAAAAATTAAACCACTATTAAAAGTGCAGATGACATAGAAATAATATAAATTAATAGAACAGGTGGATAATACGTAATTTAAAAGTGAATAGAAGTAATTTATAATAAAAAGTTAAAGAAAAAAATGTAATCGCTCCTACGTGATACTCCTAAATAATAATAAAAGCTACATAAAAAAACTCATTAAAAATGTCGATATTTGAGGTGAATTTATTTCTAGGAGTGTGAAGGCCAGATAAAGATGCGTGTGTGTGGTAGTTAGACTCGGAATTTGGAATATTAGTCGTATTTTGAAATTTACGAAGGGGTTGGCGGGAAACTACTTCGAGGAAGGCATCAAAAAGTTGATACCCCGCTTCACCACCTTCATTGAGAGGAATGGCGATTATGTCGAAAAATAGCTTACATATGTACTACGGTAACCATGTAATTTTTTTGTTTCAATAAAAAATTTTGTAACCTACTAAAATTCAGTACACTTACTTTCTGGATACGCCTCGTATTTTAGAATAATATATTTTGCCTTTTTTGTCGATTTGGTACTTTAAAGTCGATGAGATGCAGAAGAATGAATTATTTTATACAAAAAAGTTAAAAGAATTTATTTTTCTTCTGTTTTCTAGGGTATGTATTTTAAGCGTATTTAGTAAGAATGTAGTTTTAGTTTATGTGTTGAATAGGTATGTGATGTTTGAAGTAAATAAATCGTAAAAACTTGTGCTGCACACGTTAAAAATTTCGTACTTGAACTTGATAGTTTGGAGACCACATTATTGAATTATATTCTAACAAGCTGCGTACTATCGACAGATATTTAATTTTATTAACTTCCAAAGAATCAATGTCTTTGACAGTTCTGATTATAAATCCCAATGTCTTCTTGCCTTAATTAGTTATTTGGTGTCAAATATAACTCCAAGATCCAAATTATCCCTAATTATAATGACTTTTTTAAAGATTTTGTTGTCAATAGCTTAGTTAAATGATAACGGGGACTTGATTTGATAAAATGTTTGTGTCTTACATTTCTCAACTTTAAGGAATAAGTTGTTAGCGATACACAAATTGTGTAATTTTTCGATGTTTGACTGCAAGATTAGGTAGTCGCTAATATTGGATATTTCTTTGTATAATTTGATGTCATCGGCAAAAAGCGTAAATTCTACATCGTCGAGACAACTTATCATGACATTTGTGAATATAAGAAATAAAAAGGGGTCAAGATGGCTTCCTTGCGGTAGACCACTAGTTGCATAACTTTCATTTAGAATTTTGACGAATTTGTTAGACAAGTAACTCGATAACGAATCCAACAACTTGCCTCTCAGTCTTAATCCATACAGTTTACTGAGTAATAACTTATGGGATACTTTTTCGAAAGCTTTTTAAAAGTCTGTATAGATACTGTCAACTTGTTTTTTGTTGGTAAAATGTTCCGTAATATAGTTATGGTAAAGTCATAGGTTAGTAGCAGTTGATTTTACTGTACTGAATCCGTGTCGGTTTTTAATTTTAACTTTTAGTATTGATGGATAAATTAAATCGAGAACAAAGGATTCAAAAATTTTTGGGAGTCTAATTGTATGCGTAGGTATAGGACGGTAGTTTTTTTTTATGTCTGTGTCATCACTTTTTTTGAAAAAACGGGGTAGTATAACTAGATTTCCAACGGGTTGGAAAATTTCCACAAGAAAGTAAGTGGTTAAATAATAAGGCGAGTGGACCTGATATTGCAGATGCGCATTGTTTGAGAAAAAATTGGCGGAATATTATCTGGACTAGTGGCGGTTCCTGAATTTTGGGTGTGTTTTGAGTTTTAATATTTAAATAATGGCTTTATTGATGTCATAGCCGAAAACTTTTTTTTTTCTTTCGAAAAAACCTTTTTAGGTATGAAGATATTAAAGAAATCGGCGCAGTGCACCGCGAAACTGAAATTTCCTGAAAATCTTCATTCAAATAACCAAATTTACGAAAAAAAAAACAAAAAATCTGTGATAAACATCATCAATAATGTCCAATTTTTTTAACTATATCACTCTCAAAAGTCACAAACCGCTATTAATTTGGACCCGCAGATCTGTTGGGGTCAAGTGAAACGATTTTATTTAGACATGATTCCCGTGTATTGAGGTAGTTCTGTAAATGTATTGCGTTATGATATGTGTATAACGGTATGTTATTATCTGATATTTCACTTTCGTACACGCTTTGGAAATGTTCTGCAAACAAATTGACAATATCGATATTTATATAGGTTATTTTTTCATTATAATGCATTGTGGGGGGTAGTCTATATATACCTTCATTGTTTATTTTTATATAAACATTCCACAGATTTTTTGTTCTTAACGCAGTTTGATTAATTAAGGTGATGTGTGCTTTATAGCAGAATTTTTGGTAGTTTTTATTTTCTCGTTTCTGAAAAGTTTTGAAAAGTCATTGATATGAGTAAGTTTAAAAATTTTATGTAACTTTCTTTTCTGTTTGAGTAGGAGTATAAGGTCTGTGGAGAACCAAATTGGATATGTTTTGTGTTTTTGTGCATACGAGGAGATATTATATATTAGGGCGATTTTATACTTTACGAAAGTGTTTGATAAAGTTTTTTTATGGTTTGGTCATCACTTTAGAACTTTCATTAGTAATGTAATCGTTGTCTTTTGAGTTCCATCTCTAATTGGAAAGATTGTAATCGGCGACAACAATTATTTTAGATGTAGGATTTTATGACAATGTCTTCATAGTGTTTATTATAAGTTTGAATATCAGAGTTTGACGGCATGTAAATAGTTTCATTGATAATTTTTTCCATGAGTGTATAAATTTATACAAATAATTGATCTAATGATTTTCTCTGCGTATTCAGTTTTTGCTGATAAATTTTACTTTGTTGTAATCAAAACTCTGTCTCCTCTGGATTTGGAACTAGGAATTTTTGTTGCACCGAAATATTTTGTGGTATGTAAAACCAAGTTCTGGAGATTTTATTTCTGGAACGAGCCATGTTTGAGTAACGATAAATATATCATGTCTATATAAAGGTACTGTTGTTTTAAGGTAATGTAATTTCGCACGGAGTCCTCTTATATATAAGTAAGAAATAATATTTTAAATAAAGAATTTATTTTTAAAAAATATACTTAATTTTATTTATATACATACTAACTAATAAAACCGAAGAAAATTTGTCAATGAATCTTAAAGTTAGTTTTCTTGGTAGAATAATGTAATTATTTAAAATAGTATATTTATTTTCATGTATAAAACTAATACATACAATCGAAGGAAATTTTACGATGGATCTTAAAATTACATAATATAGTTAGATTTCGAAAATAATGTTTGACAATTTTAACAAACCAATAACCTAACGCCAAAAGTTGTTGACAAAGAAATCTTACAAACGACAATAAAATATATATTTGATAACATTATTATTTTAATCATTAGTACCAAGTTCGCTGGATAAAACACCACGATTTATTCACATGGCTTGAAATGGCTTTGGTCGTGTTTATTGACTAGACCGGTACTTCCCCTCCTTCCTCTCCCACATCTCCTTCCCTTCCCGGCTACTTTCAGCCTTTAAATACGCTTAAGACGGTTGGGAACAGTTGGGACTGTTGAGCGGAATTCACATTAAACAATTTACCGTTATGTTTTGTAAATAATCTTATTATAATACGTACATTAGTTACTAAACCGCCAAACTGGCACAGGGGTTCTGTTAATATTGAGAAAACGATTGCATTTCATTAAAAATTAAACAAATATGAAATCAAAACACCAAATCACTGAGTAAACTAAAAGTGACAAACACGTCATTGCACGCTCTCGAAGGATAAAATCATATTCAATCATTCAAAAAGCTCATAATACTGTTGCGTTATTTGGTGTGAATTAATTGCTTAATGTCTCTGCATATAATAAAATTCAATAATGGCATAATTTTCATCGTGTTCATAAATAAATTTTCCAATTGAGCGGGATTATAATTTCAAAACGATGAATTAACTTACATATCAATTTTTGGCACAAACTAATATACTTAAAATCATTTGTGATATTTTGTTTCAAACACTTAATTTTCTATTTTTTCCATACCAATGCCGTTGATTTCTGAAATACAGTTACAAATTATTGATTGTAAAGTTGTTGATAAAATGCAAGGTTTGATATGCAAATTGGTATATGAGATACAGCAGAATATTTAAATGTATTACTTTGGTTCTTTTCACTACTTTTTGCTGTACCTGCTAGTTTGGATATTTAAGAACATGCAGAATATTTATCGTAATAAAGAAACATAAATAATATTTGTGACGTTGAATTCTCTCGGTTCTCCTTGTATGCTGTTGAATACTGAATTTTCTGTCTTATGTGATATATATATTTTTTTAAATTCGCTCAAAATTTACGAATATTTTTTTTTCTATTACTTCAAATAACTATTATTGTTATCGATTTTCCGAGAAAAAATATGTGCGGACTCACATCAAGAATACTAATAGCTTTAAAATTTTGGTTGTCCCTTTTTATCATTTTTCTCGATAAATCGACGAATATACAAAAGGAAAACTTAAACAATATTTCATTTTCATTACAATAATAATACTAATTAATAATGATCAAGCCATTTCCTCGCAGAGGTAGTCCGACATGATGGAACACCAAATAACTCGACCTTGAAATATGTATTCATGCTCCATACATCATCTCATACATTCTTATTGCGACTCTTGACATGAAGCATTTGATTATCGTAATTATTGTGTCTCGTATTTTTGGGACGTTCCTGGCTTTTCACATAATCTCAATGATATATCCCATATACTACAATATGTTAACATGTTATGTCATAATCTAACATTTTTAAAGTACATACACAATACAAATTTTGCACATATATTTATTAGCATAATCTAAAGTCGTGGTTAATCCCAAATCCACCCTATTATTAATCTCACTTCTAAGCAAGCGCAGAATTCTGAAAAGCATCCGGTTTAACCAAGTTCCTTTAAAACGGGAAAACTTTGAAGTTCCTTCATAATATTCTCGACAAGTGTTATCAACGTCGCAACACAAAACACTATAGTCCTGCCGTCGAGAGATAGTTTATTTCACCATTACATTTTAACACTTAACACCCGGTAATAATGTATGATGAATTAATATCTGGTACCCATTTACGTTTTAGTTTTCAATTGCATATAAATACAAACTTTGTGACAAAAAAATCAAGTCAGAGCAAAGCAAATTTAATTGTAATTGCAAATAAGTACGAGTATTACAAATTTGAAGGTGGGAAGATTACCGAGCAGCGTGTTTTTGAATTCGGAAAATTTTAGTGTTTCTGGTAGAACACTATTTGAATTTGGAAGAAAAGATCATCTAAAAAAAAAGTTATAAATTTGAAAGCTTGGAGAAATTTATTCGCAATAAAGATTTGAATTTGGAAGACTAAAAAGTTTCTTGTGTGATTAGGTTTTGAATTTTCAATATTGGAAAGTTACTTGTGCCATAAACATTTGTATTTTGAAGAGCAAACAGTTTTTTTTGTATAAGTAGGTTTTGAATACCATGATAATTAGAATTTGGAAGAGTAAAAAGTTTCTTGTATAATTAGATGTTGAATTTTCGATATTGTTCATGAACCATGAAAATTTGAATCTGGAACGGTAAAAAAATCTTGTGTAATTAAGTTTTGAATTTGTACTTTCGAGGGTTTCTTGTGACCTAAGTTTTTGAATTTGGAAGATTAGAGAAATTCAAGATGGAAGATGAACACCTGCTGTTGTACATGGTAGCGAATCTACCGCGTACGATTGTACTGAATCCTTTGAAATGATACAAATAAATTTCGTGGAAACAATAATTGAAATTTTCAATAGATTTGATGTACCAAATATATGCCAAAAATATAGTATTGAATCTTCGCGTATTCATCACATTAGATCAAATCACAAAGATATAAAAAAATATTCCAAGTCATAAAACCACCTTCGGACAAAGAAAGTACATTTATTTTGCGAAAAAACTTCACATCATCCTTTCTCCAAGATATAAAGCAAAAATAAAAGTTTAAGGATTACAAAACAAGAATAAAAAACTGTCTGCAAGAGATCAGTAAAAAAACATTAAAAACAACAAAGAAAACAAATAACATAAAACTAAATAACTTTAGTCCGCCTCAGCACAGGTCACTCTAGTGAGGAAGACTAAGAAAAAAAAATATTATAAATATATTCACTATGTACTATTTACAATGTTTAAATCGTCGCTATAATAAAAACACATGTTACTTAACTTCGTGTGCGTCTGAAAAGGAAATTTTTCAAAAACAACAAAAATGCATAAAATCTTGACTACGTAATTTAAATAATAAAAAATCACTTAACATTCAATTACAAAATAGAAAGGATTGAGGGAAAATGTGCGATTCTCCATCTCTCTTGAAAAAAAATACCAAGACACTTTTAAAACGATTGTGGAGATTACAGATAAACCACAGCGAGATAAGATATGATCATTTGCGAAGAATTTTCCAAGAGTTAAGAGTCACACTTAAGCTGTCTTTTTAAACTACACAAAACATTAAAGGGTTTCAAATGTGTGATGTTTAATTTAAACTTTGTTCACTCGACTTTCAGAGCAATCTCACATATTCAACTGTAGTTAGGAATTAAATTCCTCCCGGGCTTGACACACTTATACATTAATAATTGTTGCGTTTGTTGACCTATTTAAAATCTTTAAAACTTAGCGCTATTCACTTTTCCATTTATTTCTTATTTGTCTCGTGATTTGACTAAGCTTTTACTATCACAGCTTCTTGAATCTTATAAGTAAGTCTCTTTTGTACATCTAGTTGTCGTTTAATACACTATTGCATCTAAAAGTATGCAAATAACTTTGAATGAGATAGGCAATAACACAGTTTAAAACATACATTAGTTAAAAAAAACATTATTCAATAAATAAATAATTTAACAATATTATATTTTTTATAACAAATACAAAAAATATTTAGGACAAGGAGTTAACACAGATACATTTGTCATTGTATCACACAGTTAACAACCGCTTGTAGGTACTAAAAAATCACAAAAATTAATTAAGGTTGAACATTTTTTATGATCCGGTAGATTTCAAGTTACTTGACATATTGAAAAAAATACCTTACCATTTCTTCCTGTTTTCACCGCGTTAAAAATAGTGCAAAAACATTGAAAAATTTAACCGTAAAACTTACTTGAATCCAGGTGAAGCATGTTAAGGGAAGAACATAATATTAACTTCTGCAGCGATGTTTCTTCTTACCTGAAACAAAAAGAAAATAACATTAATTCACAGTCAGGTTAAAACAAACATTGGTTGTGTTATTACACATTTACGATTAAAAAAACTGACAAATATTTTCGATGAACGAAAAAAAAAATATAACCATTATTTTTTTAAATGTGAAACCGCACACGAGTCCCAACTGTTCACAAACGGTGGAAGGTAGTGGGGAAGGGAGGTAAATATGGAAGTACCTGGTTATTCAGATCTGGTCATCAAACACGGGAAAATTCATTTCAAGCAACGTTTAATTCTGAATGGTGGTCTTATTATTTGGGCGTTACTGAGAGTAGCTTCCACTCTGGAACGTGCAGCGAATATACTAAGTATTATTTTAATTAGTAAATTGTTGAATAACATAAATTAAAGAAAAAAATTACTTGCACACGCCGGGGTTAAACGTTGATTGCTTGATAGTCGAGTCCTGAGCCTTACCTTTTGATCACGGAGGCCGGTAAAGTTTTTTAATCACTTACTATTAAGAAGCAGATGAGGGCATATTTACTAAAATCTATATATTTCAGGGGAATTTTGCGGTACGAGCTTGAAACACGATGAATAAGATGTACATTTGGTTGAATTTTTTATAATTTCCAAAGTATAATAATTTTTAAATATTGAAGACAATATTAGTAATTTCTAAACGAAAATCAGAAAAGGAAACGGTCACATCTGGGACTCGAATGAAGACAATGTTGTTAGTTCTTATTCGAAGTATGATACAGTTAAAAGTGACCGAGGGGAATAGGGTCCCATTAGCTCAGTTGGTAGAGCACTGTCCCGGAAAGACAAGGGTCCTGGGTTCGAGTCCCAGATGTGACCGTTTCCTTTTCTGATTTTTCTGTTTCAGATTTTCGTTTAGAAATCACTAATATTGTCTTCAATATTTAAATATTACAATTTGAGGTTTTACTCAATAAAGTTATTCCGAAAAATAAATATAATAATTTTGTGTGTTTCAGTATCTATGTGTATCTTTAGAAATGGGATATGCTTTAATTTTTTTAATTGGACATCATTGTGGGATCGAATTTCAGGCAAGCGATAGAGTAGGCACTTAAAATTGTTTTGTCAATTAATAATTCTATATTTCTTCTATATCCTATAACTCTTACGTAGTCTCACGTCTCGATTACTGCAACGGCATTTATGCCAGCCTTCCAAAATATCAAATTGAAAAACATCAGTCAGTGTTTAATGCAGCAGCAAGGCTCATAACTGGGGTTTCAAAATATTCACACATTTCAGATCACCTTCGTAACCTTCACTGGCTCTGTGCCCTGAAAGAATCCAGTACAAACTGTGCTGGATGGTGTTTACATCCATCAATGAAATGACCCCACCCTACATCTCTGAACTATGCGTCCCGGAAAACACTGGTCTGAGGCAGTCAACTCTTAGATCAGCGACATCATCAGCTGTAGGCAGACTGATAGAACCTATGCGCAAGCCAAATACTATGTTTGGTGATCGCGCTTTCAGAGTATCTGGGCCGAAGGCTTGGAATAAACTCCCTCCGGAACTAAAATCCATAACAAGTCCAACAGAATTATTTTTTTATTTTTTCATGTTCTCCATAAAACGGTTATACACCAATATATCATGGAGAAGATTACAAATTAAAAAGTTTACAGAAACAGTTTTACTATTTTGTGACATGTGTTAAAAGATAGTTTCTGAATTGTCTGTAGGTGACATTGAAAATGTCGATGGCTAATGCAGAATCGTTAAGCAGTTGAGTCGCTCTGTTTATTGGCGCGTTCTGATAAGCAGAAGTCCTCGCTTTCGGAGCATACATATAAGAGTGCATGGGATCTCCCTCGAGTATAATTGTTAGGGACATAAAAGTTAACCTCTTTCAACATAGGCGGATTGTGTACCAGAGATTAACTTAAAAAAGTGTTTGCCTAAAAATATTTTTCTGCGGGCTTCTAATGTATTGAAGTCGAGCATTCCTGTTAAGAACAAGGATGGATACAGGAATGGATAGTATTTATATTCCCTCATATACAGGTAACGCATAAACCTTTTTTGTTCTTTCTATTTCTAAGATTTGGTTTTGTTTAGAAGGGGCCCAAATAATGGGGCTGTATTCCAGGATGCTGCGGACAAGTGCTTCATATATTATCCGTATTGCAATTCCATTAGTAAATGATCTCGCATTACGAAGAACAAATCCAAGCATTTTGTTGGCGCGGGAGACAATGTCAGATATGTGGGATTTGAAAGAGAGATTTGCTTCGAAGATCACCCCAAGGTCATGAATCTCGTTTTTGCGTGTTAATATATTTTTATTAATGTGATATGGGAATAGAAATGTATCTTCGGATCTTGTAAATGTAACCACACTGCATTTCTGGATGCTGAACGGTAATTTATTTAATTCCGACCATTTGACAAGAGAATCAAGATCATTCTGCAGAAGAATGGAATCGATACAACTTTTGATAGCTCTGAAAAGTTTGATATCGTCAGCAAAGAGGAGATATTTTGAGCGGTTAATGGTCTTCCCTATATCATTAATGAATAAAAGAAAGAGGAGGGGTCCTAGATTCGATCCCTGGGGAATCCTGGAGTTAGTTTTGTATTCGTGAGAGAACTGGTGTCCGTAACTGACATACTGACGACGATTGTGTAAGTAGCTAGCTACGAAAGCGAGTTTAGGTCTAAACTAAAAACTTACCTTTTTACGCTGTCGTACCCTTAAATTAAATATACCAATCCTAAGAGAAAGTCCAGTTATATTCAATTTTCCAATTATGACCTAAATCCTGTATCTAAATTTCGCTAATAAACAATTAGATAATGTTAATTAAGTGTTAATCTCAAGTGACCTACCAGGTAAGTATTGTACTGTATTTTGTCTCCATAAATAGTTAAGTAATAACATAGATCACTGTAGAAATGTATTATAAGTTTGTACAGCGCCCTTGAGGTGATTTTGCACAAAAAAGGCGCTATACAAGTCATCCAATTATTATTATTATTATTATTAAAATGTCCACATATTTTATTTTATAAATGTTATTATATTTCATGTTTAAAAACGGTGTTCATTTAAAAGTTCATTTTCTGGTCGTCTTTTGAAAGGCAAAGATTCTGAAGCAATTATTTTGTCTATAAATACTTTCGGCATCATTAATCCTACGATTATAACATGCTGCGATTTTGCATGCGTCTCCACATATAGATATAGAACAAGGCGTCGCATATTGCTTTCCATACTGCGATTTGGGTTATCTACCCTAAACTCACAAACTTCCACATCTATAGAACCTTCTGAACAGTGGAAATGAATTACTTTTTGAATAATGTGAAAAACATATTTCTTGGTTCTATTGTGTCTAAAATCCTGCCGCTTAGAAATAATAACTCAGTTCTCAAAACACTGGAAAATTGAAAAATCCCTGAATTAGAATAGGGTGGAAGTAGAATGGCAAGAGAACGAAAGCAATATTAGGTTAGCGTAAGCACTTGATAGACCAGGAGTGAAGTTGGCCTCCCTTTGAGGCCTGCCTCTGTTGGGACAATAATCTGAGACTAATGAACTGAAAACCAAAGAAATCTGAAAAAGAAAAGAAATGAAATAATATAATTATTTTATTTCCAAAGTAAGGAAATCAATGGTTTTTTCTTTTCGAGACTTATTTTCATGTGAAATGAATCCTTCGTTTCTTTAGTAATTTTTCAATGACCATAACAGAAGTTGATAAATAATAATGTTAACTTTTTCCAATTCTACGCGAGTAATCGAAAAAGTGAATCACATTACGAGAATTATCGAAGATACAAAAGTATTTTTTCACGATTAACTGAAGTATAAACAAAATACCTTTGAACGATTGTGTTATTTTTATTATTTCATTATCTGAAAAACAACTATTTACCTTACAATAATAGTTGCGAAATGTTTTAAACACGTTTATTAGTAAGACTCTGGAATGTTTGAGTTATCACAAACCTACACAAAAAGGAAACACACTTGGAACCATTTTGTTTTATGGAGTACCTAGCACCCAAGTTTTAACTGCTCGGAACAAGTGGAATACGAGCATTTCCATTTTGGGGGATTGACGGAAGTTGGGGAGGGGAAGAAAAAACGAAAGTTAAAAAGTACCTAGTCACGGAGATCTTCGAAATAAGTACACATTTATTAATACGTTAAAATTTGTAACAACTTGATAACAGTACTATTTTCTAAATCCGATAGATTTTGATGTGATACCCGCCCCAAAGTTGAATAATATTATGTCGAAATGTATTTTTAATAATATACCAACAAGACTTTTTGTTTTGGTAAAACTCTTTTATTGACATATTCTTTTTATTTCAGATATTTGTACATCGAAGTTTACGAATTACTAATTAAAACTTACATGCTATTTATATTTTATATTGTTGTGAGGTTATTACAATCTATTTTGAATTTATTGATTGTAGTAGTTTTAATATAATATTTTATCCCTATATGGAATCAACTGTTTTGCGTATTGGCTTTGTCGTTTTTTGTTAGTGTGATTTCGTTGCTCGTCCTTGTGTTATGTTATGAAATTCATGAATTTATAATTTTGTTTGAAAAGTACATATTTTGGTAAAAGGTTATTTATTATTTTATGTATAAATATCATTGCGTTCCATAAGAGCATTTGTTTCACTCTTAGCCAATTTAACTCCATAACATTCAATAATTCTGAAAATCTATTTCTCCTTTAGTATTTTTTTCGATTCTTTATTTTGAATAATTTGCAGCTTATGTTGTTCTCTGTCATTACACAAGAAAAGAATCGCTCAAGTAATAGAATATAAAAGAACTCACCACAGAAAAAACGCTCTATTTTAGAGGCCAGTTCTTTTTATGATTAAATGGGATAAAGACCGTAAACATAAAAAAGCCGTTATTTGCAGGCACATTGTACCCGACCTTTTAAAGGGTTAAAACATATGATTTGAGCCATGCGGAACCTGCAAGTAAGGCTTAAAGCGATTAACGTGAACGGCCCGGGATTATTGAATAATAGCCGGTTAAGTTAAGCCTTCGGAAAGGGTGGAAAATGGGGGATGCTATCGATAAACGATAAAAACACATTTTAAATTGACGCCTGTACAATGCTGTCGGTTTAAATAAGGATTAATTATTTACTTAACGTTATGAAATTTATTTATTGCTTGTAAATTAAAATAAATTCTTGCACAGATGCTGCTTACATGAATAAATAATATAAAATATTGAGAAAAAACAAGCAAGCTTTTGAGTGAAGATATTACGGCACGTATTTCATAAATTGATATATGAGTTCGTTAAAAATGACCGAATATAACTAGTTAATTATTGAAGACAATATTAGCGAATTCTAAACGAAAATCTGAAACAGAAAAATCAGAAAAGGATACGGTCACATCTAGGACTAAGTCTAGGACTAGGTCCTAGATGTGACCGTATCCTTTTCTGATTTTTCTGTTTCAGATTTTCGTTTAGAAATCGCTAATATTGTCTTCAATAATTAAATATTACAATTTGAGGTTTTACTCAATAAAGTTATCCCGAAAAATGAATATAACTAGGTTTCAGTAGTTCTTGTAAGTTGCGAGAGTATTATTAAAGCAAGACAGAGGGTCTGGGTTCAATTCCCAGTTGCAACTGTCACCTTATATCACCTTTATTTTTGTTTCATTCTTCTTCTTCTTTATGTGCCGTATCAGGTCCCCCCGACGTTGGCGATCACTCTGGAAAATGTCTCTTTGTCTTGCGCTGCACGGAATAGCTCCTCCACACTTCTAATGCCGGTCCACTCTCGTAGTATATTATATATTTGTTTCATTAGGATTTGTTAATATTTACTTCTTCTTCAATAGTTTTACATTACAATGATTGTATTATTTTTTTTGTTTTTCAATTCTAAGACCATCAAAATAAATCGAAATCAAAAGTTTATAATTTGATTGGAACACTTACATTCAGGATTTTGGTTTATGTGACGCTTAAGTAAATAAAAAAGATATCGTGCACGTTCAGGAAAACACAACATGGTCATGTTAATGAAATCTTCGAGTCAAGATTCGGAATAAAAGAATTTTATGAATGAGACAATGTAATATATATATATATATATAAAGTTAGGAATGTATGCCAAGACAGAGTTTCAAGAGGTAGCATTCTACACCTGCGTAGAAAATGCTTTATTGTAAGTTAATTAATCAACCATCATTGTACCTTTTACCTTCTGCTTTTCCCTCTATTTATTTACTTCTCTGTCACATATTTCCAAATATGAAATTTAGTTTCCCTGTTCAATGTATACATGGACGAGTTTTCAAATCACCTGGACACCAGAGCGTCATTTTAACAATGTATGCATTCGTTACGCAGGTAAGCTTTGCGGACGACATTAGCTTATGGCTTAGCTCCGTCGATCAAGGGACTGAAGATTTTATTAAATATCTTTGAAGAGTATGCAAAGGATGATACACAACCCCAAGAGGAAGGACCTCATTTTATTCCACCAATGAAAAAAATCCCGAGAAGATGCTCCCCGTACACCTTAAGCCCCGGCATTCTCAATTTCTACCGATTTCTCGATAACTCCTTAAGTCTAGAAGTTCAAGAAAATAAGTTATTTTTTAAGATAATATCTATACATTCGTTATCCCGAAATCTTAATTATATGAAATTCCCTCGATAGAAAAAAAATCGCAAAGTAAGCTCAGAAAATTATTAGAAAGCATACGACATGCTTATCGGACCTATGCTAGTATTTTCGGCATCTAAAATTACGTGATTTATTGTAAATACTATTTCATTTTAAATATTTGAGCAACTTATTTTACTTGTACATAGCATTTATCGGTCAAACAATATGTTTTTTCAAAAGTGAAACACAAATTAAATCTCCAAAGGCAAACATGCCGCGACATAAGGACGTTAAATTCTTGCTACTGAGGGCGGACAAGCCCATTTTTCATAGTCCCCGATTTATTATTACATTAATATTAATATATTATAAACAATGCATTATTTTCTTATATTATATTAACATACGTTTTTTACTCCAAATAAATAGTTTTTTTTTAAATTGTAAAACGAAAGATTTACTTTTCAGTACAGTGTTTATTTTTAATTTGACATTTTTTCTAACAAAAACAATTTTTTGTGAATCGAATGAGAAAATTTGATTAATATTATCTGCCGCTGTACCAATTCTCAAATACCACCTTCAGTTTTTTAATCGTAGGAATTAACTTTTTCAGAAATATCCACTTTAAAACCAAATTTCTGAAACCGTATAAAACGGGCTACCGTTTTTTATGATTCGATTTCGTTCGCTACAAGGCATTGGAAACTGATTGTTCTAGAACTGTGAGATTATTTCTATAATGAATTACGCAGTTCTTTTTTTATATTAATAATATATTTAATTATATACGTACGTCGCCCCGTCTACTAAGCCGACTCGTACCTCAGATGACGCTATAAGTTTGGCCGTCGGAAACCCGCTCGCAGGCTGCAAAAGCCTCCCAAAGAGGGAAAAAAACGAGTAACGCTTCAGACAAGGGACAATCTTCTTCCGCTTATGCTTCATCCCGAAGTACTCCTGATGTGACACCCGTTGCGTCTACCTCCACAGCGCCTACCTCCACGCCATCTGATAGTGATGTGCTGCCCCCGGCCGGCGGAACAGATGTTTACGTCAAACTCCAGGAAGTCAACCTTGGACTTTGATTAATCGTAATCGTAAACGGCGTCCCATCACCGTACGAGGTAGTCAAAAGGACCAGGAGGAAGTGAAATACTTCCATCTTTACCCCTTGCATCCAGAGACTACAGTAGATGACTTAACATCGCACCTCAAAACAATAAGTAAATCTGTCAGTATCTCCTCATTTAAGATAACAAAAATCAAAACGAGGGGAGAATATGCGTCATTTAAAATCGGTGTACCCGGGTCAGCGGTGGCAGAATTACTGCAATCTAAGCATTGGCCTAAGCATTCGTTCTTAAAAGAATGGGTCAATAAGGTAATTACACCACGGCTACCAAATATTAAACCTAGTTGACAGTACAATAGTTTTCATTTCTTTTACCAAAACGTTAGGGGACTGAAAACTAAATGTTCTCTATTTTATTCTAACGTTTTGGTAAACAATTACGATGTAATAGGGCTCACTGAGACTTGGCTGAACTCCAGTGTGTGCAACCAGGAGTTATTCGATGACAGCTTTCAAGTGTACAGAAAAGACAGAGATAGTGGTAGTGGCCACAGACAAGGCGGAGGCTGCCTTTTAGCTGTCAAAACTAAGTTTAAGGCCGAACACATGCCTGATCTGGAAGCTGACATCGAAGACTTGTGGATAAAAATTACAATCGATTTGTTTGTTACTTTTATATGTGTGATATATTTTCCACCGGCATCAACTCTGGAAACATATCAACTATTCTTCGATAAGTTATAACGGGATTACAAGGTGAAGGGCATGAGTGCCTACGGAATGGATGTAACAACAGTGTATTAAATAAAAGATAAGGGAAATGAATTCCATGACACAACATTTATTTCTACAACACTTCATTATCCTTTAAATAACATGAGAACTCTTTATTTAGTGACATTAATCTCAGGCGTGTGCTACAACCGAAGGTTGAGAGCAACGATTGCTAATTTAAATATTGCATTGAAAGCGACAATTGGGTGGCATTTATAATAAACTAACCTGATGAATGTAATAACGGGCGCCAAGCGATGCGGTTATGCATAGCTGTTATTTAAATGAAGAGACAAGGATGACCAAAGGTAAAACCACAAAATGGTGTCGTCATCCTTGTTCGTAATCGTGTTGGCTCATAGAGTGGTTCTTGTCTTCCCCGTGTTCACGACGTCCCGGAACCGCGGCCAGATAAATACTAAATTGTCGAGGTGCGCGTCTAGATCGCGAGCCCCGTTCCTCGTTGTCCAGAGTTGCCAGAGTTGCCATAGTTGCGGAGTTGTAAATCAGAGATGGGCACTGAATAATGCTAAGGCTCTGTAGTGGGCAGGAAATGGCTGCTACAAAGTTTCACGAAAACGTGGATTTTCTCGGAGGAAGGAATATTATTGTTTTGGGAGATTTCAACATCCATTCAGCGCGTAGCGGCAAGGATGTTGAAAATTACCTCAATTTTTTATGCGAAGTGTTTGGGCTCACCCAGAATAATGGTATTCCCAATTCTGAGTTGAGGATGTTGGATCTCGTTTTGTGTAACATTGAATTAAATGTCATACATAGCGATTCTCCCCTCGTATATGAGGACAAATATCACCCAGCATTAGAGTTCCGGTATTCTTGTAAAAAGCCTCCGAAGACTACCAAATTACCTAAAACTACAGACGGCACTTTGCGGGGATGGATTTTTGGTAGGGGTGATTTTGTCAAACTTTATCAGATGATGAGCCAATTGGATTGGCATGAACTTTCTAAATTCGATACCGTTAATGAGGCGCTACACCATTTTTATTCATGTATATATAATGTATGTGACGCTTGCTTCCCTAGGAAACCTCCCAACAGAGGTGGACGTAGATATCCGAAGTGGTTCACTAGAGATACCATCAGGAGCATTGAGAAAAAACATGCTCACCATAAAAAATGGAAAGCTACTGGTGACCAAAATGAGTATGAAATGTTCAGTAATCTCAGAGCAGTTGTTAGAAGAAATGTTCATATAGCATTCCGAACGTATGTCGACTCAATAGAGAGTGATATCAAGCATGATCCCAAGGCATTTTGGGACTACGTAAAATCACTGCGCAAGGATGGTGGTATAACAGACATCATGATGCATGGTGATCGGGAAGTTAGAGGAGCGGATGTAGCCAATGCATTTGCAACCCATTTCCAATCAGTGTACACGTACAGTAATGAGCCTCCATTACTAAATCCCATTTCTGCTTCCAAGATGAATGTGAAGGGAGCCCAAAACATTGATATAAGTCATATAGACGAATCAGATGTTAAATCTTCAATTAATAACATGAAACATACACATTCACTTGGGCCAGACTTTCTTCCAGTATTTTTTTTAAAAGGATGTGTTGAATTTTTAAAAATGCCACTAAGTTTTATATTCAACCTATCTTTAGATACTGGTATATTTCCTGATTCCTGGAAAGTCTCCCATTTTCTCCCATCTCCAATTTGTCCCATTTTCAAAAGTGAATCAAAGACATCTGTCGAAAATTTCAGGCCAGTGGCAATACTTTCCGCCCCGGCTAAGTTATTCGAATCGATAATTCATAAACATGTGCTGTTTCAAGTAGAGCCTTTCTTAATATCGGAACAGCATGGGTTTAGAAAAGGTCGATCAACAGATACTAACCTACTGGTACTCACAGATTATATTTCCAAATCTTTAGATAAGGGCTACCAAGTAGATTGCTCATATAATGATTTCTCGAAGGCATTTGATACCGTAAACCATGACATATTATTAAATAAATTGTCAACTATAGGTTTTTCTTTACGGTTTCTCATATTCTTTGCAAGCTATTTTACTGGAAGAAAGCAATTTGTATCTCATGGAATATTCTTGTCAAAATTATTCCTTGTGCTGTCAGGCGTTCCACAGGGCTCTAATTTAGGACCGCTCCTCTTTCTGATTTTTATTAACGATATTACAGAAAATATTCTGCATTCCAGGTCACTTCTTTTTGCTGATGACCTAAAACTATTCTTGGAAAATAAAACTTTAGAAGACTGCATTCGACTCCAATCGGACATTAATAGAATTGTTGACTGGAGTAAACGGAATCGGATCGAATTCAATGTTTCTAAATGTTTCATTCTTTCTTTCACACGGGCACGTCAAGCTTGGTTTTACCGGTATACCATGAATGCCCGAAGTTTAAAACGTGTCTCCACTATGAAAGATCTTGGCATCATGTTTGATAGTAGGCTGACATTTCATACTCATATCGAAATGACGTGTAGTGCTTCACTGAAAATGCTGGGCTTCGTCCTACGCACTGCGATGAATTTTAGAGACACCCGGGTTCTCCAAGTGCTATACATTGCGTTGGTTAGGAGTAGGCTTGAGAGTTGGTCGGTGGTTTGGAGCCCACATCAGGTGAAGTATTCCCTTATGTTGGAGAGAGTGCAGAATAAATTTCTGAGATTCCTCTACCTGAGGGAGTATGGCTACTACCCGTGGCTCTATCCTACTGACTTTCTCTTGGGCATGCTCGGTATGAACCATCTACGGGTCAGAAGAGATGTGCATATTGTATCACACTTCTTCAAACTGATTCGTGGATGGTTTGAAAATCCGACTATCATGGAGAGTATTAGTCTCTATGTTCCTGATGGTTATCTCCGTCACCGACAGCATAGACTGTTTTATCTCCCGGCCTGCAGGACCAACTTGCCAATGGTCATGCCGGTGGGGAGAGCAGTCTTGCTGTTGAACAGAATTAATTCGGATATCGACATATTTAGCATCGGTGAAGCTGCCTTTAAAAGGCAAGCTCTATTGATGCTGGTATAGTTTATACACCGCTAACTATTATGTAATACCATTTTACTAATGTACTTAAAAACGAAATAAAATGTAACTTTGTAATGTTTTTAAAGGAATAAATAAATTGAATTGAATTGAATTGAATTGAATTGAATTTAAATGTATCTATCACGGATACTTTTATAAAATTTACATATATCTTTATAAAATTCAATTTTTACTTAAATTTAAAAAAAGTCAAAGCAAAAAAATCAACAAACGAGAGTATTAGAAATTATCCCTAACATCTCTGTATTAAAACATACTCAACTTTTTCAAGTTGTTTTTATTATTTTATTCATACTTTATTTATTTTTGAATGCGTCCATTTAATGCATTGATAACTGGAAAAATCGAGAAAGATCTTTTTGTTTTGGCCATTAAATGATGATGATGTTTTTGTTACATATATCCACACAGGATGCAGGTGATTATACAAGTAAAAGAGAAATTGTAACTTTTTCAAAATTCCAACGTTTTAAGGTCGATTTCAGGTAGATAAGTTAATAAGGAAAGGAAAAATAAATATTGTTCTATGGAAAAATATTGTTCAATAAGAAAAAACAATGGATTTTCTAAAAAAATAATTTATCTTTTTTACTTCTACTATCATGTAGTTCACAATTCGAAGTCAGAGCACATTACCCTCGGACATCCTGCATGGATAATCTTATAAGAAAAACCTTCAAGGTAGAAAATATTATTTTAGTATACAATTTTTAAAAATGTACAAAAGTAGATATTATAATATATAATATTGATAATCTTTCAAAAAAAGCCTTAATTCATTTCGATAAAAATGGTTTTAACTTTATAAGAGAAACAACATTAAAATTCGAATTGAATTTTTAAATATATATTAATTTGATAAAAGTATAAAATATTTGTATTTATATAATATACACGGTGTCTGGAAACTCGTAGTACAAGCGGGAAACTGGAGAATCTACACCACATGGGGAACCCAAATAAACATAAAGTTTTTTGATTTGAGCATTTTCATAAAAAAAAAAAAAAACCAAAAAAAAATTTTTTTCGGCTATTTCAGGGTTAAAATTTTTTCGTCATTCGATCTGAGACGCCGACGCAACGGATAGGAATTATTATTAGCATAGGTAGGTACTCACAATATGTAGTGATGTTCCGATCTCCAATTCAAACACACAAACACGTCACATAAATGATTTTAAATGTTCACCGTTAACTTCCAAGCACAGTTGGGTTCGTCTGATGATTGATTATCGCACTATTTGAATCATGTCGGAGTTAATTTTTACCTCGTCGAAGTCATCGATGATAAGTCTCAAAATCAAAATATTAAAAACGTACAACTGTTTTCAAACACGTCGAACGCACAGATGATAAATCTTAAAGTATCACTATCAAAACAATAATAACGCGTATTAAAACAGATCAAATTTCGACCACAATTCATTTATATGTTTAAATTAACGAGAAAACTTCAAACCATAATGCAATGTAAACAATCACATGAATACGGCCACGTGCGGCGACCCATAAACCAAAACTGACCCACCTACTTACGATTTACCAGAAATGTGACATCTGCTTATCGTGCGTCTCTTTTCTTCATATGTTAGTTGAACCCAGAATACTAGAGAAAGCTATATTTTGCGAATATGTCAGAAATAGGTATGAATTTTAGAACAACAGATGTTTTAACCCTGCAGAGCAGAAATAATTTATGATTACACCGGATTAAATGAAGGGTGATTTCAAAATAATGATTTAAATCCGGGTTTCTTTATTTGTTTTACTTTTAAATAGTTTTAATTAGTTGGGTACTTTGATCTTCAGTAATAATTTATAAGAATTTGATAAAAAAAATCAACTTCTGACTCAATTTACTCGAAAACGAAAGCTCAAATCAAAAAAATATATACTACAAAATTGACTCCAAATGTGATGTAGATTCACCAGTTTCCCGCTTGTACTACGAGTTTCCGGACACCGTGTATATGAGTTAAATTATAATATAATAAAAAATAAAAATAAATCATTTCCGCAGTTTGAATATAACCGGCATTTTAAATAATGGAGACTTATTGGCTGTTGAATTTGATATATTTTTCAATGTTTTCTATATGTAGCAAACGTAAGATCTTAATTTAAATTCGCTTATATTTAAACGAGTATGGTAACCGTATACGAACTACAACTAAAAGAGGTGGGCGTTGCCCATTTACAATTCGAAATACAGAATGGCGCATCTTAATGAGGTAAGAATCAATACATCTAAGAAGGTAAAATTTATGGGGCACATCATCAAGACCTCTCGTACGATGGCAACATTGAACGACAAGGGAGAAGTATAGTGTCTAAAATGATTGCCCACAGATTATAAAAATGAAGAAATAATAATAAAAAAAACATTTTTCATTACATTTTGCGCTTGCCTATACAGTGTGAGAAATGATGTCATTACCGTTTATAGAATTAGGGCTGAATGGATTTGCCGGTCTGATGAGACACCGGGTCACTGGAGCCAGGATGCGGCTAATAGTCTCCGACAACACGGTAGTGACCGCAGACTTTTAGCACCAAGCGCCACTCTTGAATGGCGCTTGCCAGAGCTCACTCAAGACCACGCCCTACATAATTGTTTATTTTTAGATGAACATGTATTTCTTAAAATGCGCCGTATTCATAAATCTATTATCCTTACAAAAATATAATCGTATGAGACCTGTGGGATTTCACTAACCTCCCCAAATCCTGTAGTAAAATATTATTATTATTACTGTAAAGCTCCGATGTCTTCAGGTTCTAGGACATTCATGTAGTAACATAAAAAAGAAATGAAGAAATCTTCGCTGTTGTGTAAATAAATTGCAACAGATGAAAGGCGGCGTTAACTTCCACTCATGTGATTGGTTTCCTTGAAGGGCGAGCTAAAAGAGAAGGACATTAAACCGAAGCAAGTGCTCGAAGGAGCCTTTGGTACCGACTTAGGCTTGTCAATCTGTAATGTTCTCTGATACTTCATTTTCTAGATGAAGACATTACTGAGGTAGATAAACCTACATTACCCCGTCGCTTACGATCTGAACGTAATGATATTATTCTCAGTGCTTAACGCTGATATCGGGACACTTCAGGAGTGATTGATTATTCATGAAACCTTGCGGAAAAGTTTTATTTTTTATTCATTTTCATATTAATACGTGGTACTTAATACAGGTTTTGTAAAAAATATATTGTAAATCAAAGCTGCTATATAGCTACTTGTCAGCCGGTTCTACCTTAAAATTTTGTCTTAATTAATAAGAATAAGGTGCAAAATTATACATATTACATTCATAGCAAAGTAAAAATATTATTTGTACTGGGTCAACTCTAGTAGAATAAAAGGCTGCGGAGTAAAAGTTATGGACTAATGTTTTAGATTGTGTATTACAAAAAATAAAAATAAATTATAACTACATGGATTTTTCTTTTATTTTCCATCTTTTAACATTTTAAGTGCTATATTTCTCATTTTCCTGAGTGCAAAGTTCTATTTAGTTCATTATAAATCACAAGTATATTCAGTCTCCATACTTATTAGATATTGGTGGGATTTTCAAACCTTGTTTTCTGCTGTGCGCAGCTATGTGTTTTTTTTAATACTTTCTCTCCAGTTGTCCATAATAGTAAGGAACTAGATAAGTCATTTACGACTATTGTTTTGTTCGGAGGGGCTACTTCCATTCAGTGGCGGCACGCGACTTTTCAGTTCGGCAATCTTCACACAAGACGTTTTCAGGTTCAACAACATGAATAATGTCAGTTTTTGTAATATAAGCACTTTAATTCACCTAAAGTCACTAGCCGCTACTGCTTACAATTAAGTTTTCGGTTTTGTTTTACGTAAAAGTTTAAAGTTTTTTCTGTCCTACCCGGAGCCAGTCTATGGCACCCTTAATTGATTTTACTGTGCGTTGAAGGGAGTGAAGATGGGAAAGAAATGGGCAGGAGAGCAGTTTGGAAGTACATCGCTATTTAGATTTCTTTACTAAGCCATTTCAAGCAATGTTTCGATTCTGAATCCTGATCTTTCACAAGTGCAAACTGAGAATATTTGTCAAGTTCCAGATGTTATCCGAAAACGATCTAATACCATGTATCTACGTGGGTAACCCGACTAAGAATAATTGAAGGTTGGCTCATTTGGAAGCCAAGAGGCCTAAAATTCCACAAACCACACAAAACCCCACAAAACCCGATGGTCATTGATACTAAGAAACCTACTATCGCATCGAGATACAGTACCTACGTGGTCGGAGCAATAATTGGAAAGTGCCTTTCTACACTATGTCCGCAGGGGTAGTTAATACTAACAGGCGCTTGTCCTCGGCTCTGTAACACCTAATGTCACCCGCCCTAGCCCGAGGGGATGTTGTCTGGACAAGGGGTTGGTATAATCTTCCCTCTAAAGCAATCCAGAAACTTGTTTCACTTAATAACGCCTCTAATAACTAATTTGTGAATTTGGGATTGGATTTATCTTTGTTGAGACAACTGGCTCAGTAGATTATAAGAAAATTCAAAGATATTCAATATTTTTAATTATAAACTCTTTCATCTCTAATCAATTATGAAAATCAATGTTTTTTAATGTGAGATTAAGAATAAAAAAATTCAAATAATAAACGGTTCCAAACATTTCATTACGGCACAAGTGCATGTCCGGGAGACGTGTGTATGGTACAGGACATTATTTGAACACGGTTTGTTTTGTGCCTAACGGCTCTGCAGTTCGGTGTTTTGCTGGCCTTTTTATTTTCTCCCTTCTATATCTTAGATAATTGCAAAACCCAGATGCCTTTGCTTCATTTCATTGAAGAGTCTCATTCCAAGGAATTATTTACAAAAAAAAATTGTGTTTTATTTTGAAATGCAGTGAATCATGGTCAAAACTAACCTATAAACCGAACCTAACTATTTAAACGCCTTAAATCAAATTTATAAAAAAATATTTCATCTGTGAATTTCACCCCTTAAATAGCATGAGCAATCGATTCAAATGAAAGAGCCTAGTAGCCATCACAATGCTAAGAACGACCACGGTTCAGCACCACTACTTGTATTTAGGCATGAAATAGTACAATATATTATATATATATATGTCCAAAAACAAAATTAAAGTAACCAAAACTTTGAATCGTGAACAATTCAAAAAGAAAATTAACTCCCTGAAATTTGATAATGATATATTGTACCCTTAATATATGCATACAATCTATACTATCTAACATTTGAAAAAAACTTTGACTTTTGTTATAATACTAATTCTCTACAATTGTGTTTATTGAATTATGTTTGTAGTAATTTTAGGATTGAATTGTGTATATTGAATTATGTTTGAGGATAATTTAAAGATTGAGTAATGATAATTTGCATGTTGAATTACGTTTGTAGTTTTTTAATACGACTTTGAATACTGTTTACATATCACCTTTTAAACACTATTTTCTTTTTGTATATACTTACTCCTCCTATAAACACGAGCTCCTGGAACTCACCTTATAGAGTAGTAGAATAATTATGAAAAATAATATATTTTGCATACTGCTTTAATTTGAAATCTTGTAATATTTCGTAATAAATAAATAATTTAACCTGTCACCACTTTTTGTTCATACCTTTAATCACTTTTCAAAAGTGTGTTGATTTGTAACTGTGTTGAGTTGTCCGGTTACCGAATTATACAATTATTAGTATGAATGGATAAACTATGATAGCGTCCATTACGATCTCAATTACACAACAGGTACAAGGTATCAAAAACTTTTTTAAATGACACGTTATTTATCCCAACTAATAGGTACTTTCATCAGAATAATTACTTCCTCTTCAATTACCACGCCATTACAACGCCGTTCACCGTGATAACTACAAAATTGTCTCAATTAGTACGATTACTAAAAGCTGGGATTCAGAAGGCGGGAGCGACACTATTAGAAGACACGATTAATTGCATGAAAGTTAGCAGAAGTTTCATGCATAATTACTACGGTACGACGGATTTACTTGGTACTGTAAACAGGCTCACTACCATCACGAAACATACAAGGATTATTGGAGAATGATTACGTAATACCACATGCCTCGGATATTGTAATCACTGTTATCTTTAAAGCAGAAAATCTGTTTATATGAAGTCAGAAGTAATAAAACCTCTCAAACTCTCTTACAACTCTGATTTCGTAAACTTAGAGAAATTTATGCAAATACATTGAAAGTTTTAAGAGAATATTCATTTGGGGTTAATATTTTATGATAAGTTATTTTTAAATACACATTGATTTACTATATATTTAGATATTTAATATATATATCTACATATTTGAAAAAAAAGCTTTCACAATATAAATATCGTGCGTTTTAGTTAATTAATGTTATTTATGTTTCAAAGTACCTTATTTCAACTAAAAAATATATATATAAAAAAAAACAATAGTTTATCTAATAGTAGGTTAAAAAAATATTAGTATTACCTATGCGAAAAATTGAATCAGAAAGAATGTCTCTTTGGTACCCATATTGGGGCCAATCAGAAATATTAAAATTATAAAATATAGCTCTTTTGCCTCCGTGGTACAGGGAAAGGCTGTCGACTAGTAAGCTGGAGGTCGCGGGTTCAAATAGCGGCGTAGCCAAATTTTATTGAAGTAAAACTTCTTTACGCGCGTTATGCATTTTCGAGGACCGGAGTAAAACCGACTCATGACCGTCACGAAAAACCGTGATCATTTGGTGGTGGCGGTTCGGGACCCCCACCACCGCTCACCGTTCACTGTCGCTCTCTGACCGTAGTCGTTTACTGAGGTGAGGGAGCCACTGACCAACGTTCTCTCTCTCTCTCTTCTCTCTCTAGCCAACGAAGCCACGCCAGGCATCAGCTGCTTGCTTCGTGTACTGCGCGGTGAGTGTAATACGAGTGAAATACGTAATTGATTGTGGTTTATTCGAAATTAAAAGAGAGAAAGCAGAATATTTTATTTGAAATGAAAAGAGAGAGAGAAGAATACTAAAAGTTTCACTTCCGTCGTGCGTAGGCTTGCCACACACTGTATTTTTTGATTAATTTGTGTTATTTCGCAAATCACTTACTTAAAAATTATAAATAATATATTTGCGGCACGTTCCAGAATGGAAGAAACTCTCAGCATCGCAAGAGACCACGATTTGAAATCCGAAATGGCCAAGTACTTCCCTTTCTTCCTCTTTCGTGTCTTCTTCTCCTCCACACTACCTTCAGCTTCACAACATACCCCGATTGGAGTTCTATAGTCTCACTGTCTCCAGACGGTTGAGAACAGTTGGGACTGTTGTGCGATTACACTTAAAAATAAAATTTAAAAAAATATAAATACATGACTACGTAGTTTTTCACCTTTTTTGTAGGTAGATATGTAATTTTTTTTTTGAGTTTATTTAGGAAGCATACAGTTTAAAATAAACCAGTTAAATTCCATTTCCAATCTTTTGTATGGTTACAGGTTAGGAAGGTATTAGATTTTTAAAGTTATTAAAATAATAATAAAATAATGAAAAGAAAAAACGAACAATAAAAAAATAATAATTATTATTTTTTGGAAAACTAATGTTTAAGACAAGATTTTTTATGCATAGCACAAAGGGTAACAATTATTTTACAAGCAATAATTATTAGCCTGAAACACTCATCCACATTGAAAAATCTCCTGATAAAAGATATTATCCGGAGATTTTTCAATGTGGATGAGTGTTTCAGGCTAATAATTATTGCTTGTAAAATAAAAAAATAATAGTTTTGATTTAAGTATATTGTAAGGTAGGTAAGGTAGATTTTAAATCTTTTTTTAGGGCACAGTGGAAAATATCAATATATCTTACGGTATTATAGGTTTTGCAGATACGTCCGAGTAAAGAGTTTTAGGGTATAGTGGAAAATATCAATATCTCTTACGGTATTATAGGTTTTGCAGATACGTCCAAGTAAAGAGTTTTAGGGCATAGTGGAAAATATCAATATCTCTTACGGTATTATAGGTTTTGTAGATACGTCCGAGTAAAGAGTGTTAGGGCATAGTGGAAAATATCAATATCTATTACGGTATTGTCGGTTTTTCAGATACGTCCGAGTATAGAGTTTTGGGCGTATTTTGATTTGAAATCTTATATTTAAAATAAGGTATTCGATCTGGTATTGCGTTCAGGGCAACGAAATGCAATCTTTTCTATTAGAGCCGGCGAGTCAATAAGGCAGTTCAGGATCTTATACAGAAACAGTACGTCAAAAATAATATATGCAGATTTTCGAATTTGGAAAAATATTGTTATTTTCTAGTACAAATAAAGCAGGAAAATATAATATTGATTTATGAAATCTGAATTACCTATGAGTACACAGGGAACAAAAAAACCGTTTGTGGTAGAAATCTCGTTTTGTGAAAATGCTTCTTATATTTTATTTGCCTTTTCTGTTAGGTTATACCGATCATCTTACTTTTAAATATCAATAAATAAAGCGTAATACAAAATTTTATTTTTCAAAATTTCATAGGCCGAAATATAATTTTATAACAAATGTCTCCTGTAGCGGAAATCTGATATTTCAAATTCTTTTCAATCTTCTAAAGCGATATCAAAATGAACCGGAAACAAATTGAGGACAGACAGCTGGCCATTTTCTCCCTGATAAGATTTGTATGGTTCTGTTATTACTTGAAGAATGTCAAGAAAATTCACTGATGTAAAGAACCAATCATCGTATCCATTTGCACATAGTATAAATTTTTCCTATTGATGAATAAAACTCTTTACTATTTCTCCTACATAAATATTATAAAAAAGTACAAAATAACAGCAAAAATGTTTAAGAATGGCTCGATGAAAATGTAACATCATTTGTCACTACTTACTGATACTCTTCTCAAATAGAACAAATTTCACATAAAACACCGATATAATAAATGTGACATCGGTACTTTTTCAAATTGTTCAAACAATTTCAGAACTGAGCCATTCCTAAACGTACGCCATATATACGTACCTGACGTAATTCATGAAGTATTTTGCACAAAGATATTAGAAGAACGAGATATGCTATGTTGGCCGCCGGGCCGTAGGCGGAGTACTACCTAATTAGGGTACTTTGAACGGTATCGGGACGTGTACGCACAGAAATCTGTTCTATGTATTAGTGCGGATAACTTAGCGTAAGCGAAGGTGTGCAGTAGTATTGGTGAACAAAACCGGCGACACTCGGCAAAACAATTCCACACAGTATGAACTGCTCATAGCACATCTCGTTCTTCTAATATCTTTGATTTTGCACAATAATTTTAATGTTGAAAAAAAAATACGAAGTAATAATATGTGTGATGTATGGTAATAAGTTGGGTATTCAAGCGATAGATGGCACTAGTCAGAAAGCTTACTCCAGATTCCGACAGATGTCGCTAGAGTGTAGCAATTGCCTGTGGGATATTATTGACAGACAACAAGCTTCTAGAAAACAGAGAATTACCAGCTCTCGGGTAATGAACAGTGTAGCTAAATCCAGACTTATTAAATTGTTACGTAAATAAACACAATTATAGTAAAAGAACCTTTTACTTAATCAAGAGCATTTCTATTTTATTTTTATGTTGTAGAATAAATTTTCTATCATTATTATTGTCCTTGATTGTGGCGTTTTGATGAAAGTAAACGTTGTCCAGATCAATACCATCCAATTCCGGCCATAAAAAATCATTAATAATATCTCGATAGCGCAATCTATTCACCGTTACTGTAGCTCAAGCCTTATTTTCGAAAAAGTAAGGTCCAATGACTCCGCCGGAACATAAACCGCACCAAACAGTCACACGTTGAAGATAAAGAGGCTTTTTAACAATAACTCTTGGGTTTTCCGAGCCCCAAATCCGACAATTTTGCTTGTTGAGAAGCCACCTAGGTGGAAATGGGCCTCATCACTCAAGATGATTTTCATTTGATTCACTCAAGTGAATTTTAATAAATTCAATGCATTGTTAAAGCGTGTATCGTTCCATTTTTATTAAAAACGTAGTTTCTACTTGTCAAATGTCAAAAACTGACAGCTTCAAAAGTAAAATTTACCGAATTAGCAGGCTATTCAAAATAACACCTCTTATTGGAAAACCCTGTACATACGTACAAGAGGCTTTAATATCTTATCACTGAAATTGTTGGTTTCGCATGATTTATCGAGTATTGTATATGCCTAATTTTTTTATGTATTTGCTTATTTTCTAATTACATTTTTGGTATTTTATTTACTATTTGACCAACTTGCTATCTATCTAATATAAAGTTGCTTTATTTTTAACTCTTATTTTTAACATTCATAATTTTGTTTTTTATGTGAGTACCGCATAAGAGCCCCCCAGCCGTCTGGAGCTATGTAGACTATGGCATATCAAACTGGGGTATGTTGTGAGATGCAGGAAGTACCTGGCTATTCAGATCTCAGAACAATCTCAGAAAAAAAATGTAACGAGAATGAGAATGAAAATGGATCTCAGTCTTGCAGGAACAACGCCTCTTACCAAAATATAATTTAATTTAAAATATACTTGCCATCAAATGTATGTTTTTCTTTTTTATTTAATTTTTTTTTATTTATATTGGTTTTTACTTTTATTGACTTTTAGAATGTGGCCTAGATCTAAGGCTTAGATTATACAGCTTCTTGGTTATTTCACGCATTTCTGAGATTTAAAAAATCAATATGAATTATATAGATGGAAATTGTATTAAAAAAATGTATATACGCTTGACAGCGACCAAATTTGTGTAAGAATCAAGCATCTAATAGAAGATCAATGTTGATAATTTCAAAAACGTCTAAACTACAGTTCTAACACCATAACATAAATTAACTATTTTTAAAATCAGTTCCCATATTTTCGATTCACAATCTTGATCTAACCATTGTTGTAGGATGGTCTTTTGTGGCTTTATGATGTGAATTGTAATGTTGAGTTCTCAATTAACTCGGCTAAACAATAAATAAAACGTTGAGAAAATTGGATTGAAGAATGCTCCCAGAAGATAAATGTATTTTCATGCAGTCGAGTTAGCAGAAATGAAATGCACTTGGTTGTATGAAACGGTTCACCATAAATCTTCAACCTTAACGTAGACAGTTCTGTACAATCCCATACGCTCAACATTTCACTCGCGGACGTAATTTATTGATTTACGGTTTCATGATAATATACTGGCGGTCAATGTCCGGCGTTAACCGGGTTTCTGATCTGCAATTATAATCTGAGAAGTAGTGGAAGGGTGTTGAATACGGACACTTGAAGAGAAAGCATCCAGCACCTAATTTTTTCAAAATCCAATAGAACTTAAAATATTCAGACAAGTAGGAAACAACGGAATAATATTTAAGGCGATGCACTACGTAGTAATTTAAAATCATGTGTTTTTGGTTTGAAAATTTGGTCGCCTAGAAATGTTTCAGATACTTTAATTAAATCCTGCAAGTAGAATACATCCTGGCCTTTGAAACAATCTAGTATTTTTTAGATAAGTCTTTTTATAAGCCCAGAAAAAAATTATGTATAGGCCTATGAAAACTGCTTTAAAGTTCAAAATCTCCTACTTACGAACCCATTTTCGAATACGGTATTATTGTATAATGTGGCAAATTAAGTTATTTATAAAACGATCGAAAAAAAATTAATATGTGTTTATGAACATTCACAAAATAAAATAAAATGCAATTTTTGGCCATGTTTTTTTCTTGCATAAATCAAAACAGGTGGATGGTGTGAAGCGGGAATTTATGCCTTATCGCCATCTACGTAATGTGTGTTATTGATAGCGGCTCGATTCTAAATATTACACGACGTAGTGCATCGCCTTAACTATCAAAATTCGTTCTTACAACGGATACCTAATAAGAAGGCAAAATCATATTTTTCTAACTTTATTTCAATACAGGAGGCCCCGAGGAAAATATTTTCCCTCAGGGACTGCGCTCTTTTATAAAAACCTTTCCTAATATAAAGAGTGTAGAGTGCAACTTGGTAACGTATGGAGAGTTTGTCATTAAATTAAATGCACATTTATATCTATGCGAGGAAGTATGGTTATTAGAGTCGAGTTAGAATATGAATGGACGTATATATGTTTTCCGCCGTAAAAAGATAACCCTAATACGGCCCTCAATTGTGCCATGTTAACAGAATCTTGCCAGGCATGCGCGCATACATAAATATAATATTAGAAATTACTTTACAAATTTCCAAAACACGTCAGAAGTTATTGTTCGAATACTTATCCTTGTCCACTGGGCAACATCAGCTGTCCGGATAGTATTACCATCACGACACATACGCCATTCTTTTTTTTCTGTGACCATTGAACAAGCAAGTTTCTTTCAGTGCTTAGATCTGATGCAAATTGTTTTAATTAAGCGATTTTCGAATTTATTTGTCCATCACTTTTAAAATTATTAAAATAAAATACAATTCTTTGACCAATTGCTAAAAGTGTCTAATTTTAATTATTATGTACAGGAGTAATAGAAGTTCTTTATATTTACAGTCATCCACGCTAGGGGTTCCTATTCCAAGACGGACTTTAGGTTACTGTGTTGATTATATTTAATTTAATTTTACAAAATAATACAAGATTTTATAATTTAACAGTGTGAATTTTTTTTTCCTAACTATTCTACTACTCCATAAGGTGAGTTTACTCCTAATCTGATAGTATTATTATGCTAGCGTCTGGACGATCTAGGCCCTCTGATTGGTAGAATTCAAATCGTATGTTTCGGGTAAACCCCTAATAGGGGGTCTGCAGGCAAAATTCGACAACTCTGCCCCTCTGGCGGTATAAGAACGAACCAAAATCTTTCAAATATTTTCCCACTCAACTGGATTTTCCCGTCTAACGATATGGTAATTCCTAATTCTGATAAACCCCGCCCACTCTTACCCCTCCCCTCTACTTCCACTTAGTCTTTCCAATTGTAATCTATATTTAATTTTTGACTTCGGAGTATACTTACTCCTGATGAGATGAAGTTCGTTCATGAAACATGTAGTGGGTGTATATAATAAAGTGATGTAAACAAAGTTATTTGTGTTTGAAATAAAATTTAATAAGATTACATTATTTAATCTATTTCCGTTGTATATGAATGCATATGTACGCAATAAAATGTAAACATTATATTTATTTAATTATTGGACAATTTGTATAGCGCCGCTTTTGTGAGATATCACCTCAGGGGCGGTATATTGTAATAATTTATTTAAAATATATACTCACCCTCTTTCTGTGGATGACCTAATATGTACCTATTAAATGTAACTGTTGTTAGTATCACTTAAACTGGGCGAAGCCCAATCAAGTTCCACCCGCAGGGCCTAGCAGCAAAAAACCCGCGGAGCGGGTTTTTAACTGCTAGTTTATTTATTTATTACTCCATACTCCATAACTTTTCTTCTTCTATGTCTTCATAACTTTTATAATTTCCTCATCATCATATTTTCTTAGCCATATTTTGCTGTTGTTTAACATGCATTACTGTTTATTTGATATTTATGTAAGAAGATTTATTCATACAATAACTAAACTACTAATATAATACGACTGAAACACTTACAAGATAATTCGATTGTTAGGATTCAAAATAAAGTATTATTATTACTGCTAAAACCGTGAAAGCTCAAGTAAAGAAGTCGCTGTGTTTTTCGACAGAAATTTTAGTAAAAATTCGTGGTGAGTGCACTCTTTTGAGTAGTTCCTTAAAAATATAACCATTTTTAAGGTTTTGAAAAGTTCCTGCTTTTCTATTGGATTTTTCATGTGTGTCCTGTTTTTGTTTCATAAATGTTAAATTATATGGGAGGGATGTGGCCCCTTTTAAATTTGGTGTGAAATCACTCTTTTCTATATTGATAAACGGATTGGTTGAAAAAATTATCCTAATTTTATCTAGGAAATTTTTGAGACATTGCAAAACGTCAAAACCGCACGAAAACAAGTTGGAACTGAAAAATAATGGCATATCGATCGATTTATATTGGTTCTAATCATACCTCCGGATGAGCAACCATCCCTTATTCTCCTAAAGGGCACCAACAGTTCGTTTTAAGTTTATTTCAGAAACGCCGGGTTAGAATTATTCGAAAGGAACAATTTTTGAAAAGGCCCATAGCTTCCCCATAAACGATAGAATTTCTGTTTTAAGTGTGACAGAATTCTAAATTTCAGAACATCATTTTGAAAAACTTGCCTTATTTTATATGTTCCCATTCTAGTGATGTGAGATAAGATACAAAAAATAATACAGACCGGTGTTTAATCAAGAAATCTTTAACCTGATGATGCATATGTTAAACGAAACCGGTTGGTTATAATAAATAAAATAAATTCGTGGTTGTGGTTTTATACAACTTTATTACTATCGAAGAAAGCATACACTTTATGGCTTGACATTATATAAATTAAAAAAATACTTTGTTTAAACCATTTTATTTGAGTTACACTGGTCGACCGGTTTCGTTTGCACTCAACCTTCTTCAAGAAAATGGAAATATAAACTTGGAAATATAACTTAGTTTTTGGAAATATATTTTTTTTATTTCATTGATATGCCAAAACACGAAGTGTCTGCTTTCTACCAAAATACTGATACAACAAGTTACTCGCTTTCCAATTGTTTTAATCACTTGCAAATCTTGTTAGCATCTAGATCAGAACTATTTTATTAAATCTGTATGAAAAAAACTGCTCTGACGATGTTTTTTTACAAGCGATACTAGCAGCTGATAAATATTTTAGTAAATTTAATCGTTTTATTTATTTAAATATTTTAGCGACTACCAATATTGTGTTTATGTATACTATCCTGGATACGTTTGTTTCCGAAACATATGTGGGTTTTGATCTCAAAGAATGTTCCTTTTATATATATACAAATAAAAATTTAATGTTTGTGTTCCATCACAAAGTTATCGTTGTTCAATATGTATACTACGCGATTACTCTGTTTATGTTCAGGGTTTTCCAAAAGGAGGTGTTATTTTGAAATTCAATCGTAAAAGATCAATGGTTTCGTTGCTTGTGTAGCACGTAATGCCGTTTTGTTGAAATTAAACGTTGTCCAGATCAATACCATCCAATTCCGGCCATAAAAAGTCATTAATCATCGATAGCGCAATCCATTCACCGTAACTGTTGCTCCAGCCTCATTTTCGAAAAAGTAAGGTCCAATGACTCCGCCGGACCATAAACCGCACCAAACAGTCACACTTTGAGGATAGAGAAGCTTTTCAACAATAACTCTTGGGTTTTTCGAACCCCAAATGAGACAATTTTGCCTGTTTACGAAGCCACCGAGGTGGAAATGGGCATCATCACTCTAGATGATTTGCATTTGATTCACTCAAGTGAATTTTAATAATTTCAATGCGTTGTTGAAGCGTGTATCGTTCCAATTTTATTAATGACGTAGTTTCTACTTGTCAAATATCAAAAAACAACAGTTTTAAAAGTAACACCTACTGAAATAGCAGGCTATTCAAAATAACACCTCTTATTGGAAAACCCTGCATAAGGGGAATGAGAATAATACGTAATGTATAAAATAGATCACTACTCCACACCCATTATATTAATTGGCCCATTCTAAGGGTTTCCAAAGTACCAAACTTCAGGGACTAAATGCAGACTATATTATTATGGGCCTTGTTATGTTTCTACAAAGCATAAAAATGTAATGTGAGCAAACGGCGTCCTTACAAAACCCTTATTTTACAAGTTTTGCATACTAATATTTTATTATGAAAATAGCAATTTTATAAATTGTTCACATAATCCGATATCAAAGGATTTTTGGAGGACTGAACGGGGTTGGCGCTACTAATAAAAAAATGTTCAAAGAAACGAAGCTAGCAGCACACAATGGAGTGCTGGTACCTACCCTGATATATTGGAGTGAGGCATGGAACTGGCCGAGGAAGGATGAAAAGAGACTGAATGCTGTAGAAATAAGATACCTGAGGCGTATGTGTGGTAAAACCATGTATGATCGTGTGAGAAATGTGGAGATTATCAAAAAATGCAAGACTGATGTAAGCGTAATGAGTAAGATTAAGAAAGGGACGCTTAGATGGTTTGGGCATGTGGAGCAAATGAGCGAAGAAAGGAAGGTAAGGGGAATATATGACGCACATGTGAATGGTAGCAGAAGTCGGGGATGCCCGAGAAAAAATGGCACGATCAAGTTCAATCAGACCATTGCAATCAATTGTTTCTCAAAAACTATTACTGTTCAATAGTCCCCAATGTGTTTTTGGATCTCAATCCAGATCTTGAACGTTAATTTGAGATACAATGAGAAATATAATGAAAAATGATATAAAAAAACTAAATATGTAACAATAATAGTAAAGCTTAACAGAATAAATAAATAAAATAATAAATAAATATAAATTAATAAATAAATAGTTAAAAAAAATAAATAAATTAAATAATTAATAAATAAAAAAATAATAAATAAATAGATAAATAAATCATATAGTTATAGTAAATAAATAATAATTAATAAATCATATAGTTATAGTAAACCAGAATGGCAGATCAGATTAGAAAATGATGTAGTATTTTTAAGAAGTAACATAGCTAGAGTAATATAATATAAAAATGGAAATAGAAGTAGGAAAATTTTGAGACATGTAGATGAAATTGGTAGAAAATTTGGTTATAACATTGATAGTCATAATAATGAAAATATAATCAATGATTTATTGGATTTATTAAAACAAAAATTAGGCGTAAAAGTTAGTAGATTAAAAAGATATAATTATACGTATAGTAAAAAAAATAATAATAGATTATTCCAGAAAAATGAAAAAATATTTTATTCCAAACTTGACGATAAACAAAATATTATTTCGAATAATAATATTCCGTTGCCATCTGAATCAGATATGCGCGATTTTTGGATTAAAATTTGGAGTTAAGATATAAAACATAACGAGTCAACTCCATGGATAGAAAATGAAGAACTCAATTTTTCAGGTACTGAACAAATGAGTTTTTCTAATATATCGGTTGAATTGTTAAGCAAAATTATTAAAAATACTCATAATTGGAAAGCCACGGGTTGCGATTGGATACATAATTTTTGGTACAAACGTCTGACTACTTTACATCCTCTTTTGGCAAAAATCTTTCAAAATTTGTCAGTCAACTTCAAAATTTTCCAAATTTTCTAACTAAGGGCATTACTTATATGTTACCCAAAAGCGAAAATATTAATAATCCTTCTCAGTACAGACCCATTACATGTTTACCGACAATATACAAAATTTTAACCTCTTGTTTAACAGATTTAATATAAACTCATTTAGATGAAAAAAATATTTTATCTGAACAACAAAAAGGTTGTCGCAGAAAACATATGGGATGTAAAGAACAAATAGTTATCGATTCTGTAATTCTAAAACAGATTCAAACTCGAAAACGTAATTTACATACTTGCTATATAGACTACCAAAAGGCTTTCGATAGTGTCCCGCACTCGTGGCTGATCAAAGTATTAAATATATATAAAATTAACCCCATTATTATTAGCTTTTTGGAAAATATTATGTCCTTTTGGAATACCAATTTACTTATCAATTTAAAAGGTAAGAAAATAGTAATACCGGGCATTTCAATTAAAAGAGGGATTTTTCAAGGAGACTCATTGAGTCCTCTTTGGTTTTGCTTAGCATTGAATCCTCTATCTAAAATGTTAATTAAAAGCAAGTTTGGAATAAAAGTTAAGGGTAATACAAGGGAGAGTAGTACAATATCGCACTTATTATTTATGGATGATATAAAATTATTTTCGAATTCTGAACAAAATTAAGAGAAAATGATCGAGGTAGTTAAAAACTTTTCAGATGATATCAAAATGGCTTTTGGTTTAGATAAATGTAGAACGATCCATATAGAGAAAGGCAAAATTGTAGATGGGGACGAGAGTATATTTAGAAATTTCCAAATTACTAGTATGAAAAGGGATGAGGTTTATAAATATTTAGGATACCCACAATCAAATAGATTAGACCATACTAGTATTAAAAATGATATTAGGATTAAATTTCAAACTAGGATAAGGAAAATTTTAAAATGCAATCTATCTGCTAAAAATTTAGTAAAAGCAATAAATACTTGGGCAATACCTCTATTAACGTACTCATTTGGCATAATTAAATGGTCTAATACAGATTTAGATAACTTAGAAAGATTAATTAGAACTCCGCTAACAAAATTTAATTGCCATCATCCAAATTCAGCTATAGAACGAGTTAATTTGCCTAGAAATTTAGGAGGTAGAGGCATAGTCAAAATAAATTCTTTGAAACATAATCAGGTAGAAATGCTAAGAACTTTTTTCCATAGGAAAGCACATAGCTCAGAAATGCACAAAATAATTTGCAAGGCAGATAGAAATATTACACCTTTAAATTTATACGATGAGAATGCCAACATTTTTATAAATCCCAACCAGGAACTATTAGATTCCTGGTCAAATAAAATTTTACATGCAAAACACTTCAATTATCTCAACCAAACGTATGTTGACAAATTTTCGTCAAACAAATGGTTGAGTATTGGAGAGTTGAGCGCAGAAATAGAAGGATTTATGCTTGCCATTCAGGATAGAGTCATTAATACTAAAAATTATAGAAAGCATATAATCAAAGATACAAATCAAATTGATGATTTGTGTAGAAAATGTTTGGCTTTTCCGGAAACTATAGAACATATTATATCGGGATGTATATTAGCACCGTCCGAGTATACATTTAGGCACAATCAAGTTTTAAAAATAATTCACTAAAATTTGGTAATTAAACATAACTTGATTGACTGCCGTAATATAGTACCATATTATGAATACGAACCAAATTAATTTTTAGAAAACGAATTTTATAAAATATATTATGATAAAACTATACTAACAGACCGAACGATTAGTCATAATAGACCCGATATAGTTTTACATGACAAAATTAAAAAAATAACTTATATCATTTATGTGGCTATTCCAAATTCCTGTAACATTAAAAAATCTGTTAATGAAAAAATAAGAAAAAAAACAGATTTAGGAAACGAAATAAAAAGAATTTGGCATTCTCAGACTACAAAAATATTACCATTCGTTATTTCGGCTACTGGCATTATACCTAGCTCTCTCATTAAAAATTTAGGCGTATTAGATCTATCAAAAAATTTATATATAAAGATGCAAAAGTCGGTCATTTTGAATACATGTAGGATAACGAAAGATTTTTTAAATATTTATGTTGAGGGATCAGTAGGATTTATAGGCCCTGTTAGAAGTTCTACCGAGCCGAACCCTCTGATATGAAAATATCTGGAGTCGGTGAATTTTTTTTCCCATTTGATATCTGGTGAGTTGACGTGTTGTTGTTCTTGTATTGTTTTGTATTTATTTTACTTATATAATGCACTTGCATAGTGTTGATTGACTAGCTGATCATTTGTGGAAAAGTGAGTGGAAGGGTTTAGTTTTTCCTATGGGGAAGATTTAACCCGGACAACAAAATCGGAAGCATAAAAACATAGACCCAAGAAGAATACTATATGCAATACAAATCACTAAAACCACATTACCATCGCTACTATAATTTGTAGGATTTAACAAAGTGCTGGTATAGATTACGTTATAAATGGTGTAATTAAATATATCAATAGTACCCCTAAACTTGTTGCCTAGATCATGCATCCTATTGGTGAGTAAGTGTGTCTGATAGTTGGTTGTGTATATATTACAGAAGAATATTTAATTTTGTCTGGTGTTCCCGGCCGATACATGGAATTTTATAGTGGCGACGATGGCAGGGCTATCAATTAATTTATTAATATGTTTGGAATTCCAAAGCTGGGTACTAACATAAATAGGATGAAACCACTAGGTAAACCACAAAGTATGTTTGACGGTGTTGAAGGCACTTGATAGGGTGTAACTACTGTACTATTCCAGACTTTTGTTACTGCTACGTCATTAAGTACGTTTACGTATGCACTTAAGTTAATTATGCATTTATGTACAAATAAATCTGGATGTAAAGACAGCGCAATATGTGTTACTGGCCTGTTGGGATCAAACAAGCCTCTCTCTGAAAGTTTGAGACGGGCTTTAGTGTTTTAAAGTCAATTTGTCTTAGTTTTAGAGTGGTTTGTATTTAATTGCAACCCTGGTTTTAATGTTATCCCAAATGGGTACAGAAATATAGTTAAGTAATTACATAGATCACTGTAGAAAAATATTATAAGTTTGTACAGCGCCCTTGAAGTGATTTTGCACAAAAACGGCGCTATACAAGTCATCCAATTATTATTATTATTAAATCGCTACTTTTTTGTTTGTACACCATCATCGTTTTTGTATTGAACGTTTTTTTTATGAATCAGATTCCTGAAGAGGAAGCTCCCCTTTCAGTATTAGGTTATATTTTTATTTTGTTTTTACATTTGTTGAAAAGAATGTGACCTTAGTGGGGTACAATGTACAATACATGTTATGGACGTGCATAATATTTTTAAGAAGCTGACGAAACTGATTTATCATAACTCGTGACCTTATTGTTATTTTCAATAATTCTCCCCAGAGTCTAAGTCATCTTTGAGGATGCTGTATGGTGGTTATTTTTAAGGAAATGATGTAGAAGAATGTTTGGAAAGGAAAAAGGTATGAGGGGTGGGTGGGAATCTGGGGGGTCAGTGGGTCAACGATTGAGAGATGTATTAATCCATCCCTCAAGGCGATGGGGTGAGCGAGTCCTGGGGACTCACTTAACCAGTCTCTCCCGATCCGGCCCGCTAGGCAGTAAGTTTCAAATGGGTAGACGCATCACTGCCAAGATATAGACAAGCCTCACCACATGAACCCGGGCACCCCTGCTAAGATGTGACTCCACCAAACGTAGCGAAACAGATAGGGGGTTACCTATGTCAAAGGTGTTGGTTTTCAATGGTTCCCTGGCGGTGGTACCCATCCCCTTACTAAAATGTTAGATTAATATTTATTAGTATAAATGTGGTTTTTATTCCTCTAATCTCTACCCTTTTCGTAAAAGGTTATTTTGTCTTCTCACTAAAACGCACTATTTGTATGTAAGTTTTGTAGACAAGCGAAACATGATATTTATTTCTTTAATCAGATATCACATTTATCATCAAGTTCTCTCCCAAATGTCTTTTTATGTATACCATTGTAGCAGTCTTGCTTTTTAGTTCCTACCGTAAGCGGCTGACAGCATTCTCAAGTTGCCGTTTTGATTTGCGAGCTACTGGTGTGAAGAGCGCTGTGGATGGGTTCGATTTTCTTCCAGCAGTTGTGGCGAGATACTCGGGGACAAGTGACGTTTGTGGAAGCTTGCCGCCCTTGGCGGACTTAGGATTATACGTAAAATGCCTTCTAAATTGAGATTGACTTTTATTCTTTAGTATCTTAGGGATTACTCATATAATTATATAAATTTGTTCATAATTATGTGATTCTGAGCTGGCGCCCAGTAAATTCATTATAGCATAATTTTATCCATTCGTAAATTCAACTGTCATGACTTGCATTTTGTCATCTATCGAGGTAATATCTAACTCGACACGCCTTGAGTGTTAAAGCTATTATAATGAGTCTCTTGCTTAATATTAACTTCCTAGAGCAATATGTGTGGTAACAGAATTATATAATAAATGATAAAGTTGTTAATAGAGTTTTTATTACTGGTGCACACAATTATTCTACCCACATGTAACATCGAGTTCCTTTTTAGGGAAGTAATAATATTGGTAAAATATTTGCTACACCATTAGCTCCACACTGGAGGCCCGAAAGAAATAATTTCCCTCAGGGCCTATGTCATCCTTGAGGATGCTAGGTGTAGGGTCTTTTAGACAAAATAAAGGGGTGAACCTGGGTCTTGAAGAGACACGTTATTGCACTTATTCACCTTACATAGTTCTTTATTATCACTACTTAATTATTTAACCGTAATTCAAAATAGCACTTACCGAACTGTTCCATAAATATCGATTTTTGAACATCATTTGGATGTCCGATGATATTTTTATAAATAGATATATTTGCAAAAATATTTTTCCATTACAACTCTCCACTAGGTAGTTGGGTAGAACCTAGCGGGTCACATAATACGCACTCCGTCTCGTTTCAGCAACATGGTAACAGAAGTGTGATATAAAAATATTATTGTTCGTTTTTAATTTTAAAAAAATTCATCGGGCAGCAAAAAGACATGTACTTTTCTTCTTAAAATATATTCAGAAATTGCTGGTTACAATCCTTTGTGTACGTGCTGTTACACCCTGATATTTTCTTCAAGTATTACACATCGAAGAGTAAAATCAAATATTATCAAAACATTATTTGAGCTGATGGATCGCTGCACCATGATTTACTCTAAAATTAATGCGCAAATAAGTTGTACCCCTAAAGTTTCTTAATATTTTGCAAAGTAGGTACTACGCCTAGGAGAACTGTCGGAATACAGATTGCACAAAAATATTTTCGTATTAAATTAGATTCTGGACAAATTCGCTCTATTTTAACGTACTTCGAAATAAAATTCTGTTCTCGAAAGCAGACATTTCTATCCGACATCTCACAATCACTGCTTGTTTAGTCGTGGATAATTTTTCACAATTTTGCGCTTAATAAATTACGCAAGAATTAATATTTTTAAGGTCAAGGCCGATATAAATAAATAAAATCTCAGCGAAGTTGAATGGGATGTACTGAAAATGTACGATAAATTTCGTATCACCTAATCGTCGTATCGCCACTTCTCTTCTTCCCCCCCTTCACAGTAATACGGCCAATTCCCGCGGTTTGCATTAAAACCGGAAGTGTGGCACTTTGTGACTTCCGTCCACCGGAAATGGCGGCTGGGCCGCGTTGCCACCTTTCAGGCTGTGTTCTGGAATTAAGGTTGTATTCTGGTTTTAGCCGGATTTTGGGCATTATTCAGGCGGCGTTCAGGAGGTATCAGCCTGATTTCAGGGTGCATTATGTAATCTTGCGCAGGTTCCGGATACGGAGACAAGAACAGAAAAGAATGAGCAAATAACATCCACGTATATTTAAGTTATATTTCTGATATAAAATAGTATTTTTAAAGCCTCCCCAAACGTTGTTTCAAAACGGTAGCAATCATAAGACAATTCTTAGTTAGTTATAGATACCCTCAATTGTAACATATTGTTTAAAATAAATATATATTTTCTTACTCTTATTAGTAAAATCTCTTCGCAGGTTGATCATCACCTCTCCACTAAGCTCCATCAATCACTTCCATCACCAGAAATAAAGAAAATCGCTGTTACAAGTTAATTAAAAAAGATACCTCTATTAGATAAATTAAAGAAGACTACGTAATTATTAAACTGGAATAAATCAAAGTTGGCTAATTAAAAAAAAAAACGTTGCAGGAATTTAAAACAATCATTTTTAATCCATAAATTGTCAGCCCCTGCACTGGACCTCCTAGTGAGGAGGACTAACCAACTCCTTGTGATTTATCTTTCCTTACAATGTTAAAAAATATTACATTGAGTGTAGAAAAAATTAAAAATTTTCCTGTCGAAACGATTATTGCTTTTAGAAGTCTCTTAAAACAAGATGCTCTAGGAAAATGAACCTTAATAAATTAACTAATAACGTTTCACTATACGTTATACAATGTACCCTACGTATTAGGTTTCCATTCCCAAAGGTTGGTTGTCATTTCGCGGAAAGTGCTCACTGCTCAAGGACAGCAGGCCGCTTTACGCATTACCAAATCACCGCAACTTTTGGTGAGCCTGTTATTTGTAAGGATTAAGTTGCGGTTAAGCGAGCTGCCAGACAAATACAAGGAACTACCAACTTTTGTCTGTAGGGGAGTTATTGTTGGTAGATGATTTCTTGAACATTGAATAATTTATACTAAACTTGTAAACGCGCCGTTTCACAAAATTGTTTGAAACACATACATTTTTTTTCATTTTAGATGTAGTTTGGATTATTATATATGATATATTTTGGATTTGAATTGGACTGTACGTTTTCACTTCTATCGTACGAGATTAACACGTACATCAGCAAATGTAAATAGCCATAATACTATAAGTCCAGTAGCCGCTTTACGGGGTTGAAAGGTGGGAAGGCACAAAAAAGTTTTTTAATGTAAGTATTCGTAAGTAGATAATTTCGATTCCATATAATTTCCCCACTCTCAATCGTTTCCATAAAATGAGCAGCTCTCTGAGGCGGGCCCTATCTCTGCCTCACTAGCGTATTATCGTACTGCGTTGTGTAGTAGCTCGGCGCAGCACTGTTGTGATGAGTTACAAAATATAAAGACAACTAATCATAATGAAATACGAAAATATTTATAGCTAATACAGGGTTTTCCAATAAGAGTTGTTATTTTGATATTCAATCGTAAAAGATCAATGGTTTCGCTGCTTGTGTGGCTCGTAGCGCCGTCTTGTTGAAAGTAAACGTTGTCCAGATCAATAACATCCAAATCTGGCCATAAAAAATCATTAATCATCTCTCGATAGCGCAATCCATTCACCGTAACTGTTGCTCCAACCTCATTTTCGAAAAAGTAAGATCCAATGACTCCGCCGGACCATAAACCGCTCCAAACAGTCACACGTTGAGGATAAAGAGTCTTTTCAACAAAAATTCTTGGTATTTTCGAGCCCCAGATGCGACAATTTTGCTTGTTGACGAAGCCACCGAGGTGGAAATGGGCCTCATTACTCAAGATGATTTGCATTTGATTCACTCAAGTGAATTTTAATAATTTCAATGCATTGTTGAAGTTTATATCATTCCATTTTTATTAATGGCGTAGCTTTTACTTGTCAAATGTCAAAAAATGACAGCTTTAAAAGTAACATCTACCGAAATAGCGGGCTATTCAAAATATCACCCCTTATTGGAAAACCCTGTATTTAAATTAAAGTAATTTTAAGGCTTATACAATTCATACATTGGTTTATTTAAATTAAAGTTGCACTATATTTCGGATGTTTGATATCCCTTTTTTCAACTATTTTAGGGGAGGTACAGCTTTCTCTGCCTCATTGCACGAACCGTTGCGTAGTTAGTTTTTTAAGAGGGTCTGTTTCATGCTTACTGAGTTGCTTAATAAATCCATTGTACGCCTTAGGAATTAGGAAGATGTGGAATTGTTGTCCAAATGATTTATTCTTTTTTGGTACTATCACCCTTTGTTCTGTTTTTTAATCTTATCGTCTAGCTATGATCTACAAGATTGTAGGTTATATTTGTTCGTGTAGTACATTCTAAGTACTATACTAGTACATCTGCCTAACATATAATAACTGTGGTTTCTTGAAAGTGGAGTGTCGATAGGCATATGTAAGGTTTTTTTTTAATTACTCTAACTACTTTCAGTTTTTGCAAAATGTCGAAACATCGCCAGTAAAAATGCAGACACAAAACATTGCTCGATGAGATAATACAAATTTATTTTTAATTTATTTTATTTAAACGCCCATAGTGCTTTTACCTATAATAATGTACATCTTTATATTTTTAGTTATACAGATTACATTAAAAAAAATCAGTGTTAACAAAATACAGGTTACATAAAAAAATATCAGAGTTAACAAAATATGTTACATTAAATATAAGAGTTTAAAAAATATAGGTATTGATAGAGTACAAATAAGTGAGGCGAAAAATAGAAAATCTGCCAAAATCCTCCAAATCAACCATAATGATAATAAGAAAGTGTAACAATAGTTTACAAATTAGATAAAAATTGTTCGCATATACTCCGTTTAGAGTTTGCCAAGTTCAAATTATTGTCAAATACATTTATATTGTTTAAGTATTTATTACCAAGACTGTGTAAACGTTGTATTGGAGAGTGAAAACTATAGTTGGAATGAGATGTATGTATGTAAAATGTTGATATTTGCCTAGTTGTTCGTGTAGGTATGTGTAGATTTATTAAATGCAGGAGTTCACAACAATCGAATTTAGAATTCAATAATTTTAATAAAAAGGTTTGGTCAATCAATATTTAAAAGTCAAATTAAACTAGAGCTTGCTAAAGTCACACACCATCTTGCTTATACAAAAATTAATGATTTTGATGGAAGTTCTTTCAGAAATTATTTCTGAGATTTTCATAAATAATCACACCCTGAAGTTCCATAGTATGTGTAAGAAGACTGTGGTTTTATTTGAAGGTTGAGTCATTAGTTCTTAAAAAATCAAATTCATTAATCCAACAGAATGCATTACTTCACAATGGTAATACCAAATGGTTCACAAAATTTCTACTTGAAAATTCGTCTTGATCATTGATCGTGAAATTTTTAATTTCGAGGAGCTAGTTTTATTAGATGCCATTTGTTGAGAAAACGACGAAATAAAAACCCGTCTGTGAAAATGAAGAATTTTTTTGTACATCCTGGTAATGAAATGTTTTGGGAGATCCTAATCTGCTTTTTCTCGTTGTTTCCCAAGAGGGAAGTTTAAAGGTTTTAGACAACCTTCTTTATTAAAAAGGTTTTCGTCGATGGTGATGGACTTTTGACCCATAGATTAATTAAACAACAACCAAGCGTGTACTTTAATTAATTGATCATTTAAATTAAATTAATTTATATTCTGTTAATCCGTATAAATATATTTGAAATTGTCATATTTCTCCTATAGAGTAAAATATCGCGGATTTTGAGATGTTTGGAAGAAAATCCCAGATGCGCCCGTATTTTTTCATATGTTTCTGTTTCAAATTTTTGTTTGAGAATTGCTAATAACATTTTAAATAATTAAATATTATAATTTGAGGTTTTACTTATTAAGTTTTTCGAAAAAATAAATATATTGTAATAGCCTTTTTGCTTCTTTGAAAAGAAAGAAGAAAAGAAGAAAGTAAACAAATTGACAATAATTTTAAAATCTCCTACTACCACTATAATAAGCGTAAAATATTGCTTATGTCATGACAGAGGACTTAGCAAGCCGAGGAATTACTTACGACGCCAAGGTGGGACCCAGACGCGATGCCAACTCAGCCACTGACCGGTTACTATGTTAGTTACTGCTAAAAAAGGTTGTTGGCTTCGACGCTTAATAGCTAATACAAACTTTTATCTGCAAAATCGCGATAAAAGTCGGAGCACGCAATTGTTTCATAGATTTCTTCGTCAAACAGAAAGCGTTATCCTGAAGATCATCAAATATAAAAGCGATAAACCGAAAACCTATAAAATTTATGAAACAATACACAAAGGTCGAGGTTCAAAATGTCATGTCTGCGAAAAAACTCCAGACAACAAAAGATCGAAATGTTTTTTCCCAACCGTCCCTAACAAGAACAGAACATATTATCTGGTCACCCTCGCCGAAAGTGTCACTTCATTATCTCGCGGCCATTTCGCGGGGGAATCGAATCAAAATGGCGCTAAACCGCTATACAATCTGGCAACATCAGTACAAACTCCCGCCAAAACTGACAAGCGCGCCAAATTGATTGGTTCTTGGCTCCCTAGCGGAATTCCCCGAACCGATGCTATCTGCAACTTATCCACAGTTATGAGATTGGCTCTTTACGAATTTTCACAAGGGGAATTCAATTAGGAGGACAGGGATAAATAAGAAAAGGGTTAAAACGGGGTGAATTTTCACCTCTTAAGGGATCATTAATGAAAGGGGATTTATTATAATGCTACCTACCCTTGTTCAAACGATAAACCCGGTAAATTTATATTTGGGGTAATTTTTACGATAGAGTAAAATACATTCGTATACATTGTGAATGTCTGAAGTCGAATGTTATCTATAATGAAACTCTATAGCATAGCGGTAAGCTCCCAAGCTTTAAACCTAGAGACGAGCGGGTTCGTTTCAAAACTAATTTGTGACTTTTTTTACCTTTTTTACATTTTTTGTTATATTTGTTTTTTTTCATGTAAAAATACAGATACAGTCATTATTAACAAGACAATGTACAACATCAACTAGAAAATTTTATTCGCGTGCATCCTAACTATTCCTCACAGATAAATAAATAAACCTTTACAATTATTTTTTTTAATAAATCAATTTAAAGGCAAAGAATATTTTTAAAAGAAAATTATCTTACATAGATAGGTACTTAGAGAAATTGCACTATGCTATCTAAAATTAAACGTTTAAAGATAATTGCTAGAAAAGCTTAAAGGATAAAAAATCAATAGCGGTTTTATATGGAGAAACGAGAAAAGTACATGCATTCTATGAGGTATATTGAACATTGCTTGTTATGGCTGCAGCTGTAAAGCCAGTGACCCGATCCAAAAAGCCAGTTACTCCCAATCTTCTTCTCCCTCGCTTCTCTCATCTCAATATTCCCTAAGTAAATGGAGAGATATCTTAGATTTTGGCCCTTAAATGAATATACCCTATTGATATAACATCAATTTAAGAATGTTTTAAGGATTTACCTTATACATCATGACGATACAAAAAATTTCGTTGTAATGCAAAAATATTCAGAATTGCCAATAATTTTACGAGATCTTAACAAATTAGCAATAGTCGTTTTTCACTGTGTAGGAATGCCATAGTGCTCGTGACTCTGGAAATTATTACTTTTTAAAATCGTAAAACCGTGTTTGACGGATTCTGTGGTGGTTGAGTGGTTGCGATCCGTGGCTATCAATTTTTTTTTTTTTTTTTTTCTTATTTATTCCAGATCTTGGGGAGGGTGGTGCAATCCCACGAGCTCCATATTATGTATAGAATATATAAAGTAAATATAAAAAATATTGTAAGATAATACATACACAGTAAACGAAAACAAAAGACAATAATAATACAAAAGACATAATGCGACTAAAGTTTTTAAAAAAAATATATATTTAAAAAAATATATATATAAATGTATAATTTTTTTATCTATGACATCAGGATTTGGCTCCATCGCTTGTAAATAGGTCCCTGCCAGAAGTGCAGTGCTGCCATCACAAGACCGTTTTCGCTCTAGGCTAGTCGCGTTCGAAAGCTGGTGATCCGTTTTTTCATTCGTGCTCGGAATCCGGGAGCACGCCCTTCTACAAACATCTCAGTGGCACTGCAGTACCAGGACAGCCCAAAAAGTATTCGGTAGGAATTGTTGTACTGTACTTCCATTCTTTTTAGTGATGCTTTGATGAAGTTGGTCCACAGCTCCGAGGTATATAGGCTCGTGCAGTATGTGTTAAAAAGTTTTTGCTTTTGGGCTACACTTGTTAAATCGTCGAGAAATCATATTTGCTCTGATGCACAGTGATCTTCTCTGTCGCTCAATATCCATATCATCATTGAGCTCCGCTGTTACGATGTGTCCTAAGTATTTGACCTCCGTTTTTTCAGTTATTTTTGTGCTGTTTAGGCTGACGGGTAGTACTTTTGTAGGGCCTGCGCCCGTTTTCAATACTAGTAACACAGATTTAGTTGGGTTGTAGACCATGTTATGTTCAGCGGCATATTCTTCGCATATCTTTAACAGCTTTTTCAATGCTTTAATGCTTGGAGACAAAATAATCATGTCATCTGCGTAAGCAATGTTATTTACGCAAATGTTTCCCAGGTAACAACCTACATTCGTAGAGGTAAGTTTATTGCTTAAATCATTCATATAGACGTTAAATAAAATTGGTGATAAGCTTCCCCCTTGTCTGACGCCGCATTCCGTATTCACTGGTACTGACATTTTATTTTTCCAGATAACTTGGTTCTCTTGTTGATTTATTTATTTTTAATATCAACGGTATAAAATATACCATATACAGTGACATCAGAAAATATAAAATTAACAGAAACTCTAGATGGATATAAAAAGTTAGAGATACAAGTACACGCAAAACTTATAGGTAGACTAGGTTAGATTAGTATTGATTGAAATATATGATAGTATAGATACATGATACAATATATTACAATAGCTAAAATGTATGCATTTATATTCAGGTTTTGGTTGAAAGTAGTTAAGTGCCAATCAAGTTGTTGGTTCACCTTATTGACTATTTTTATTGACCCAAGTTTCCTCAGTTGCCCCAGGCAGTTCATTTTATATACATATTTATTTGAATTTTTACGTAAGTATGAGTAGACTTATTACATTTTATTGGCCATGATTTAAAAGATATGATATTAAAGATTTTTTGTACCTAGCTTCTGTGCAGTTAAACAGATCCGCTACATCTGCGTACCTATTACTAATTTCATGTAATCTAGGTACAAGCGAGTGTTTGAAATGTTCAGTCTTGGAATTGTTACAATTAAAGAGGGTTTTAGAGCGATGATGCCAGATCACCAGAATGTTAATTATTGAACTGGGTACATTCCTTTTTTTTAGTTTTTTCCAAAGCAGTGCATGAGATATTAAATCCTGAGGTCTGAAGTAGATCATGTTAATTGTGGTATTTTAGCACCATATTCAAGAGTGAGAGATATTTTTAGTATTGCACTGGTGGAAGAGCACTATTCAGAATTGAAACACTGCTTGAAATGGCTGTAGCGGTGTTTGTCTAGGTACTACACCACCTTTTTTACATTTGCTCCAAACAGAAGGCCCTGAGAAAAATAATTTACTTCAGGGCCTATATCTTCTTATAGGAGAGGAAGTTCTGGAAAGGAAGATGGTATAAGGGGAGGGTAGTAATCTGGGGATCAGTGCGAAGGTCAAGGGAGTCTTGTTAGAGAAGTCAAAAAGCCTCCCTCAACCAGTCTCTTGATCTGGCGCATCATGCAGTAGGCTAAGACTCAGACAAACCTCACCCTATGAACCCGGGCATCCCTGCTCACTAAACGTCGCGAACCACTTGGGGTGGCCTACGGCATAGGTGCTGATTATCTAATATAGTTCCCGGGGCGACGGTACCCATACCCGCCTCTCAAATTGACGACAATTCAAAACCTCCATTTATTCCATCTCCATCCTCTCCCCATTATCTTCAGCCTCACAACATACCCAAATCTGGTTTTGTATGTAATATTCGATGAAAACTTGACATTCATTGCACATATTCACTATACATACCTACAAATAAGGCTTTAAAGATGCTATGCTTCCTTTTTTGCAGAACTTTAACGGATTTTAAGTTATTAGATTGTATGAGAACCCTCTATATTTCATTAGTCAGAAGTCAAGTGGAATATAATTCACCTTGTTGGTCCCTTTTGTATAAAGTTGACTCTAACATTAAAGAAGGAGTTTAGCACTAATTTCTTAGGTACGTAAATTTTAAGCTCAAAATTCCAATTAAACACATAAATTATGTCAGTTTGATGAATCAATTGCAACTTAGAACACTGTCTGACAGGAGAATTATATCCAACCTCGTTGTGTTACACAGATTGATTAACAACTTTATTGACAGTCCTGCTATCGTTGCCACTATTAAATTCCATGTTCTGACTAGAACACAAGACCAAATGTAACATTATTCTGCAATACATACACAACCAACTATCAAACACATTCACTAACCTTATACTAGTTGGGGTGTACTATTGATATATTTAATGACTCCATTTATAGTATTGAACATAATCTGTACCAACAATTTGTTGAATCCTACAAATTATAGTAGCGTTGGTAATGTAGTTTAAGTGATTTGTTGCTCTACTTATGTCATTCTTTAAAAACTCTGTGTACAATTTTCGACAGCTCACTAGTTCTGTTATTAAAATCCATGTAAAAGCCCGGCTGGGCGTAAAACCAAAAAAAATCTGACATACGATAGTCTCACAGGCGAGTAGTTGGGAGTCTTGTTCAGTAATCATGTAAAACGTGGTATACATGAAAATGTCTCTCGATGTTTCTTCGCTTCGTTCCAACGCTATTTTAAAAAGCAAAAGCACAATATACGTAGCTGTTTCTCCAGAGTGTATCGTATTACCACTCGGTTCTCAGATAATTGATATAAATAGCAGAAGTTGTTCTTTGACTGGAAGAGTGCCAGGCGGAGATATGGCCCGGGCGGCAATTAGTTAGCCGTTAATGCCGCCATTACCATGTCTGACGTCACACGTACCCGATTCACACCAAGCAACCTATTGCACGATTCTCGGAAAGCACATCAACCATTGTATTATAATGAATGCTACGAGAGGTGTATTTTAGAAAGCTTATTATTAGAGGGTTAGTAAAAAAGCTTTCGTATTTTTTTATTAAAGTTGGAAGATTGTAGAAGACGCCTTCGTCTTACCGTTCCTATCATCGCGTCCGACGCGTCGGTGATGAATCTCCTCGCTGAGGCTTTTTTGTGTCAATAACTTAATTGTCCACGATTATTTCAAACAACTGAGTATTTTGTGGTGCTCAAATGAAACCAGATAGTTTTCTACGAGGAAAAGAAAATAAAGAAAAAAAGGGAGGTACCCAGTTCCAGTTCCCAGTTCTTTGGCCAGTGATTTAGAAAAAAATCTGGCTGTGAAACTATAGAATCTCAACTTTTTTGATATATTGTGAGCAGTGGCGGCGTTGGAGTTATGCACTCGAAAATAATAATTACAAACCAATAATATTACCACTAAAAATCAAAGCAAATAACAGTACTAAAAGTAATACCATAAAAAAAAGAGAGAGAGAGATTGGTTGTGGAAGTACATAAAATTGGTTCTGCTCTGAACTTTGTAGCGATTCTTTTTTTATTTTTTTATATATTCAATATTATTGTTATTGGGTATATAAAAACAGTTCATTTTTAAACAAGTTCTGCTGTGTAATTATTATTACGCGTGACAGCTGTTTCGCCCTCTGAAGGCATTATCAAACTCCCTTCAGAGGGCGAAACAGCTGTCACGCGTAATAATAATTACACAGCAGAACTTGTTTAAAAATAAACTGTTTTTATAAACCCAATAATAATATTATTGAATATATAAAAAATAAAAAATAAAATGGAGTTCTACAAATTAAACTTAATAACAATAAAAAAATTGTAGCGATTCATTTGAAATCCTTTTTTGGTCAAAGAAATTATTTGTATCAGACTCCATCTTATACATATATTTTTAAAGAAATCCAACAACTCCCGGGTTACGAATAACCTGACAATATTTTAAAATCTCCTACAACCATCATCATAAGCAGAAGATGTTGCTTGCGCAATGATGGGAAGACTAGTCCAGCCAAGGAATTGAACTTACAACGCCTGCGTGGGAACCCGACGCATTTGCCAACTGAGCCGATAACCGGTCAACAATGATTTCTCTTACTTTCGAGCTGCTCTATACTTATTTGTTTGAAACATTTTTGCTACAATAATATTCGTTGTTATTATTCGAATAGGTATAGCAAGCTAATCATGACATTCCAATCTATTCATTTACGCAGAATAATTTATAAATCTTTATGTCTGTATTATTTTTAAATAACTAAAATATTGTAAACTTCGATACAGGGTTGGTCCTGGTGAGCCAAAAATTAAATTGAACAATACAAACATTTAATTGTGAACAAACGATAAAACAAACAAACCAAAGCTGGTAACTAAACATATCACACGGGCCTTTCAAGCACCGCAACTTTTTTTGTTCTGGGAGGTATTACAAAGGCAGAAGGATGTCATAATTTATTTCTTTTTTTGATATTTAAACAAATATTGTCACCCACCACGCAAAATATGTTTTCAAGACATAATTTATTTGAAAGTTCATAGATAACTTTCACTATATTTGAGCATCCATATAAAATTGCGTGTAGAATACATTTCTGTATCGTAACTTGGTAAAGTAAGGATAAAGTTTTCTCATTCATCTCACGATATCGAACCGATACTGGGTGAAAAAAGTTTCTTTGGAAAAAGGTACAAATAATACAGAGTTCGATCTGCTTTGCATGAACATTGATGCACTCTGTAGACACTGTAAAGTTTTTAACAGTTTAATAATTCATTACGATTTTGTTGAATGCTTTTATTGATGTTTAAAATATGCTCAGCTCACGTGAAAACATAATTAAAAAGAAAGCAAAGCAATTTTGGTAATTTTTCAGAATCGTTAGACATGCTTAATACGAACATGCGTTTTGAAATAACACTTTGATTTTACTTAATTACTATTCATGACGACTGTTTACGTCGGTGGAGATAGAAAACCAGCACGAAACAGGATATTAGATTATTAATTTGAGTTATTTAAATATTTTGTGCCGAACAACTACAGAGAGGGCGGCACCGTGATCTGCTTTGTATTCCGCATAGCCGAATTATTAAATTTGGAATTATTAAATAACACTTCTACGGCTGTCATTTTTAACAGTAGCCTTGAGTAGGTTCTTGTAACATGGCCCACCACTCTTTTTCCGAAACGTGGCAACGCAACGTAGCTAGTAGATTTTACACGATATTTAATAACCCCCCTCCCCACATATCCTCAGTGCATCCTTGCGACTTGATGACTATACGTGCGTATGTGACAAGCCGATATATATTTTTTACAACTTATGCTGTAACTTTTTGGTAAGATTTGAGCATCATATTAACTTAATTGCAATACTTAGTTCAATTTCAACTTTAATAATGTTTAATATAGCTTTAGTTAATGGTTTTGTCAAATCATCTTATATGTATTTTTGTAGTACTTCAAGGTTTGAGGTTAGTTTTATAAAATGGGCTTGGCGGGTAATATGGCCACAACGGGGTGGGCCATATTACCCCCGTACTATTTTGCCATAACATACAAAACAACATTCAGATCATGGCTCCTACAGTACCAGATTCTGATTAAAACGAAAAACATAGAGTCAAGAATCCGTGAAAAAGGACATTGAAGATGTATAAATAAAGCAAGAAAATGGTGCTTATAACAATTCTAAGATGTTTGGCAGCGAAAAATTAAGTTCCAGCTAAATTGGATACATGGGTGAAGTTGCGAAGAAAAGCGACTTTGCACTTTGAGCTTTACAATTATACGTCGGCAATGGAAGCAAAGTTATCTGGCTTAGTAAGAAAAATATGTCATGAGTTTAACCTTTATCAGATTGCAGTAAAAAATTAAATCAGTCATTAATTTGGTTCTACCAAACCACCTCTCCCGCGTCCTCCAGCTTTCGACTTCAAGAACACAAAACTGTATTACTGCGTATTCGATCTTTTTATTTCAACAGCACAACACTACATTCCTCCTTTTGATATATCCCCAATTCCGAAAATCTTCCAAAGGAAAACAATTAACCGCGGCAGGAAGACTGCCAAATCTTTGTTGCTGACTGCATTCTCACATAAATCGGAACTAGAAAACTCGTCAAAAAAGAAGAGAAGAGAAAGTGAATAAGGGCAAAATGCAAAAATAATAAAACAAAAGGATAAAGAAAGAATAAGATGACTAAAATCAAAGTTTACACCAAAAACGACGAGCAGACCTTCAGGATGTTCCACTGCTCAAATGAAAGCCCCGACAGAAGTAATGACAAAGATGCCAAATGTATGTTCGGTGAATGTCAGTATTCTGAGGACACCACAGTTGAAACATGGATACAATGTTTGTCTTGTAAGCTCTGGGCTCGTGAAGAACGTACCGGAGCAGAGACAGACATATTTTTTTTGCTAGGTTAGTAAACGCAAATATAATAAGTTATTTGATTTTATTTCAGTTACGGTAGGGCAATTTCTGTAATATGGCTCAGTGACGATCCATAATATCCAACCATTTTTTACGATAATTTTTAGGGCTTAAGAAAAACAAAATTGCTTTTTGATTATTATAATTATTAATATTATTGATACAAATTAATGATTCTTTTCTGAAAAAAAGGTGAAGTTTTTTTGATTTCATAAACAAATTGTTCTCTTACCAATCTTATATAATCTTATTATATATCTTTAAATATGTAGTTTATGTTCACGTACATTGTAAATGAACACGTAAATATGCACAAAATGAAAAACAAAAAACACATTAAAAAATGTAGATCTAGACGGAATCTTCCGTCAAAAGTCTAAAAATTAAAAAAAAGTCTAGATTGGAAAAAATGGAAATCTAATGCATCTTTTACCATCTTTTGTTCGTTGAAAATATATACTGTTAAATAGATTTTATATGAACATTGATCTCCCCCGACTTAAATAGTCTTTATACTAATTAAGTTCAATCTTACTGTTTTTTCAAAAAACATATTCATAAGCGTGTCCAGCGATTCTAAAATTTTGCAGCTATTTTTAATGCACACATTTTTTAATGATTTCCTTTGTTAAAATCGTAGTTAAACTGTTAAAACGGTAGTTTAACTGTTAAACGTTTTGTTTTTTGTTTTGCGTTGTTTAACGTTGTTTATCAAAATGAAAATGAATTTTCTATACTTAAATATCGTAATGATTGTCAAATTACTCGGTGAGTGGGATAGCAGCAGTTGATTTGAATTATAATTTCTTAGCGGATACTGACCTACGTCTTTTTATAGAACAAACTTTGCTTAATTAATTTATTCAGAGTTTACTAGTATTTAGAAAGTCTACAGCTATTGAAAATAATGCTTTTTATCATGCTTTATTTGTAAATGTCCATTCAATTTAAAGTTTTTTTTATTTACTAATAATTTGTTTAAAAACGATTTATTTATAGACTACAGTATGCACATCATTATTCGTAACAGCTGAAGGCATGTGGGGAAGCCGTGTAAGCTGGATTTTCACCGGTTCTATGCGATAGAAACTTTCAATCTATGAAATACTCGTATACCATAGAATAGATAAGCATTAGGCATACGATTTATTTATATTCAGAATTTTATGCTTATAATGAAAATCTTTTGATAAATTGCACTAAAAAAAATTACTTATTTATAAAGGACGGGTTGTTTCGGAGAATTTGAACAATTCTTCAAATTTTAATGTTAATTTTCAAGTTCTCTTATTATTTCAGTTCTGTCAATCAACTAGCCTATAATGATATAATAACAGAACTTGAATAGGAATCTTTTACAGAACCCAAAAATGAAAGTTGAAATTTGATGAGTTGTTCGAATTTTCTGATACGACCCATCCTTAGAATCTCTTCAAATTATTCGTAATCTAGTTAAAAAACGAGAATGCAGGCCCTTATCGATTGAATTGATGTGTTTCCCAATAAACTTTAAAACAAACCTAACGTTTTTGCATTTCGTCGGTATATAATATCAAGACAAGGTGTACGAACATGTGTTTCGATATTATAACGAAATTATTAAACGGCCTGCAATCCCGTTTTCAACCGGATTACAAATAATTCGAAGAGATTCTTAATGATTTAGAAATACTTATTTTTCTCCGTGTGGTTTTTAGTGTTATTATCCTGTAAAGTTTCCCTACCTTACTCTTATATTGTTTAATTTTGATTAAAGGTATTTTAATTTGGGCTATTGGTGTTTCTGAATTAATAGTTTGGAAGAAGCCCGGGATTATTCCTACATAATTTGTTTAAATTTAACATTTTTCAGTATCTCGAATTTCATGATGAGTTCACAATTGGAGATAATTTTTGTTTTTTATATAAAAGTTCTTCCATAGAAACAATCTGAAATAATTTCCATGCGATTCAATAAGTATTTTATTAAAATAAAAGAAACAAAACCTTTCCAGTACAAAATATTAAGGTCACTAACTCATATTTATGACGAAAACTGCAAAAAATAAGCAACAGTTTAAGTTGACAGCTTTTGCTAAACGACCAGGAGCACATGAGATAATGGGAGACCTTGTACTGAAATCTGGAAGGATTGTCCGCCAAAGTGCCCGACTCAAGTTCTCCAGGAATCTAGGGGGAAGATAATATAACTTTTCTTGTTGGTACACCCCACCGTCATTTAGCTGGGAAGCCTTTCAGAAAGTTTTCTTCTGTATTTTTATCCGGTAATGGTGCTAATATAAATCACAACCCTCGAGGGGAGGTTTTTGTACGTACAAGAGATATTGGAGCGAATGGTATTAACTCGGTTATCATTCAAAGAGAATATACTGTAAATGGGAATAACATGCGGCCGATTTATTTACGTATTTAGTTAGAGTGGTTACAGGTTTATATCATTTTTTAAGAAGAATAATAGCCAAACAATAAATCGACTTGGTTTGCTTTGTGATAAAACATAATTAAATGAAACACTGACAATTAAAAATAAATAAATGCAAAAAAGAAATTCGAAATAATAATATGGGGAAATTTCACTATAATTTTGATAGCTTATCCATAGAATTAGATATATTAACCCTTCAAGCTTAATTTAATTTAACTTAATTTTTACCAAGAAGTCCCTACAACGTTGTGAATTTTCTTTGAATTTCGGAATGCTTCCGAGGTATCTAAAATGTGGTACATATTATTTATTTTTAAAGTTGTCGTTAAAAGAAATACTATTTTTGAAACTAGATTAAATTATCCTTGAAATCTTTGAAATGAACATTTGAAAAAAACATTGATCTTTCTAAAATATAAATTTTTAATATACATGAAAATTTTAACAAAAAAACTTACCAGGGCATTTTGACTCGAAATGTTTATAACTTTGAAATAATTCAATATTTATAAAACATATTCCTTTTGTGTAGGTAATAAGTAGTAAAACTGTCACATCACTTTTTATACTGTAATAATAATAAAATACATTATTTATCTTTCAACTCTCAGTGAAAAAATGCTGTAATTCGTAATCATGCACTTTGATAATTGTTTTTAAATTTTATACTTGTAATAATGTATAAATATTTGATACAAACTGTAAAGAATAATTATGTATCTTTCCAACGACAAACATATCGCATTTCTACGCATTATAGAAAAAAATATAAAAATACTTTTTAATGTGTTGACGCCCCGGTCAGATCTGTCCTTCAGAGGCTATAATGGAATATGAAATTTGTGGCTAGTAATGTCCTTCCGAGGCCTGAAGGGTTAATTAAAAAAAATACTCCCAGTAGGTAACAACTGTTCATGAGTTCCAGTAGCGAATAAACCTCTCAAGGCCAATGTTGAAAATGTCAAGAGACCTAGAGATGTGTATCAATTAGTAGCACCATACCTCTTACAATGGTATGCTGGGCCAGCAAATACGTTCTGCAAAGCAAGTCATTGTGTCGATCCTGATGGGAGTTGTTCGGTACAAACAATTTATATCATTCCAGGAGGTATGGGTTGTAAAAAAAAAATTGATTATATCTAACAAATAAACAAAAATCTTCTTCAATAAATGCAATTTTATTGAAATAAAATAAAAAGCTTTGTAAATCGATTATTTTTTAATTAAATAGTGGCGCTTATAAAGTTATTTATTTTATTTAAATAATAAAAATTAACTGTTAATACAGGATGGAATTTCATTAGTAAAAATAATTTATTAAAAAAATCCGAATTAGATCCACTTTGTAAGTTGTCGAAATGAAGATATTAAGGAAATGTGCTGGCAACTTTACTTAAATAAAGTTTTTATTTCAACCAAGTGGCCAGTACATTTCCTTAGCATCTCGATTTAAAAAGTTTTCTAATGAATCTCTGGCCAATTATTTACTTTAATATTAAATCCTACCTATACGCTAAAGCTTAAGGTTGAGGCAGAACTACTTTCTAATACATAGGTACTACACTGAAGACATAAGATATATTGAATGTAGAAAGCCCCAAATTCATGCTTCTTGTATTAGCTTCCGTGGTCCCCAAAGGAATACTCTATTATTTTGACTTATTTAATAAAAACAATCTGTCTCTCTCAATATTACGACTTCCACGCATTATTTTTTATTCAACCTTCTTCCAAGAACAAAAATAAATATAAAACTTTTATTTCTCGCTCCGAGCTACACTCTGCGTTTACTAAAACCCGAAATAAATATTAAACAGGCAAGATAGCATTTTCTCAATTCAATTCAATTCTTTGTCTATTTTGGTACAGTCTTTACATATTTATGTATGTAAAATTCCAAATAGCAAAATAGTTCGTGTTTGAAATGAAAATATGGCAAAATCGTGAATTTTAAACTTGTTGATAGTAGTATTGGAATTCACGGAGAGCTTGGTATTTATGATACCAGGCGGCATGCGGCATTTGAAACTAACAGTGCTTCTAGTAAGAGAAAATAATGGAAGCGCTACCTCGAAGGTGCTTTAGCAGACTTCTCATACATACTGATGGAATTCTGAAAACGTACCCGTACATAAAATAAAGGTGTGCTGTTTTTAGATGAAAATATGCAAAAAAAATATTAGGTGATTTTGCACAAAAACGGCGCTATATAAATAATCCAAATTTTATTATTATTTATTTATTATTGTTCTTCTAAATTGTCAATTGTGCATATTCCGGTAATTAGGTAGATTTACGTATACAGTCTCCACTACACAGTTAATAGTAAAGCAGTTAAAAACCCGCTCCGCGGGTTTTTTTCTGCTAGGCCCTGCGGGCGGCACTTAGTTGGGCTTCGCCCAGTTTAAGTGATACTAACAACAGTTACATTTAATAGGTAGATATTAGGTCATTCACAGAGAGATGGTGAGTATATATTGTTAAAAAACGGAACAGGAAGGCGTTTAGGCATAATAATAATGACAGTTGTTCAGGTAAAACTTTACCTTTCCCGAATAATTGCCTAAATGGCTAAAGGTAAATTAATATAGGTAAATATTCGGAATCGCTGGTCACGGAAAATAGGAAATATTTTTGAATAATACCTTCTGATTTACCTTAATTACTATAAAAGGAATCGAACAGCATTTGGGAAAATTTTAATTTTAGCTTTTTAATTTTTAATTACGTAAAATGAAAATTCGCTTTCGCTGTATGGGATGACAGCCTGAATAATTTCTGTTGATAACATTTTCTTTTGTCGGTATTCCTGAAATGAGCGGCTAGAGACAATTGAAAAACGTAAATTAAAAAAATATAATGTAATACAATATTCCGGCAAAATAGTGCCTACTTAGCACAAATGATTTATTTAACTATTATTTTATTTAACCTCACCTATAATAACCTAACCTAACCTATAATAATCCAGCCTAACCTATAATAATCCAACCTAACCTATGTCCTAACCTAACCTAAAATAATCCAACCTAACCTATAATAATCTAACCTTACCTAAGCTTACCTCACCTATAATAATCCAACCTAACCTAACCTATATCCTAACCTAACCTATAATAATCCAATCTAGCCTAACCTAACCTAACCGAACCAATCCTAACCTAACCTATCCTAACCTAACCTAACCTATACAAATCCAACCTAACCTATAATAACCCAACCTAACCTAACCCATAATAACCCAAACTAACGTTACCTAACCTAACATAACCTGACTTATCCTAACCCATAATAATCCAACTTAATCTAACCTTACCTATAAACTAACTTGAACTATACTAATCCAACCTAATCTAACCTAATCTAGCATAACCCAACCTAACCTATCCTAACCTATAATAACTTTTTTTTTAATATTTCCTTACTTGTAAAAGAAACCAAAATACCAAAATAATATTTGCATAGAGTAAATTATGGTAAAAATTCTAGACACTCATATCAGGAATACCAAAAAAAGAAAATGTCATCAATAGAAATTATTCCGGCTGTCATCCAATACAACGAAAGCAAATTTTAATTTTACGTGAATAATCACGTAAAACAAATAAAAAATAATTAATTCATTAATTTATAATTAATAATTAATTAATTAATTAATAATTAATAATTAATTAATTCACGTAATTAAAATGCTAAAATTCAAAAATTACCGAATGCATTCAGATTCCTTCTATATTAATTAAGGTAAATCCGAAGGTTTTACTTAAAAATATTTCGTATTATCTTTGTCCAGCGTTTCCGAATAATACCTTAATATATATTATATAAATATTTATACCTGGCAAAATGATTGTTTTATTATACATATAAGTACATGTCAGATTAGAGATTTGTTGGCTAATTTTACAATCAACGAAGCGTTTCTATCTTCCGATTGTCTTTCATGTTATTTTATTGGGTTGGCAGTGCCTATACTTTCGCGTATATCATATCGGTGTTCTGTCAAAATAATGCGAAATTATTATTTACGTAAATAATATTAAATATCAATATTTTTCAAAATCGTACATGCAAAGAGTTGTTGTTTATTGTCATTAAGTTGAATCAAATGTTTGTTTTAGAAACGATGCCATTGCAAAGTTTAAATAAACTTCCAGAAGAAATCTTTTTATTTTGCATATTTAAATATTCGCGCCAGCCACTTTCGGTTCGTTCTTTCACCGCCAGAGGAGCGCTTTGTCGGCTATCTATTGACACGGTGCGTATCGGCCATGTTGAATGAACGCGTGCTTTTTTCGTCAAACGTCAAACGTAATCACGTAATTGTGGATAATTTTCACTGTAATGTAATTAATCCAATGGATCATGAACTTTCTAAAGCATATTTTCTTCGATATTATCCAAAAATTGTATGAGCAGAAACGATATTTTTGAATAAATATCGTATTACATGTGGCGATTCTATTTTAGTATGAAATCGTGTCTTAATCTTTAAAGTCTTATTTAAACACAATTTGAATTTGACCAATCACAGGGCCTACACCGTCCAGACGCTGGAGTATTAATAATATCAGATGGTTCTCGATTTCTTCTGAAGTTTATTTATTCTCGTAGTTTAGTTTTAGTTTATCGGTATATTTCTTTAAAATACATACAAAATATCGATAGCTATTATTGTTTAATTAATAGAAAAATAACTTCGCCAGATCACTTTATTTTAAAACAAAGTTACTTGTCTTTTAATTAAATAAATAATGCCATCACAAAGTGAAAACCGTTTAGAATAACTTTCCTTCGAAAAAATCACTACTATTACTGTATTAACGAAAACTCTCAAACTAAAGATGGAACAGAAATTACGGAAAAAAATTCAGTCGCATCAAGAAATTGACCCCGGGACCTTTTCCTTGTCGAGGAAATGCTTTGACCACTGAGCTAATTCGACCAGGTCAACTGAGAGCTACAAACATCTTCACCATTTTCACACATATTATTCGGTTGCTACCTCTCTGTTTTTTGTTTCTTCGCATAAATCTGTTTATTTAACCTTTTCCATATATTGTGTACTCACCTTCAATTAAACAGCTATTGTTTGATATCAGTTATAAATAGATTCAATAAAGTGGTGTACTCCTACACAGATAATAATGTGATGTTTTTCATGATATTAAAACTTAATGAATGAATTCATCAGAACAGGTAACATAACTAAGTCCAATAAAATTTAATGGGCCCATACCAAGGGTTTGAAATTACGTAGCTTCGTTGGCATATCCGTTTCATTCTTGTGAGAAATCAACATTAAGAATCGAAGGATTAATTGAAATGTCTATTACTTTGATCAGTAACTTGATCAAAATAGCCCTATTTGTATTTTCCAATCACATGAAGTGTTACTTTTGAACGGCGACTTAAGCAAAATTATAATACATCTTTGTCAGTATAGAAATTAATGGGAAGAGAAGAAACTAAAGGATAAAAGTGTCAACCATTTAACGACCTCCGTTGTCGAACGGTCAAACTCTCGATTAGCAAGCCGAAGATCGCGGGTTCGAACCCCGGCGTGCGCAAGTAAATTTTATTCTATGAATTTTTGTGTTTGTATATCATTTAAAAATAATGTATATTATACTTGTGGCACGTTCCAGAGTGGAATATACTCTCAGCATCGCCATGGTGTAAGACCACCATTCAGAATTAAAACGTTGCTTGAAATGGATTTAGTTATGTTTGGTGACCAGATCTGAATAGTCAGGTACTCCCCCACCTTTCTCTTCTCGATCTACTTCCCCTCAATACGTACCACAGCCTCAATATGTACCACAAGTTTTCATCTTGCAGCTTAGTCAGTCTTGCGAAACACACAACACAAACGTGTAAAAAAAATAAAGCACACTGGCCGAATAGCCAGTATCAAGTGAAAAGTTCGGCAGTTGAACTGCTTCAGTATTATGTGACCTCTATTAGGAATCGCGTGTACAAGGCCAGAGTACAAGGCAGTAGGCAGTAGGCAGTAGCCAGTAGCCAGTAAGCAGTAGGCAGTGGGTCGCTGTGGTTCCGAACAGGCACACACGCATATTGGCCTGTAGTAAAAATTAGATAGTGTAGAATCAATATCGAATCGGTCGCTCTCACCCGGGGCTGACTGTTTACCCGGCTCTAACACCTTTGACTTGATACTCATATGGGTGGAAGGAAACTGTGGAATATCTACATTATTCAGCGACATAAATATGTTTATATCGGTATTCTTGACTTTAGTATCAACTTTGTTTTTAGAATTATTACGTTTTATTGGTGGCGGGAATGGGGGAAAGGATTAAGAACTGAATTGATTAAAGAAAATCGTTGAATATTTACGTTACCTATTCAGCGATATGAAGACGTTTTTTTTATATAAGTGTTCTTGACTTTAGTATCAAATGGGTTCTAGAATTAGTGCGTTTTTTGTGGGTAGCAGGAAAGGTGAAAAAGATTAAAAACTGAATTTAAATTAAAAAAATAAATATATATCATCAAATTTTAAAGTTAAAATTCAAATTCGGAATTATTTCACCATTGGCCGGTTTTTTCACAGTAATTGGATAAAAACAACTTCATTTGATGAATTGTTCAAATTCGGTGAAACAACCCGTCCTTAATCTTTTAAAATGACACCAACTTCAACTCCCTTCATACACGACGTTTAATTAGTAATCAAATCTTTTATTTAAAATTCTCAATAATGACATGAACTCGCTAGAGATTAGCAATTTAATCAAAATTCATAATCCCCAAATCCCCTACATGTTCGTAACATAAATATAAAATTTTACAATATCTATATTCATTTTCAGCAAAAATCTTCAGAAATATTGAAGAGAAGTAACGTGTACGACCGTAAATTAATACGTAACTATGAAATGTGTCGGGAGCACTCCTATCCTTATCCTATATTCCTATTTTTCCCCTCCTTTACAATATTTTTTTGTAAGACACACTAAAACTCCATTTTTAAGTAACTTAAGCACATTTTTTTTTTGCTTGACTTCAATTAATTTGATCCATCTTATTCTCGCGTTATAATCAAGGTATAAATATTATACGGGCGCATAAGATCGGGATAGTGGAAAACGTAACTCACAATCGCTGCGGATGCTTATACCGGCCGTATGAGCTGGAGATCACAGGTCTCAATAAAAATAATATATAGTATATGGCACGTTCTAGAGTGGAAGATACTCTCAGTAACGCCATGGTGAAGGCCACCATTTAAAATTGAAACGTTGCTTGAAATGGCTTTGGCCGTGTTTGGTGACCATATCTTAATAGCCAGGTACTTCCTCATCTTCCTCTGCCCCATCGCCTTCTCCTCCCCATTACCTTCAGTCTCACAAAATACCCCAATTGGTGATGCCATAGTCCCACTGGCTCCAGACGATTGGAAGCAGTTGGGACTCTTGTGCAGTTTCACATGCTATATATATAAAAAGTAGTTGTCAGATTTTTATAGGTTGGCCCCTATTGCCAGCTTATTATTATGAAGAATGCTCTAAATTTGCTGACGTTTTTTCGCGAAGTTTGAAAAATATAGATCAGTCAAGTAATGAAAATATAAAAAAACAGTAATACCCGTTTGCAGGCATATCGGAGTTTGCAGAAATAACCTCCAATGTTTTACAAAAGTAACAATAAATATTGGTGCTCAATATATTAACATTTTTTTTCCTTTTTACACAAAATTGATTAAAAATAATACTAATTTATTTCATGGAAGTAAATTAGTATTATCCAACCTACAACAGCTGTCACTGAAAACAAAAATAAATTATTTAACTTACTCCGCCTTTCGTTGTCTTCAATAATAGTTAGGTATTTGTTGACTGCATAGATACAGCAATGTTGACATACCTAAAACAAAGAAAATAATATTGTTAGCATATTTTAATACTTTGTAGAAAATTTATTGCATTGTCTTTTGGATTTTTACATTATTACATACAGAAAACTATGTATGTGATAATCACATAATGTAAGAATGTGAATGAGGCAAAGAGAGTGTGTCAGTATAGAGTTGATTGGCAGTCTATCATCTCTGCCTACCTTTTACCGACCAGTTACCAAGCTAGGCCAAGAAACTATTCAAAACTTAAAGTGTGACCGGCATATGCAGATTTATTTAACTTCGTGAAAAATTGGTGTCAATGTTATACAGGGTTTCCGATAAGAAGTGTTATTTTGAATAGCCCGCTATTTCGGTAGATGTTACTTTTGAAGCTGTCATTTTTGACATTTTGACATTTGACAGGTCTAAAATGGAACGATACACGCTTCAACAACGCATTAAAATTATTAAAATTCAATTGAGTGAATCAAATTCAAATCATCTTGTGTGATGAGGCCCATTTCCACCTCGGTGGCGTCGTCAACAAGCAAAATTGTCGCATCTGGAGCTCGGAAAACCCAAGAGTTATTGTTGAAAAGCCTCTCTATCCTCAACGTGTGACTGTTTGGTACGGTTTATGGTCCGGCAGAGTCATTGGATCTTACTTTTTCGAAAATGAGGCTGGAGCAACAGTTACGGTGAATGGATCGCTATCGAGAGATGATTAATGATTTTTTATGGCCCGAATTGGATGGTATTGATCTGGACAACGTTTACCTTCAACAAAACGGCCCTACGTGCCACACAAGCAACAAAACCATTGATCTTTTACGATTGAATATCAAAATAACACCTCTTATTGGAAAACCCTGTATGCTGTTATTTTTAATAATAAATTAATGTTTACAAAAAAATGTAAATGGCACAGTAAAAAATGAGTGAAATTAATGAGTAATCGCCTATGCAAACCTGTAAATGGCACAGTTAAAAATGTATAAGGTACATTAAAAAAATGTAAATGACACAGTTAGAAAATGACAGTAATACGAGTAGTAGGCGAACCTGTAAATGGCACAATAAAAAAATGTAAATGGCTCAACAAAAATAATACAAATGGCCCAATTAGAAAATGAGTGAAAATGACAGTAATACTAACCTGTATTGAAGATGCAGAAATTTTGGCAAAATTAATGAATACACTGTCTTTGGTTTATACAATAGTTCCGATATACTAAATTAATGCAGACACATAGCAGTTTCATTGGTCCTCGTACATTTAACCTTCTACCACTACAAACTCAAATGATAAATAAAAATATAGAATATATTAAAGAGGTAAAATTATGGCTGAATGGCGCAGATATTGAAACGTTTTTACTATAAATTGATCCTTTCTACAACTCACTTGCTGAAACTTTATAAACTATTGTACATAATGTTTTTCTCTTTACTTTTTATAATAACTATAAACAAAAAAAAACTTTTTCTACTAATGTATATTATACTTTAGGTACTTGAAATATAGTAATCGTTTTATATTACCCACACTCAGGCAGTGCCTTAGTGGGTTTTCATTTCTTGTGTATACTATATGGTATTATATATATTTTGTTATTATATACTATCTATTAATATGTATAATATATGTAAAGAAATGAAAATAAATAAAGTTAAAAAAAAAAAAAAAGAAATAACCATTTATTGACAATTAGGTAAAACTTTACTGTTCGTCCAACAAATAATAAATTTATTCGAAATTCGCTAGAATTTACATTGTTTAGTCGCAATTTAAAGTGATTCAATCTTTTTATTATGTAGTGTACAGTAAAAATGATGCAGACTGTAAATGATTTATGTATTACAGTATTTCGTGAACATCTCACTGGGAGAACTTGTTGATATTGATGATGTTGCATTTTAATCTATTTTCCCGGTATAGTAGATATGAAACTAACAATCATGTTCGTAATGGCTGTTCTTTTTTGTACTTGACGAACAACAATAGACTCAACTACCCACAGCAAATGGGATTACGCACACAAAATTTGGGGTATATTGAAGCCTTCAGTCAGTGGGGAGAGAATATGTTTTAATTGATAAGTACCTACCGGTGACCGGAACACTCGACAAAATGACAATTCAACACACTTTTAAAAATGATGAAACAAAAACTACGTTAAATAGGTTAGTTTTTTCATTACCCTACATGTCTTTAAATCACTTTTCAAAGGTGTATTGAATTGTGTTGAGTTACCATGGAACCGTACCTACCTGGACATTTAGTATTAATGATTACGGCTGATAATATTAGCATTCGATACTGAATTTTGGTATTTCACATTGTCTATCTATCACCAAGAAACATGATTTTTTATTTAGATGTAGCACAAGAGTCCCATCTGCCTCCTGCTAACCGTATGAAGTAAGACTATGGTGTCCCCATAAGAACCGGAAGGTGATAAAGTAGAGGAAAGTGGGGAAGTTTCTTGCTATTCAGATCTGGTAACCAAACACGGCTAAAGCCTCTTCAAGCATTCTCAATTGTGGTCTATTGTGAACGTGATGCAAATATAGAATATATAATTTTTTGTAAAATTTATTGTGAAGCAAAAAAAAATTACTTGCGCACACCGAGATTTGATCCCGTGACTTTCGTAGTAGTGGTGAAAAACTTACCCCTCATTCTAATTAAATAATAAAACTAGAAATAACACATAATGATTATTTGACTGCTTATTATTACAATCAAATCTCAATAGCTTTTCTGATTGGTGTATCCTAAATAAGTTAACCCTCAATGTAAAAAAGTGTCAAGTCATGAAATTTTATAGGAAGAAAAACCCATTGATTTTCACATACTGTATGAATGATCAAGTCTTAGTATCTGTACCCGAAATAAAAGACCTGGGGATAATATTTGACCCCAAATGAACATTTATCTCCCACATTAACAATATAACCACTAAAGCGATGCAAATGTTGGGTTTCATATTAAGAACTGCAAAAGATTTCAAAAATTTAAAAACTTTAAAAATATTATATTCATCCATTGTCAGAAGCCATTTAGAATTCAACTCAACCATTTGGAATCCATTTTACAATATTCATGAAAAATCTATCGAGCGAATCCAACATAGATTTTTACGTAACATAAATTATAGATTAGGTATTCCTATTGAAAACATTAACTACACCTCACTGTTGAAAGTCATGGGCCTAGCCACATTAAAAGAAAGAAGAATATGTTCTGATCTCTTTTTTCTTTATAAAATTGTTAATAACATGTTTGACTCCCCTGAACTCCTTAGGTTGATCGACTTTCATGTGCCTAGTAGAACGGTTCGTCAGAAGGTACCTTACCATTGTAACATTGCAGGTACCATAGCAGAGATAAATTCAGTAATGAACCGACTACACAGTGCAGGGAATAAATATTGCGTGAACACTAACGGTACTGAATGTCTATCAGCCTATAAACACATTATTATTAAATCTGTATGTCAAATATGAACTTGGCAAACATTAAACGGAGTATGTGCGAACTATTTCCACTACTCTACAAATTACGTTTAAATAAATAAATATTATAATACTTAGTTTAATATAACTTAATATTATGGTACTTTGTTTAATATTATAATACTTGACTGAATATTGTAAAACTTAATTTAATATTATAATACTTGGTTTAATATTGTGGTACTTGACTTAATATTGTGATACTTGGTTTAATATTATAATACTTAACTAAATGTTTTTCTATTAGACTTTTTGTCGTTTCTTATCCTAATCTTGCGTAATAGAGATTGTTAATTAGAGTTACATAGTTTATAGGCTAATGTGAACAACAATTTCATCCTTTTTTATTCAATTGTTTTGGAGGATATTGGCAGATCATATATTTTTATTTCATTTACTTAAATTTCATGTTACCTACGTTTCGTAAACTCTTGTTTCATGTTACCTATATTTTGTTAACCTATGCATTGTTCAATCTTATATTTTATGTAATCTGTATATTCTTATATATTATGTAAACTCTTTATTGTTATTGTATTTAAAAAACATAATAGCATTGTATGTAAAAGCCCTATGGGCGTTTAAATAAAATAAATAAATAAATAAATAAATAATAGTAACTGATTTTTGGAGTATTATGCCATTTTGCACTTCTCCTCCTTTAGCAAACATTTCAGAGAACCTTGTAGTAGCATCATCAGGGCAGGGCAGGGCTTCTAGCGGTGATAATCTCAAATCATATCCGAAATAACACATTATTTCAAAACAACACGTCATTGTTTCAAAGAACATGTGTATAAACCCATAAATTTTTACAAACACGCATAAAGATATCACTTTATCGCCTCGTAGGATGTAACCTATATCATCTGTTTATTCAATTATTTTATTTTAGAAACAGACTTATTTGTTTTCGTGTTTATACTCGGATGAACAGAAACTCTGCTCTTATTTAAACTCCGTGATAAAGCACAAAGCGAAAATAAACAAACTTTATCTCTTAATTAAGATAATTAGATAAACAGTGTTAAGATTAACGCAAATGCTTTTAGCTGCAAAAAAAGCATCCTGTATGAAATAAAATTAGAACTTTAATGGCTTGTACCATTATTCCTATTGCGATAGGTGTAATGAATGCAATGAAACAGATTTTATTCTGGATACGTGGTAAACTGCGAGTTTAATATATCATTAAAATATAAATAACGCGTGTTGATTAAAATGAATGCGTTGTTAAAATATGGTAGTAATTAACAAAAAGGTAATTAGAGGTATCTAGAAATGCGTTGGGTGCAACAACAAAACAAACCAAATTTATTAAAATACTTTGCCAAGAAAAATCACTTATTTTTAAAATAATTATTGTACATATGTGGTAAATAGGTAAAGTTCAAAACAAAGGTACAATCAAACGGAAAAAAATGAAAAAAAAATGTTTACTCAGAATCAACGGCACTAGTGCCATTTAAACACATGGTACTATGTACAGTCATAGTACAATATAGAAAGAAAAGAAAAAAAAATTAAGTAAACAAGACAAAATATAAAGAATATACGTTAGTAAATAGTTGAGAAGAAACAAAAACAACAAAAAACCGCACGTGACGTTACGCAGTGACCTCGTTAAAATATGCACTGATAAAATGTTTGTAGTACAGGCATATTAAAAATATCAGCTAACAGCATAAGAGTTCAAATGGTTTGTTATCTATTCATAACAGACTTGAAGCATAAAACCGTTATATAATTAACACAATAATAATGTAGGAACGATAACGCACAATTTTTGCAAGTTTTTTTATGCATTTTAAATGACATATAGAAAGAGTTAGGTGCATACATTTTAAGCTCAGAATTCCGATTGAATACATTAATTATGTCCGTTTGATGAATCAATAAATGCATATAATAACATTGACTGACAGAATAATTATGTCAGACCTATTTCTACCTATCTAATCGTCATGATGTTATAGAGTTTATCTTTAAAAAAGTTCGAAATGGTCGTTAGTTCGTAAAAAAAAACTAGACCTAAAGAAAATTAATGAAATTTAAAGTAGGTATATTTTCAAAAAAAGAGGCTTATGAAGAAGCCAATAAGTCTTTGAAAGTGATAAAATTTTTTTTTTCACAATAAATATGCAATACTTTCAAGTCATACTGTTTTAATTTATACTACACTTCCATTAAAAGCATTTGCTTGTAGATGGAAGAGGAATGTACATTTGCGAAAAAATAATATAACTTGGTTACAAAGTAAAAAAAAAATTACAAAATTAAATCCATACAAATTATTGTATTTGTTGTAGAAAGAAAAAAAATATTATGGAGGATAAATAGAGTATAGTAGGATAATTTGTGAGATTTACAAGTGAAACTAGGGGAATCAGTTTTTTTTAACGATTTCCCTAAAATATTTTTTTTATATAGTCCAATATTTGTTTTTTAAAAATTAATGCTTCTAATTTCTTTTTGTAATTTATTAAAGAAATGTTTTCCTTTTTGGGTATAATGTTGCTGGGCAAAAGAAGTGTGTAGTTTAGGGCATGCAAATATGTATTTAAGTCTATTCCTTACATCCTTACCCTGACCACATCATTTGACCAAAACACATGAGAAAGGAGAGAGCAAACACTTACCAAACCTACATCTACCAAGCTATTTAAATTTGAAAACCTTTTACGTTCGTGTGTCGCAGAGTAAATACAGCCACCGCTGTTTACAGCTGTGAACATATTAATACAAAATATCTGCGATAAAATTATTTGTATTTTTTAGTTGAATTTTATATAAATACCGCAGAGAAAGGTTCCAACTGCTACTTCCTTATCGGAGTCAGTGAAACTAATGGGTGGCCAATCGGGGTATGTTATGAGGTTAAAGGGTAAGCGAACGGGAAGGAGATGGCAAAGAGGGAGATAGAAAAATACGAGGCTGTTCAATTATGTTTACTAAACACGGCTAAATCCATTTCAAGCAACGTTTCAATTCTGAATGCTGGTCTTTCACTAGGGCGATTCTTTGTGTATCGACCGCTTTAGAACGTGCCGCAACTGCTCAATGTATTATTTTATACGAAATAAAACTTCACACAACAAAATTTAATCAAACAAAATGTATTCGGTATATGAACCCACGATCCCAAAAGCCATAAGCAAAACATTTTTTTTTTAAAGAGTATTTTTTCCCATGCCGTAAAAATATTAAATGTTAATTACTGAGAAATTGGATTGTTACAACACCTTGTACTTTTAACATGTCGTACATAAAAAAGTAACTAAAGGTATCTAAATAAACTTATGAAGACGATGAAAATGTTATTTAACCGACGAAGGAACATTTTTGATACATCTATTCGAATTTCACTATTGTTATTGGGAATTAATTAATGAAAATTTTGGAAGCAGAACTTAACCCACTTCCCGGCATCCAATTGATCTGAAACTCTGCAGATTGATTCGTTTTTGATGACAATGAATTGTATTATTTTGGTGGCAATCGCGTATACACATGTGGACATAATATTTATTATACACATTTCTCTGAGAATGGTTAACATTAGAGCAGTTAACAAATGAACTTAACTTGATCCTACCCGATCGGCATTTAGCATTAGCAAGGTTTTTAGTGTAGATTCTTCATTCTCTGGTAAGGTAGGTTCATTCTAAAGTCAAACCAAAAAAATCTTCGAAATTGGCTATTAGCTGGTCCCAGAGATGGTGGAACTTGGTTCGAAATTAAAATGAGATGAAGTGCTCGTATGGTATAAAAACGTTGTTTTTTAAGGCTTGTTTTTTTAAGCAATATTTTTACTGTGGCACCGCCATACAATTGCTATTTTACTTTTCAAATTGACTGACCAAGCGTATCAAAGTCCCCTTTTAACTCGACCATTTCGAATTTCATCTTTCTCTACATTTGTTTTTAACGTTCCGGTTCTGATACTACTTTTTATCCCGCCAGAGTTCACATAATCGTGGTTCAATGAATAATCGATATTTATGGTACCTACCAGCCTGAAGAAAATGTTAAAAAACCAATTGTCATTGAGATGGTTTCATTTATTTGGACAAATTGTATAATTCTTAATTTGGAATAAAAAAAGTAAAATATTTATGGATCTATCAGATAGAAGAATTTTAAATGATATATTTTTTAATTCAAAATTATTAAATATTTAATTAACAGCCCTGAATTATTGGCATTCATTTATACGAATGTACCTGCCAGACTAACTCTACGAAAAGACACTTTTAAATGTAACAATAATCTCACAATACTAACTACTATATTTATTCACCAATTCCAAGAATTTATCACCTTGCAAAATAACGCTGTTAACTTATTGATATGTTTGGTATTAATATTTTTTTGGGTTTCAAAACGACACTTATTTCAGACTTATTTGCTCGTTATTAACTTTTATCATTTCTTGTCTTTTAAAAAAATCTTTTTCTATACCTTTCTACGAGTACATCGCATACTTTTTTTTAAATTTTCTTTTTTTTATAATGCGCATATTGATGACTGTATACATGTACGAACATACTTGATTTATATATTGTTATTTTTTGTTGTTGTTTTAAAAATAAAACCTTCTATTGGCACTGTATTATGCAGTAAATGATGTAAAATATGTATTATGTCAAAGCCCATCAGGGCGTTTAAATTAATAAATAAATAAATATTTGACATTTGTTACCCCTAGCGCCTCGGTGTTTAAAAAGGGAACTATTTCGCGGCTTACCATTGCTTAAGCGGGCGATTTAACCGGCTTAAATTGACTGATATACCGGGCCATACTCCAATAAAAATTGGTCCTGAAAAAACTACACGACCGAGAATAAATACCAACGTTATACAGCTACACACACAGACTAACTGAACGCTTTTACAAATCACTCGGGCGTAGTAAAAGTCAACTCATTCAAGAAATCGGACAGTACAATTCAATTAGCGAACTTACATTTAGGTATGTACACAGACTACCTAAACACATCATGATAGACTAAGATCATATCTGGCACATACCAGATTTAATTTATTAGAACGAGCAGTAGGTATTTTCTAATCTCCCGACTTCCACCCCATTATATAATGTAAATATATCTATGTATATAATATTTATGTAGGTACGTTTATTCTTTATTCTCTATCTTTTTACTCGGGAGATATTTTAAATTTATATTAGTATTTCGGATGACTAATTATTGCTTATAATTATTTGTTATCCTTTATGCTATGCATAAAACCTTGTCTTATAAACATTAGTTTATCATTAAAAAAAATAATAATATTTGACAAGTCAAAAATATTTTACCAATAAATGAAGATATTATATGTCTCGACGCCATGTAGTGAGAAATTTAGCACTAACAAAGCCTTTCCTACAAAAATAAAGTTGGTTGTTTACAGGTGAAAAAATATAATAAGCAGTAATTGTTGATTGAGGTACTAGTTCATATTGAATCATTTGGCGGGTTGGAAAAAAGCCGACATAGCTCAGTGGATACAGAGCACCTGACCAGACATCAGAAGGCACGGGTTCCATTCCCGTTGGCGGCATTTATTTTTACTCGGGAGATGTTTTCAACTTGTATTGGTATTTCGGATGACTAATTATTGCTTATTATTTGTTAAATGATTCACCACCTCATGGAAAATAAGAATCTAGAAAACGACAAAAAGTCCCTTTTGAAACGGTGAGCGTCCGAGCTAATAGATAAGTAAAATTAATTTATTTGAAAGATTTATGCAAATTACCAATATTGCCACGGTTGCTTCAGAAAATCGGTTTTTTGAGCCTAGGAAAATCTATAACATTTTGAATAATTTATTAACGGTCGGACAAGAGTGAAACCTTTTTTTGATATCTTCTGAAGTCCTGTTTTGACTTGACCTGTATCGCCTGTGGGTAAATTTGTTTGTACGTTCCATTTCCATTTCAAGATGGTTGCATGGAATGTGGTTTGAATTTCACATTTATTTCCATGAATTAATGCAAATCTTGGAAGTGGAAATTTACCCAGTTCCCGATATCCGATCGAGCTTAAACTCGACGGATAGACTCGTTGTCGATGACGATGCATTCTAACTTTCTATCATGCACACTCATTTTTCTGAAATTAGATAACATTATATCAGTTAATATAAGCAATAAATGTCGGTCTTATAATCGGGATTTGGTATCGTAGGTAGAATTGTCGACTCCACTTTCTGGGTAGAAAGGTTCAATCCTCCGTTAAACCCATTTTTTAATGTTTTAAAAGATATTTGAAATTGACTGTTTTAGCGAAAACTGTTTTTTTTTTACGGGTTAATTTTATCAAATGCGAAATCATCGTATTTACTTGAACTTTTTCATTCTCACATTTTGTCAATTTTATGTATCCTACCTGTCCAAAGAAAGTTCGAAAAAAGAATTGTCATTGTCACAGATAGTGACGATTCTTTTGGAAAAATGAATGATTCCTTTGTTTAAAAAAATTTTCTATGAAATATTCTATGGTTTATAATTAAGTAAGTAGGTACCTATTTCAGTGCCTACTTACAAATCCTATGATTTCAGAGGAAAATTTGGCTTTGTTTTATGAAGTGCGAGAAGACATTGTTATTTGATTTACTATATTATATTATAGTGGTACCTACTTTAAAAAAATATATGTTTATTAAAAATTCCGCGAGATTTTTGACCTTAACACCTTTAGATTTGCACCAGAAAAGGAATATATGTCATTATAAAATTACGCCGCCAATAATTTCCACATACATTATTTACTTACTAAAATCGATAAAATAGATGATGCACATTAATTGATCAAAAATAACTCTTCTTAAAAATATAGTTTGATTAAATGTTTTTATTTAATTGATTTGCTCGATGGTTGTGCTTGATATATTGTTTCACAATATGTTTCCTAAATATAACGCAGTGTAAATGAGGATCCAAAATTATTCCACAACAAATTATAGTTAAACCAGTTATCAATACTTCTATCAAAGTGTGTGGAAGTATGCAGTTCCATGAAAGAGCGCGAAACAGTGGAAAGGTGGAGGAAAAATAATGCATTTCGAATATTTAGCGTAAGTGGGCGTGTATGTGTGTGATACGTGTATTTATATTATGAGTGTGTATGTAGGTCATGGCGTGCAACGACAAGTTACTTTTAGATTGTAATCATACTTCTGTCGAAACCTATTCAATGGATTTATAGCGGAACGTAGTTATTTTTTTAACATGATTATATTACTAAAGTAACGTTAAGTATAAATATGACATTAATTAACCGTTCTTTTCATACATTCAATAATATTTGTCAAAAATCTAACATCAACATTTTTTCGGATTACATGCCCATATTTAAAAGGAGCATCGTATCAATGATATAAACTGTTTAATGCACATACATATACACACAAACACCCACACACATATATACATACCACATACAAGACATTGCAAGTCATATTACCTCTTGTCATCATTTATCTTTCATATCTTTAAAGATTTAATATCTGTAATTTTTTTCATCACTGTAATCAATGTACTGTTTGTTTCTATAATATAAAATAAATAAATATATAGATATAGGCCAAAAAATCGAATACCTCCAAACTCTCTTTTGCGTAGATATTTGATGTTTGAAGCGCAAACGAAAGCGATTCTACCAAACTGTTTTTCATAAAATGAATGCAGAACTCTTGATAAAAATGTTTTGTTATGAGTGACATTCAAACACCATTTTTTAAATAAAATGCGGAGATTTAAGCTTTCCGCGCTAACCGGCAAACCCCAGTGCCACAGTCGACATATTCGCTACAAAACATGAACAAATGGAAACAAAGCTTTTATCGTACTGACAAATAATATGTTGAGCTGGAGTAAAGTTAGGACAGACTTCTGGATACAAAGCTTAGTGCTGGGAGCTTCGAGCTGCAAGCTTTCCACGCCGGGATGGCATTTTCCTGGAGCTTTATATCAGAGAGAACCGTATATTACTCTGTGAATTGTTGTGCTTTTTGGTGATTTATCCTCACTGCATATCTAGCCATCTTGAATTGTGAAAATGTGTGCGAGATTTATATCTGCTATTGAATAGAGCTTTTATAATGTGTATTCTGGGATTCTCACAATGGTACACTTAAAATTTATGGCCCATATTGAATAATGCATTGCTTTTTTTCAGCATGGAATGAGTATTTGTGTTTTATTTTACTTTAAATACAGCTTACACGGTTTTCCGGGGAAAGCGGGACAGTAAATAACGGCCATGTGTATGCGAGTTCTTTCTCACGACGCTATACTGACGCCAACATGTTGATTTTTAAATACGTCTTTTTGAAAATCACTTTTGTTTTCGTTAATAAATGTTAATTTTAGAAGAGGAAAATTACGTGAGGTTTTTATCGTTCTGAAACTCGGCAGATACACCTGTTTTCGATGACAATGCATTCTATTCACCTTTGGTGGAAATCACGCACATGCACGTAGGCATACACGCATTTTTCTGAAATTCGATGACATTACAGCAGTTAATGTATGCAATAAATGTCTGTCTTATCCAATCTGGATTTGGCTCAGTTAGTAGAGTTGTCGACTCTAGTTCCTGGGTAGGAAGGTTCAATCCTCAATCAAACCAAATAAAAAAGTTTTTAAAGAACTTTTAAAATAGGTGTGTTCTGGTAATTTAAAAAAAAATTATATTTACAAATAAGTATGTTGTATTGTGTTGCACAACCATTCCTTGTCTGAAAAAAAAACTTTAGTAAAAAACTACATAATTTAAAATAATATAATTAAATTGACAGTATTAATATTTTTTATTTTTTCTTCGTGTTATATGCGTAGCGTAGCGTAGTTATATATATATTTTTTAATCTCTCTCAAGATACTCAAATAAGTAAAAAAAAATTTTTTCACATGGTCATATTTAATAAATGGGTTCAAAAAATTATATAAAAATCGGTTCAAAGATAAATAACCGGTGTAAATTGCTTATCTTGAATGTTCATCTAATATATTTGGAACATATAAAGAAATCGAAATTTACTCTACAAACTACACGCACTGACTATCAACTTTCTAATGTATTATTTCAAAACAAAATTATGTAACAAACATTTATTCCCAAATTTACATTAACACACCATCAAAAAATCAACAAGGAGGATAAAAACCGTTTTCTATATTAAATCCTACCACAACATAATATAAGAAATTTCTCTGATTTACCGCTGACGTGATTATATTATTATACACTGAACAAATGAACAAATAATTAACCATTTTAAAAATGTTCTACATTCAATCATATCAAGCTGATACTGAGATAAAGCCCCTTTTTAAAGACATGCATTTATTATACATAATTATGTATTCTTCCTTTTAACCATTTACACTGTTTGCATAGACATTCAAATTAATAGACTTGCACTAACATGAAATCTGGTTATCATTTCGACGAGCTGGAAGTGAACCACGTGACCATATTTTTGGCACCAGTAGGGTTCGAAAATGCTTTAAATAAACTATGACATCAGTCGTACGTTGACCACCGAAGGGTGCACATTGAAATAACCAGACCATGCGCAGAAAGTAAAGTTTTCTAAACTAAGGCGAAGGTTTGGAGGGCTATTCATTATGGGACATATTGGAATTGCCGGGCATAGCAACGTTAAAGTTGAGTGAGATGGGAGATGCCATTTTAAAAAGGACTAGTAATTCTAAAGCAGATTTTATTTCCGAGGACCGAATAATCACCATATTACAATGCGAGTTGCATGTATACAGTCAGATTCATTTATTGACGAAAATGAGAGTCACGCCTCCCGCTCCTCTATTAATTTGAATGTCTGTGCTTGTTTATCATTTCCTTTCGCATTACCTTTACAGATAATATTAAAATTATATTATTGATGTTACAATGATTTTTCTTTAAATTTTAATGTCTTTTTAGTAATGTATTATATTTTCATATGAAAATATAACTAATTTTTATTATGTAATTTTTATTATGTAATATTTATTATAATATAATAAAATGATAAAATCATCAGCCGCTCTTATCACTAGTATATGTATATCTGTGTTGAGATATGCAACTTTACATAGTTAACACCAAAGATATTAGAAGAACGAGATGTGCTATGCGCAGTTCGTACTGAGTGGAATTGTTTTGCCGAGTGTCGCCGGTTTTGTTCACAAATACTACTGCACACCTTCGCTTACGCTAAGGCATCGCTAAGGTATCCGCACTAATACATAGAACAGATTTCTGTGCGTACACGTCCCGATACCGTTCAAAGTACCCTAATTAGGTAGTACTCCGGCTACGGTCCGGCGGCCAACATGGCATATTTCGTTCTTCTAATATCTTTGGTTAACACTTATAGTTAATAAATAAAAAACACATCAACTTGAAACATATTAAAATAATATAATCCTACAAAATTATTACAAAAAACTACAGTTAATCAAACTAAAAAATATATTGCTGGATAGTAAATATATAGTTGACAACTATAGTTGTAAACTATTTAAGGGTGGAGACACATTACGCTATATGCATCATGGGAATGTATGGCGAGCGATATGCTGAAATAAGTCAAGCCACGAGAGTATAAAATTAATGCTAAGTACATTGCTTACTATACTTTTTGCTATTATTACACTGTTAACATTGATTCGCGTAGATGTGTGAGTTTCGTGCAACAAGCCTGTTTTATGTACTAAAATAAAATTAATTAAAAAAGATTTTTTTATGAAAAACTAATGTTTACATGGCAAGGTTTTTATGAATAACTCAAAGGATAAATATTATTTTTAAACAATAATAATTAGCCTGAAATAACAACATAAATTGATTCTATAAAAAAATCTTGCGAGAAAAAAAAATACATGCCGCCGAGGTGAATTGTACCCGCAGTCTTCTGATTGAAGGTCAGGTGCTCTACCAATTACGCTTCGTCGGCTTATTCAAAACCCGTCAAATTATTTAATTTTTTATAAAAAAATTGCTTATTAGAGTTTTTTCACTAGAAAAAAATGCGGGTTCATTTTCCAATTCAGTTTTTCTTGTAAGATTTATTCAATTTATATAGGTGTTTCAGGCTAATAATTAATGCTTAAAAATAAATAATGTACCGTTCAATTTGTTGTTTGAAAGAAAAAACTTTTACACCCTTACATTTAATAATATACATACAATAACAACCAATAAGGCAGGAAATCCGTACAGTCTCCACAAACATGTATTACATTTATGGGTTGCCTTACAATATGTAAAGCCCCTCCCTTCCACACCCCTCCCCGACCCCACTACCTACTCCGCTGCCCTGATGCTCTCTCCCTCACATTTATATACTTTCTCTTTCTTTATTGTTTACTTAATAATCTTCCTCTGTATTATATTTTAGTTTATATTTGTACTGTCCTGATGAAGGTTGAGTTCAACCGAAACCGGTCGACGTATATAAATGTAATAAAGTGGTTTAAAACAAAGATATTCTTTCATTTGTGTAATAATGTCAAGCCACAAAGTGTTTGCTTCCTTCGATAATTTAATATGTAAAGAGTTCGCTTAATCCAAAAATAAGATTATGAACCCAAATAATTTTCGCTAATTCACGGATTAAAAAATTATTCTACGGCGTCATTCTTGCAAAACCCATGCCATTCAAAAAAGCTTCGGGAAAATTCGCCTCAATTTGAAACAATGGACCACCGCAACAATGCCGACATAACTCTTGAATACTTTGTGGCGGGCTGGCTTTGTCAGGCGAAAACCTCACAGGGGCAGGTAAATATCCTAGATTATATAACAAAGAAGATATTCCACGTAACTATGGAGATATTACATGTAACGCCATTAAAATAATTATTTAGTTGCACAATATTCTTAAATAATAATGTATAATAATGACTAGCCATTTAATAAATAAAGATTCGAAATTTTAAAATTAGAAATTCATATGTCATACGGCATATATTCTGGTCTAGTAATGTGTAATTTCTATCACCTTAGAAATTCTAAAAATATAATACTATAGGATTCATATGTCTTATACTTTTTTTTTTTTTTTTTATTTATTAACTTTCAAAAATACATTTTTTACAATTAAGTCCCGTTAAACTGATTGATATCAGTTTGTCAACGGGTTCTTTTAACAATTACTTTTTAAATTCATATACAATTTTAACAAGTACATAAAATATACACATAATTACATTAGTACAAAAAAATTCTTTCACATAACCATTTTTTTAACATACATTTCCTTCTGTGAGTCAATTCACAGCTTTTTATTGAGTTTGGTAACATGTTGTAAATTATTGGAACGAGGTATTCTTTGACCATATTTATTCAGGTATCTGGGAACTACAAGTCCATCGTTTGCAATTAGTCTTGTATTATGAACATGTGTCACTATTTTATTATGTTCAGATTGAGATGTATGCTGACTCGCAATTTTAAGCCACAATAAAGCACGAACAGATATTACATTTACAGAGTTGTATAGTAATGACTTTGGTACTGATTTATAAATTTGAAAATTCTAACTATACAATTGTAAATGTTCTCCAAAATGCCCTGGAAAGAATCTCAGACTTGTGATGTCCCGAAAGAAACCATTCATCTGTTCTGAATGCAATTACTAATGTTATCCAAATTGACCCTGGTAATAAATTACATCTTTGAGATTCTTTCAAGGATAAAGAAACCATCCTGTCACTTCGAATGCAATCAACAATGTTCTCAAAATTTGTTTTGACAGCATCGCCATTCCATTTTAAGAATATTATGTACTAAATACACAATTTGGCTGTCCTGAAACGGGAATCCTTCCCAGTTGGACAGACAAAGGTTCATTTTGTTTTGTATTGTTTGTAATTTATATATATATAAAATAAATAAACTGTGGGTATAAAAATAAGCTAAGTTGATTTGCGTAGTGTAAGAGTGGGACGGCAATAGTCTGGCCTTTATATAAAGTAGCTCAATCTCACACAGCCTCTTTTTAAATCAGACAATCATTTATGCTAGAAGTTAGTCCGCAATAATAGTATTCCTTATATCGGTGTATCAATTCAATAAACGACTTTAATATAAGAATAGAGTGTAATCATTGAAGAAGTCTAAGTGGAGCACTATTACCAGCGACACAAATCTAATGTAGGAGCTAATTCGAAAATGTACCGTGCTCTTTAAATTTTCAATACTATTGTTTCCAGATTCACTGCCGATATTTAAAAAGAGCCGCATGTAATGAAAATAAATTGTTCAATACGCATACACATACATACACATCCCATCACAGATCACCACTTCTCACACCAACATATCCACAAACACATACCCACAGAACTATACACTACGCACGTCTTCCCCAGTAATTACAAAATATACATACCACAAATAAGACATTAAAGGGAAACATATCATAAGTACCCACTGTGAAATTTTAAAATCATCAACATTTTTCATCACCATAACCAATGTACTGTTTTGTTTCCATAATTTAAATAAATAATACATAGTAACTAATTTCAAATATTATAAGGATGACGTTAAATTCAAATTTTTTTATTTATTTATTGTTTTTGTGTTTAATTCGTAGAACTCCATTTAATTTTTTTTTTAAATTTAATTAAAATCAAATTTAATAATATAATTATTAAGTTCTGCAAGTATTTTTTGGTTTTTGTTAGTGTTACAGCTGTTTCGGCTTTCAAGGCCATTTTCAAACTGTCAGTTTGAAAATTCAGTTTGAAAATGGCCTTGAAAGCCGAAACAGCTGTTAAAACACTAACAAAAACCAAAAAATACTTGCAGAACTTAATAATTATATTATTAAATTTGATTTTAATTAAATTTTTAAAAAAATCCAAAGATATTTCGTAAAATGTGGTTGTTATCTCGACACCTATTTTATTTTGGTTCTGTTTTGAATCTTCGATTACTAAAAATGATTTTCAAACAATAAGTTTTAGCCTATGTCTGTATACATTTAATGAGTGCAAACATGATATTGCAGGTTCAATAATGTGGATTTAACCAGCAGAGAATTGAACCCGTGACCCCTTCAATAGATATTGTGTAATAGAGAAAAATTCTCGTGTCGGACAAGATATGTGACTTGGTACTATAATTAGTAACAAGACAGCCCGGCAAGCAGTAGCCCAGGTGACACAGAAATATTTATTTTCTTCTGCCTTTTCGATTTTATAATTCGATAGTTTGAATTTTATTAATAACTACGTAAACATCACGCTGTTTCTACGTAGGGGTAGGCAGAAAGGTAAATTTAGCGATAAGCGTGCTTGTAAAATGTTATTTTTTCCAAATATTTATAAACTATAAACTTCGATCGTTGGGCATCAAAGGTAAATTATTGAGTTGGATTGTTAGTTATCTTAGCCATAGGGTGCTTAGTGTTAAGATTAATTCTGTACAATCTTATATATATTCGAGGCCACAAGTGGGGTTCCTCAAGGGTCCCACCTCGGCCCAATATTTTTCTTATTATTCATCAATGACATTGTTGACCAATTTAATGATGTAGAAGTTCTGCTATTTGCTGACGACTTAAAAATATATAAAAGAATACGAAATGTATCCGATTGTCAAATTTTACAGAGTAATTTAGAACAACTTCATCAATGGTGTGAACAAAATGCTTTATTTTTGAACATTCAGAAATGTCAAGTAATACGATTTTCCAAAACTCGTTATAATATATTATATGAATATACATTAAATAATATTAAATTAATACCAGTATCACATATTCGTGACTTGGGTGTAATATTCGTTGAAAACTTGTCATTCATTGAACACATCAACTATATAACTAATAAGGCTTTAAAGATACTTGGCTTCCTTTGCAGAACTTTAACCGATTTTAAGTCCATAGATTGTATGAGAACCCTCTATACTTCATTAGTCAGAAGTCAATTGGAGTATAATTCACCTATTTGGTCCCCTTTATATAAAGTTCACTCCAATAATATAGAAAGAGTTCAGCACAAATTTCTTAAGTACGTAAATTTTAAGCTCGGAATTCCTATTGATTACATTAATTATGTCAGTTTGATGAATCAATTGCATCTAATAACACTGTCTGACAGGAGAATTATTTCAGACCTGGTTGTGTTACACAGAGTCATTAACAACTTAATTGATAGTCCTGCCATCCTTGCCACTATTAAACTACATGTGCCGACTAGGAATACAAGGCAAAATATAACATTCTTCTGTAATACATACTCGACCAACTATCAGACACACTCACTGACCAATAGGATGCATGATCTGGGCAACAAGTATGGGGGTGTTATTGATTTATTTATTGACTCAATATATAGAATTAAGCATAATCTACATCAACACTTTGTTGAATCCTACAAATTAGAGTAGCTTTGATAAATTAGTTTTAATGATTTGTTTTAAATGTAATGTTGTTGTAATTTCTTTTTTACTTTATGTTATTTTTTTCCTTCTTTAAAATGGATCACATCTATTTACTGTCAATATCTCCTGTATAATACAGATTCTCTTATTGTACTGCATCATGTATCACTTCTATGTAAAAGCCTTTTTAGGCGTATATATATATAAATAAATAAATAAATGATAAATTTTCAATAGTATGACGAATCTTCCGTGGTTCTTTCGTCAATATGCTCACGCAAGACCTGTAATGACCATGTAAAAATTTCTAAACCGAGGCTAAAAATTGTTCAGAAACCATTATATTTCTTGACAGATGCTTTTGATAATCCTAAAATGTTTTTATAAAAATGTATAAGTTTAGATATTGTACGAGAAGGATCACCGATTTAATTTGGTGAATTGTATTATTTGATATTGTTAATTTGATGTGTTTAAAAAAAATTAAATAAGCAAGATTCGGCCTCTATGGCGTAGTTGTGAATGCAATGTTTTTAGATCGGGAGGTTGTGGGTTAATTTATCTCTTAAACTAAACTTTAAAAAAAATCTTTAACAATTTTTACCGCCAATCTTAAATAGAAGATTTTTATTGCCTCTTGTAAACTGGCAACATTTGAAGTGTAAACATTCGATTTGAAACAGATGACATCGCAATACTTGTCAATCTCTTTATCCGCAATGGCTCTGCAATTATGGTCGAATTATGTCAAGGGCATTTTAACCTCAATTTTATTTACAATCAATGTTCAAAATTGCTTCGAATTGTGTGATTAACCACGTATACTAAAAATATAAGTGTTTGGGTTAATTTCCAATTGAAAGTGTCTGAAACATGTTTGGTTAATCCTGGGTAGTTCCTATTAGGTATAAATAATAGTATATCTTAACTTCAGACGCAATCAATATCTTAAGTGAGACATTAAATATCTCATAAGCCACCACTCTGTTTGATACGGGAGCGATTTGCCATAGATAACGTCAACAGTCCGTAGACAGGAAGCTCTCCGCTGCGGCTGTCGTTTTCCCGCCACTTTCTGCCAAAAATGGCCGCCCTTTCCCGAACAAATTTCCAAACACAAATGGAACAACGGAATAATGGGTCGATTGTAGAGGTCGCTGACAGAGAAGACAATTTCAACATTTAATGCATAAATAAAACTTTTTAACATTTAAAAAGGTCTTTCCGTGAAGAATTTCACATTTTTTTAGTTTTCTTAAATAATCTTTTTACCAGAAATGAATTAAAATTTTATAATATTAAAAATGAAAAAAAAAAAACATCGACAATTTTACAAATTCTAATCATATTTATTCAACTGATATTCTCTCGTCTTATAAAGGCACCCGCAGACGGCGGCCGATGGAAATTATTACAAAATTCATTCATATTATTTAAAAATTCTCCCTAGTGTCGCGTCGTGTGCTCAAATCCGTAATGGATTTTAATGCCCGCAAACGGTCGCCGAGACAAGTCTCTCGTCTGAGGGCGCTCTAGTAATTATTGTTTTTCAATTGTAAAAACCTAACTTTGTACAGTAAAATCTATTTAAAGCTGACCACAACAACGTTCTACACATTATATTAATGATAATTTTACAAGGAGGAACTCCATAATTGGTTTTATTTTAGCAATATAATACGATGTACAAACTGATTAAATTTAAATTGTAGATTTCCCGAAAATCAATAAATAAATAATTATAGTTTCTAATGATAATTATTAATAAATATATTTAAATAATAATAAGTATAATATAAATGCACGGAATTAGGAAACGATATTAAAAGGAGTTGTCATTCTCAGACTATAAAAATATTACCATTTGTTATTTCGGCTACTGGCATTATATCCAGCTCTCTCATTCAAAACTTAGGCATATTAGATCTGTCAAAGGATTTATATGTAAAAATGAAAAATGCATGTAGGAGAAAGATTTTTTAAACATTTATATTGAGGGTTCAGTAGGATTTATAGGTCCAGTTAGGAGTTTTACCTAAACGAACCCTCTAATATGAAAATATCTGGAGTCGGTGAATTATTTTCCTATTTGATCTCTGGTGAGTCGACGTGTTGTTCTTGTACTGTTTTGTATTTATTATGCTTATATAATGTGGATTGACTAGATGATCATTTGTGAAAAAGTGTATGGAAGGGTTTAGTTTATCCTATGGGGAAGATTTAACCCGGACTAAAGTCGAAAAAAAAATTATTAGTGATAATTATCACTAATCATTACAACAATACTACATGTAAACAGTGCACGGTTTTGTTTCTGCTCCAGTTTAAAACATAAATAAGAATACTTAATTTTATACCTGTGCGTATAGGAAGTACTAAATTACAAGTGCAAATCGAGTTTTAGTGTAGTGATAGAATTCCAAGTGATTCCAATCTCGCAGTTAAAAGATATATCAAAAACAAAATAATTATAAATCTGTCATCAGAACTGTCGATTCGTCAGTTCGCACTTGCTTCTAGTGTGTGTGTACGTAAAGTTACCTTCACATTTACGCATACTATCCCGAGTACGTGATCAGGGCAGCTAAACTTTTTCATATATTATATTTCTGCTTGATCTACTAATTATGGATTCGTGTGATCCCTACCATTTTATTACGATGGCAAGTAATATAATAAACTCTATGAACAGTACCATTATGGATCCATCGAATAAATTTACCAAATAACAAATGGCTAAATTAACTCCTAAACTTTCGGAACTTTTGGGGAATATTAGTGTTGTTGGTGCGAAAGTGGGCTTCCTGGAAGGAGAGCTGAAGGCCTATACAAATATCTCACAACAGAAGCCACCTCAGGTCCAACCTCTACCTAACACCATACAAGACCTACCTGGAATTTGCGAAACACTAGCGGAAATGGAGGAGAGAAAATTACGTTCTAAGAATATTATAATGTTTAATGTTCCTGAGTGCTCAACTGGTACTCAAACTGACTGCATGAGGGAGGATAAGAACAAAGTTTTGAGTATTCTAAGCAAAGTTGAAAATGTTGATACCTCTGAAATAAAAATGTTCCGTTTAGGTAAAAAAGAAATGGATAAAATACGTCCGATCAAGATTGAACTGTCAGACCAACATCAAGTGAAACTGGTTCTTCAAAAAAAGGCGATAGACTACAAAAATTTCAGTATTAAAACCAAAAAAGACTTAACATGGGTTCAGCGCCAAGAAATTCAAAATGTATGGAAGGAGTTAGAAAATCGGAAAAATAAGGGAGAAAATAATTTAACCATAAAATATATTAACAACTCACCTAAAATTATCAATGTTCAACCAAAAAACTCCAGCCATATAAACGCCTCATCTACTACCAGAACGTCAGGGGCATCAGAACAAAATTAAAGGAGTTCAGAGTAAATGCTCCATCTTTCTCAAATGATGTCATCATACTCACTGAAACATGGCTAACATCATCAATCTTCTCAGCGGAGCTAGGACTACATAGGCACCATGTCCACCGAGCAGACCGGAGTTACCATACCAGCTCCAATACAAGAGGAGGTGGTGTCCTGATAGCGGTCCGCAAAAATATTACTTCGAAAGTACTCAAAATCAAAAATACTGATGTGGAACAATTGTTCGTATTATTAAGTGGTGATTTCAAGAAAACTATTATTGGAACTGTTTATATTCCTCCTAATGCCAACATATCAATCTATAAAAAACACTGTGAAGATGTTGAGTTAGTAAAAACAAAATATCCAAATCATCAAATAATTATTTGCGGTGATTATAATTTACCTAATTGCAATTTCAACGTTTTAGACAGTAATTTGAATTCAATACCAACAACCGCCTGCGAACGAGCAATTCTAGATATGTCTTTACTTTTTAATTTAACCCAATATAACCATGTACGTAATATTAATAATCGTGTTCTTGATCTAGTTTTGTCAAATGAAAGCAACGTAATTATAAATGAATCATTAGAGTCTATTCTTCCGATAGACAACCACCATCCCCCACTAGCAATACTTATCTCTTGTACTAAAGAAGGCAATAAAAATAATTCAATTCCTACGTATAACTTTAAAAATGCCAACTATAGGAACATAAATGATCGTCTCCACAAGGAAGATTGGTCATTTCTTAAAGAAGGCGACATTAATCAAAATATTGAATCATTTTATTACTTGCTGAATAAAATTATTACAGATCTCATCCCACTCATTCATTTTAAAGCATCAAAATATCCGAGATGGTTCAATAAAGAACTTGTTCAATTAACTGCCCTTAAAAAAGTTTTACATAAGAAATATAAAGAAGACAGGTCATTATCAAATTATATTGAATTTAAAAACGTTAGAAAAGATTGTAAAATCTTATCAAAAATGTGCTACAATTCTTTTATTATTAATGTTGAAACTTCAATAAATCATAATGTAAAGTATTTTTGGAACTATGCAAAATCAATGAAAAATAACAACTTTGGTATACCCGCCAACTTGGAATATGCAGGTAAAAAGGCCAAAGACACTCAAAGTATCGCTGACCTTTTTGCTGATTTTTTTAAAAGCGTTTATGAATGTGAGACACCAGTTTCTGCTATTACAGTATCAAATTTTACTACTGATCATAATCTTAATTTATCTTTTATCCACATAGAATATAATGATATATTGACTGAACTAAAATTACTAGATCAAAGCAAAAGTGGTGGACCAGATAAAATACCTCCTGTATTTTTGAATAATTGTGCTACCAATCTGGCGTATCCTTTATATTTGCTGTTTAATCAGTCTTTACGAACAGGATGTTTTCCGACTAAATGGAAATTCAGCTTTCTTACGCCTATTTTTAAAAAAGGCGATAAACACGAGGTGATTAATTACAGACCGGTGTGCCTTTTATCAACAATTCCTAAAGTTTTTGAAAAAATTCTTCTTAAAAAAGTTATTTTCCGACTAAACCACGTCATTTCTCCTAAACAACATGGTTTCTCTACTGGAAAATCTACCCTTACTAACTTGTTAACCTATCAAAACTATATATCTGATTCCATGTCTAGTAAATGTCAAGTTGACTCTATTTATACCGATTTTAGCAAGGCGTTCGATAAAGTCAATCATGAGTTATTGCTGAATAAACTCCATAAATTCGGTATAGGTGGTTCACTATATAAGTGGTTTAATAGTTACTTGACCAACAGATTACTGGCTGTTAAAATTGATGGCACACTTTCATACAAATTCACTGCTACGAGTGGTGTTCCCCAGGGATCACACTTAGGTCCAATCCTGTTTTTATTATTTGTCAATGATGTATTGTATATTTTCAATGATGTTCAAGTGTTAATGTTTGCAGACGACCTGAAATTATTCAAAGCTATCAGAAACATTAACGATTGCCATATATTGTCAAATAACTTGTCAAGATTAATTATATGGTGTCGTGATAACCGCTTGCAACTTAACATAAGCAAATGTCAAATTATGAGGTTTCATCGAATAAAGTATCCAATACTTTTTGATTATTCCATTAACAACATGTCGTTAGTATCTGTCTCGGAAATTAATGACTTAGGTATTTGGTTTGACACGAAACTTAACTTTATCAAGCATATTGAAATAATAACCAATAAAGCTTTGAAAATGTTGGGATTTATTTTAAGGGTATCTAGTGATTTCAATAATGTAAATACTGTAAAAACATTATATATGTCACTAGTAAGGAGTCATGTAGAATACAATTCCACGGTTTGGTCCCCAAATTATGAGGTTTATTCACATGCGATTGAAAGAATCCAAAATAAATTTTTAAGATATGTAAATTTCAAAATGGGCATTCCTAGAGAAAACCTAAATTACGATAACTTACTTTGTTCATTAAATTTAATAAAATTATCTGATCGCAGAATTATTTCCGATTTAACCTGTTTGTATAAAATCATTAATTCAATGTTTGATACCCCTGATTTATTATATGTAATCTCTTTTCATACTCCAAGCAGGTCGGTTTCAAGACAGTACCTACCATATTATTGTAGCAATTCTATGTCAACGTCCCAATATCATACTCCTATGCGACGGATTCAACAACTAGGAAACAAATACTCAGATGTTGTTGATATATTTAGTACATCAATTTCAATATATAAGCATACCCTATTGAAGTTTTTTTTTTCATCGAGTAGTGGAATATTTTAATAAAGGTATTTAATTTGATTTGACTAACATTTAATAATTTTGTCAACTGAAACAGAAAAAATATTTTGGATTTTTTATATGTTGTGCCTGCATTCTGTGTAGATCAAGTTGAGTGATATTTTGACTTTATATTTATTTTTCTGCAATTGTATTAATAGTCGTTTCCTGCACTATTTTCATGTATAATTTCGTAAATATTTTTTATATATATGTATGTAAAAGCCTTAATAGGCGTGAAATAAATAAATAATAAATAATATTTTTTTCGCTAAATGAAAAATTCTAAGCCTTGGTATCTTTTAGTAAGCGCATTACGTTTTAACAAATATTTTTTGTCATAGTGATCTGAGTATTGTTTTCTATCTGACCATGGTACTGTTGGTAAAATTCATTATGGAAATTTTCACGTAAATAACAACAACAACAACAAAAAACTTACAAATTACGGCAAACGCCCCTGTAAAGGGCGTTGGCGCGTTAATGGTCAATGTGTATGGAAAATTGTTATTATAATCTGTATAATTTTTAATAAAGATGGAAAATTCCTGGCACGTTCTGCTCATTATATCAAACCCTTTAGAATTTGTAGTAATCTGCTACATACCTGGTTTTATGGCACGCCTGCCGGCGCTTGTGCAAATAAATATTTTTAAATTATTATTTTTATGCGTTCCTAAGTATCACCATTCAAGGCAAAGCTACACCATTAGATATTATGTGGGCTTGTTTATTGAAAATGGTTTAAAAATTCTACCTTCTTAAGTTTTCTTATATATCCCTACCGCACAAGAGTTCCAACAGCCCGGAGCTAGTAGGACTATGGTGTCCCCAATTGGTGTATTGACTGACTGAAGCGAATTGGAAAACGAACAAGATGAGGTAAAGGAAAGTGAATAAGTACCAGACTATGCAGATCTGGTTAAATAAACACGGATAAACGCATTTACAGCAAAGTTTTTTAATGGTGGTCTTCTTCTGAGATTATCTCTATCCTTCCACACACTTTTCCACAAATATTCATCTAGTCAATCAACATTATGCAAGTGCATTATATAAGTAAAATAAATACAAAACAATACAAGAACAACACGTTAACTCACCAGAGATCAAATGGGAAAATAATTCACCGACTCCAGATATTTTCATATCAGAGGGTTCGGCTCGGTAGAACTCCTAACGGGGCCTATAAATCCTACTGATCCCTCAGCATAAATATTTAAAATTTCTTTCGTTATCCTACATATATTAAAAATGACTGATTTTTGCATTTTTATATATTTTTATTTGATAGATCTAATACGCCTAAATTTTTAATGAGAGAGCTAGGTATAGCTAGTAGCCGAAATAACGAATGGTAATATTTTTATAGTCTGAGAATGCCAAATTCTTTTTATCTCATTTCCTTAATCCGTGTATTTTCTTATTTTTTCATTAAGAGATTTTTAAATCTTACAGGAATTTGGAATAGCGACATCAATGATATAATTTTTTTTTTTTAATTGTGTCATGTAAAACTATATCGGGTCTATTATGACTAATCGTTTGGTCTGTTAGTATAGTTTTATAATAACATATTTCATAAAATTCGTTTTCTAAAAATGAATTTGGTTCGTATTCAAAATATGGTACTATATTACGGCAGTCAATCAAGTTATGTTTAATTACCAATCGTTGGTGAATTATTTTTAAAACGTGATTGTGCCTAAATGTATACTCGGACGGTGCTAATATAGAACATCTCGATATAATATATTCTATATTTTCCGGAAAAGCCAAACATTTTCTACATAAATCATCAATTTGATTTGTATCTTTGATTATATGCTTCCTATAATTTTTAGTATTAATGACTCTATCCTGAATGGCAAGCATAAATCCTTCTGTTTCTGCGCTCAACTCTCCTATACTCAACCATTTGTTTGACGAAAATTTGTCAACATACTTTGATTGAGATAATTGAAGTGTTTTGCGTGTAAAATTTTATTTGACCAGGAATCTAATAATTCCTGGTTGGGATTTATAAAAATGTTGGCATTCTCATCGTATAAATTTAAAGGTGTAATATTTCTATCTGCCTTGCAAATTATTTTGTGCATTTCCGAGCTATGAGCTTTCCTATGGAAAAAAGTTCTTAGCATTTCTACCTGATTATGTTTCAAAGAAGTTATTTTGACTATACCTCTACCTCCTAAATTTCTAGGTATTATTATTTGACCAGGAATCTAATAATTCCTGGTTGGGAATTATAAAAATGTTGGCATTATCGTCGTATAAATTTAAAAGTGTAATGTTTCTATCAATGTATTGTTTTATTATTTAGACACTTCTTAGAAATTAAAATAATTATTGAAACTTTAGGCAAGATCCCTGACCCTAAATCTAATCAAAACTGTGTTGAACTAAATACCCATTCATCAAACAAGAATACGATACATTTAGCTAAATAAATTAGTTTAGGCGCTGAAGTGGGATGTTTGCCATCGTATCAAGAAGTGAGTGATATTAACCCATTTAACTAACCGTCACGATAAGCCTAGGGGTAGGCAGAAAGGTTGGAATGCTACATTACTCAACCTTGACGCGCACTTCTTGCTTTATTCATTCATCATCACAGTGCATGTATGCTTGCACTCACAGTTCATACTCTTCTGTGAATTATTTTTATTGTGTATCACCTATTTCTTCTTTGTTAGACTTGGGCGTCATGTACCTATTCCCTCCAAACATATTTAATGAAAAATCATTCAAAAAGGGTAAATATTGTTTCTTCTTTTATTCAATCTTATATCATAACAATTTTTAAACAAATCAAAACAATGTAGTATTTAATCACAGAAGAAGAAGATAATTCTATTAAACCTAAACGAAACACGAAAAGAAAATTTAAAAAATCGAAATGACCTGGTTATTATCAATCTCATATTTCAGAATTAACAATATTTATCCAATAAATTATTTAAAAAAATACATAGAAAATATTAGTTGTGGACTAATTAATCCTGTTTTCTTTACATATTTTAGTTTTATCTTCTTCTTCAATGGTTAAATCCATGCCCGGCCTTGAGTCAAACGGCGCGTTCGTTGTGTTATGTATTAGTAAAATCATTACATTTTTATTGTGTGGCAGACAACAATGTATGATTATATGAATTTATTTGTAAGTCATCCACAATATGCATGATTAAAAAATGTATACTTGTATACATATTTACATTGCAAATTACTTACATAGATTTACAAACGAATCATTCGTTATTCATTCAGAAAACACTTTTAAAGATTGTACTTACTCACTCTTATACATGGAGAAAAATGAAAACCTCTTCAAATTATTGGTAATCTTGTTAAAAACGGAATTGCAGGCCTTAACGCATGAATAAACCGGTTTCCTTCCACTGGAGCGTTCTGATTTATAATCAATTTCTGCCTTGATCGCTCGGTTTTTTTAAGTGTTTGATTTGGAAATTTGATTCATAAAAAAATTATTTAAAAAAATCGTTTGTAATTTGTAAAGCGTGGAAGACTTTAAAATTGCCGTTGTGGTATCTACTTGGAGCAATATTCAATATTTTGACTTCGGTGTGTTTTCTATGGCCTAGTTGATAAGCAATGCTATAATTTTAAATTCTAACATGCACTTTTTTGAAATATAAAAACATGATCAATGATTTGTAAGAAAAAAATATTTAAATAATTTTGGTTCATGGAACAAATAGGTCGGAAGAGATGCGAGGCAATTTTTGCTAGAATATGAAACTACCATGTAAGTTAGCTTTATGATTAATCAAAGATTTCAATTCGCTGGAGCTTACAAAATAACTCCAATATTTTTTTTTAAATACATCTTCAAATTGCCCACATTTTGGACAGCGTGAGCTCGCGGACGTTTGCAAATTGGCCAAATAAGGTCCAGTGGATAAACTTTTAGTAAATTACGAATACATAACCACGATGTCGGAATGCGTGTTAATGATTTCATCATGATAAATAAATAAATAATTCATGAAGGAATGCTAAAATATTCGGATTTTCATAAACAAGTGTTCCGACATGGTGAAAACATACTCATAATTTACTAAAAGTTTATGAGGAAACCTGTTAATTCCCTTCTAACCGGATTACCAATAATTCGAAGAGATTCTTAATAAAGTAGTGTTGTTAATTTTTCTCCGCACAGAGCCGTATTTCTAGTTTTACATTGATTACGCATTATTTCGTAACAGCTTTATATTTACGCACTTCTTTTGAATTCTTAAAATCTTTTTATCCACTTTCTCGCGGCAATTTGGTGCTATTCACAGCGTTCCTAAGCCCGATTTAAAAATCTAAAAGCTGGTTGTGAAAACTCACGTTTTGACTAATAGCAGGTGTGTCAGGACCCTCGGACATTATCGACCTTATTTATGTTTGTAAATACTTCCACAAGAGCCATACAACAGGGATATTATTATATCCAACACGCGATTATTATTATTTTTGACACGCCACTGCTAGCGCCACCCCCGCGGTGCACAATACGATTACATAAGAACTAACGACATTTTTATACGTAAAAATATCGAACAGATTTTTTTTACACTTGGTGGACTAAATTCACAATGAAAGGGTTTAGAAATACGCATGTTGAAATTATTTAACACAATGTTATTAGTTAAATCGATAGTATAATTATTGCCTGCTGAATTCTACGTTTGAAGAGAATGGCGTTACATAGGTGACAAATTCAAAGGAAAACGTTAAGGCGATGCACTACGTCGTGTAAAATTTTAAATTGAGCCGCTATCAATAACAACCTTTGCCAAGATGGCGATAAGGTTTAAATTCCCGCTTATCACCATCCGCCCTTTTTGCCTGGCCAAAAAGTGCCTTTTATTTTTTTTTGTGGATGTTCAGGCATAAATATTTAATTTTTTCCGATCATTTTATAAATAACTTAATTTGCCACATTATGCAATAAAATTATAACCGAAAATGGGTTCGTAAGTAGGAGATTTTGAACTTTAAAGCAGTTTTCATAGGCCTTATACATTATTTTTTCTGGGCTTATAAAAAGACTTATCTAAAATGTACTCGATTATTTCAAAGGCCAAGATTTATTCTACTCGGAGTATTAAATTAAAGTACATTTCTAGACGACCAAATTTTCAAACCAAAACACATGATTTTGCATTACTACGTATGGCATCACCTTAATATTGTTTTTTACACTATTTTATTCATGAAAATCAAAAATACTAATTTTGTTGGTCAGGTTTGGGAGGCTGGTTTGGTTACCGCCGCCCCGGGAACCATTTATTGGATAACCAACACCTTTGCCATAGGTCACCCCTAGTGGTTCGCTACGTTTGGTGATTTAGCAGGAGTGCCCGGGTTCATCGGGTGAGGTGTATTCAACATGCGCCTGCCCACCAGCTGGGTGGTGTGCCAGATCAGGAGAGGCTGGTCTGGGGAGACCCTTTGACCTCTCCAACTGGTCTAGCGACCTTCATGTACTTCATGTACGTTACTCCTGGACAAACTGATATACCCCAATAATTAGGGATGCCATTGTCCCACTGGCTTAGGGTTGAGTTGAGTTTAGTTGAGAGCAGGAAGGACTCCTATGCGGTATTCAAGTAAAAATAAAAAAAAAATAATAAATTTATTTATATTAGTTACTTAAATTCCATCTTCATTTTTTTTTCATTATCTTACGACAGATTAATTATCCACTTAGGCATATCCATGAATAATTCAGACATACAATAAAGTACGTACCTTCCTATAATAATACATATTTTTATTTATTTTTCGGAATAACTTTATTGAGTAAAACCTCAAATTTAATATTTAATTATTGAAGACAATATTAGCGATTTCTAAACGAAAATCTGAAACAGAAAAATCACAAAAGGATACGGTCACATCTTGGACTCTAACCCAGGACCATTGTCTTGCCGGGACACCGCTCTACCACTGAGCTAATGGGACCCTATCCCCCTCGGTCACTTTTAACTGTATCATACTTCGAATAAGAACTACCAACATTGTCTTCATTTTTTCACCGCACATTTTTATTGGCAACTATCTTTATGCATGAAATGTTAATTAAATACCTATTTTTATTTTTAACAGAACATAATTTTAATTGTCTTTTTCAAAATAGGAATCATAGTATCTCTTGATTTTTCAAGGCTCGGCGCTGGTATAAAAATATTTTACATAGTATGCAAAAAATTCCTTAAATAACCATTATACGAGTAAATGGAATAACCTTAATATATCTTGTCATCTTGAGCAATTCCTAAAATAATCTCTCTTTACAAAGTTGGGGAAGTTGAATTCATTGAGATTCTTTACGACGTTAAGATAGAGGAAGCTATTAAAATAATATGTGACGGGAGTGGAATTTTCCTTTGACAAGTACAAACTTCCATCCATACCAAAACCATCATTAAAACAGACATCAAGAAAATGTTATTTAAAACATGCATAACTTTGTACCTCTCAAAGTTTCGATTGGTTTTATATTACTTAGTATAAATTTTGAGAAGGGAAATCAACTTTTCTGCCCATACCTACGTACATGCACAAGATGATCAGATTTAATCTCCCTTTAAGAAAACTTTTATATAGCTGAATAAAAAACTAATAAAAATATTTTTTCTTATGGTTTGTCCATCCTTTGCACTCCAAAACACACAACAGAAAGAAAATGAATTAATGATATGAAAAAAATACAAATTCCGGTTGAGTGCATGTCTGTAACTCTGGTTCAATGAACTCAAGAACTCGGATTTTCTTTGAATTTTTAATTTTAATTTGAAGTCATTTTTAAAATTGGAACTGATTTTAATAAAGTGATTAATTACCTACCTGTGTTTTGTCATTTAATAATAAAAAATGCATTATTGATGGCGTTGTAGCCGAGAACGTTTTATTTTTTTGAAAATTAGGTTACTTATATGGAGATTTTCAAGAAATCGGTGCAGTGCACTGCAAAAACTGAAATTTCCTGAAAACTTCATACAAAAACCGAATTTTCGAAAAGAAAAATCTTTCTGTGCAATTCACAATGTCAAATTTTCGAATTAGCGCACTATCACACTCAAAAGTCACGAGCCGCCACTGCCTTTAATGTAATTTTTTTTAACAAATTTCTATTTCATAATATTTATCTCCTTTAGTATATTAAAAATTATATTTTTCGCCAGAATTTTTTTTTCAATTTGTATTTATTTTGTTCAAATTTCTCTGGGTTAATCTTAAATAAAGTAGGACTTTGTGATTTTTGAAGTGTTACGCTTTTTAACTAACACTCCATTATCAATCCTACAATTATAACATCCGGTGATTTGTCACATTTCTGCGATGGTGACCGGATAAATCATCACAATGATAATTTATCACATCTTTAAAAAGTTTTATAAAGTCATGGAAAGTTATGAAACAAAAAAAATATTAATTGGGTTAAGTAGATTAGGTTAGGTTAAAAAAATTTTTTTCATCGTTTCTAATGACTTTATATCACTTGTAGTGTGTTGAATTGTCACTGTGTTGAGTTATCATGGAACCATCTGCGATAGTTTTATATAATAAGGAGAAAGCAAGTTGCGATTATTGGTAGCTTCTGTAAATATACGCCATAGATGAGAATGCAACTATTTGGGGAGGTTTTTTTTTTATTTAGGAACACTTTTTTAATATTTTGAATTTTTGCATCCATAGAATAAATCAGAAAACGAGAAATGTGACGTGGGCGTGTTTGGAGATCCCAAAGTGTAACCATTTTTTGCTTAGATTTCTAATTCAGAAATTCGGTCTCTGAGTAAAAAAAATAAATCAAATAGACTGGTGAATATATTTCAGGCAGTGAAAGAGAGACAGGGTATTTATTGATGATTGGCTGTCTCGATCTTATAGCCGAAAGGTACTCTGTCAATTGAGACATTGACTTCCATTCAAATCTATTTATGGTATACATTATTTGAAGGTAAGTGTGTGTATAATCTTTTCGGTGTTTGCATCATTTCAAAAAATCTGGAAACATTTGCAAAAAATTTAAAACTATCCTTAAATAATAAAAAAATTAAATCTGAATTGATTTTAATAGATAAACATTAAAAAATAACACGACAACCCGGTAATTATTTTGGATGTACACTTTTATAAAAGATCCATAAGTATTGAAGATTACAAACCATAGAACTGATATTTCAGGAAAAATGTACAAAATAATAAAATAAAATAATTATCATTATGGGAGTAGAATATTATCTAATGTCGTACTTATTATGCAAACGGGGTAAAATCTGTCATGTGAAAGAATCTTCTATTCAATTGAACGATATTTCATTGGTTATGGGTCTTGAAAGATAGTCCATTTCCTATAAAATAGATTTTTATTAAGGTTTTGGTTATCCTGGTAAAAAGGATTAAAAGATTTGAAACCAGAATGGAATATTTCCCCAATTACTTATTTATGCGGATTTTTATTTAAACAGTTGAGCCGATCAATTTCTTCAAGATTTTGTTTCAAGACAAATATTGTTAACAGGACGAAGGTTTCTGATGTTAAATTTATTCTTGAATATACTGGAGACTCATATTATTCATTTTTAAAAAAAAAACATTTAAAGTATACTTGATTTTAATCAGTGGAACTTTATTTTCAGTTCAGGATTAATGGCGAATAAAACGCTTTCCGAGATTGAAGGTATCTTTTTAATGGATTTTAAGGATTTTTTTTAATGAAAATTTTGAAACAGAAAAATCAAAAATGGAACGGTCGCATCTGGAACTTAAACCTAGGACCTTCGCCTTGCCGGGGCGCTGCTCTACTAACTGCGTTAATGGGACCCTATTTCCTTCGGTCATATTTTGACTGCATCATGCTTCGAATAAGAACTAGCAACACTCTTCATTTTTCTCACAGCCAATTTTTATTAGCTGCTGTTATGTATGATCGCAAGATCAACTCTAAATATATGCAATATAGATAATGTCTTGGATACATATATTTAATATATGTATTTTTTTTAAATGCCATTTTCAAACTATGGCCTTGAAAGCCGAAACAGCTGTAACAATAACAAAAACCAAAAAATAATTGCAGAACTTAATAATGTTATTATTAAATTTGATTTTAATTGAATTTAAAAAATTAAATGGAGTTCTACGAATTAAAAACAAATATATATCTAATATGATTAAAATTAACTAAAATGTACAATAAAGCTATAAAAAAACAAAATATTAAAAATAACTGTTTGTACAAATATGTGAAATAATTTTTTGTTAGTTGGTTTCGGTGATTAAAAATATATGCTACTTCTGCATAGTGATAACCCTAGCTGTGTATGCATGGTATAAAAGAGTTTATCAACGAATTGGTATTGACATTATAGTTGTGGTGAAAGATATTGTTAGTAGGCATGGGCAATAAGTACGTAGTTATGGTAGAATTGGTATTGACATTATAGTTGTGGTGAAAGATATTGTTAGTAGGCATGGGCAATAAGTACGTAGTTATGGTGGAATTGGTATTGACATTATAGTTGTGGTGAAAGATATTGTTAGTAGGCATGGGCAATAAGTACGTAGTTATGGTGGAATTGGTATTGACATTATAGTTGTGGTGAAAGATATTGTTAGTAGGCATAGGCAATAAGTACGTAGTTATGGTGGAATTGGTATTGACATTATAGTCGTGGTGAAAGATATTGTTAGTAGGCATGGGCAATAAGTACGTAGTTATGGTAGAATTGGTATTGAAATTATAGTTGTGGTGAAAGATATTGTTAGTAGGCATGGGCAATAAGTACGTAGTTATGGTAGAATTGGTATTGACATTATAGTTGTGGTGAAAGATATTGTTAGTAGGCATGGGCAATAAGTACGTAGTTATGGTGGAATTGGTATTGACATTATAGTTGTGGTGAAAGATATTGTTAGTAGGCATGGGCAATAAGTACGTAGTTATGGTAGATTTGGCTAGCAGATGATTGAATCTGCGACGCCTAGGTGGGAACCCGGTGCTTTGGAGCACTCGTCTACTACCTATTAATACCCGAGCTCTGGGCCAAAACCAGAAGAACAATAAGGAATTACTTTGATTGCAATGCAACCTCGCCTGCCGCACAATTTTAAGGTAGCTGGTTCCAGCTATATTTCAGTATTTTATACATAATTTGTCTAAAATTATAACATAGTGATAGTGATTAGTAAAAGTTATTTTATAAACATAAATAAAATGTGTAATTACTTTAATATTCTATTCAATAAACTAAATTAGCAAAATAATTAGGCTGTTACTAACTAGATTCTTACGAACCGGTTCGACGTTTGTAAAGCCGGCCTTGAGCCTGGTTTCAGACCGTTTTAATCAAACAAAGACCATGATAATAAGTTAAGTTTTCACTAGTAGCGCCGCGTAATATTTACAGCGCGTTTATAAGTAAGAGGGTTAGTGTGAACCTTGTGTCTGCCAATGATGTCCATGGTGCCTGCACCCTTTGAGTATAAACATTGATTATTGCCAATGTATTAGAAATAGCCACTCTCAAATCCGGTTATATGTTTTTAGTTTTTATGGCGGTTAATGTAGAAAAAGCTGTATCATACAGGTCTTGTCATTTGTCACGAATATTCTTGTAGTTACGAGTACTTGTCAATGAAAATAAAAAATACTAATTTTGTAAGTGCGTGTGGTGGAATATTCGTGATCAATAGGAACTGACCATTTCAGACGAGCCATAAAGTAGCTACCAAAAATTATTAGTATTTGAAATGTTTTTTTTTTTGCTAAAACTTTTTTATCGAAAAATAACAGATTCAAATCTGAATCACTAATGATTTTTAAGGTATACCAACGGTGTTCATTCGAATATCAAAAATAAAAAATATAAACGTATGTTGACAAATTTTCGTCAAACAAATGGTTGAGTATTGGAGAGTTGAGCGCAGAAATAAAAGAATTTATGCTTGCCATTCAGGATAGAGTCATTAATACTAAAATTTATAGGAAGCATATAATCAAAGATACAAATCAAATTGATGATTTATGTAGAAAATATTTGGCGCTTCCGGAAACTATAGAACATATTAATTATATCGGGATGTTCTATATTAGCACCGTCCGAGTATACATTTAGGCATAATCAAGTTTTAAAAATAATTCACCAAAGTTTGGTAACTAAACATAACTCGATTGACTGCCGTAATATAATACCATATTACGAATACGAACCAAATTCATTTTTAGAAAACGAATTTTATAAAATATATTATGATAAAACTATACTAACAGACCGAACGATTAGTCATAATAGACCCGATATAGTTTTACATGACAAAATTAAAAAAATAACTTATATCATTGATGTCGCTATTCCAAATTCCTGTAATATGCAAAAATCTTTAAATGAAAAAATAAGAAAATACACAGATTTAGGAAATGAGATTAAAAGAATTTGGCATTCTCACACTATAAAAATATTACCATTCGTTATTTCGGCTACTAGCTATACCTAGCTGTCTCATTGAAAATTTAGGCGTATTAGATCTATCAAAAAATTTATATATAAAGATGCAAAAGTCGGTCATTTTGAATACATGTAGGATAACGAAAGATTTTTTAAATATTTATGTTGAGGGATCAGTAGGATTTATAGGCCCTGTTAGGAGTTCTACCGAGCCAAACCCTCTGATATGAAAATATCTGGAATCGGTGAATTATTTTCCCATTTGATCTCTGGTGAGTTGACGTGTTGTTCTTGTATTGTTTTGTATTTATTTTGCTTATATAATGCACTTGTGGAAAAGTGTGTGGGAGGGTTTAGTTTTTCCTATGAGGAAGATTTAACCAGGACATAAAATCGAAACTAAATAAAACTGAAAATATTTGTTTTTGATAGGCAAATATTTTACAAATACTTTTGGCTTCAGAAATCCTACAATATTAAAAGATATTGTGATTTTTCTCGGATCTACACTATTATCTTTTATAAAATCGGATTATTACAATATTTTGTTGACTTTTTTTGGCAACTACCTTATTCTGATTCGCAACTCCTCTTTAGGGTCGCAACCCCGGGGTCGCAGACCGCTGCCCTAAATGATATAGTAGCGCTTTTTCATGTTCACAGTGTGGCGAGTAGCCGGCTATGACGTACTTGAAGAGGATGAGGAATGAGAGAGGCAAGAATAAGGAAAATATATACACATAAGGAAACCCACATTTTGGAATAGCATCATCCAGACTCCAACAACCAAGACGTTATTTGACACTGGAGACAGATATTGTTTGACACTGGAGACAAACATTATTTGACACTGAAGACAGATATTATTTGACACTGGAGACAGACATTATTAGACACTGTAGACAGACATTATTTGACACTGAAGACATATATTATTTGTCACTGGAAACAGACATTATAAGACACTGGAGACCGACATTATTTGACACTGGAGACAGACATTATTTGACACTATAGATAGACATTATTTGACACTGGAGACAGTCATTATTTGACACTGGAGACAGACATTATTTGAAACTGAAGACGGAAATTATTTGACACTAGAGACAGATATTATTTGACACTGGAATAATTATTTTAAATAACTGCTTCTTTTGTTTCACTTTTCGACAGATGATCGTAATTTATCAAGTTCACTTGGTGATTCGAAAGGTAAATTTTTATCGTCTCTAAAATTGACAATGTTTATTTTGAAAGGTAAATGATGCTGTAGATATTTTATTTGTAGTTTCACAAATCTTACATATCCCGTGACCACGGGTCTCCGCTAGTAAATTCTAATGTTCGAGTTGATCGATTGTTTTAAAAAACAAAAACAAAAATATATGAAACCCAGAAAAAAAGTTGTCTTAAATATTATTTTAGAATTTTCAATCATTTTTAACACACTTTTTAGTTATATTTTGTCCAAATGGAAACATTTTTTTTAATGAAATGTCTCCAACTGCAAAAAGAAATTGAAGTAAAAAAGAAAAACGACGAACTTAAAACAAAAATAATGGCAGTTTCAGAGAAGAAAAAAGCTGGTGAGAGAGTCCTTAAATTCCAAGCTGAAAGCTTGCTGACCTAATTCCTGAAAGACGATAATGTCATCAAAGCCTAAAAGTTTTAGACGGAAACTCAACAGGGTTCGCGGACGTGAAAGAGCAAAATCCTCCTACTTTTATCACTGCTCTTCCAAAATGTAATGTGTGAACTAACGCTGTGTTGTATCATAGTGTCATTTTACTTCAAAGCAAATAAAGCCTCAAGGGAAAAAAAAACCTTAATCTTTTCTGTCATTCTTTTTTTCATTAAAGCCAGACAAATAACCCTACTTTGCGAATATTTAAATTCATCCTCATTCCATCATTATATGCGGAAAAAGTTGTTTGTGAAATGATGAAGGACTTCAAGAGGATTGAACCCGCTACTCCTGGATGGAACACCTATTTTGTCCACTTGGCTACTAATCGGTATATTTTTTTTAAAGAAAAACAAGTAATCCCAGGTTACAAATAATCTAATAATATTTTAATTCTTCCTTCTTACACCATTAAAAGAAGGAACCAAACGCATTTTCCAATGGGCTACCAATCTGTTTTTCTTACCTATTAATTTCGATATCACTGTGATGACTGTCAAAACGTGAAATAATAAAAAGTTGTAATTTTACTTTTATATGAATATCGCACAACAGTCCCAACTGCTCCCAACCGCCTGGAGTAAGTGAGATAATGACAACCTCATCGGGATATGTTGTGAGGCTGAAATTATTGGGGAGGGAGATGGAAAAATACCTGGCTATTCAGATCTGGTCACCAAACACGGCTAAAACAATTTCAAGCAACGTTTCAACTCTGAATGGCATTCTTTCACGGGCGATACTGAAAGTATCTTCTACCTTATTGAGCTCCCCTGAAAATAACCCAGCGATAACTGGAGGTTAAAAAAAATAAGTGAGAAAAATCGTGAAAGACGTGTTGGCTTTGGTCCCTTGTGAGATCGCAGCTAGAATATGCATCTCCCGTATGCTCTTCTGTATATAGCTGTAACTTACACTGCTGGAATAAAGTACAAAGGAAGTTTCTTAGAAATGTTCAAAAGAAGTTGAGTTGTAATTAATTTCTGCTACAAAACAGTAATATCCAACTATTCACAGTATGCTACGGTTGTAGCAAAACCCGGTCGGCATTAATTTCTGCTACAAAACAGTAATATCCAACTATTCACAGCATGCCACGGTTGTAGCGAAACCCGGTTGGCATTAATTTCTGCCACAAAACAGTAATATCCAACTATTCACAGTATGCTACGGTTGTAACGAAACCCGGTTGGCTTCGATTTCTGCCGGAGAATTATTAATGAGATTCTTATACTTTTAAAATAACTTCATCGACTGCCCTCGTGTATTATAAATATCCGTGTCCCTGTTAAATCTACTCGACTCAACCATCTTGTTCACTAAATATTCGTATCACTCCCCACTAACGGGATTTAACCGAACTGCCAATACTTATACAGACCTTTTCGGTATATTTAAAGCCTGCCCGTCCTACGTTAAAACAAAAATAATTAGTTGTAAATATAAGTGATATGTATTATATGTGTGTGGTGTATGTGATTTCCATATATGTTTGTAATTTTTTGCAATATATTATGTTTGCTAAAGATTTACGGCGTTTAATAAATATATATCGTTGTGAATGATGTGTCTTTGATCCACTTTACTTGATATTTCAGATTCCACTAGGAAATACTCGCATAAAGTAAATTTATTTGTAAATATCTAGTAAGGGATCGGCAGATGATAAAGGTTAAGGTCAAACAATCACCACAAGAGGCCAACACAAAGGAACATTATAGGCCTGTGGGGATGAAAGAGACTAATATAACGGGGGTGTAGGAGTGAAGGGGTGGGATAAATTAGGCGCAATGATGAGTTTCAACAGGCTTTGTTCTCAGCTACCCCCCTGAACTGTACTTATTTTCCTTTGCAAAATTCCTGATATAAGGATTGAATTAATAACGTAATGATGGTATAATTGTGTGATGTGTGAACAGTAAATACCACTCTACGTAGGTATGTAGTAGTAGAAGATATAGATATCGTGGCCGTATGTCACTTTGTGATCGAAAACGTCTTGTTTTTAGGGATTCTGTTCTGCTGGCTCGAAGGAACGCGTTAGGACGTGGAAATGTCCAGTTTTCAGAAAAGGGGTCACTCGCGACATCAAATTGAGTACCAAAGATTATCTCAAATTTAGAAAATCCATCGCAGAAAAATGAGTAGTGTTAGAAGTATGTTCTATATCGATTTGAAAGAGTACAGATGTCGCCGAATAGATAAGCCCTAAAACCTTTTAACTCCTAGGCCCAGGCGTGTCAGGACACTCTTCCTTATATGGGTATCAAGATTGTGCATTTCAAAGCAGACGGTGTAATGATCCGTTTTCAATCTCATCATACAATCGAGATAAGTTTAAAATGATAATTTTATTTTTTTATTATTTTATAATTTAAAAAGAAAGACAAACATTCCCGGGTTACGAATAATCTGACAATATATGAAAATCTCCTACTACCACCACAGTAAGCTGAAAATATTGCTTGTGTTGTGATGGAGGACTTAGCCAGCCGAGGAATTGAACACACTGCGCCTGGGTCCAAACGCGATAATTGTGAGAGAGGTTTTCGTGATACAAAATTGGCGCCATATGGAGATATAAAATAACTTGAACTTCCTGAAACTTTTTGAATTTTCAAGTTAGTCTTCAAAATCGATTGGAATATTGCCAACAAATCAAAATCAGAGCAGAAATGGCTAGATACCATACTCATCCAGATTCAGAAGATGGTCTGCAACAGATGAATCAATCTTCTACATCATTTGCTATTCGCTAGACGTTACATTTTCTCAAAGAGTAGACTCAGATAAAAAAAAACGGAGTTGAACTAATTGACTATAAGAAAATTCGAGGATGACAAGAAAATCCAAAGAAAGGGAAAATACCAACACCAAAATATAAAAAACTGTCAGTTTCAGAACTTTGAGATCATTTCTGAAACACTTCAGAAACATATTATGGTGTGCTAATGCTACTGTCGGAGATCTGTGTATAGCTAATCTATGATAATATTTTCTATGTGTACTAGATAATGATTTGTGTTTTTTTATTTGAAATTTTTTTTACATTGGTACAGTGATAAAATACAGATTAATGAAATGAAAAAAAGATAAATAAATTTCCGTATAAAAAATTAGTGCAAACAAAAAAAATACACGAAGGCCAAGTCTGTGCGTGTGCATTAAAACAATTTTTAAAACATTTCTATGATTCAAGATTTTAAGAATGTATGTAAAATAGTAAGTCCTACACAAAGTTTTAGTTTTCAGGAAAAATTATATAGTTATGGTGTTACAGCGAAAAACCGACCGGTCGTTGGCTGAGATGATATTGTGTTAGGGTCATAGTGTGTTCAATTCCTCGGCTGACTAAGTCCTCCATCACAACACAAGCAACATTTTCCGCTTACTGTGGTGTTAGTAGGAGATTTTCTCAAATATTGTCGGGTTATTCGTAACCCGGGAATGTTTATCTTTCTTTAATATATATATCTATACTTCTGTCTTACAGTAAATACCATAATATAACTATGTAGGTGCTTTCCATACCATTCATATTGTACATCTACATCCATGTATGTATATAAACGTAGATACCAGAGTGGCAAATTTCTAAAAAATTTTGTCAATATTTACTATTTTTTCCTTAGATCAACCAAATACAGGACTTTTAAAAACATATTCTTTAACATCTTTTTTATCCTTCATATTGGCCTCCTTCCCGTATTTCCAAATTTACTCTTTCGAGCCTGTCTCTTCTTTTAGTTCTCCCTATGGTGCCCTTATATTCGAAGGTCGCTGGTTACAATAGATGTCACTTATCTGTGAAATTTCATAACGAACGAAGTTTTCTTAAAACGTTCCCAATACATTAGATGTATGCATTATATGGAAGTAGAGCTGCATTTCATTTTTGAGAGGTTATATATTCGATTGAAACATAGATTTTACAAAATGTTTTCCCTAGTGTGGAATACCGGTAGTGAATTTAAGAAAAACAAATAATTATAAGCAATAATTAGTCGTCTGAAATATCAATACAAATTGAAAATATCTCCCGAGCAAAAATAAATGCCGCCAACGGGAATTAAACCCATGCCTTCTGATGTCCGGTCAGGTGCTCTGAAACCTCTGAGCTACGTCGGCTTATTTCCAACCCGCCAAATGATTCAATATGTACTAGTACCTCAATCAACAATTACTGCTTATTATATTTTATTTCCATCTGTAATTAACCAACTTTATTTTTGTAGGAAAGGCTTTGTTAGTGCTAAATTTCTCACTAGATGGCGTCGAGACATATTATATCTTCATTTATTTGTGAAATATTTTTGACATGTTATTTGAAATATTATTTTTTTTTAATCAAAAACTATGTTTTATGCATTGCATAAAGGTTTAACTTTGTCTTGTAAACATTAGTTTATTATGAAATAATAATAATTTAAGAGGAGCTTGAATGAAAGGCTGCTGCCCTCTTTTGGTATAATAATAATTGAGTTGCAAGTTTTTGAATTTGACTAAATTAGTGTACATTTTTTGTACAATTGTTAAAAACGGAGATCTGCTCAAAGCTCACAGGGTAAAGAAAATTTCTGCAATTATTTGAAATTATAAAATCGTTATTTTTAATAAATACGATGTCTTTAATAGAATATTTATTTATCCATTACAAACCTCAGAGCGAGTAGGCTAACTAAGAGGCATTGTGCCCTTTTTATAGTGCATTTCAAAATTATCATGGAATTGATCTATTTTAAATAAATCTCAGTGAATTTAACGGTGTGTTTTTATTGAAGAAACCATTTAAACTTAACAGGTGGTATTAATGATTAAATAAGCAAAATATAATCGATTTTCAACATAGAAAGTGGAAGAGTAACAATCTTATCATTTTTCAAAATTACAAAAACTTTGGCTCCATTGTAATTAATATATGATCCTTTTTATGGTGAAATTAATTTAAACTTCGATATAAACTGAATCCGTTCACTCAACGCTCTAACCGTAATACTCAACAAACTTAACTGGAATTCGCCAAAGTTGTCTCAGGTACCTACCCTTATTTAGACACAATTACCAACACACACATACTTAGAGTAGGTTGTCTTCACAAGTTTATCTCCAGGAATTGCCAGTGTTTGTACAATGTGCACCGACTTCTCATGTAGTTAAAAACAGTAACCTCACGATTTACCGGATATAGCTTACGTGGAGCGGTTTATCCGAGATACACTGGTGCACCCACTTGCTCATGATTTTTGATGTTCTGTCATCAATCAATCATTGTCTGTATATGCAGCCCAACGCAGTCGCATAATTATTTTCTTAATTATTATGATACCTCGTCCACCGCACGTCTTAAGATGTATTAAATATTTTTCATTCAAATGCTGCGTATTTAGTTACTTTCTAACCAAGTAGTCACTTGCAGTCTTTTATATATATATAAAAAAAAATTACATGTATAGATATTTTTTTTAAAAGAAAGACAAACATTCCCGGATAAAGAATAAATATAAAATATTTGAAAATCTCCTACTACCACCACAGTATTCGGAAAATGTTGCTTGTTTTGTGATGGAGGACAGCCGAGGAATTGTTCACGCTACGCGTGGGTCCAAGCGCGATGCCAACTCAGCCACTGCCCGGTCCTCGGTATATATATATATGAAACCGAGAAAAAAATTTATACAACCGAAGAAATTATTCTACACATATATATATATATGTGCAGTCTGCCTAATTTCGTTTATTTTATACGAATATCGCACAACAATCTCTAAAATAAATATTAAATTCTTAAAATATTTAAATCCTTTATAATAAAAACCTTAAAATCTTCCCGGTAAATCGAGAGTCTACCGTATAAGGGTATAGAATAAGCGCCAGTTCTATATGGGGTGGTTTTAAGCACAAACTCTAAGCGCCCGCGCCCACCGCAGGGGTGACGGCGCTTCACCTTCTCATCCAAGCGCATATCAAACAAGCCGCTGAAGAAAATCCTGTTACCTTGTCAAATATTAAAATCTTCCCGCCCGCCAAAGGGAGGGTGAAAGGACCCTTATGATACGGAGTTGGGTCGGGTTTCCCTAAGTCAATATTTTCCCCAAGGATTAGGATAGTTTTCCTGTTGACCACCCGAAATATACGCTCTAGTGTTTTGTGTACTCGTATCAAACGTTGTCAATACTTGTACGATGGTAAATTGTTAATATTGAGTTTGTGTTCTTTTTGAGTGAAGTAAAACGATTTTTTCAAATGGAGAATATATAAAGATGTGTTTTCATTGCTAAAACGGCAATTATTTGTTATTTGTTTATCATCATAGCAATTAGTAACCTACTTTGCACACGGTACAGTTGGTGGACGGGGTAGTCTCTCTCGCTGCAGCAGCTGGTATAGTTCCTTCGCTACCTAGGATTCTTGCAGCAGAGTCTCCATCTTCTGTCTTCGTCGAACGTCACAGCGGTGCTGCCAAGATTTGTTATCTATGTGAGGATGTTGTGTCAGCGCTCTTTATTGGCAGCAGACATATGTCAGCGCTATATTGGCGGCAGACACATACCTGAACGGATGACGAACCTCTTGTTGGCACAGTTGTAAATAACAAATGTAGATCCTAGGAAATAAATTGTACAGCGCCCTTGAGGTGATTTTTCACAAAAACGGCGCTCTACAAATTATCCAATTATTATTATTATTAATACTGCCACCATGGGCGGAACCACAGTATCCTCTTTGATAATCTCAATGCTGTGTTTTTACTTATGACGACATTACCCAAAACATGCAAACACCTCAACACAGGTTCTCCTAGTGAGGTGTTCACAGAACACTACCACTAACCCATTCAGATACTGATTATTTACATTTTTGTTTAACTGGTACTTATTATGTTAACTGTATGTCACAGATAAGAGGAATTAAAAAAATGTGTTAACTTTACGTACTTGTTTGCAGAAACATAACGATATGCGCCCGGGATTTGTAGATGGTCGACATTTTTGACAAAGGACATGCATTCTTAAGTTCAACAGCATTGCTGTGGAAGGATTACCGGCCTCGGTGTTTCCTCCCTCTCACAACATGTTACTCTTCAAGACTCTCCACACAGGATCCCTAAAGATGACGTGGGCCCTGAGGGAAATTATTTTCCTTGTTTGCTTTCAATAAAAATGAAGATCCAAAAGTAAACAGATATAAACAAATTACCTATCGCGCGTTATTAACATTAACCGCATATTTTTACAGTTCTCCTAAAACAATATTCAGTCCTAATGTGCAGTTTACACGAAGACAGTAACGTGCGTTAAAATAAAGAGACCTAGAACCCAGTTCACATAATCAAATATCGAAAATGTTCTACGTAAATCCATGGAAACGAATTCGGATGAGAAATGGTTACTGCAGATAATATTCTCCGGCGTTAAAGTAAATCTAACTTTAAACAGTTCTAGGTTCATCCATTATGCCAAAGTAGGGATATATTAGCTGGCATCTGCTTGACTTCGATATTCCTTTCATGGAGGTATCTTTAAGGAAGGCACCTTTTTTAACTTTAGATATGTTACTGACGTATTTTGAAAAAATATAATGCAGTGGTGGAAAAAAATTAAATATTTTTTGTTGTTGTTCGAAAACAATATATTAAGGATTAAATAAAAATTATTCATATAGTACTCTTTCACAGGTGTGGCTTATTTAATTATTTTAGGAAAAAATGCATTATGGAAGTTATGTTTCAAAATATTAAGATGAATTGTTTGTTAGCACCTAAACTAGTCAATGTTATAAGGCTGAATGTAGAGGGAAGGGGAAGAAGATGGGGAAGAAGAAGGTGGAAGAGAATCTGGCTTCTCAGATCTGGTCACCAAACACGGCTAAAGCCATGCCAAGCAATGTTTCAATTCTGAATAGTGGTCTTACACCAGGGCAATACTGAAAGTATCTTCCATTCTGTAACGTGCCGCAATATGCAATATATTATTTTAAATGAATAAATTGTGAAAAAAACCCAAATTAAAGATATAAAATATGACCACGGAGGCTGTCAAACATTAAATATCTAAAGATGTTTAAGAACAATGTAATGTAGATTATGAAACTCGTACCAATACAATAAATTTTACGTGCGCATTATTACTATCCAGAAACCACGATGTATGTAATCCATACAAATAGTATTGAATAATTGAAACATAAACGTTATTCAACATATTACTTCCCATTAAAAATATTTCTCATGTTTGTCATACTTTTTAATAAACAGCATTTTGTCACATTTCAAGTGTTCAAAACACGTGCTGATTAATTAATTATCTGATTACGTCACACATTCAAATGTCACGTTTACCCCTTGTCACGAACGACGTCACGTTAAAAATGATCCGTAGGCATAGACGTATAATACATCAATAGTCGTAGGCATAATATAAAATAAAAGTACTGTAAACTTATGTATCTTGTCACGTAATAAAACAGAGACTAACTTAAGACGAGACAATATCCTAAAATAAAGTCGGAATCTTAACGAAGTGAAGAAGCCACGCCCACATAAGTGATGAAGTCGTGTAAATGCAATAACGGCGCACGGCCTAGTGAAATGGACCGACCTACAGTCGTCTTTGCCCTGGCAGGCCTAGAAAATTGATCTTTCCGTGGGGTTTATTAGAATTATTTCTGATAACTACTAAAATCTCAATTTTTTCTAGAGGTATCCCTCTGGAAGTTATTAATTCATCGTCTAGAAAAATAAAATCTCTTGGTTGACGCTAAGTTTATAGGTGAAAAAAGTTTATGGTAAAGTCCTGTTTTTATTAATCTCAAATATAAATAACTTACATCCATGGGAATCCCTTCAGAAACATTTGTTATTTTAGTAATTCGTTAATCAGATATAATTACTTAGTATTATATCGCCTTAAAAGAAATAATCGATTTGTGTAGAAATAATTCACGTCATTGACCTAAACCCGCCCACAAAATGAATGTTTACTGGTTCTATGTTTCAGTTATCTTACCTAAATCAGCAAATTATTAGTGTACCACCAGGAATCGTAATGAAAAATATTAACAGTCAGTGGCGTAATGCATTATCTCTTAATTTTTTAAATTGAAAGTACTTGCAACCACTTTATTCGAAATGCATAAATGTTTTCTTTACAATTTGTAGTATTATTTTACATATTTTTCACAAATTATGTAACGGAGCTTATTCAAATGTAAATTTCTGGTATTTTCTTCTCTCATTTGTTATTATTTTTGGCACAAGATTCCCAACTGCTCCTTATGCATTGGGATTGCATTAGGGTATGTTATCAGGCTGAAAGTAGTAGGGAAGGGAATGAAATGATTAAGAGAAAGGTGGTGAAGTACCTGGCTGCTCAGATCTGGTCACTTAACTCAGCCAAAGCCATTTAAAGAAACGTTTCAATTCTGAATGGTGGTCTTATACCAAGGCGATACTGAGAGTGTACAAGGCGAATCTTCCAATTTGGAACGTGCTGCAAATATAACATAAATTACATTAAATTTTGTTAAAAAACACAAATTGACTAAATATAAAAGAGTTGCGCACGCCGAGATCTGAACTCGCGACCTAAAGCTTACTAGTCGACTAGCCTTACCTCTTGACCACGGTGGTTGAATTGATCAGATGTTGTTGAGCTGAATTATTCGGGAGAGAATTTTTAAAGTTTGAACAGTCATAGAGTGTGGACGTAACGATGTTTTTTGTTTGATTATTTTAGAATTGAAATAAAAATTTGTACTTGTGATAAGTGTGTCATCTCTGGTTTTCACCATTGAAGTCATATGGAGTTGAGGAAAAAGTATCGCTTTCCATCAAAAGTCATTTTTGGATTTTGGTGGACTTTGTGCACCAAAAGGTCAAAATTCGTAATTATTGCAACTCAGCGACCTGAAAAACAGACATAAAAGGAAAGAAACAGCGAAAAAGGCAGTTAACGTCAGGAAGTTAAATTTCTAATTATCTCTATAATTTGTCAACAAAAAATTATAATCTCATATTATAAATAAAATTAAATGCATATACGTGTATATTATATAGAGCAACACGAATTAATTGAAATAATAATTTCTATATCAGTGATTTTACCATTTTATACAATAAAATGTGGTAGCAAATCTACGTAGACAATTTGATGCACATAAATTAATCAAGGATAACTACAAATCAAGACATCAATATTAATGAGTTAACATTTTTAAAATATCTATTTTAGTATTTCAGGTTATTATTTCTTAGAATTTTGATCAAAATTTTATGACTTTGAGACAAAACTTCAATATCTAAGAAGACTACTTAAGACGTCAGAACTAACAAGAAAATATATTATGGTCTATCAAATTTATTCCTCAGAGATGACGAGTACTAACCTTATCATAAAGTTTTGAAAATAAACTTGTAGCAGAAGAATCCAGATTAATTCATTTATAATAAGCAGCTCGACGCTACTTAGGTACGTACTTGCTACTTGCTACTTAGGTACGTACTCGCAGTCGAAATCAAAACAGATCAATCTATGTACTACAAGCACCTACTTGTCTACCAGGTGACAATACGTCACAGGCCGTCTTTCACATTACGAGAACTCGCCAGAAGGTTCGAGTCTGCCGCTTATGCATAATTGCCGCGCTGTCGAAGGTTCCCGAAACACACAGACCGAGCGAGTGGCCTCGATTTAGTTGCCATTTAACTACCTGCTGTTGCCACCGGCTGAACCGTATAAATAAGCCCGACGCAGCGAGTCAGTCAGTCAGTCATCAGTCCGCCGTCATTTAACAAGAATCAACGAGTGATAATTCGCAAAGGACAATATTCCTGGTTTCGCCCGTACCATCATGGACTCTATCGGGACATCATCTTAGCGCCTTGTCCAGATCGCCGTCCCTGGCAAGCGCTACTCGGATTACAAGCGCCCTGGTTCCAGTGTCTCTGACCAGCGCTTCTTCCACGCCACCATGACCACCACGAGGACACGCAGCATCCTCACTGGTCTACGCCGTTCCCGCTCAACCGCCTACAAGGTCCGCCGCACCATCGGCCTTCCGTCAGCACTGGAGTATTGATTCCCCAGATCGCCAGTGCCTGACAGTCAACGAGTCCCGGTCACCAGCGCCCGGCGTCGACTCACTGACCCGCGCTTGACCAGCACATCACCGCAGCAACCGGAGTATTCAACATCTGTCCTACGTCATCTCCTCGTCACGGCTCAAACTGACTCACCAATAAACACAGTGACCTTCACGACACGCCTTTTATTTCGTGCCTCTCACTTGATCCCCAAAAACTTTTATACTTTTATTACACCTAGTTACATCATAGGCTTCGCACAGATAAAGTCCACACAATGCACTGAGCTGCTCCCAACTAGCAAGTAAATAATTTAACTAAGCTGTTGAAAGGCCAAAATAAAGTGTATGAAATTAATTATGACAATTCGGGCCTTCCCATCAAAGGATTATATCCTTTGCCGACATCAATCAGTTTCCTGTACCTATTGTAATCATTATTATTTCCCTTTGAAATACCGCATCTGCATTGACAATACGATTTAAAAAAATGATTTGTAGAACAATCGTAGCAAAAGAGCAATGCTTACATTGTGTATCGTTCTAGGTAAAAATATTCGTAGTAGCAAGGTAAAATTAATATTATTAAATTAAATATTGTCCCCGGTAAAAGTGTTCCAGGTTATAAAGTTCATTGCTAAAACGTTAACCTGACCTAACCATTTGAAGAATTTATTTATTTTTATTATGTTATTTATTTAAGCTCTTTAACTGGGATATATTTTATCAGGAATGTGTAGACAGGGAACATTGTTACCAGCTAAAATTTCTTATATCTGGATTTCAAGTATTTTTTAAAATATAAATAATAACTGGAATGTTACAGGGCGTAGTGTTACGACAAATCTTCTATTTCTTAGATGTGTCGTAGCTCGTGGAATTGTCGTAGCCACGTTAATTTCCCGATTGCCTTTTTAAATAAATAAATATACATAACTGAAATGTTACACTACGCACGGCTACGATAAATCTACAGTTTCTCGAAGCACGTAGTATTGTCGTAGTTTATACCCCTTCTACGTAGTAAACCACCGTATTTATTTGAACTGAACCGTAGACGCGTCGCGTAGCGTAGAAAAGGCTATTTGACTGCGGTTTCGTTCAGGCTACTCACCCTTGTATCTGAATTTCCTTGTCCATCGATTTTCCATTTGTTCGCGATGCTTCCAAACATATTACCTTCGGTGGGGAAATCGATTGGGAAAACGGTACTGAAGAATTTGATTTATTCGGGAAACTCAACTCAGGGATCTTATTTGATTTATTCCTTGTGTAGGTCCGTTAATGTATCAAGTTTGTCGATTAATACTAACATTACTATAGAGCGGTCTTAATTTGGTTTGTAACTTATCATTCTGTTACATACATCGTTTATGAGAAAGAGGGAGAGGTTACAACAGAGATATCAGTGGTATGTTTCTGGTAATTTATTTCGCATCAGTGTCGTAAAATTTCGTATTCACTTTCGGCGTTCTGTATCGTGTTTTATAAACGGCATTGGCTCATTTCTCAGATTTTTATAAAACATGGTATTTATGAATACTACGCTGGAAAAAGAGCAACGGCATCCACATTTGGAGTATATTATACATAATAAGATTAATATTGAATATTACGCAGCTGTATAGTCCAATCTTGTTATAAAGCACACCTAAATCTATTTCAAGAAACACCGATTCTGATTGGTGGCCTCTCAACGAGATGATTCAAAGTACACTTATCTCAGTAACAATATTTTATAAATATAAAATTATGAGAAGTGTAATTACATACATTTTATATACTCTACGTATAATTTCGTTCCCAAGATCACTTTGCTCAATATAGATAAGTCCATCAATTTATTTAAATGTATGTTCATTATTAACTATCGTAATTTGACCAGTAAAATGCAATAAAAGGCTCATTAAGAAACAAATAAATACGCTTGACTATAATTTTAATTTAAGGCGATGCACTACGTCGTGTAATATTTTAAATTGAGCCGCTATCAATAACAACCCTTACGTAGATGGCGATAAGGTTTAAATTCCCGCTTA